>OY968839.1:4049294-4649294 GCA_963695495.1 Hololepta plana
CCTTTCGTTTCGCTCCATCTCCCCGATTCGGCGTCTTTTTATTGTTCGAAGTTTGTTTGGACGTAATATTAAATTACGTTCGAATAATAATGAGTCGTTTCGTTCGAGAGACGGTGCCCAGTTCGCTCGGAATCCTTACACCAATCGCACGAACGCCACCACGATGAAGATGTGATTTATTTGGCTGGAGGATCGTCGAGTTGAATATAACGAAAGTTTCTTATTGGAAAACTCGAGAAAAACCAAAGTTCGAATCGAATCGGTAACCGTTACCGTTTGATAATCGATCTCTGAACAATAGACAAAGAGAACGCGGGTATTGTAACTAACATAATACCGTCGGATGATTGATGAGATGCTAATAGAAACTGTTCGGACTGACAGTTACACAGGTAAATGTGTAAGTGTGTTGTAACGATAATTCAGCCATTCAAAACGTTTGCAATGATGCAACTATTTCGCATAACCGCATAAACGTTGTGTGTGCATTCAATTCCGCATTCGCAATGTTATGCCGTTCCGCCATCGACTAAACGATGGACGATACGACGGCTTGCAACGAAATAAATAACGAGACACACTCGAATTCGTTTATTGTCACACAGCGAATGCATTATGCAATTTGCGCTCGACAGGTATTTTAATGAACAGCAGATACGCTTATTCTTATTTTTGCCAATGTGCCACCAAACGAAAAATGGGACAAATTTCGTATGTGGAAACTTTTTTCAATGTAGTTTATTAAAAAATTGCAATATGCAACGATATTGCAATAAAGTTCGTTTCGAAATCAAAGCAACAATTGAGGGCTCGTTATTTGCGATAGCAATAATTGCACAGCTCAAACTTATCATTATTGCACGCTATCATTGCAAAACAGCGTACGTTGTACATGAAAGAAGAGAAAGCGGGCGGGCAGAATGGAGAATTCGTCCCCAAAGACCGATACACCCTCATACCTTTTATTACTATCGCTATTTGGTGTTGTACACGTGATTAGGGCCAAGAGTGCGATTTCTGCAAAAAGTTTAAAAGAAAAGCTGGATGAATTTACAACAGTTGGCCAACCGACGAGAGTGTAAACGGCTTGTTTCTTTCTTTCTTTTTTTTTTCGCTGCAAAAGTCTGCAACTTCATCTTAAAGTCGTTCCGCCAAAAGCAGCCTCAGCCTCTTCGAACTCCTTCTCTTTTGCTACTTTTAACGCCGCTTCCTTTCGTTATTTTCATTTTCTTCGACATTTATTTTTATTGTTGTTGTTTCGCGCAATAAAATAAGCGTCCTCGCACTTTCTTTTTTCGTTCGCAAATAGAAATATAAGAAAGAAAAAGGAATTATTACTAGTGTACAGCCGTTTACGCTTGTTTTATTGCTATTTTGTAAACTGTCATAGCATTATACTTTACGACGTGCTAATTCTATTTATACGGCAGCATTAAAACGGTACGTACCGTTTATATTTAAACGTTTCTTATTTTATGCGAAAAGCGGACAAAACATCGATGGCAATGGAGGAAATGCAGAAGAGAAGATGGGAGTGACGGTGAAATTTACGATCGCTTTGCTAATTTCGATTATGTGAGTTGTCGTATTTTGTTTTGGGATTTGGTCATATGAAATTCACAAAAAATGAACGAATCTCAATGCAAAACTCACATTTAAACTCTAATTAATCGATTATTTCTCAAAATTCACCAACATAAACAGAAAGCAAAAATTCCTCAAAAAAATGCGAATGTTTTGCTTACGAACTAGTCGTAAGATATAACGCAAACGTTTCGCAAAGTCTTTTGTTATTTCGCAAAGAATTCCATTCTCGCTCTTCGCGTTAGGCAGATCCATCGATCGCTATCGCTTTATTGGCAATTAAAGCGAAATAACTTTGTCGTCGGCAACGTTGTCGAATGAGTTACAATAATGAGGCGTCGATTTAAAAGAAACGAAGAAAAACGTTCGCACGCCAATTTAACGGCATCGGCGGCGGCACGTTTTCGCTCTTGCATCTCCATCCTCCGCAATATTAACAACAATAACGTGAACGATTCTACGTACATCCAGCTAAACATTACTTAACGCCCGTCTCATAAATCTAACACGATGGTGCTTCTGTAATAATAATAACAACGACAACAACAACAATAGGAAAAGCCGTTCGTTCCTCTCAGCAGCACAAGAACAACGGTGACAACGTCCAATTCGACAATAAAATCGCCATATATCGGCGCTAATAAACGTTATATATTACCGAACGTACCGGCGAAGGCACTTCGACGAACGAGCGAACCGGCAGCAACTTCGCTTTGTCTCCCGGTATCGTCGATCGTATAAAGTATCTCGTGGGCACCATCAACGACCGTTTTCACAACGTACTCGCCCGTAATCAATGTTACGCCACTTATTTAATGTTCCAATGGGCCGTTGCTTTCGCTTCGTTCGTCCGTTATTTTCTTATTCGCTTCGATTCGCCATCGAAACACATCGATAATTTTGTCGTTTATATCGCGTGTAATTTCCGCATGCGAAAACAATCGCTCTCGACTGAAATGCAAACATTTCGCCCGAACTTTACAATCGAATCGGTTTGATTTAGTGTATTGTTTCGATTTACACAAACGTACGTGGCGAACGGCGAGCGATAATAACATTTGATATGCAATTTTCCATTATCTACCGTACAATCGAACCGCAAAAGTTTACGTTTACCAAATCGCGTGTGCAGAATTCGAGGCATTCGCGAAAAATACGCACCGAAGCCCAGTTTTAGGCGACTTTTGGTCTCATACAACTTCTTAAGACAATCGCATATATGGGAAATTTAGTAGATTGCTAAAATCTATCGGGGTTTCACGGGGTTGCGATTCGTAAACGTGTTACGTGCAAATTATGATTGCGTTGCTAATGGAGACAATGGGAGGCCGGGTTAAGCCGGCATTGTTGCACCGGTTCGCTGAACGATAACGTTTCGAATGCAACAGCAGCAGAGATAATGTTTGCAATGTGCGAAATCAATTTCTATTGTTACTATAATTTATATTATCGTCTCCTATCGGTATTGTAACGTCCAATGAATGGTGCCGCGCAAATCGCAAAGAATTGTGCTGAAAATTAGTCTATTAACGAAATTATTGCGATTCAGATTTAAAAATTCCCCTAAAGAATCACCATCTGCTAATTAGCAAATGTTTAACAATATTTTCCGCAAAAAATCGCTTTGGTATTATTTACTTATTGTTAAATCGCGTTAATTATTTATTTCCACGCGACGAGCACTAACGAGCTTAATGAGTTTCGTACAGTTGCAAATTGATACGAGCCATATATTTGCGAATAAATTCATAAATAAACTTTCAGCGCGATACTTTTTCGTTTTCAACTTGTTAACGCAGAAAAAATAAATTGGCGATTCAAACGCATAAAATATTATTCCTCCTATTGGGCATTGGCGATGGAGCATTTTCCTCAAGTCCATGATGATGCTGGTGATTTCGATCGAAAGAGATCTCGCTTAATTGGTCCGATGGTTGTGTATTTCTCTTCGGCGGACGACCGATCGACCGAACGTACTAATACTGTTAATAGCAACTGGACGACGACATATTGATTTAGTTCGTATGCCCTGGTGAATAAACTGCGTGTGTACACTATCTTTTAATGACGTGCCCGCTAATTGGTTTTGCATTATTGAGCACGAAACAATGTTCGAAAGTAAATAAAACGGCTTTGAACAACAACGACATCAATAATGTTCTTGTTGATGATGATGATGATGGCAATATAATTATCAGGACAAAAATTTCAGACGCTAGTCGAGAATCAGTTTTGTACAGGACATTTAACAAAATAACGCATATTTGCAATAGAATTAAGTTTTTTTGCACATAAATACGGGATCGACGGAATTTAATGTCTCGTTTCGTTTGCAGGTTAATCCTCATCGGTTGCGTTAACGCCATAAAGTGGAGAACAGCGAGGAGCCTCCAACGTTCGGTGCAAATGTAAGTCGACTTTTTTAATTTATTTCCTATTAAACAAGTAGGATCGTCAAAAAAAATGCGGAGCAGAACTTAATTCGAAATGATGCGATATGAAAATTTGCGAGTTTGTTGGAAAAATTCTTGCATTTATTTATTCGTTCTCTCTCTCTCTCTCTCTCTCATTCGCTCTCATTGCAACAACACAGGGAGAGAGTGGAATGTGGAAAAAAGAGCGAATGCACGAATCCTCCGTTACGGAAACAGTATTTTAAAAGGATTTATTAAAATTTTGTTCAGTCAATTGTGAATTTTCGAAACGTATATACATTCAGCCCTCGAACCAACATTATTATTATTATTTGCCTTGGTTCTTGTTGCGAGAAAATAAATAAATAAACGCGTTCTACTACATAAACGTAATACGAGTAAATTCGCAAATTCGCACTCGTTCACCGGCTAAATAACGAAAACTAACGCCGCTTTTTCACTTCCTTTTCCTTTTTAAACGTCTGCAATGAAATTCTAATAATAACTCCGCGGTCGAACTTGTTCTTGTTTCGATTCCATTCATTCGAGGTGAATCTACTGGTGGATAATAATATTCGTTGGGAATCCAGAAGCAGTCGGGGATCGGAAGAGAAGAAAAAAGCAGAAATTATTATTTCAATATAAATCCACCTATATTTTAAATACCTTGAGCGCAAAATTCCAGAACAGTTAATTAAATATTTTAATTAGTCAAAGTTGAATCGGGCCACCCATCTCTTTTGCGCGAAAATTTCCTCTCTCACTCTCGCTCTCTGTCTCTCGTTTTTCTTTTCGCAAATTTTTCATTTCTCCCTCGCCTCTTTCGCCCCGACGGAAGAATATTCCTCGTCGTAATTAAATTCCTTGTTAATTTACATCCATATATACACAACGATACTAGCTGCACGTATTTTAATACTTTACCTCTCCCCCTATCGCACACAAACACGCGCACACAGACGCACAGATAAATGGCAGTCTTTCATCTTTCCGCTTTCCTCCTTTTTAGTTACTCTTAAAGGCATTCGAACCAATTTTCAATGGATGCCAAAGGAAAACTAAATCTTCGCTAAAAAGGACAAAGGCCCTTTGTAGTCTTATTAAAGACGAACCAATCGTTTTCCTTTTCGTTCTTTTTTCAATTAAAATAATTAAGTTCCGTCTAGATGAAGAATGTAGAGTAGAAACGTCGGGAGGAGTAGGGGAGGAACATTTATTCTTGCAGCTATCATTCGGTTTATTTTTTCTTGCTTTTATTCCTTTAGCGCCCGTTTCAAAACCGTTTATTTCGAGCGGAGGAGAAGCATCGAAGCACCCGCACGACCGTCCGTAAAATTATCCGCTTAATGCGCCGTTTTAGTTGCAGTTTCTATTATTATCATCGCAGCTTTTACTACCATCATCGCTATACATTGCACTCAGCCACATAATACTTTGCCGCGAGCATCTCTAACGCCGATAATCATTGTATAGTTGCGTCCGTTTTCGACGGCATAATTGAAAATTATCGCAACTACTTTCCTCGCCGGCGCTTCGTCGATTACCTTATGGGAAATTATTTTTTTTTTCGGTCGGACTTTCGATAAACGAGTTAACGATCTGTTTTATGTAAAATCTCGGTTGTATTTCAAGATGGGACGTTATATGCCGGTGGATATCGCCTGGAACGGTGCCTAGAAGGAAATCACGTGGTCAGGATATATCCGGAACGGTTTCCCGCCGCCGGTTTCCTCCGCCGCCGAGCGGGCCAACCAACAACCGTTTAGTCACGGATCGTTATATCGGAATTCCGCCGTTCGTTACTTTTAACTTGCTCCTTTTTTTTTCGTTTAATTCCACAGCGAGAGCATTCCCGTTTCCTCGCGTTTAACATTTCGCTGCTTTTTTTTTCAATTCCTAAAGGTATCCGTACACTTTAGCGTTTCCGGTTGAATTCTTTCCGGGTAATAATGAAATTGGCGAACGCGAACGGATTACGAAAGAAAAAACAACTCCGGTATTAAATAATTTTCCAGTTAATTAAGGCAAAAAAATTAAATCCGGTTTATATGGGATTATAACCGCGAATCCTGCAAAACAGTTTAAAATTAATAACTGCAATCGATTATATTAACTGTTGTAAATAAGCAACGATGATGATGTCGGTGTTGGCAAAGACACGAAAGTCGATCGGTATTCGCACGCGAACCGGTCGGCTTTGCAAAAGTTGATCCCTGACATATCCCCGTTTCCGCAAGTAGTAATTCCGCTCTTAGCCTTGCGGCCTGATTGCCAAAACCCTCTTTCTCTCGCTCGCTCGTACGATTTTTGCGGTCAGTTTGTAAAGGGAACGTGATACACGCGGAATAACAACTTAGAATCAAAGATTGCTCCGCTTCTTCTTTTTACTGTTGAACAAAATAAAAATATTCGCAAACGAAGAGATCTGCTGATTATCGGTGGAGGAATTAACGTGTTTAAATATTTAAGTCGCGTTTCGGGTTAAATGAAATCGTTGGCGAAACGTAATAGCGAAAAGAGACCGAAAAGTGTTTGGAAAGTTGCTCGTGGAAAGTAAGTTTCCCGGTTTATTTAATTCGTTCGTGGGCAGGAAGAAACTAGTGCCCGGAAAATCGTTTGAAAACTAATCGGGAGAGCGGAAAAGAGAGCGTGGTCGGTCGCGAAACTTTTAAGGTGAACCCGGATTTACCGTGCCCACATCACTTTCGCTAATTTCCTTTCGCTTTTCCATCAACAACGTTTCCACGCCGATCGTTTCGACTAATTGAGCCCTAAAACGAAATCGGCGTGTTGCCCCCGTTTGCTTGGAGAAAGTCTTCCGACGAACAACAAAAAAGAATTAAATAGATTTTTAGTTAACGTCTTCTACAAATGTTTAGCACAACTTTTCGTATCGAAGACGACGAGGACCATTGTCAACGTGGTGTCTCGTTTTGCAAATTTCGCGAACATTCGAGGGGAAAAATCGTTAAAGCGGTTTGCCATTTCGTTGCATTAAAGATTTATTTTTCCATTTCCGGCTGGTTCGGCAAGAGCAAATTCCTTTTTCTTCTCTTCTTCGTCTCTTACTACGTTTCTCTGATATTATTATCATCATTCTACCAAATAGTGCACGCATCGATGGAGACGTGCTTCCTTTTCCTCGAATGCATCGTTTACATTATGCACACGATAGAAATCAAAAGACCTCAAAGATTAAACCGCTCTTGACGAAAACCTTCCAAAACTCAACCGTTTGATAATGATTCCACTCGTTTTCCTTTTTGCTTCCGACAGTTAACTTAATATGACCGATTGCACAGGCGTATTCTTCGTCGACATTTGTCCCACGCCCAAACGATCCCGCTGCTCGCACACGAAAGCGAAATAAAATCGAAAAAAAAAATAATAATAATAACAACCCGAAACGAAATTTACCTTTCTTATCATCGTTATATCCAGTTTATTATCCGCGTTCCCTTCGCTGGCTCGCATTTTATTTGCCTTTCTAACGTTTAAACACATTTCGATTTGGGAGACAAATTTTACGTCTTGCCGCCGGTTTATTTGATATTAAATTATCCACGCTTCTTGCTTTCGCTTTCGACGTGCACGTATAACAATAACCTATTCATCGTAGAAAGCAGGATAATAAACGAAAACGCCGCTTTAATTCGTTTCATTCTGTTTGATTTAGTTCTATTAGGCGAAACAGATTGATACCCCGGCGCATCCACCAAAAACGTTAATTCAAAGCAGAAGGCCATTTTTTTTATTTTGGAGCGTCTCGTAGGGTGCGAATAATTGCAAGAATCGTGTACGAAACGCGAGTGTGTGCAACGAAATTCCATTTGTTGCGAAACGTTGCATTTATTTTATGCACTCGTATTATTTAGGGAATTTGCAAAATGCATTCGCTCCGTGTGACTTTCTCTCTCGCCCCTTTCGCCTAACGATTTCACTGTGAAACGAAGCAACAAATGTATACGGGATAGGTTACCGTCTTACTGTTGCGAATTTATAAAACGTTAATTAACGTTCGCAAATATATGGCACTTGAATGGAATCGTCTGCTCGTTTGTTTAAACGACGTGTCGTTGCGAAATTCGAATTAATCTCTAATTGCAGTAAATTCACCGGCAAATAGAGACGCAGAAAAGGGAGGTGAGAGAGAGAGAGAGAGAGAGGATCCTCTTAAGCTTATGTTAATGATCGTGCGATGTTAAGGCGGACAAGTAAATGAGGGAGCGAGTGCAACAAAGACGTTCCACGTATAACTTTGTTTGCTATTCTTTGCGGAATTTTAATGTCGCCAAAACGGGCCTTTAAACGCTCTCAACGCGTTATCGACGGTGCAATCTGTTTGGTTATTTTGCTCTTTTCTTCCTTCTCTCGTGAATTGTCCCTGCAGTTGCATTATTTCCGAGGAGACCACGTGTATTCTTCGCACGAAACGTAGTTCGGAATTCGTATTATGAAACGTTAGTGTCTATGCGAAACGGGACAAGTCGCAAGAGTCTCCGGCAACGGCAAATTTAATCACGAAGACGAGTATCCCTCCTGACATGCAGTTTTGTCGCCGATCCCCGCTCACGTTTTTTTTTTCTTCTTCTGCCTTTTCTCTCGCTTCATCGTCCTTTTCTCTCCCTCGACGCTCGTGGTTGTGGGAGAAGGATGACAATTTTGTCCCGTCGTTGTTGTTGTTTGTTCGGGTTCGGTAATTGTATTATGTGGAGGATGGAGACGTGGACGAAATTCGTAAAAATCTTCTCGGTCCCACCTTCTCGGTGCCACCCATTTATAATATCCAATTTTGCCCGCTTTTCTAGTTGGTCCTTTTTTATTCTTCGCCATTTGGTAAATTGAAGTACGTTTCTCCTTGTGGGTTCGCCAATCCTTTAAATATTTCCTATTGCTTTCTTTGTTTTTCTCTTGCGGACAAGGACCGGATACGACATCGAATCCTTAAATTTATTTGTATCGATACGAACTAATACGAATTATTTATTTTTCTCTTTTGCCATCATCAATTTCTCTCGTATCTTTTATTTCTTTATAAATTTCATTTCATCTTTCACTCTCCCTGCGTTCTTTTTCTATATATAGATATATTTTTTAACTCTGTTATTTATGACGGCCGAGTACATCTTCTTAGGACTTTCGATGACGACGAAAGATAACTAATATAATTTAGAATTCCTTTGGGATGGCGCTGGAGAATGAAGACGTAGAAGCAAAGGAAAAAGCCAGAGAGAAAGAGAAAAAAGCAAGTTGAAAACGCAATGGAAAAACATGTGCAAACGCAAACGAGCGAGAGGGAGACGAAAGAGGGATGCTAGAGGGATGGAAGAGCGAAAGGAGAATTCTCGTCAAACGTGTACAAATTTATTTCTCTTCAGTTGGTATCATTCACGTTTGCCTTGTCGCGCATCAAATCTCATTTGCCTGCTGCCGTAATTTATTTCATTAGCAAAATCAATCATTCACGGTTCGCGAGACGCCAACCTCCATGTCGACCTTCTTTTCATCTCGATTCTTCCCATTCTTGCTTCTCTTTAAAAAGTACATTATTTGCCAACTTCTACCTACATTTGTTAAAAATCTTGCGAATTCGTAATCTACCAAACCCAAACTTCCTTTCCACTCTAATCTAGGGTCGCGATTATCTCTGTTTCTCATTTTTGAATCAATTTGAAACCAATGGAAGATAAGGAGTTGTTATTGTTTTCCTCAGAAGACCAATAAAACCGGTTTGCTGTTAATGATAGTTTAAAGGATATCCTCGTTATTATTACCATTATCACCAATTAAGTAGTTGTAGTGACTTTGGACGCCTTCGGGCGCGCGAGCGAGGCAAACTGATTAAATGTTAAGTTATCGGTAAATATTGGTCGAGGGGCTCGATTTCGTGAGGTCACAGACTATCCCATCGGATTGCGGCCGAGATCGAATCAAATATTATACAAATAACAGATATTAAAACGGGACGCAGGCGATAATGTACATTCATCCGCGAAGGATTCGTGCCAACTGGTCCCGATCAAACGGACCGACAATTTATGCGAATCCGTGGTCTAGTTTAGTCATTTTTAATTAAGAACGTGACGCATAATTAAATGTCGTCGAAACGCAATTAGTCGCGAGTGGTTCTTCGAACGCGCAACAAAGAACCACCACAAACAACTTATCGCTACCTGGTGGAACGTCGTTAGACTTGACTCTTGAAAATGACGAGAGGGAAAAATTACGAAAAGGGTTTCTGTTACGGCGTAATAGTAATAAGAAGCCATTGTCGGAGGTATCGCACACACACTAACGCGCACTGCGAGCGTTTGAATAAACAAGATGAATAGCAAGAAGTGTTGGAATTATATGAACACGTCTCAAGTCGAAGAGGATAATAATGAAAGAGCGAAACGGAAAAGGAAGTACGGGGAGAGAGTCTCTAGTGTTGGCTGGAAGCTAGCTGGCGTAGTAGCGCCATGCATTTATTATAATCGCGGAGAATCTCTTTTCGTTGTTAGCACGTCTCTTCAGCAATCATTTTTAGTTCGTTCAATTGTCCTCGTATTATAGCGAATTGGCAATAATGAAATTAACGAATGCGAACGAAACGAAAGTAATGCTTTTTAAACGCTTTTCTTTTTCGCTTCCCACTTTCTTTCACTCAATGGAAATTTATTGGGTTTCGAAAAGAATTTCAATTACGTAAAAGTCCCTTGATTTACGCCGCACTAAATTCCGGTTATAAGACGTCGGACAGAATTTTTCCCTCCCTCTCTCTCTCTCCCTCTCTCTCTCTCACTCATTATTGCACTTGCTTTTGCAACAATTAATTCCCAAAAACAAAACCATTAAATTCTTGAAAAACCAAATTAAATTCGTTTATCCGTCCGAATACAAGAACAAAACCACCAGAATTCAAAAATAACCGCCAGTCGAATACGTTTACCCTTTCGCTCCTTCTGGTTCGACCCCATCTTTGCAAAAAGTGTTTGCTTGCATCATCATCATCATCCCCCATTCGCCCTCGATTATTCATCGTTTGCTTGCGCCTTATTACATATACGAGCAGGCTTTGAAGGGGTTGAATTAACCCCGCAGTTGCTATTGCTAACACCGATTACGCGACACCTTCGACGTAAACGTTATGTTGCAAAAAAGCGATCCCCCCCCGTTTTGGCTCCCCTCGAGATTGTTACGCTCGTCCGCGAAGATCATCTGCTACCGAAGGCCGTAGCAGAAGAATTAAATGGGTGTCGTTTAATAATAAACTCTCGTCGAGCGCCACGTGTATATTATTGTACCGTATGCAATCGGCGAATTCGCATTTCGTTGCTAATCGAATAATTCGCGAGTTTTCATTTAAATCGCACGCAATCGCTTGCGATTTATTGCGTTCGTCTCGCGAGTTTGCGGCTCGAGCGCTAGTTAGTAGCAGGTGCAAAAGAAATTGCGCACATAAATTGCAATTCGCAATTAAAGCAATACGTCGCGCCGTTTACAAGAACTCCTTCGGTCTTATCATTACTATAATCGCCCCTTTTATTCTTCACGTACTGTTAACTCCAACAATATAAGAATAAAGTTCCATCCTACGAACACACGTATGTATTAAGCGAAATGAGATTTCCTAATTACTACTTTAGCACTTAATGCCTTCCTCCGTCTCTCCAGCTCCCTCTCGTTCTTCCGCATTTAGATGCACACATGCGATGGGGAACGGGGGCGGTTTCTTAATATAATAATAAGCCAAGAATAATCCGAATGGCTTCTAATCCGAACCGCCAGCGAACGGGTAAAGTTCCCGCTTGAGCACGACGGCAAGCGGCGAAGACTGGTTACAGCTACCACGCGGGTGCTCGGTCTAGTTAGAACCGTTCTCAAATTTTAATCTCTCCTCACGCCGAACTTCTTGTTGTTGCCATTGTTGCGGTAGTAAATAAAGAAGGATTTCCGGTAATCTTTAACTCGGGCAAATATTTCCTCTTCGCATATTGTTTGGTGCAAGGCGAAGCGCGATTATTTAAAAGAAAATTTAACATCAAGAGTTTGTTTTTTGCCCTCTTGGCAATCTAAATTCGGTCACGTGATGGAAACACTGGTGCGTTTTAAGTGAACTTCCCTTCGCTAATTATTGACTGTACATGTATACGAAAATCCCTCTAGCAACCGACCCTCCGCTTCAAACTTGCTTCCTTTTATCTTATCTCCTAATCTTTTACAATGGAAACTCTCGAAAGTTATTCATACTTTTTTGCATTTTCGCCCGCCTCGCTTTCCCTTTCTATTCACTATCTCCGTCCATTCGATTTTTCTCTCCGCTCCAACGTTCTTGCACAACAGCGTACAATTCGGACGGTTCTCGCCGCCCTTAAGTTTCGATAATTCGCGATTGTGGAAAGTGGAGTTTTTTTTTGCGTTTGTGCGTGCGTTGCCGGAAGTCGGTTTGAATAAATGAATTTTTCTTACGGCCGCTTTTCTTTGCCTCGCGATATGAAATACTCGACGATAATTAAAAGGCGGAATAATAATAATGATAAGACTTGTAATTTTAATTTCAATTTCGGACGGGATTTCCGCGTTTCTCCCTTCTCCTTTCTTCCGCTTCTTCTCGTGTAAAAATATTAGTCGGACTTTCTTCGAGCCGAATCTGAAATTTAAATCTGATAATAAAGTTAATTTGAATATTTTAATTTGGCAAAAAGCGAACGCGAATTGCGTGAACGGTTTCCTTCGTATTTGCGGTGGAATTGTTGTTGTTTGTCTTCTGACGACGGATTCTTCGATTTTTACTTTCTAGCTTGACGAATTCATCGTCGTTGCAGAAAGTCCTTCATCTCGTGATGGATATTGTTTGCTTAGACGGTATTAGTAATAACTGAAGCCGAGAGACTGCGGATTATAAACAGGCAGAGAGAGACTGTTGATGTTGGAATTGTAAATACATAATAATAATAATGCTCCTTTTGTCTCTTAAGATTATCATCATCATCATTTTAATGAACGTATTTATTGTCATGTAAACGGTCCAAAAACAATATTTACATCAATTTATTTCGTATCAAAAGCCAAACATTCCATTTACCATTCGTGCAAAACACAAGATTTCGTTTCGGTAGACGTGCCGTTTCTGGTGGATGCGCCGCGCGAACAATGCGAATCCGTTGACGAATGCAATTATCGATTCATTCAGATTGGCGTTAAATCGACTTAACGTGCGAAGTTTCTTTTCGGTTTAAAGAGCGACGGGGAACAATAGAAAGCGAAGTGGTTGCACGAGGAAGAGCAAACAGAGCGCGAAGAACGTTTTCTCTCTCTCTCTCTCTCTTTCGGGCGGTTGAGGGGAAGGAAGTCGAAAGAAATGCAAATTTATCGCATCGCCGCGTGATTGATCGTTAAAAAATGCGACATCGTTTTTCGACCTTAAAAGACATCCGATTTTTATCAAAAAGTACTATTATTATTATTACTCTTATCCCTTTTATTTTCTCCTTCTTTCTCTCGCCGTCCCGTTTCCTGTTCCGTTCCTTTGTCGTCTTCGCCCCTTTATTTTTTCCCCCCGTCGTCGTCCCTCTCGTTTTTCTTGCGTTACATTTTGGTAAATGCATACCGTTCTCCAATCCGAAGTCTATCTGATAATAGAGTCGAGAAGAGAATTGCGAAAAAAAGAGGGAAACAAATGGAGTAAGAGGGACCGAGAAGGAAAAAGAAATAACGGGAGATATATCTGATTTGGATATATACCGTTGGTGCCATGGGTTTTATCCCATTTTCCGTCCCTTACTCTCGTCCAATCTCTTGCCCACCCATTTTTCGCAGTTTCTTTACCTTTTCCGTTGCCATTCTTCGCCTATTTGCGAATGAGAGAGAGAGAGAGAGTAACGTATTTCGCGTTTTGTCGCCTACACTTTGCAGTTTCGTGCACGCACGAATTTCCGTTATTATTATTTTTTGTCTCTATTTTTCTTCCTTGACAATTCCTTATTATTATCACTGCTGAATAAGTGGAAAAATAAGATGGAAGGGTGTAGGAGAGGAAAAACGTCATCTGATGTTTTATATGTAAATGAGGAAAAGTGAAAAACCTTGCCAAATATTTTCATGATAATCGATTCGTTGCTTTCTTTTCCCATCTTCCCATGTATTTATTATAACCGCCTGTCAGTAATTGATTGTAACTTTTTCTCATAAGTTGGCAATACGGATGTTGGTGTACCTGCTTAAATTCAAATTGGCAAAAGGAAACAAAGGGATTCGATAATAATTCAAAAACCGGTGCTACCAATATAATAATTGGAAATCGTTGTTACTACTGTGTGTCAGTAGTTGATTGACTTTTCTTTGTCAGCTGGCAAACTGTTGAAATTCAAATAATCTTCAAAGAGTACTATCGAAGTAATCAATTATGGTCTCAATTTATTATTATTTGCAATTAATTGAGTGAGTTTGCTAAAGGACTCGCTTTGATTTTCTTTGAATTGTATGGTTAATCGTTTCTGTTTTAATTGACTCGAAGCCGAGGCAAAAGAATCTCGCTCGTATCTCATTCGATTACGGAAGACCTTCGGGCTTATTACAATTTCTGCAAACGTTCCATTACCGTCACCTGACATTCGCTCCTAAAATCGTACACATTTCCCGTTTGGGGGACGACGACGATAATAGTATGACATATATGAAAAGTTTTATTACTTCAGTCACTCGTTCTGCATCCCCCCAATCTTCAGCCAGTGCTCCCTTTTTTCCAGCCACTTTCTCCTTTTTTCTTCGTACATTTCTCCACCGTTGGTAAGGGCACAATCGTCTCTCGTTCATCACTTTTACCGTCTACTTTTCCTCCTCGTTTTCTTTCACGTCGGTAATACGTACGTTACCCGCTTATTACTATTATTATAATATCCTTAGGGAAATTTAATTTTTTCCCTCTCCCCCATTCACACGACCACTTTTTCTCCGTCATTTTACCATCATCATCTCGCTTACGTTATTATTAACTGCGCGCGATTATTATTATCCTTATTATAGCTCTCGGAACGTTAATTATGCGAGGAATTAGATTTGCAATTTACATAGACCCGGTTATGGGAATGTCATTTTGGCCTGCAGACATCGTGTTTGTTCGAGGTGTTAAGCTAGAAAGCAAACAATCCCGGCGATGAGACGGAGGCGAGAAAATGATATTTACAGATGACGCTAATGTTCTACTTAACGCCAAAAACTTTCGTTTGGAAAACCGATTAAAAACGTGAAGTAAAATTGATTTTATTCAGACATCGGCTCGATGGCAAAGCAGAAAAATGAATGAAAAGTCGTTAGAATTTCATTCACAATTTGCAATGTTCGGTCCGCTGGCAGAATCGTTTAAAATAAATTCGCATCTACGACGACGAGAGATTAAATCCCGATGTATAAAAAAAAAGAAATGAAGGGAAAATGAAAATAATGGAACAAATTGCATGTGGATCGTCGTAAATCATCCGCTGGGCCGGCCAGAGCGAGCGATGCATACGGATAATGCGGCCGTGTATTGTTGTTGCAGCAGTTTACATGCATAAATGCAAACTATTTTCTGGACGTGCGATGGCGGGGGCGCAGTATTGCAATTTGCATGTAAAACAGGTCGTAAATCAATTGATTTTGCCTCGTCGATCGAAAATCGTTAATTCAATTATTGCAAGTGGGACTTTTTGGTTCGATTCTTTTCGAAAATCCCAAAGTCTTCTAATTTTTTTACATACGTTTGCGTCTTTTTGGCCCCGAACAAAGTCAAACACATTAAAATCCGCCTCGATCACTAATTAATCCAATCGGCGTAAACGTGTGTTTGCTAATCTTAAGTGCCATCCATTGTAATCTTGAGATTCGCGTCGAACCATCTCCTTCGCCGACGTTCAATTATATTAGGGAACTCTCGTTATGATGACAATGATGTTAATCAATCAGTGGGTTAGTAAAATATTTAGATTACCATCAAAACCCACATTTTCTTCGTGTGTGCACAGGTAAAATTTGCGAATCGATTAACGTTCTATCGCCAAATAGCCAATTATTGTTTCATTGTAATCATCTTATCAAAAATTGTGGTCGTAATTTGCAAATCAATTCTGCAATAACAAAAAACGAGACAAGCGAATATTGACAAATATTTATTATTCAAATAGATAAAACGCAATCAAACTGATTTATTTTCATTTATTTACGAAATAGTTTTTTACGAGGGCCGTAATCAAATTTATATGAAAATGAATTATTTAGATCGAACATGTAATTAATTCGTTTTTGCATTTTTTTCGCAAGAGGGTGGGGTGAATTTTAAAAAACATCCATTTCCAGCTACTGTTTGTGTGTGCGAACATCCAATTTGTTCGCATTTTTTGCCGAAGAATAAAATGTAATAAATTTTATTATATTATTGGAAAATAATCCGTTTCTCTCTCTCTCTCTCTTTACCGATCTTCCGGTGCATTGCAAATATTGTATAATTCAACAAAGAGAAAATAACAAACTCGCTATTACTAATTGGTACCTACACTTTACGGGCAAATGTTTTGCAACGTGTTCTTTTATTTGCGAACGAGCGGTTCGTACATAAATTATATAGTTTGAGGGATGGCCAACAATAGCGAAACTAAACTGAACAAAACGTAATGATATATGTGCCCAATTTCGTTAAGTTAAATTACCACCGCTAGTCGTAGCTGTAGGAGTAATAGTAGTAGAAAGTAATTAAGATATCGCAAGAAGTTATGTACAAGTTTATACGTTTTGAAAGATGATGACCGTTCTCGTTGCTCGGTTAACAATAAGAAACTACGCGAAGTCTTCGCTCGACTACAATTAGTCCAAAGAAACTTTAAACACACCACCAGATGGATTTCAACAAGAAGTTAACGGTTCTGGAGATTTCTACTCGCTCAGAGAACGCATTTTCACATTAATTCACAACAAAAACGCCTTGCAAGGAATCGAATCCAATTAATTAAACCCGATGAAATCTTCATTGAGCATTTCGGTTACATATTTCAGCAGTTTTCTTGTGGGAAAATATTAAAATGCTGTACCATTAAAATATATTTATAAAAAGGCAGAAGTAAATAAGACGTTATACTCGAGAAGATTTATCGATAGTTTACTCTCGAGCAGTTGGATGCACAAGAATATCGCTCGTAACAATACGAAACTGCCGGCTGCTGCTGCTGGCCGAACTGGGGCAAACAGTTTTCGTTGGAAGACGGAGAAAAGAACTATTAGAAAACGCTGCAACGGATATATTTCTTTCTACCACTACAAATATTTGCCACTATTATAATAAATGCTCGCTACACTATAACAGTAAGAATAAAGATATTGTAATGCTTACTTTTTGCTCGTACATACGTTATGCATGGGAAAAGATGTATTCATAATAATAATAGAGCTTTCGAGACGGAAACTACGAGAGCAGAAAAAATTATGCGCGACATGAATGATAGTAATGCGCTTTTCGCTGGATTCGCATTTAAAGATACGAATGGGAAATGTGCATGAAATAAATGGGGAACTGGGCCAAGAAATCTTAGATTCCCCGATCGATTGCGATGTTAACCCGAAGAATTAAAAAAATGATTAATTCGGCATCCAAAACGAAATTGCACTCACCCATAGAAGCTCGCAGAAAAAGTTGAATTTTTGCAATGATAAAAAGGCGGATTTTGTTTCTCTTTCACTCACTCGTTCGCCCTGTTTTTTTTTTCTTCTAATACCGGTTCATTTCCATAAGTGGTCGCCAATTTGCATCGGACAGAAACTGCTCGCGTGGAAACTAATCCAAATTTCATTACGTTCGCGAAATTAAAAAGCGATATAACACTGCGAACGAATCGATTCGTCGCAAAAAAGGAACCTTTTCTTTTCGTCAGCAATTAACGATTCGCACTTCCCTCACCCTCACCCTCTCTTCTCGCGACTCCTCCAATTTGTTTCTTGAATGTTGCCAATTATTCCGGATGTTTTTCGTCTTGTTGCCTGTTTACGAAAAACGATTCAAAAGCGAAAGAAATTAATATCAATCGAACGAATAAGAAGTGACGACGGAAAAGCAAAAAAGGAAAGCGTGGCAGGTGATAATTAAACGGCGCAAGGTAACAACAGAAACGCGAAGGGGAGAGACGGCGAGGTAATTTTTAAATAAAAGTTTCGTTCGGCAAACGAAGAAAATAAAGTAAAAAGAAAGGGGATGGGGCGAGCACTGCGGAAAATCAGTCTACGGAAAATCCATCCGTCGCGCCCCTCGCTTTCCCACTTCTTTCCTTCTTCTTCTTCGGTTTCCCATTCAAGTGGTAGAACCTATCTAAACTGCCCAACTCCGACGTCGGTTCATTGATCGCGACACCGGAGGCGTTAGGTCACCGGAGACCGATATCGTACGTTGTTGTTCGCAAGACCAAAGTCAATAGAGTCGTACTTTCGGCTCATTATTAATGAGTTTACTTATTTAAGGCAATCGAAAGGGAAAACAAGAATCAATTTCGTGGGCCATTAATGGAGCAAATAAACGTAACAAACGAAAAGGAAACGCTTGTTTATGACTAATTTCATGCACGACTTCTGCATGAAGCACGATAACAATTTCTCAATTGGCGAAATTTGCTCAAACAATAACGGGCAAAAGTTGTAAAACAGCGAACAAATTCAATGCAATCAATTTCACATTGTAAATCCCCTAAAAATGATAATTCCTACGAGTCGTTACGAAAGATGCAAATTGTTCGCGAAAATGTCGGGTTTTCCTGCAGCGTGCGAGCGCACTCTTTGATTTGGAGCCGGCAAAGCGGGACGACCGACGACGCCGACGCCCGGCGTCGTTGCTTGCCGTTGCGGAAATTTAACAGCGCGGCGCTCCGTAGTCGGTAAAAAAGGATTCTCCATCCGAATCCACTCGCTATCGATCCGTCGAAATCAACAATAGACCGTCCCTTTGACTACGCCGGAATTTAAAACAATAGCAAAACGACGATGGGAAAGAATATGATCCGGGAGGGGGCGAATTGCCGAAAATCCGGTTTTGGCGCGTAACGTAGAGATGGCACCGGAGTGTTCGCATTTCATTTCAACTTTTACCTTTTATTCTCTTCCTTTTGATTACATTTAACACATCTTCAGCTTCTAACTGGAGACGTGACGAAACCAATAACAAATCGATTTCAATGCCAATCAAATGTTTGCTAATTAGTCCACTAAATCGATACTTCATGATTTAATTCTTTGCTTCCATACGCGTTGCGTTTTCGCTGATTTTCTTTCATTTTTTTTTTGCCCGCGATCTCGTTTCCCGTCGACGTTACGAAAGCCGGAAGTCTGTCGTTCCGCAACTTCTCCCTCCTTTTTGCCCTCGTTGTTTGCTTGTTGTTCTTGCGGTCCGGAGAGTTCGTGGAAACTTTTTCATACGTTCCATCGTCACGGCGTTATTAACACGAGTAACGGAGTTTTACAAGTTAAAGTGGAAGAAGAATGACGAAGAGAAAACTCGCAAATAAATAAGCTCGAATGCGTCCATCTACGTGGAACCTAATAATAGCAACAACGACAAAAAGACAGCGATTGTTTTTCCGTTATCGTACGCCGCTTTTAAACAAACAACTTTGCAGACTTTAGCAAGAGCGAAGAAATTAACGATGACAATTTGCCAAAATTTACTTTCGTCGCCCACGATTTTCTTTTGCATTTACGAATTTGCAAATACGCAGAAGAAGAACAAAATTGAGCAGAATGAAAGAGAAAGGAACATATCGAAAGTTACAATTTAACTTGTGACGAGGGGATGCAAGAATAACGGATGCGTGCTAATTAGGGAAAGCCTCGTCTCGCGCAAATTCTTTTGCACGACAAATTTAACTCGTACTTATCCAACTAATTAATTTATCCTAAGATTTGAATTTACACCATGACGCCGTTTGAGACGCTTCCTCCTCCACTTCTTCGGCCTATTTACTTTTAATCGGTATCCACTTCCATCTAGGCCCCTAATTTCGCTTTAATTCACAACTATTTCGCGCGTTCGCACAAAGAAATCGCAAAACGAGGAGGAAAACGCAAACGAATTGATCTTGATATTCGCAATAAGAAAGGTGAATGGCGAAATAGTTTTCTATAATTAGAAAACGTCTATTGACGCGCCGAATGTAGCGAAGAGGATCGCGTTGCGAAAATGGCGAGTGGCTGAATCATTTATTGTGTCTGTCAAGTGTCAAATTAGGAGCCGTTTTCGCGTTTCCTCCCTTTACGGCGCCTTTTGCCCTTTTGACAACCACCACTACTTACTGCTTCGCTCACTCTCCCTTTCGCCCTTCACTTATACAGATAGCGCTCGCCTGATTCCGAGCGAACTGACATAATAAATAAAACTAAAATATTATCATCATCATCATCATCGGCGTTCAAGTAGTTTATTCATTCGCGTTAATAACAATCTTATCAATAATACTGTCACGTATCGAACGAACGACGGCGACGGCAACGGCGGTAATATTAAAGTTACAAATCTCGTATCATCATCATCATCATGATTTCCCTGGTACAATGTTTATACTTTATGGGTCGTAAACGCGGGAGGGTAGATACATTCGATCGCGTTTTATTTGGCGCGTGAACGGCCGGAACGTTCGAAAATTCGAGGGTTGTCAAATATGGTGGATGCGCCAGGTCGTATGTAGCTTTCGCTAAACGAGCGTCAATTTCGCAACTTTTGCTAATTCGACTTATCTAAGTAGAAATGAATACTCGTATGGGACGATAAAAAGAGAAGTTTGCAAGATAAATTTAGCTTTTGATTTTTGCAAGAAACAAACTTTGTCAACGAACTGTTCGTCGTAGTGAACGCTTTCCCTGGTGAATAATATCCGTTGTAGCGAACTATGTGGCCGTGTATTAGCGTAGTTTAATTCTATTATAACAATGATAATAATAACAACGATATGTAATATTCTAATACTGAAAACAGTCAGTAATAGTAATGTTTCCATTCCAGTTGGTACGCTATTATTCCATGCACACACAGCCGCACAACAACGGCGAAGGCAACAACAACAACAACGCGAAGCGACGCACACACACACACACACAAATCTAAATTGAACTGATTTATTATTTTAATCTAGATTTGCAGGCAACATTTAATACACACATACACGCGCTTTAATTGCATCGTTATTCACAATTGTAATTCAAAGCGAAATTGCAATTCGGTGGCAACCGAAAAACGAGGACGAGGGCGGAAGAATTTTTGCAGGATTTAACGATAGAAATTTGTTTTTGCTGTTGTTGGAAGCATGTAGTATTAAAGAATGCTCTCCCATTTGCGAACAAAACCAGGAAAAAAAAACGCAAACACCTAGTGCCTAGAATGATTCGTTAACGTCGCCCCCTCGACATCCTCCATCGACTACAGATAAATTTTCGGGGGGCCCGAACTAAATAAACGCAGATCGAAGGGGGATAAATCTACGTGTTAACACTCTCAACGTTCTTTCCTCCTCCGTCATTCCAGCACCTACGTCTCGCTGCAATTTAACTTCCTTAACGAACCGGCCGCGTTTTTCGGGTTCAATTTGCTCCGGGAAGAATTGGGATCGACGCAAACGGGATATTATACTATTAATTATCGGGGAACGGGCGGCCTTCGATAAAAGGATCGTCGCGTCGTAGCCTACGGGGAGCTTAAAACTTTCTATCGGCTCCATCGTCCCACTTTGTACCAATCGCGTCCTCTCCTTCTTCCTCGTCTTCATCTACGAATCCATAAGTGTTCGTTAACGCGTTGGTTCGTTCGATAAGACCAATTTAATCCTTACATCCATCCCCGATCGTTATTATTATTAATTGCCGTTTAATATCCAACAATTAGTTGCCGAATTTAATTTAAACAATTTGCGATTCGTAAACGGGGACGAACTTTTCGCAATCGAATTGCATCAATTAATTGCGAACAAGATTCTTCAATTAACGGTTTTATTCCATTTTCAACGCCGGGAACGCTCTTATTGCAAATGTTGTCGCTGACATTTGTTCCATTCGAGAAATAAATATTGTACACCACCAGTCAGCGCAACATGCGACCGGCGTCTTGATGATAACAAAACGACCCTTCAGTTACGTACGAGAAGAGGAAAAACGGATTTTATTTACACTCACAATACGAACCGATCGCATCCAGTCAATTCAATCTGCTTCCTCCGGTGACAGACGCGAGAATGCGACAATTTAATTGCACCCTCTCGCCATCGAAGCGTTGATCTTATTAAGAGAGAGCAGAAGAATAAAAATTAATCCAACCCTTGCTCGAAGGAAGCGGCAAGATGGCACGTTTCCGGCGTTTTATAACAGGAAGCGGCGCGTTGTTTTTATTTTGGTTTTAATCAGATTTCGTGTTGTTTATAAGATTCGTTAACGATTTAATAGGTTAGGCAAACGTTTGCACCCTTGTAGTTTGCCGTTTTTGACAGAGATTGTGAAAAAAAAAACGCGTTTTAATTAGGCTTAAAAGCGAATGTTGCGATTGCGGAAAATCTGGAATAAATATCGCTAGACTTTCTTGTTGTTACTTCGTCGCCATCATATTCGTTGTTAATGTGGGAGCGATTCATTTTCGGGATGCATCCCATTGTTCCACATTTTTTCGCTTTCTATGCTCGCCAGTTTATTATAAACGCGCTCCTCATCCAACGCAGCTCTTCGCATTCATGCATATTTCACTCAACGGCAGCAATTTCCAACACCTTCGCTTATTGTGCAGATGAAAGTTAAACAGTAACGACAAGTACTACCTACCTGTCGCCTAACGATTCAGACTCTCTTTAGATTTTGCTCGGTGTGTTTTATATTTAAAGAGCGTCAACTACTTCCTTTACGTCCTTTATTTTATTTCCTTTCAATCTGCACGCCGTTGATGATGATGATGATGATGTGTGAGAGTGGCAAAAAAAGTCAGCAAGGTATGGAAATTAGAATTGAAAAATATATTTAAAACGAAATAGCGATTTTTATCAAGCGAATCGTGTATTACTCGCAAAATAACAGTTGTCCTTCGTGCATTAGGGCATATCCTGCTAGATCAATTAACGTAAATTACCTTAATTACAATCGCAATATCATCGCATCGCACTAATTAATTATTGCGTTTCCCGGTTTTCGGTCAATAGACGCGACACGAATACGCTCTATTGCAGGTCGAGTTTATTCAGGATTAAATTTGCGAAGAAAAGGTCGTCGATCGCAGAGGAAAAATCTGCGAATTTCGCACGTCATAGACTAAACTAGTAATAACGACGTGCCAAATTCAATTCGAAACCTATCCATAAATCTATTTAGATTGTCACAATGGTGTCTGTCGACGAACGATGACGATGTCACTAATGCCACTGATGATGATGATGATGGCGTTTCCTCCATAGAGCAAACTCGTGCAAAATGAATTAATGGATGCGTGACAAACTTTCTAATAGAGATGTGCCATCGAGTAAAAAGGTCTTCTCCCCGTCATTATCGCCGATACCGAGGGCCATTTGTACGGGTTTTCGCCCCCCGCACACACACACACACCGGTCGATGGGAACTTTAACAGATGTTTATTGTTGACCTGGCTAATGGAACCGACATGTTTTTCGACGGGGCCGTTTGTCGTTGCCTTTTTTTGCGCGGGCAAAAAATCCGGCGAAATAAAATACCGAGGAGACTTGGGATTCCGCAAGTTAAAGGACGGGCAAAGAGACGAACGATAAACACCAACTTAAATCACTCCGGTGGCGCGGTTAGAAAAATAAATTGCCGCTGTTTTTCCGTCGAAGACCTACTTCTCAATGCGGATGATGACCTATAAAAGGGATCAATTCGATGCTACATTAACAAATTATCGATCCTCGCTGCTAACAAAAAAAAAGATTTAACGAAACGAAAAACTTGGAATAGGGCAGGCAAAGTTTTATGAAGTAATTTAAAAAGGAATTTGAAAAGGTCCATTCGTTCGTTAATAATAATAATATTATCTACCTTGTACCTTTCGTTTTTTTACGAGTGAAAGAAAGAGACGATTCTCTTATTTTTGAGAGGGATGAGGCGAGAAAATGTATTAAGAATCACTTAAAATAACGTCGGACAGGCGAAGCACTCTACTGATATAATTATCCTGGAAAAGCTCCATTAAGCACAGTATCAAGAGGAATCTGCATATAATAAAACTTCCACAAACCTTTTACGGCGGTGTTAAAAGCTTTTCGGGGAGAAAGTTTCTTCGGCGAAAAAAAAAATGAGACAGAGAGAGAGAGGGAGAGAGGAATTGCAAAATCGCGCGGAAAAACTTGCTTTATTTTAACTATTCCGATGGAATACACTTGCGTTATTTAAACGGTATTTAAAATGTCCACTTTTATTATAATTCTTCTTTTACCTTCTCGTTCATACTGCCTCCATTTATTTATTATTGTACAAATTAATGAAATATTTATGATGAAAGAATTACAAAAACGAAAAGGACGTAATTGTTTTAAATTTTTAATTTGGTACAAGAAGTAGCGAAGGAAAAAAATTGGACGAAGCAAGGAGATTTTTAATTACATTCTTCATTATTAAACACCTCTTAACTTATAATTATCCTTTTTTATTATTATTAAGTCGTTATTCGAAAGAGAGAAAAGGGCCCCGTTTTTAATTGTACCCCCGAAAAAGTACAGCACGTTCTTATTCGCATGTCAGCCCTAAAAGAATCACTCGCCTGTATATTTCAGTGAATTAGCCAGGAAACGTGTCCTTCAAGAATTTAATTCGCTGTCATCAACTTTTTATCATCGATAAGAAGATTAACGATCGCAATTTTTTGGTAAATGGATCCATTACACTTATTTATCAATTGGCCGCTGGAATTTATTAATTAACATGAACGACCCAGTTCTTTCTCTCGATGGGCTAATGATGACATTTTAATTATTGGAAAAACTATTTTTCCTTTTACCATTCGACTCTTGCGCAGGAATGCCATTAGGTAACTGTTAGGAACAAACATTCAGGTTATTAGTTATGAAGTTATTTATTGATGGGAAAGTGGAAAGACGCATAAACTCGATAACATCGACGAACTTTCGATGTTTTCCCTCATTTTTTTGCCATCTACGGTTATACATTTTGATTATGTTAGGGCAAAGTTTTATGGCCCTAAAAACATCTCGCTCATATCCATATGTAAGATCATAAAAAGTCATCATCGTGCCATACAACACGCATAAACAAGGGAAAGGAAAATAACGTGCAACGACTACGATGGTTTTCCATAAAAGCAAAAACTTAATATATAAAGCACGAATGAAAGGTATGTCGATGGGAAAAGGGCTTTAATCAAATTCGATTCGTGATTGCTTTGAGTAATTAGACCCTTTAACTACATATGCGAGGAACTGAATCGTACAAGAGCGTAGAAATTAATTAATTACTTGAATATTCGTACGCCAAAAGACGAAAAAAACTAAGACTTGCAAGTGCAAAGACAGCGAATTAATTCGTAATCGTCGATGTTCAAATGGCATCAAAGTAGGAGCGGTTAATTAACTCGCCTTTGTTAAATTGCGCTAAATGCAACAATGCATCATCACCTCCCTGTTTTAATACCGTTAAAATCGCAGGTGTATACGAATAATAATTAGCAATGGGTATTACGCAAATCCGCAATTCAAAAAGATCCCAGGTCGATTATTAAATGCGATACCCGGATAAAAAGTTAATTCCATCGAAAACAACGCAATGGAAACTATTCCGAGCGCTTTCATCTAATTGATAATTATTTTGGCATGAAATTCCAGTTTTTTTACTGCTCGCAAATGAAAACTATTTGCAAACGCTTTTAATTGCTTTAACGAGATAGATCGTCGTCGTCGGCAGACCATTAAATCCGCCGCGTTATTTAAATCTGCAGGAAACGCGACAAACAACATATAAAGCTCGGTGGTGAAATAATTTTTATTCGCACATAAAGTTATCGATGTTTGGCAAAAATTATTCTTTAATTCGCTTGCGTATAAACGTAGAGGAAAAGTTTTGCGCTTCAAATTGGCACACGACGATTTCACCAAAGGCAAATTTGAATCCATTCGAATTGCCTCGTAATAGATCAGGTGTTTGCATACGTTTTCTCTCTCTCTCTCTCTCGCTCTGCGTATGTGTGTGCATTCATTGTTATTTGTTCTTCGTGATAATTGCACGTAATCTCAATTGCAAACAAACACGTACGCTGAACAACTAAAAGCTCCGGCTTGCAATATTAACCCCCGAAAAGAGCGGATGCTGGAGGAAGGACGTGAAGTAACAATAATAATATCTCTTTTACACATACCGTACGTTAGAATGGGGAGCATGTGTAGGTAATATTTGTCCGCGTTCAATTTAGATTCGTAATAACAACAACGATAACGATAACAAAAACGTTTGGTTTAATTAAATTTTAACGCTTTAAATTGTTGTGCATAAACAATCCGTTTCGCTGCTCGCGATTGCCTCAATTAGCATGCTAATTAAATGATCACGTCGACTAAATCGATGCGACTTGCTTTTTCCCGGCGAGCGAAACCGATGCGATCCTCGCGATTTATTCGCACTTACCGGTGAGGGCGAAACGAGCGGAAGAAAAGAAAGCGTGTAACTCGATTTGGATCGAAGGAAAATCACGTTTGTCCTTTATCAGTGGCGCGGTTCGTGTTGGAAAATTAAGTTGCTTACTTTGGTACGAGCGAATTCCCATCCGCTCCTTTTGCCGTTATTCCGTTGCAACGTTAAAAGCGATTCACCGACAAAGAAGTGCAATTAAATTGGCACGGTTCGTTCGACCGTTATTGCAATTTAATTTAAGGCAAAAATAAACGAAAAGACGAACCCGAATGATCGCTATTCTTCCCTCTTTGCAAGCGAAACTCTTGCAGTTTAACAGGGCGATGGACAAACATTCAGCAATGTTCAACATGAACGGCAGCAATTACCGTCATTAACAATACATAATAATTCAATTATTCCGACCGCGATATTCATTATCGGGCGGCATTTTGCGGTCGCATGCGAACGAAAAAACAGTTGCCGAACTGTTTCGGTCCAAAGCGGCGACGATTGAACAAAAAATAAATCGGGAAACCGCACGCAAAAATACACGCCGAACTGCGAAATTATTTAAGTGCATTCGTGTGTACTTTGGTCATCGACGAGCGTTTCAGTCGGAATACTCAAATCGGAAACTAAGAGCGTTGTTATGGTACAACTGTGACGGATGTATCGCCCAAAGGGCCGAACAAAATGGAAATAAATGTACGTTCGACCGATTTAGGGCCACCTTTCACAAAAGCAAACTACTGCAAACTATCACTTTTTGCAACAACAAAACAAAACTTTCGTCGCTCCATCTCGCTTTAATCTCCCCATTTTTCCCTCATCAGCCCGATCGAATTCAATTTTCCAACATCCATCGCAAACATCTTCATTTTTCGAACGGCATTCGCAGCCATCGCAATCCAATTTCAACTTGGCGAAATTTTAATCGAACGGCCGTCAGTCACAGTGTTTTTTAGTTTCTAATTCGTAATCGGTACACGATCGAAATTAAATATCTCGTTATTATTCCACGGGGCCGAGCCAATTTCGGCGGCTTTCTTTATGTGCGCATCGATTCACTTACAGAATTTAATATTCGCAAGTTGTTGGGGGAGTAGTTACGAGAGAAATAGTTGCGGATTTTATTTCGCCGTTTGGTTTTAGTGTATTGCAAAAAGACATTTGAATGGTTGATAATAATTATGTTTTTCTTCGCAACGCGGCGTTGTTATTTTTGTTTTGCTCAGGTCGAAGAAAAATTCGTTAACAGTAACTTGTAATGGCAAAGAAAAGGGTCTTACGGTGAAAATAATGGTAGCGAAAGAAAAGAATTGAAGAGCGAGAAAGATGGGAGAGCAAAGGAAAACTAGGAAGTTAATCAAGGAAATAAATTCGCTAAAAGGAAGTGTACGTTTTCGCCTTCGTTCTCTTGCTCCCCCGCACGTTTCTTTTATTTATTTTCTTCCTCGCCCTTGCATTTCTTCCTCTTTATCCACGCTTTCTTTCTGTCTCTCTCGTTTTAATTCTCCTCCGCCTTAACACACACGCAGCCATTTTTCTCTTCGGCGTAACTTTTCTCATTACATGTTGAATTTGGGATAAATAGGAGTCCAAAGCCAATGGCTGGGAGGAGGAGAAGGAGCAAGGTAAAAAGAAACAGTACGAGGAATGAGGGAGAGGAATAAATGGAACCAGAGCAAATAATTTAAAAAAAAAACGGACTAGGATGGAATAGAAAACGGGAATAATGACGATGATGATGATAAAAGGATAGGAAAAGGGATCGTTTATTTCTGTATAGGGCTTTTTTCTTCTGTCTCTGTCTCTGTCTCTCTCTCTCTCTCTCTCTCTGCCCAGTAGCAATAGATATACACACAAACACAAATTCCGTTCTACCAATCGTAAATTGGTTAAATAGAATTCCATTATCGTTTTCAAAAGCCGTTGATGGATGGTCGTTCGTTAACATTGAAATCGAATAGAACGGACGCGCACAACGAGATAGCCATAAAAAGAGTCGAAATAACAATAATAATAACAATATTAAAAACGAAAAATTGAATGTATTTTCCATTTAACAGTTTCCACCGCTTTTATCATTTTATTTTGTGCATTTGGTTCATCAATCTACATAGAAATGAAAAAAGGGACACATCAAACAGAGAGAGAGAGAGAGAGAGAGGGAGCAGAATAAAAATCCATTAGACGTGCAGACAGAAAAAAATTGATAGACCAAGACCGCAGATGCTGTCCTGCCCTGGATATTGTTATTAACATCACGCTAAATAAATGTCAAAATAGGACTTTTGCAGCTTCCATAAATCCTCTTTTTGCAATCGAAATTCCATGAAAACTAGCTTTTTAATAGGCAGCTTTTAACGATCCCCGCAATCTTATGGAGCATAATTTTTAATCTAATTAATGATTTCCTTAATACTTCGCTTCTTAAAGCACTAAACAGCTCCAGTTTATTTCCGCATTTCATTGATTTTCCACGTTAGTTCATTTCGATTTAATCCACCTTAGATTATCGATGGAAGCAAATCCAGTCCTTTGGATGCGAGTAATAATGGTGTAATAATCGAAAAGGTTGACCCCCAATGAAATTAATGGAACGACCACCAAAATCGTCATTCCGCTGGCTCTTGATGACCTCTTTACCCGAATTAAAATGCAATATCAATTGATCAACCCAAGTGTTCCTAATTAAGCCCAATTTTATACGATTATCTGCGTAGTTCAACGTAACCAATCGGTTTTTATTTCAGTCTCTTTTCGTTTACAATCCATTCATTTGGTCGATAGTAAATCCTCCCATTTCGAATATGTTCGCGATCATCTTTTTCTTTCTTCTTTCGATACTTTTCTTCTCGTTCCTTTTCCCCTTTTTACAATTCTTTCATATTATTACCGTACTCGACGTATTAGGCAACTTATTAAATATTACATCTGCTGCAATTTCAAGAGTAATCCACTTTAGTACGTTAGATCTTATTAACTTTTCCCATTCGTTTCGTTTCTTCCTTCGTAGTCTTTGTGTAACTGGATATAATTCAATTTTTTCTTGCAAATCTGGTCGTCACTTTATTGCAAGGATCGTCCCCCCTTTTGATTTTAATTAAAGGCTCAGTTATTTTCATTTTTTTTTTAATATTTAAAGGTTTCCTTTCTTTGCTTTCTTGAAAATTGTCGAAACATTTTCCTTTAGCACTCATTTGATGGATTAAGTTTAAGGGTGCATTTTATTTTTAAAATATAGACGCCTACACCGTCAGCGCCATGTGTTGTTTGGTTGTGTGTGATAAATCGTCTTCGAGAGATTAAAAACGAAGAAGTAGATCATGTAAATTTATGCCATAATAGAGGCCCGTTTAATCGCTTAATTATCCATCGTTAATTATTTGCAAAACATTTACGAAAAGGCAAAAAAACGAATCCTAAATTGATTTAAATAGATTTTATTGGCGTTGTTTCGCTTTTAATTCGTCCTTTAAGAAGGTCGAGTACGAATTAAATTGTCGTTAAAAGCGTTTTCATAGCGTAATAAACCGAAAAAATTAATGCGGATCCTTTTATTCAAACGGCAATAAAATTCGGTACGACCCAGGGAAAATTAAACAAAAAATGTTTGACGATGATAGTTAAATCATAAAAGTTGCATTACTACTTTTTGCAAAAAAGGAATTGGCTACGCAAAAGAAATAGTCGAATGATGTGCGTGATCGTGTTGGGGGTTTGAGTTTTATTAAGTAATATTCCATTTTGGTCCATTATCTTCGTACCCTTCTTTCATAATATTAAAAAGACCATCCTTTAACCTTTTGCCCCGTTTTCTTTGCGGTCTGCACCACACATATTTTTTCTTCTAAATTAAAACCCAGCCTCATAAAAATGCTCCTCTTCGTGCCAACGTTTATGCCCGGTTTTAAACCTGATTTTTTTCTTTAAAAGTTTACTAGCTACACTTTATTTTCTTCTTTATTCCTCGCCCTTATTGTGGCGCCTTAAGTGAAAATGCGAAGAGGAACTTGATTCTTAATGACAGACCAACAGGTTTAACTTATACGGCACGTCGTAAAATGTCGAGGAAATTATTTTAAACAAAATTTAATTTGGCATGACGCCTTTCAGATGCCTGCATAGATTCTGTTATCAACGGTGTGCGATATTTGCAATTGGCAAAAGTCAACTGAAAGGGTTCAGAAAAAGGGCACAGTAAAGTTGAAGGAATTGAAAATGTTATTTCGGTAACGTTCTCCTTGCAAGAACGTAATGCAAGTAATATTGCTGAATTACCTGCATATGCACCGGCTAAACAAGAACACTGAATAAGAGTGTAAGAAGGCGAGGGGAAATGCTATTTACTGCATGTGCACGTATTAAAACGAAATGAAATTACAGATCTAATGTTGAAAAGTAGATTTGCGAGGACAAAAGAACGAGACGTAGCAAGAATATTGCAACTTTTTCCCCACAAAAGAAAAACCCCTTTCGCCGAACTCAATGGGAAAAGGGCTCGTTACATTCACGTCAGACTCAGTTAGTTTCCACCTAATCCATTCGTACGCTTATTTTATTAAGAAGCACGAAGCAAATTGCATTTTAGCCAACGTTCGATGCCGAATATTTAATTCTCGCAATTATTTATACCGGCGCATCCACCAAGTTTCACGCTGATGTCAATGCGAACAATTTAATTTTATGCATCGTATGCCCCGGCGCATCCACCAAAATTTAAAACGCTACCTTCATAAAGTAACAAGCATATGTTGAAAACACGTTTCGAAATCACGTTTATAAATTTCTTTCTTAACAAATTCCTCGATTCGAACGAACGAAACGTCCGCTTCTTGTCCGAATCAATCGTAAATTTGTACACGGCTTAAGTGTCACGTAACTTAAAGAAGACCGCAACGAACGTAGAAGGTTGCAATTCGTACACGTTTTCGGTCGAGGAAACTAACTCTAGCCGAAGAACAAAAAGGGCAGAGTACGAGGAGAAAAGGGGGACGGAAATATAAAGGAAAATAACATCGGAAAAGTGTGTGCGTGTGTGTGAGGCATAAGAGGAATGAATCTCTCGTGGGGAATCATGGTTCGGGCTCTCCTTCCTTCCTTCCTTCCCCGGACAAAGGTAGTTGTTCTGGCCGACGTAAAGGACATTAAATTGAATTAACGTCAAAGAACAACGCGTCAGGTTTACTTATAGTGCGCCATTTTTATCTGCTCCTTGTACGGCCAACAAATCTTTCAGATAACACTCGCAGAATTTTTTATTGTTCCTTCCGCTTATCGTCTTCCGCGCGTTTTCTTTTGCGTTATTGTTATCCGTTAATTCACGTTTCTATTTAGTCCTCGCATCGGAGGAATGTTGGGCGAAGATTGCAACAAAATGTTATAATAAACAAAGAGACTCACTCGCTTCCGATGCATCCAGTCCCCGGCGTTTTATTATGGATTACCTTAGAAGTTAATACACTTTAACTCAATGTATTCCAGTCGTAAAAACCGGGGAACATCAACTTTTTCTTTCGCAATTTACATTACTCTAATACAAAGTGAACAAATGGAATTCTTCGAGGCAAGAAACACGCCGCGCCAAAGAAAGAATCCACCGGAGCCAATTTTCATTTGCCTCCAATTAAGAATTCTTTCGTAATGCAGCAAAGTCAAACGTTATGATTTATGTTTAAAAAAACGTGAAGGGAAGATTTATGTTGCAAGAAGGGCAAACGAGGGATTAGTGGCTCCGAAAAGAAATTATTCCTCGCACTACACGCATAATACTCTTGCACGAAAAGTAAATTTCCCCCATCAATGGCAATCACAGAAACATATTCCTATTAGTAACACAATCACCGCCACCGAGTTCGGGCCCTCTTGCTTTTTATCGGTTTAAACCTCTTCCTCGTCTCTATTCCTCGCCTCGTACGTTACCGAACGTTAAACCTATAATAAATTGAATTACGTTTAAAACGGAGGACGGGAAAAATAATTTATGGTCTCACACTTTCGAATTGCTTCTTTCCCGACCTCTCTCTTACATCTTCTTCGACGAGCAAGGAATCTTAATCCCTCGCATTACATTGTCGTCTCTCATCTTGAAAGAAGGAAACGCTGTTGTTGCTTGGTCCGCCACGACTTCCTTAAGAGGCGATACGTTCCATAAACTCGAATAACAACGGATCGCCGGTCGCTGGTACACGCACGATAATCCCATTGGAACCGTGCTTCTTTCGCTGTTATTACTTGACATTATCTCGGTGTAGTTCGGCTTAATGCCGTTCCCTACCATTCGAGACTCTTCATTCTTCTCGTTTAATTCGCTATTAGCTGCAAACGATATTCGCGTACACATATCCGATAGCTGTCAGGATTGTTATGTATAGTACGCTACAAGAACCGGCGGATGAACCCTCTTTACAATATGAAACGGTTTTAGTATTGAAGAGGAGAAGCGGCGAGAGAGAGAGAGAGAGAAAGACGCCGATCGGTCGACCCTCGTTGCTCCTCAAATCCGCAACAGTTCCGAGGCAATTGGTAATTTCGAAAGTTGACAGATGTTCGTGGCAGGTACCACCAAAGTTTTACTACCACCAATCAAGATTTTTATCGATTCTGCAACGTTTTACATAAAGCACGACCCTTCTTCTTAATCAAAAAGACTTTAAAAGACGCCCTCGTACTACAAGGGCTTTAATTAATTACAAGTTGTTACTATTCGTATTGGAATTTATTCGAAATCGTTTGTGTTTCGCGTTTGGCTCGAGGGGAGCTTATCTTTGCAATTCCACGGTAAAATATTTTGCGAACGCACTTCGCAGTTACGAAATCGTGATGCAACACATTGGGGGCTTTGAAGAAGCGAAGGGAGGTTATTATTTTGCGCAGGCCGCAAATGAAAATATGCGAATAAATAACAGTATCGGAAGACGAATGGCGAGGCTAATGACACTCGATTATTTACTGATGCCTCGTAATTTTTCACGGTCATAAATAAGCCGTCCACTTCTTCCTCCCGCTGCTGCTGCCTTTTTCTTCTTCGACAACATATTGCGCGTCAACAGCAACAACAACGACAAGATGAGCAGAATCGTCGGGGGCAAAGTATCATTTTTTGCTTGCGGGAGGGTCGCTCGCTATCATCCTGCGCCCTTTCGTACCGCATGACCCCACTGCACGCGGTTAAACGAATATAAATGACGGTATCGAATCGAATCGTGTGCTATTATTACTTTATTGCCCCTCATTTTTTCCGTAAGAACTTTTAAAACTTTGCTAATTCATTAACGTGCAGCTATTAAATAATTTCGTCCGAAAACATACCTGCTTATGGTGGTTAATTAAAGTTGGAACAACATCCTTTTCCTATTTTAAATTTCTGTTCGTCACGTCGAAGGGCCCATTTGTCGTGATGGAGGGCCGTCGTTAAAATCGAGCCCTCGCGCGTTTAATTTATGAAAACCGTATCGTGCATAATAAGTTCATTTATCAACATAAATTAAAAATTGTTGGGGGAGAGAAAGAACACGACGCGGAATTATTTACATAAATATCCCGTTGATCCCGTTATTACCGTTTATAAAGTGAACGGGAGCGAGTCCCTGAAGAAGATGGGATAGGAAAACGCGCACGGGGAGATGGGTGACAGATGAAGGATCCGAGTAGAGGAGGGAATCAAAAAGGGAATTATTTAAGAGTAAGGACGGGGGGCATCGTCGCCAAATTGATATGATATTTCCCGATTTGACGTTTTGCCATTTCGTGCCCGCAAAAATTGTGGGAGCCACGTTTCGGTTATTACGGCGATTTGTCTCTTTTCCGACGAGATACGGATCGAACGGTTGCGAGGGAGCGAGAGACAAACACCGTCTATGACGAGGAGGAAGAAGTTTTTTCTTTTGCTGCTTTCTCTGTTCTGCGGCTGTAGTAGTAGTTGTTGTTGTTGTTCGCTTGCAGAAATGGAGATGAAAAATCGTATTGGGAAAGGACATATTTCTCAATACGAACGATACTCCTTCAGCTATCTAAATGCGCGTACGAGGGTGGAAAATGTATAGGGCAACAGTTCTGGTTAGATGCAGAAGAATGACGGGGGCAAAAAGGAAGCGCCCTACTTAGTAATATGACAGTTCATATGCCAAAAATTCGCATTTTTGGAAGAATCTCTTTTATATTCAACCTCGTTTTACAATTATTCGCACTTTTTTGTATGCATTTCGAAAAATAATGCAATTATATGCACCAATCTTCACTAAAAATTATTTATTTGATCAAGCTTCCTAATCGATTAACTGTGGAAAGAAACATTAAAGATCGATTAATTGGAGTTTAATTGCGAGTTTTACATTGAGATTCATTCATGTTTCAAGATTTTTTTTTCTTCAAATTTTGCGTTGGTAAAATGTTATTTTTAGTTCAAATCTACGGAATAATTTGGCGGAATATAGTCTGAATAATCTCAAAGAAACGCTTCCAGTAATCCGAGGCATTCGATCTTTGTTCTACATCTCGTTTTTTTCCTTCGCTTTTTGCCAATTTTTCAATCGGGCCCAAAGATCCGCGCTCTATTCGATTCTCCCCTCGCAATTACCTCCCACCGACCGTGCAATTTTATTCTCACTTTTTCCCAGTCTCTTTCTCCCTCGTTTCTTTGAGCTTAACTTGGTCGCCCCGCTCTATCTCGACATTAATCAGATAACTTTTGTTCTTTATCGATTTGTAATAAGTAACAGTTATTTGATTTGTGCCATTCGTTTTCTTTTTCCTTTTTTTTTTGCCGAAGTAACGTTTTACCAAGTAGGAGAATATAGCGGAGGAACGGTTTTAAATCAAATCGTGTGATACGGTTCGAGAGGAAGTTGCCGCTGCGGTCGATTAAGTTCCACCGATTTTTTCCTCCGTTTTGCGAGATTTTTCATTTTTTATCGCAAATAAATTTTTTATTAGCACCATCGAAGAGGTGGGTTCGAGGGTTGTATGTTTATTACACCGAACGCAAAAATATTTGCCCATTTCAATCATGTTTTGCTTTATAGGTAGACCAATGCGATTGCTAAAACTCTTTTCAACAATTTATTGCCAACATAGAAAACGTAGTACATCTTTCGCAAAATTTTATGGTCTTCTGCAGAACCGACCTTAATGTTAATCGTTGTTGAATAAGCAGAGTTTTTGCGTAGAGAAATACAATTTTAAATTCGATTTATTATAACAATTCATGGGTTCTCTTTTTGGCATGTCACTGTTCCGTTGATAATATAATTCGAGATAAAAGCGTTTTCGATATCGGCTAATTGAAATCCATATTCCGCGTCAGCTAGAAATATTCGTTTATCGAATCGACGCGAAAATTTCATCATTTTAATCTCCAACGTGTTTAACTAATTGAACTTCCAATAAGAGCAACAACAAAATAAAATTATTTTATTCACGGGCCGAACCGAAGAATAATAATCAATGCGATTAGCGCTCGCTCCCGTAATATTTATTTAACTGGCGATAATTGATAAATGAAAATTCATCACAATTTGAAATGGGTGCATTTTTAAATCCATCATTTTTCAATTAATTGCGACAATTCGCTAATGAAACAAAAAGAATTCCGCATTCCAAAATTAATTAACAACCGACAGAATCGTTGTACAGCGACCGATCTAACAACGTCTTCTTCGGCACGAAGAAAAAAGTGATTAAACCTGAGGGCCTCCTCCGTCTTTCTCCCGGAGTTATCGTTCTTTTAATCATTACGGAAAAAATAATTAAAAGCAAGTCAAAAAGATTTGAAATTAAAAACGAATTGAACGTGAGGGTCGCGCGTCAAATTAACAATATTCCCTTAAGAGATGTAAGAAAAGTTGAGGAAGAGGAATAAGCAAGAATATTTTTTTAAAAACGGAAGATGAATTATTATTATACGCCAAAAAAAGAATCCGGCATGAGAGGGAAAAAAATAATGGGAGTCATCTCGTAATTGCTGTAATTGTAGAAACGCTCGTTATAAGCTCGAGCTCGAGGGCACGACGGGAAAAAATTACAAGAAATTCTTTTATTTTTAATAAGTACCCGAAATGTTAAACTCGCGTTTCTTTGTGGCTCTTTGCTTTACTTTGTGTGCAAATCCACGAGAAGGAAAAAATTCTGCAGCAAGACCGCCCAATAATTATTTATAATGCACGAGACTTTATTTTATTTTGCAAATTGTGCGGAAGGGCTTAGTTAGCGATATGCGTGTGGCGAAGAGGAAGATCTCGACGGTTCGTATTAAGCCATTATACGGGTTCTTCAGAGTCACGCTTACGTCGTTATAATGTAACTGGAAGATGCGCAAAAGGTAAACGAAAAACCGAAACGAGAATCGTTCGTTGCCTATTAGAACTTATTTTCTCAAATTATATAATAAAATCAACTCATCATTATCTGCTTAAAGAGCCCGTCGATCTTTTGGCTCGAAACAACTCTAACAATAATTGCGGCGAACTCTTTCGTTTCCCACTTTCTCGTAAACCGAATTCTCCATAATTTAACACACGTTGATTTTATACGGAATTTACGATGTTCAATGCGGATTGTTCTCCAAATGAATTCCTTCATAGAAAGATTATCCAAATTTATTCCGTTTAATGATATTTTCTTTCTTCATCCTCATCTTCGATATTAATGCTATTCACTTTCCCATTGTTGTCTATTTATTATTATTTTTTATCCGTTTGCCTCCTACCGATTCCATACAATGGGGCCAAAGTGGAGGAACCGAAATAGAGAAGAACGAAATTCTACCTGCTTGCGTTTGTCCAGAAGCTAAAAATAAAACCGAAAGACGACTCTTTGATTTTGGTTACCTTTACCTCTTGCGTAAGTGAAAGAATAACACGCGTTCACTGAAGTAGTCGGCGTTGTTGTTATCGTCCTCCAGATTGTTGCTCTCGTTGTTAGTTTAGGTCCCTCGACGGACCGTTTTCCCTTAATAAAGTGTTCAGAACGCAAATCTCGCTTTACTAATCGACGATTTCTCTCTCTTTTGCAGATCAGTGCGTCGGTTAGTGGTTTAGTGCTAAATTAATCGGGTCAGTTCGGTTTATGACATTAAACTCGATAAAATATGGAACGTTTCACCGATTTGTTCCAATCGACGCGACCATCGTGGAGTCTTCCGTTGCTGTTAACGTTGATCGCCGGCGTGTCGGCGATGTGGGAATTGGAAAATGAGAGGATCGACGAAGGTGAGTACGGCAAATACATGAGCGATTAACTTTTATCGGCAAACATTCTGCACTTTCGCTGATTGCTAACGGAGCGCGAAATTCGTTAAAGCCGTCGATAATAAATGAAGCTTCGTCTCGCGAATGGCGTTTTATGGCCGTTTGTTGCCCGATAAATAACTGAAATTAACGTTCGGCTTCGAATTAATAAATGCGGCAAACAACGGCTAATAATTGCATCGCACGCCCTCGCATTTTATTCGCTCTTATTGCAATCCAACTTTTACGATTTGTTGTAATTAAGGACGAGGAACGGTTATTTTTATTGTGCCGGCAAGTGCCTAGATTTCTGCTGAAAATTTAGCGTGATTCCGTGTTAGTTTAAATTATAGCGAGCAAAAAAGAGTTTGCGAACTGAATGAAAGAAACTGCCACCGATATCGTTCTGAAAAATGCTAAAGGAAAACGGTAATAACGGCGAGAAATATACAAGTGTTCGTGAATTAAAACGAATGCAAATTAAACGGTTCGCAAAAATAAAATCAACGCAAAAAGAGAACGCGATCGCGTTTTTATTGAACGAATAATAGAAAATGGAATGGAAATGGCGAGGAAATTCGTTTCTTTAAAAAGCAAAAGGAAAATCCACGTGGAACCGTACCTTCGCAATACATATTTGCAAGTTATTCATTCTTTCCATCTTCCACTTTTTGTTCCCGCTCATTCATACATTGTTGCCCATTATTATTATTATTCTTGCTCTCTCGCTCTCGCGCGGATGGAGACGCGCAAACGGAGACGAGGAATGATGAAGAAAACCATCAAGCCAACTGTAAATGTATACATCAATGTCGTGCAGAGTTAGAATGGAACGTAATAATAATAAAGCAACAGCACATGCACACACTATAGCAGACACGTAACAATGGTCTAGATAATACAATATAAAAGTTAGATGCAGTTTCTTTCATCTTATTCTCGTTCTTGTGCCAACTTCTTGCAGCACGAAACGCTGCCGTTGTCATACACGTGTCATACACGGTATTTATATTTCGTAATGTTGCAATCCTGGCAGACAAATAGAACATGCGAGAGAGTAACAACTGAAGGAAATCTTTGCCGTAACATTTCGCGAAAATCTCTCGCTCGAACTCGATTTCTTTCAATTCAAACATTCATTCGATCGCTCCTTCGCTTACAAGAGTTCGCTAATCCTCGTGCGTGATAATAATCGAATTAACGATCGGAATCGATTGTTAAACGGTCGAACGGAATCGAACCGGGGAAAATTATTTCCCGGGAAAATTGAACGTCATCAAGTTTCGCGTTTTATTAAAGATCGTAAAAAATTTTTCAAAGCCTTTCGTCCTCGCAGTATTCCCTTGCTGCAAGAGGAACAAACTTCCGTTTCGTCCTGCCGTCCTCCCGCTATCTTCAGTTTAGTGCCTTCACCCATTTTATTATATTACATTTATAAAATTTAATCGGAAACGTCCCTCGTTCCTTCGACGTGTTACAACAAACCTGGTTGCTCATAGAACCCATCAGTTTTTGCAACCGGCTTTTCTCTCCGTTTCATTTGCTTCCCGGTCGTAGTGCAAATTATTCTTTGCAAAACCCCCTCATTTCGCGTTCCACGTTAGGCCCTAAAAATTTATTAATCGACTTTGCTCGATAAGGAGATTGCTACCTTCGAACATTTGTTGTTGTTTCTTAGAGTTTATCTATTGTTCAAAGCCATTGCCGCAATTTCTCCCTGTGCGATATGAATAAGTAACAATTGAAATTGATTATTTTACACGCGAGTCGCAATTGCGAACGCGAACCGTTTGCAATAGGTGCAACAATATAAATTGTCGTTAATAATTTAGCTAATAGAACGGCAACTATCGTAAAATAGATGGAAACCGTTTCCTTTTGCTTCGTTTGCGAAAATGGTCGCTTGTGTAACATCTGCTTATTTTTACGAAGTCTTCCAATCTCTCGCACTATCGCCATCCAATTCTACGGGATGCTCGCGTCACATGGCGACTCGTTGCCGACTAACGAAAGCTTCGCTTTCAAAAACTATATCAACGTAATTTACGATGAATTCCCCGCACGGAGAGAATTTCCAATCGTCGCGCAATTTTCGGTTTCAACTTCGAATGGCGCAACTTTTCCCGTCCATCCTGTATATCGCCATTAGTTTAACGTTGCAACATTCGCATACGTATACGTGCACGTATATGCGACTCCTGGGGGTTGACGAGTGGAGGTTTTTAATGGAAATTTTACGTTTAATATGACACAGAGAGACGCACACGTGGAACTTGTTGTTTCGTACGTAGGTAAAAGGAGATATGTCTCGTTTCGCCATATCGTATTTTCATATTAGCGAATAAATGGCGAGGGGCAACGGATGGTGAGTGGAATTGGCGTTAATGAACGCAGATGCAAATGCAGACGAAGGAGGTAAAAGTTTGTGTTAAAAATTACGACCAACATTTCGTCAAATGGAATCCTCTTCTGGGTGGCAATCGAGGAATTTGCACTTCGAATTTTGCCATTTAAGGTGGCGAATTATTTGCTGACGTTTCGTTTCAAGACCCCGTGATTTTCCCTTTTTCTTTACCTCTCACTGAATATGCTAAACCAGTCCATCTTTTCAAATGTTTACGTTTACGTTGTCCCTTTTTGCATTTAGTGCATTTTCGCAATAATAGTAAAAACGAAGAGAGGATGGCAAAAAGGACGACGTAACGACAGGATGGATAATAAAATTGTTTTCCATTTGAAATTTAAATCGTGCGAGACTTTAATTTAATACCACGCAGAATACGTTTGGCCGAACCCCCATAAAAAGGGGCTCATACGTGTTAAGGTGGTTGTTCTGCAAGCTTCCCTTTCAAGGTTTCATTTTTGAGGAAAGCGTTTAGGAATTCGGAGGTTGCGAATCTTTCTTTCGCAACTTTATAATTAACATGATGGAGAAATAAAGTTTCCTTCGATAACCAAGAGCGAATGCCCATAAATAATGACGGTGATGGGGCATAAATCACGGAGCGAACCGAAAATCCGACAGATATTTGAATATTTCGCATCCTTTCGCTCCTTTTTTCGCCGCCGACGAAACGGTTGAATATTATTTTTGTTGGTCGTACGTAAACCTACTCAACTTACCACTCGTTTTCTCTGTTTACTATTCGTACGGTTGTTGTTGCTGGTATTTTCTATTCGCTGAAAAAGTCGAAATAGGAAGAGTGGAAGCCAGACAAAAGGGGAAAAAGACGGCGAATAGACCGGGAAACGAAGGAAAATTCCGTGGAAAAAGGTGACTTCAAACGTCGGGACGTGCTCTTAACATTTTTACAGCCTCATAAATCTAGTTGGAGTGTATACTTTTACATTGTGTTCTCTTTAACTTTTTTCCACCCATTTCTGCGCCCCGTGTCTTCTTCGGCGCAGGAAAATAAAATTTACCCCGTTTCTTTTCGAAAGTAATCCTCCGACCATCGGCATCCAAGAAAAGCACTCAAAATAATTTGCGATAAAGTTACTGTATGACTAATTTCCATCGCCGCAAATCGAGTCGCACTTTTTGTTCTTAATGGAAATTTATGTAATTTTCCAAACCAAAAAGTCTCCTCGCCTCGGTCGTTTTTGTTTTTTTTTTGTTTTGCAGACAAAGTTGTTGTCGAAATAGTTTGCGAGTCTCATTGTCGGACAGTTTATTTGACACCTAAGCATCAAATTCGGGGGAGGGAATGAGCTATTAAGTAATTTCAAACATTCGTCCGGGAATCTGCGTCATCCAGACAACCACTCACTCTCCTCCACAACCTGTTTTCCCTTCTTTCCCCAGCTTTAACACTGGAAATACCAGAGAACGAGCGCTATGTTACGGACGAATTTGTGCCCTACGGAATGTTTAATATTTAACTATTACCCAAAAAGAAGAATCTATTTCGAAAATCATTTCAATTTTTTCACCTCTTTAGTCGCAATTTTTGCCTCTTTTTGGCAAACCTTCTCAATAATTTAGAAGATCAATTTTAGCTAGAGAAAAAAATAAAGGGCGCAAAGTGGATCGCCGTTTTTCGCCCCTCGTTACGTTTATTTTATTTTTTACTTCCACATCCACCTCAACCTTTTTGCGTTCGCCGCCGATGCATTATTTCTCTTTTTCGTCCCCGTCGCAAAAGGGGTTCGGGATCGTTCCGCAGAAACGGGTGTTTGTAACGTGAAAAGTGGTTTTGCCTCCGTTGGAAAAACATTCTCCACCACGTATGCATCGGGGTTTAGTTTATACGATTTCCTTTGGGATTGTCTCACCCCAACTAACAAAACACACGGACAAAAAATGAGCGTTTTTTCTGTTGTCGTTCCAACACCAGAAGTGGATGGTATCTTAACACCTCTGCGCGGCGGCGGCGGCGACCGTCGTGATAAATTTTTGATTAGTTTTCAAATCCGTCCAATTTTTATTTCAATTTTAACTCCTGAAAAATAGGGACTGAAGCGTGCGTATTTCGCACGTAATAAATGGAAATGCCGGATGGAAATGGAATAAATTGGAAATTGATTGTTCGCAAAAATCTTTGCGATATGCGTTCGCACAAGAAAATATTTCTTCGGAAACCAATTCGATTGCGTTTAATTTGTTAATCATGCGGATTGTAAATAAAGGGATTTCCGTTGTTGTTAGTTAAATTGAAAACTTGCGAATAATAATAGTCGAAGTGTCACCACAAATTCTTGTTGTTGCAAAAATCTTCCTACGCGTACCCATCGACTTGCGAAATTGATTTCTTTCTCGGTGCGATAATAAGCGATTAAAATTCATACTCGAAAAGGATTAAATAAATGAAAGGAGGAGGACTGTATCCGATAGCGTTATAGAGATAAAGTTTAAAGGGAGCAAAAACGCGTGGAGGGCGAAAAGGAATTAAATAGATTGGCAGAGAGAGAAAGAGAGAGAGAGAGCGTGCGAGGGCCCTTTGAGCTTTGTGCATAAATATCGGTGCAGAGGAAAGAAACGAAGGCAAAAAAAACCTCGAGGATTGTAGGACGAGATAAAGGCGAAAGATGTGTGGGGCCGACGAAAAGTAGATTCTTTGATCTCGAATAATTTCATTTTCTCGTCGGCGGCGACCAGCCCCAAAGACATTAACGTTCGCCACGACTGGCGAACGTAAAAGTCTCGGTGCGCTCTTCGTCTTGGCGAAAGTGCGGGCCGACACGAGGCGCAGGAAGAACACGAGGATCCGCGGTCGATTTCCATTGCATTTAAAATTGTAATTCCTTCGCTTTCTTCCTTCGTCCGCTTCCTCTTGTACATTCTTAAGAGATGCCGCCGCAGGATTACAAAATTACAATTTTTAATGCTTGAAACGAGTCCAATCATCATCTCATCTCTGCCTTTTCCTCCCGTTTTCTTCTCTTTTTTTAACACGAGCAGAATTAATAAGAAAAAAAAAGGGAAACAACTCAAATCGAAGTGCAAGCTAATTCTTCTAGCGAAACACAAACGCGCCCGAATATGTAAATATCATCAACTTCTTCGGCGGGAATGGGCGAAAGTTATCTCTCGCAATATACATATTTCAGTAGTCGATGGATTCGTGCATCCATTTCAACTTTTTTTACGGTTTCCAACTTCGCCTTCGACTTCTTCATCGCGTTCCCAATAGAGTCGAATCGTAGTGTAAAGTTACGATACCTGTGGGATCGAACCCCGGTCCAATGGCAAAAAAGGGAAGAAGGAGTCGAGCGAAAAACTGTAGTGCACACATCGGCTATAAACTAAAATAGGTGCACACGACGGCGGAGGAAGATGGTATTATTATTAGATGGACGGGGAGAATGTTCCGAATGTTACCTAAGAGGTTCGACTTCTTTGCCTTGCTCGCCTTCGCGCTGTTCGGCTAAACATTTGCATGCGTACCGATGATGATGATGGCGGTACTAAAGGGCTCGAAAGGAAAGTAGTAAAAGATGCCGATATCCATCATGTATACGTTTGGAAACGTTTCTTTTACTGTCTCCGCTTCTCGTTGCGCTGCAACTTTAACACGAATCCGATGGCATGTTAAATTTTGAAATTTTTGATGAGGATCTCGGAAATTCTGCCAATTTTGTATGTAATTTTTCGTTGTTGTTGTTGTTGCCCGCAACATTTCGCAACGAATTTATTGCCGTTCCTTCATTGTTATTTGGACAAGAACAGGGAGTCGGAGGACGGGGATAAAAATGCACATAATTCAATAAAAGATGGAAACGTACTTTTTATATATGTAGGAGCCGCTCGTATAAATTGCCTTCCTTTCTCATTCAACTTTTTGCCATTTTCTTCTTCCCCGTCAGCGAATGCAAATACTTTTCCATTTTGCCTTGCCAGTCTTCTTCATTCCTCCCTCTCTGTTTGCTTCAATCAATTAAATTGATGAACATCAAAGGTTAAATTCGAAAAAAGAAAAATTGAACTGAAAAAGGATGAGCGCATCGTGCGATTCTCGTAGAAATTGCAATGTGGAATTTTCAATTATTCCCGTGATTTATTTTCGGCAATCTTCCGCTATTAACCGGCAAGGAAATAGCAAAACAAATGCAAGATCGGAATCGATATATTGCCGTTGTCTTGAGATTAATATCCGCAAATAACTCTGCGACTCGCCCCAACTAGTTACCAGTTTAATAATATTAACAAATACCCCGCGAAAATTGATAAATACTCCTTTTAATCAACGTCAAATCAAATCGCAATTCATGGCGAACTTAAAGGCCAATTTTATGATTTTCTTTAAATAGAAAATAAAAGTACTCAACTCAATCGGATCTCCAGGATTATAATCCTACTCTGCAGGTGCACGTAATAATCGATGGGTGCGTACGTGTAATTAGATCGGTCGCGTTAATTAAACAGAGGTAATCGGAAATTCAGTTCGGGCTTGTCGATGGGCAGTGGCAAATGCGAATGGGAGGATATCGATAATGCGGTTTATGGACTCCAAACTATGACCCATATAGAACGTAATGTAATGATATGGTGCCCGTACTATCCATCTACTTATGCATCGTTAAGGATTCAGTTAAATCGTCTGTGAAGCTGCCGGGGAACGCGAGGACACGGCACTCAAGAGGAGCCATAAGCTGAGAGAGATATTTGAAAAGCGTTAATTATTTTTGTGTTAAACGAGAGAAAACGCGTGGTTAATTAGTTTCTCTTTTCTAATTTAACATCCACATAAATTATCGTGTTTTATTGGTAGTTATCGTTATTTATTCCGGGGCCATATGTTAATTGAAGCCGATACTTTCTTTCTCGTTCGCTCTCGACTCGTAATTAATTCCTTCTCGATCGTTGATGGCGGTTATCGCATGATGATGGTGTCGGTAATAAAAAAATTGTATTATATTATGTAAAATCCCATTGAGTGCGTTGTGGGTCATAAATTTTCGACCATAAACATTGTAACGTAAAATGGACGATGGTGAAGGGATGGGGGAAAATTTAATATTTTTTTTTTCGCGCGGGATAAATAAAAATAATGCAATAAATTAATTCGCGAACGCATCCCCATTACGGCCAAACCAAAAAAAAAACGAATACTCGCCTCCACATATAATCGCAAATTGGATTACGAAGTATGCAGCAAAAAAAGCATCGCGAAAAAGCGACATTTTCCATTATTATTATGCGAAATTTCGCAACAACCACAAAATGCGCATTCGAAAATAAAAATCTCTCGTTTTTAACTATTTTGCGCTGCACTAAACAATCCCCGCTTCAGTTGTCTTATTCAATAACGGATGACCCCTTTGCAAATTTGCAAACACCGGCAAAAGAAACGGAATTAAGGCACACATGGTTGCGTATTTTAATTGATGAACCAACCGGATGGAAGTAAAGGAAAAGAAATAATTGTTGTTCTAACTGAAGAGGACGGCGATCGTGACGATTGTTCTGCGGACGGCGCCCTTTAAACCGTTTTTAAATCGTCGAAAAACGATTTCCTTTGTTGCCCAAATAACGGGGATTATAAAGAACGGCGCGCCTTTTGCATTGCCTTCGATGGGCACGCGTAATCCTTCGCTTAATTCCGAGCGTATGCATCCGGATGCGTTTGATGTGCGATTAAAACTTGGAGAACGAGCGGTGGGCGAAAATTACTTTGCAAATTCCAAAAACGAAATTAAACAAAAAGGCGAAAAAGTTCGATTGACGCGCGTAACAAGGCAAGTCCCAACGAAGCAAAAGAACTCTTTGTAAGGGCCGTAGCGGATAACAAAAAGGCCGAAAGCTAAATAGGTACGAGTGTATAGCGGAGCTCCCAAAAGATAAACAAACACCTGAGAGATTACCGCATAACATCTATTCCCATTATAACTGCGGCTCTCGTCTTTCTTTCTTTTTGCCCCGTTTCGCCTAATTGCTTTAAAACCTCTGCCCCGCAACGCAACGGCGAACGCTTCCCGGGGTTTTCACGGTGATTCATTCCGAAAGCAACCCGAAACCTATGTAATTCATTTCGCATACACAAAACGCCGCTCGCCGCCCGAAAATAAATCAACGGTCCAATCTTGTGTGGGCGCGGAGGAATACCTTTGGCTCGAACAATAACGACCGAACGGCGGAGCGCAACAGTTCATTTCAAAATTTCTGCCTTCCACTTTGACCTCACATAAATTTCCCCCGCCCGGTCTGATACCATTGCAAATTGCGTTAATCGCAAGTGGGAAGGACGCACCCCTTCGCATTTAACTTTCTTTTGCGATTGCTGTCGGTTTATTTTAATAAAGGACGAAGAAGCTTCGCGGAGATGTTACGTTAAAATCCTCGCGGGATTGCGAACAAAGTAAAAACGAGCGGCGAGATAGAAGCAATTGCCTGATCGCGAATAAGATGTTATTGTTGCTGTTGTTGTTGTTGTTGCCGTTTGGATGAATGAATGAAGAGGTGGAAAAAGAACCGACGAAGAATTACGGCTGATTGGTGTTGCGAGACCGCAAGAGCCGGTCGGTCGATCGGTCGGTCTCTGGAAGGTCGTATATTAAATGGTGATAGGTGGTAAATGGGCTTAGAAGTGCACTTCGTTACCGGTTTAGCCCCGCGAGAGAATTATTGCCGAACGACCGTTAAGAAAATAACTTTCTTCTTTTACGTCTTTCCCCACATTCCCACCTTGATATATGCTTATTCCTGTGGTTGACTAATTGGAATTATCGATTAACTCGGTTCGGTTATAATTCTGTCCACGTTCTTTTTTGTTCCATTTCTTCGACATCGACGGGAGAAAAAGGGACTAAGAAACGTGGAGGAGGAAGACTTTCGGGCAAATTGTTTTCTATTTCCTGTCACATAACAGATAAGTGAGAATAGCTCCAAAAAGAGAAGAAAAAAAAAACGAAACGAGGAAACCCGGTCTAGAGATAATAGTGCGGTGATTGCCACAGGATTACGAAAGGATGAAGGTGGATTATCGCGCCCGGAGAAGAGAAAGGGCGCCGGCTCTCTTTTGCACCGCCACTCGCAAACTCTCCCTAAATCTGTCTGCTTTGCCGTTTATTATTATCGCCATTTACGTTTCTTTTTTTGCGAGCGACCCCTCCGTTCTCCACCGTTTCTGCACTGTCAGATTTGAGCAATTCCACATATACGCAGACACACGTGAATAAACGAACGTCCACTTTCGCCGTTCGTTTGTTTCCACCACTTCACGTGTCCATTTTAATTAACATCTCCATTCTCGCAACGGATCCCGTTTATTATTATTAAGTTGCGCCCTTCAATCCCTTCAGCCGACGGGGAAAAAAACGTTTCAACGGTACGAAGGGTTTCAAACGACTCCTTTAATCTTTTATTCGAATTCGCTTTATTGCAAATTCGCTAGCGAAAAACAACGCGAAGGAACCTTGAACTTGGACGTGCTTCTTTTCTCTTGCGCCCTTTTTCTTGCCGGTTAGACGGAGAGACGGGCAATAAATTTTAATCCCTTCGGTATGTTTTATTGCGAAAAGTTTTATCGTGTTAATAAAACTAAAGCAAATGAACAGTCGCCCCCGGTTTTTCCTTCGTTCCGAACAACCATCAACGTGACGATCATCATCATCATCGGCAACAACGTAGGGCCTTTTTTGTTGCAAGAGTTTCCATCGACTTCCTCATCGCCAATTTCTCTTCTCTCCTTTTATCATCATCTCCATTCTACTCCTCGCCCGTATCTCGCGATACAGAAACGAACGGTTGTACGTGACCGTGTAAAACATTTAATTAAAGCCTGCCAAAAACAAGGTATTTAGCTTTAATCAAGTGAGGGATTAGGGACGAGGGCGGAAGATGAAATAGTTTTTTGTTGCGGATGCGAACCGTAAAAAAGTCGAAATTCTCGTCGCTCCGTGCGTCGTTGTTTTTGCTTTAATTAGAATCTTGAAGGCCATAACGTTTGCAATTAAAAACAATACGAGGGTTACACTTTTTCTCTTTATGTGCCGCCCAGTGCTCTCGGAAATTTAAGCCACGGACACTTTTTGTTGCGGGGCCGAGGTGAAATTACGAGGGTTGCAACGACCGTAAATGAACACGGCACCAAAAGAAATAAAAAGGGGAAAGCGAGAAACAAACGGACAAACCCGCTGAATTTTTATCATTTCGCTCGCTCGCAAAAACAAACTGCCATTAATACGTATAAATTAGGGTGCATAACAAATTCGTCCGCGGGGCTGGAAGAGAATCTTCCCTGTAAACAATAAAAATATTAGGAACTTTTTGGCGAGAAAAAAAATTGATAATGGAAAGCTATTTAAAGATCCAATTAAAATGAATTACGGTCGAAAGTGGCGAAAAGGAAATTTGCGAAAAACGCGAGGACGACACCGACATCGCGCGGAACAACGTCATCAGATTAGTCTATTTCATGGGCAGTAAAATTTCAGACGCAATAAACTTTTAATATCATCTAAATAAAATTCCTTTTCTCTTCGCCGTCGCTTCTGCGACTTCTTTCCTCGCCGATCAAGTGCCAAATGTTCGAGTGGAGAATTGTAAAAATTTCCTTGATGGCGAATCGAATTATTCGCGCGAATAGAATGAAGAGCGCTTACACGCATGTGGGCATCGTTATTAACAATGTTACACAAGAGTTCGCGGAATAGTTTATTGCCCGTTGGCCTCTTTCGGCGATTGCGACGACGATCGTGATGATGGAGAAACGCGGCGCCCACATGTTACGTACACACCGAACGATTCCATAAATATTACAATCTTCCCATCATAACACGTCAAATAAAGTTCAAAATCCAATTATCTGCGGACAGGTAGAATTGATTGAAAATGCCAATCATCGACCCGGTCGGTTAATCTGTTCAGAAACTCTCTCTCTTTCTCTCTCTCTCGCTTTTCGCATCGGCAGGTCGAATGAAAGGGCACCAGGAAATTGGTGGGTTGCATTTTACATGGAGAACTTTCACCGTACGTTCTCGTAACTTACCAACGTTCGTTTATTTATTTCAACTAGAACCCACACTGTCTATTTTTATTTCGAATTGCAAAGAAAATTCGCATAAATCGAGGGAAAATCGCATTCATCGACGGAGATGAAAGTTTAATCGTTTAATTAATAGAATATCCATCGATAAAATGGCACGCACAACCACTGCAACGCGGTTATGACTGCCAAATTATTTGATAATAATTAAATTTCGTTCAAAGTTTGCAATTTCGGAATTAAACGGCATTTTATAAATTTAATTAATAAGCGGCAATTGTTGTGCGAATGCAGCGCGATAAAATGAGAGAACGATCATTGTTGTGTGTTGTACGTTCATCTATTTCGACAAGATAATATCGTTTGCGAATAATGCGATATAAATTTTGAAATAGGCGAAATCTCTGCACGCAAATAGATATCGAATTCAATTGGTTGCGATAATGGATGAAATAATGAAATAAAGCCCAAAAAAGAAACATTATTCGCCAATATTTGATCGAATTATTTTAATCAAACGCCAATTTTCCCCACTAATAACAAAAATAATCGATTTAAACGGCAGGATTCAACGCTGCAAACATCTTAATCGCAGTTATTCGCGAATTAATTAATCGCAACTACGCCATCAACGAAATCCCCGGCCAATATTTGCACGGCGCAAATTATTAATTCAATCTTTCGAAGACGTAATTCCAAGACACGCAACTAATTGAGAGGATAGCTGGCGCAAAAAAAAGCGCAAAAAAGCGTTAGGTTTGCACGTGCACAAAAAATCTCGTTTAATGGCATCCATGCGTTCGAGGGGGAAGAATGAAAGGAATAAACGTTTATCAAAAAAAAAAACGAACCCTCGCCCACCCACGCCATAAGCAATTTTTTCGTCCACGTCTTCCACTTCTTTTGCCATTCGAAACGCAGCAGCTGATTACTACCGACTCCACCGCCCCCCTTTTCTTCTTCACTTCGATCTTGCCTGCTTTTTCGTCTTCAGCGACTTCCTGCTCTCGTCTTCGTCTTCGAAGGGAGCATCAAAAAGTCAGAGGCGCCAAGGGATTTGTATTAACCGATTTCCATTGCCACCGTTTGTGAAAGTATCTCAAGAAGTTTAACAACAATTAGCATCGACGTGTCGCCTGTTTTCTTGATCAAACAATTGCAAATGGGCGGAAATAAATGGCGAGGCAATAATTTAGGGCAGGAAGAAAAACGGGCAATAATCGTACGAACAATAGAAATCAAGGTAATAATATCAATCATGTGGGATAACTAATAAACGTCAAGACCAGCGTGCAGACATTTATCTGCGATACGAACTCGCGCACACAAAGACATAGTTTCCAATTATGGCCCGTTTATTATTATAGTTATGGGCAACAACGATCTGATATTACGATATATTGCCCCTCTCTCTCTCTCTCGCGATTTCTCTCTCATTCACTCTTCGGTATATATGTTAAAATGACTTGTTATTAACAACGTCGGAATTCGCCGGGGCTCCAACGTGCAGTACACCTCATCGACTGACAAAACCGGCGTAAAGATCACGGACAATGCCGGCGCACGATAAGAAAGAGGTCCGAATTGTTCTTGTTGCCATTGCCGCCAACTTCCATCCCCTTCGATCGCATTGCGATTCGCTCGCTCGAGAACCGGTCGTTATTAAAGCCAGATAACTCGCTCGCCGACTTTAACTAACTCCGGCCACCGCCGATGCCGTTCGATGCTGCTGCATTTGCTCATATTATTCGCATTTGCACAGCTCCCTTGTGCCGGTTCGTTCATTGTTCTGTCCGTTATCCGCGTATTTGTTTAATAAACGTCCCCCCGTTCTTTTCTTCACTAATTCGTGAAATATCTGAGATAATACCATCTCTCTGCGAAAGAGGTTTTGTCCGCGGAGTTTGTGCAACTTCTGATTGCAAACATTTCCTCGCCTCAGGTATTTCTTGGTTTCTTTTTTAACGAAACGAAAATGAAGTGGATGAGGACTTTGCGTATGAAGCTCCCTCGTATATCGTCGAGCGTTAAATTTACCATCATCGACTTAGTCGAACAGCGTCGATGTCTTCTAATAGTTTGGCAAAGATCCTTCGACTTCCTCCGTAGTTTCGGTAGTAGTAAGACGGCCGAGCGAAACTAAAAGCATTAACCTATTATAATTAATTTATTAATAAATTCTCTTTTCGGACGAACGTTGAAAATCGCGTACGAATCTCCATTGAACTTTAATGAATAAGTTATAAACTGGATGATGGTGCTACACAACTAAAATGGTTAGTAGTTGGAAGTAATAGTTGTACCTAACGGTAATAGTATTAAGGGCCTACCTATTGCCCTCCACGTCGGCGGATAGGATTTTGACGGTGGTCGAGAAACTTGCATGAAAAGGGGGACGAAGAACGGCGCCGACCGATGCTAAACTAATAACTAGGGAGGCCCCGGTTAAAATACTCCGTTAGCTACTAACATTACCATCACCGTTTCCTCCTCACATCGCGGCCTCTTCGTCTGCCCCGTTCGCTCTCGTCTTCGCTCCGGTTCCGTTCGTTCGTTCGTCCGTCCGTCGGTATTAACTATCTCCGTTCGGGGTGAGTTCCCGATGATGGCGACGACGACGATGATGATGATAAGATCGTACACCCGCATCCCCAATTCTATTACCGTTAACAGTACTTTACCGAAAGCAAACTTATGACGGACATTAAAGAAATTGCGTGCATAAACTTTAATCTAATCTTGCGGCACGAGCGTTTCGCTTCGTTTCGATAAATCCGCATCGATCGCCATTTAACGCCAATTAACAGGAGCCGCGCTTATTCTTTTTTCGCTCAAAAGCTGTTGGCAATAAAGTTATAAGTCGCCGAAGAAGTCGGGCGGTGAATAAGTGCGATCGTTTCCTGCAATATATTTTATGTCGCTGTGGGAGAATGATAAAAGAAGTAATCATCATCGCCATCGCCGCCGTCGTCGTGACCATTGTTATTATTACTTGAAGATTTTTTATTGCTTCGTATCACTCATCGCCAAGAAAGTCCATCATCGCCATCAACACGTATCATCATCGTTATTATATATCGCAAATAATAAATTCGCTTTTGCCTCGTTTCGCAACATCAACACGTGCGACTTATATTTTTATTTAAAAAGTATGTGACGACAATTCTTTCGCTGAAACACTTTTCCAACATTGTTACGGCATTCGTTGAAAAAGTCTTTCGCGAAATAAAAGGCGCGCAATTAAGGAGCGAAGAGATTTATTAACGGGCTTTATTAAAAACGATTATCGCAATTATTAATTGCGATCGTTATTAGTGTTTCCACTATAAGCTCTCCCGGTGCAGGAGCCGAATAATAAAGAGGGCTTAAGGAGCCGGCGCTTTTCCAACGGCAATAATCGTTAAGACGCCAACGAAAAACTTGTAAATTCGAAAGCTTTTTCTGCAATTTCAAAGGGAACGTCCACCGTTCGATTTTGGCGCATTCTTTTATTCCAAAAGCTTGCAAAAATGTCTTAATGGGAGTGCGGAAAGGATTTGCAATTGACGCTGGCGTTAAATTGTTTTCGCATCGTATGCATCTTTTTGCATAGATCTTTTGTTGGTCTTTTAGTCGCGTAATTAAACGTTTTTCTCTTCGGTTAATATTAGTAACGCGAACGTTGTTATTGCTATTATAAGAAACGTCGTTAAAGCGGAGGTCATTATTATTGCGAATTTCAAAACTTTATTTCAACCGTCGATAACTCTTTTACGGCCCCATAAAAGCGTTAATAAATTTTTTTCGCCTGCGTCTTTAAATAAACTCTCTCATTCTGCCAGTTTTACCTCGGCCCTTCCGTTCGTTGTCGGCGTCGTCTTTTTTTGCAACCATCTCCAAAACGCTAATTCCCCTTTAAAAAATTAATAAACCCCTTTAAAGACAACGTCCATGATTATCGATCGAAATTCGAGGGGCAGGCTTTTAAGACGCTTGAAAATTTCATCTTCTCTCACGCCAACATCCGAAGAAACATCAAAGTGACACGCGAAAAAGAAGGAAGTAAAAAGAGGTCGATGACGGTGTCGGATCGTTAAAATTTTAAATACACGTGTGATGCTTCTTGTGTGGAGGCGGGTTTTGGTTAAACTGAAATATAAATAATCTGCATAGTCGACGAGGAAAACTGGTACAAATAACTTTTTTATTTTCACGAGCGCGATCTCTAAAATAATAAAGACGATCATCATCATCGTCGTCGCTGTTGTAAACTTCCCCCGGTTGCGCCCGTTCTTAAAGGCCATCTTATCTGGTAATTAGTGCACACTACACACTCTTCGCTATCTCTCTCCGTCTCTCTCCCATCGGCTGTCTCGCTCGTTTATTATTTTACCGACTAAAACTAAACTGGAAACTCCTTTAGTTTTCCGTTCGTCTTTGGGTTTTATGCGGTTTCCGAAATTATGATACGCGAAGTGTAAGAGCTTTTACCTCTTTCGCCGTCCATATAATAATAATAACGACGACGAACGGTAACAAAAACTTTATTGTAAATTATAATAAAAACTTTAACTTTTGAAACGGATATAACAAACGTAATGGTTTCTATTAAATATTACCAAACTGTATGTGCCTCTTTAACATTCATTATTATGCTCCGCGTGTTAGCTAACTTTCGTAAATGTACAAAGTGCTGTTTATTTTTGAACAAAAAAACTATTTGCGAGCTTCGTTCGAGCATTTCGATCCTTCGAACAATCTTTTATGCGAATCAATTCGAAATCCGCGAATAAAAGTCAGTAATGATTTATACTTATTTGCAATTTCAAAGTTAAGAATTAACGCATTTTTCGTTTCGTATTGGGGCGAAATGAATAAAAAACATCGTAGAGTTTATTAAAGAAATTTATTTGTATAAATAAATAATAAACTCTCTACACAAATCGATTTGTATGTACAAAATTTAGTAGCGGGAATCGTAAATGGAATCAACGCGGAAGGAAACTGATTAACAGCGGGATTTTTGCAACGAATCGCGTCCATTCAACCGGTAAAGAACTGCCTCACTTTGTACATGTCGATGATGTTATTCGACGCCGCGTAGCCGAACATCGCGACGAAGACGAACGCGAACGTGAAAACCTTCGTCGCGATCGACGTGTGGAACTCGTCCTCCGTCGACAGCTTCCGCGCGTCGTCCGCCTCCTTCCGCAAGTACTTGACCTCTTTCGCGACGTCGCCGAAGTACTTCCGATCGATGCGCTCGACGTACTCGACCAAGGTCGGGAACGCGCGGACGACGTTCGCGATCTCCAGCGACGGCAGCGGCACCTTGATCAACGGCGCGAGGTACGCGTAGAGGAGCGCGTCGATCGACGAGGCGAACGTGCCGAAGAAGTACTCGTTGTCGCCGATATGGCTGGCGACGATCGACAGCGTTTCGCCGGCCTGCCGCATCAGATGGCATTCGATCGCGTTCAAGTCGGCCGCGTCGTTCGGGAACATCAGCGCCGCCATGCGGAGGGCGCGCTTCCGTCGCCGCGTCGCGTACAGATAGTTGAACGGCAGGTACATGGCGCGGGCGTACCAGACGCGCGTCAGCTCCTCGTAGTTGCGCTCGTTCGCCCAGAACGCGAACTCGACGAGCGGCCGCATTACCGACGTGATCATGTGGTGGTACGCGTGCGACAGGCTGCACTCGCGCTTCGTCAGCATGTAGTCGAGGCCGTAGTTCTCGCATCGCAAATGGGTCAGCATCTCCTCCGTCTTGTAGATCCGCTTGCCGCGGCCCGTCTTACCGCTCGCCGTCAACATCAACGGATAGTCGGGCACGAGCGACGCGTACGGATTGCATTTGTACGTCACCTTGATCGGCGCGTTCGACAGCTTACCGTAGAGTATCGCGTGTATGCAATCGACGTTCATCGACACCAAACCGTAGTCGCCGTCCCACGCGTGCAACTCGATCACCGATTGAGTATCGACGTCCATTTCGCTCGTTCAGTTTCCGGCTCGATTCGAAAGTTTTACATCACATTCAACGGCGTCGATCGTTTAATTTGAAACGGCAAGAATTTTCTTATTTGTTGACATTATTACACGAGTAACCGTCAAAACAACGTGCAGCCATCTTCGTTCGCACTCGCTATCGATCTGACAGACCGGCGCCGTTGCCAACGCACGCAATACGGCAACGGAACGAAACGAAAGTTCCTACTGCGCGCCGCGCTAATTTCGAATTTAATCTCGCAATTGATTCGATTACAGTTAATTAATATCGAAATATAAGAGAGGCAAGCGTCAATTACACGTCTAAATATATAAAGAGGCTGCATTGAAATTAATTAATTAATTGGCGGCGCTTGACTAACGAACGGCCAACATATTAATTAACAATTTAAAATCGTCCATCATCGGTTAAATAGTAAAATCCACATTTCTAAACATTTCCAAATTTCAAATCCATCAATTTATTTATAGAACCACTTGCCGCATTAATACCGCGATTTTAACGATTTTCTTAATTAAAACAAATCCAAATTCTTTCGTCCTCTTCAACGATCTAGGTACGATTGTATTATAATTGTATTTATTCGAAATTTCTCTCTCTTAAACGCCTCACAAATGAAAAGGTTGTCTCCATGTTAAATTCCTAAAACGACGCTTTCAATTATTAACACTTAGCATTAGACGTCGTTTCGAATTGGAAGTTGGAACTTCTAAATAAACACCATTTCGAATATCGTTTAAATTGTAATGCGAATTACATACGACAAAGAGGTGGATGGCAATCTGTAATTGTATCGCTTTATAAATGTTTAATTGTTATTTTCCCTGGCGTTTGTGCGAAATTTCGATTCGCATTCATTCACAAAAAAGAAATATCGCCATTCGACAACAATAATAGCGTTCGATGATGGTAGAAGAAACGAACCGCAAACGTTGCATCGCTCTTTCGAATTATCGTCATTGTTAGGCAAATTATCGTGTTGTTAGTACTGATTAGAGACCTATTCAAATTCGATTCGATCGGAATCGACTTGGCCGCTCCCTGCGAAACCAATGGATAATAAATCCCTGATAATCATCCGAAAACGTTTTAATCGCAATGCGGGTTTTGGATTCGAAAACAAAAAAACTCTATCCGTGTACGAATTATTAGCAAGAAAATAATCAATGTTGCAAGAAGAAAGTTTCCACGTTGCAAATCATCCGCTCGTCTGTGCGCCGAAACTTTTTGCGTTTCCAGCAGTTGCAAGCAGTGGAAATCCTTTTGCCTTTGCTCGACTTTAAAATTAATAAAACAGGAGCGAGAGAGAGAGAGAGAGAGAGAGAGAGTTGGTCCTGATGCACGCGAGATTCAATTAAGTACACAAATTAAACGTCAGCAACATTCGTTCGTTATGTATGGGGTCTTGTAGGTGATGTTTTTTCGTCGGTGCAAAAGAAGTCGTTTCGCAAATTGTAAATTCATACGTTTCTTTCTTGGGGGGAATTAGTTACCCTTCCGAGCGTTGCTTCGTCTTCGGCGTCCCCCATAAATAAATATGATGTTAATAAAGTGGAAGAAGATTAAAACGTCGGCGAGGGAACAGCAACGATCGTTATTTAGATAGTGGATTAATTAAGATTTTTTAATCTGCGCGGCTTCTTTTCGGCGATGGGCTAATTCGTATTTACTTTTTTTGTCGTTTGTTGGCTTGATGACCATCGCTCTTAGCACGAAGAAAGTTTAATTCTAGTTTTGGGAAACTTTCGTACAAAGTTGCTTCCACGACGGTTTCCTTCTGCTGCTTCTTTTCCACTCGCACGCCCATCTAATTTAATAACTTCCACTATAAATAATTTAAATCGTAGATTAAACGACGGCAAAGCTTTTCGTTAAAAAAAATTGAAACCATTACTTCTTGGAATGACCGCAGGGATCGATTATTCGTTGGAATCAAATAATTTTGTTGGTTCTTACAATTCTTCCACGCGAAAAGCAAAAGACATTTCCTGTGCAATATTGTGCTAAAAAAAACGAAGAGAGGACATCCTTTTTGGAAACTATGTAGCAAACTTCGTATATAAAGCGATATATCCATTGCCGGCGCGGTGTTAGACTTTATTACCGTATTTAAGCTACATCTTCCCCGCGGATAAGCGGCGGGGTTCCAAGCGACAACGGCGCCCCGCGGCTATATGATGTACGACGACGTCTTCTTGTGGGCCTCATCCTCCGCCGTCGCCCTCCCTGCTCGCCAACCGTTTATTCCTCGACGTTCTCTTGTATAAGTAACTCTTGGGGCATTATTACGGTGACGTTGATGGGACCCGGAAAGAAATTCTTGCAACGCGAAAAATCTCCGTCGAGAGTTTCGTTATTGTTGAACGCGCAATTAAAACGCGATTAAGGGGCAGAAGATTTATACGGGTCGACTGTTAAACGGTTTTTAATTAACGCGAATTAAATTAATTTCACTCCGGGAATGTTAGGCCGGCCTTTAATCTCGAAGACGGCCCAAACTTCGTTCTTAATCTTATCGTTTTGGTGGATGCTGATGATGATGATGATGGTGGCGATGATAATAAAATCCATCGTGATCGCGGTGGAGGCGCCTCCGCGTTTTATGCGGCACCCGAACTTTATTATTGCACATACGTGTCGACCTCGGCGATAAATTACAATGTCACACGTGCCACGTGGCGGTCTTACCCTTCGGAATGATGGTAATAATTCTTTTGCTGCGCGCAAATCTAATAGAGTGGCAAACGATTTTTTGCGACGATTTTTGCATAATCTTCGGACGCTCGCCGCGAAAGAGATGTTTTTAATGGACGTCTAATGCAAAATCTCCTTTTTTGCACGCTTTTTTTTTGTATAGTTCGAATCGTGACCAGACTTTTGCCAATAAAAATAAACAACGATAACACTGGCGACGAATTCATACATTCGACAATATTCGCGCAAATAAATGGCATTTTTTTTTATGGTAAAAGCAAGAGGATTCGCTCCCTAGTTCTTTTTATTATCGTACATCCACTTATCTGTCCGTATAAAATGAAATTGTAATCCTCGAGGCCCGCTCGTTTCCAGCGATTCCACGTCCTATTGTTGAAGAATATTTCTCTATTGCTTCAAGACGTTGCCGAAAAAAATGGCTTTTCCATCGTCTTCGCCGCACGAAAGAACCGATAAAAACGAAGTTTCTGGTGGCTTTTAATGAAATTAATTCCTCGGAGGACCAAAGACAACAACAAAAGAATAAACTCCTATAAGCCTTTTATGCGTTATGGCCTCTCGTCTTTTGATTTACATTTCCATCAAGCAGATGAAAATTTTTGATGGGGTTGGCGAACCTTTAAGAGAAAGGAATTTTTTCCTCTTCGGAGACAATGTTAATTACAGCTCGGTTCAATTTTAAACAGTTGTCGACGTGGAATTTACTTTCATAGACGTTGGCGTGGGCGTGTAAAGTGTTGCTTTAAAGTTTGAGAATTCTCGCGAATAAAGTCTTGAGAAGGGAAAAAATTGCACGTTGTTAATTGCAAGCGATAATGAAAAAGTTGCTACGTACGTGGGTTTTTAATTCGTCCTATTTCGGTCCATCGGAAAGGTCTTTGACCAGCGAAGAAGGACGCGAAACTTAATGAAACTCCGCCATAAAAATATTCGCCCGTGCAGAAAAACTAATCCATTCGGTTTCCGAATTAACATGGCAGTAAAAACTGAAGAAGTTGGAGGCAATCGTAGATTTTCTTCGTGTTTTTTCACTTTTCGCAACATTTTCATATAAATTTTTTGGTTAAATTATTAAAATTCATTAAGCTAAGTGTATTTTTGCGCCATACTTTTTCGTTTTCTTTTTTAATAGAGGCAATATTCCAAAAGTATAAAATTTATGTAAGCGAACTTTGACTGAAACCACCAGCAGCCACCAACCCAATGGTAAATGTTCATCTTCCACCTCTTTTTCGCGTATTAGCAAAAAAACGTGTAGCCGAATATGAGTAAAACTTGGTCGACTGACTGACTACTGCGGTTTGCAATTTTAGCAAATGTACACGTGGAAAGATGTGTATAGAGAAGAGAAAAAGTAGAGAAGAAGAGTTGGTTATGGGGGATGAATTTGAGGGGGTTGAAGTTGGGCGATGGAGAAGTTTTATGTTTTGATATACAAGTAGTCTTTGATTTCAAAACACGTACACGCAACCGCCACGTGTATGAAAATAAATTCCGACATTTTCTAAGCGCTCCCCCGGCTTTATGCCCTTTTTAACGTGGCAGGTTTACTTTATATTCTAACGAATTGCATTAATAATAATCGCAAAAAAAACGCGCAGGGGGAGAAACGATGGCAAAAAAGTATGTTTGATGGTCACCCTTTAACGCATTCGCGACGCAATTCTTTGCGAATTTCCTAAAAGCTAATGCGTTTCTGCTTGTTTTTTTTTGACCGGAAATACGCAGGGAAAACTTCCGGTTTAATATGTGACACAAACACGTCTAAGAAAAACAGGCATCATCATCAACGTTTTTGCTAATTCTCGCAGTTACAGTGACGAAATACTTCACATTTGGCTAAACAAAAAAATTCGTAAACCGTGTAAAGAGAAAACGACAAAAAGAAGCGAGCGAAAATGCCGAAAAAGCGGGCGGAAGTTGTTTTCCCGCCGTTAATTTTGTTGCGTCTAATGGAACGTGTGCGAATATAAACGGCGGGCCGTTTCGCAGATTTTTGCAACAGTAAATTTAACAGTCGTTTAACAAACCGTTTTGCCCTTCTTCATTATTACTTTTCCGAGCCACGTCTTTCCGATTTTCCAACCTTTTGCCGCCTGTCCTCGTTTATTTCACTTTCCTTTCGCCCTTTTCTTCTTTAATGCATTTCAACGTGTACCGAGCGATCGACAAGAAAACTTTCAAACGAAAACCCGCCAGTTTTCCTTTTCCTTTGTCGCTTGCCCCGTTTCGGTTAAGCACTCGAATCCTTTTCGGAAAGCTTTAGTAGTTTGATGGAAACGATTTGCTTAATCGCAATTAGCGAAAAACAAAATCGCGAAATGTTCTTTTCATAAAACATACGTTTTAATTATGATTAAAGTAATTATGATTGCGCCGTTAGTAGTAGTAGATGGCGGCAATAATAATGACGACGACGATGATGGCGATGATGATGATGATGATGATAATACGGTGAGAAAGGACAAAACTTTAAACGTAATTGAATATGGCCGGGAGGCGCTGCGAAAGGTTCTCGTTAATAAACGTATTTAATTAATAACGAAATACAACGCCGCTTTACGTTATCATCATCATCAGCGTTGTAGTCAACGTTGCTTTACATTACAAAGATTTAACTCCTTTGAATTGTCCCTTTTTTGTCGACGAAACGAAATCATTTATAATACAACCGATTCTTCATTTCGCAAATTTCACCACCTTTTCGCAGCGCCCCCGCGAATTCGCCTGAAACCATCGAGTAAATTCAGAAACTATAATAATTCTCTTAATAAAATCAGGTTACTTAAGCTTAAAACGGTTTCCTCGAAGACTGTTAAACCCCATAATTCTTGCACTAATTCCCATTCGCCCGAAGAACAGAAAAAATGAAGCGTACGTATGGACGGAGGGAATTATGCGATCGAAAGAGTCTTCATCCGTATTAAATTTTGATTAAGTCGTTAACAATGGTAAGCGGTCTTACTGGTAGCGGCGGTCATCACAATAGTTTGGCCGGAATAGGATTTTAGACGATTATTACCGTCATCGTCGTCATCGTTCTCGCAGCAAAAGTATATTAAATACGAAAATCCCGCTCGTTTGACATCATAATTTCGCTCCGTAATCTGTTTCATTTAATTTTAATTTATCATTTTTTTCCTTTTCTTTTCGAGCCATTGGGGTCGCGCTGAAAAAAAAAACTGATGGGGATGGAGGTTAATACCATCCGCATTAAATCATCCTCTAAACTTTCCGCACGGACGGGCCCAACTAAAAATTATAATCGTCGCCCTATAGTCCACGTGCACCGTGTTAACTAACATATGCGTTTGAATGGGATCAAGCGCTCCCGTGCAATTCTTCTTGTCCATCCGGCTTAAATGTACTTTACTACGTTAACTACAGTTTCAATTTTTCGAATTAGAGCAAATCTGCGCGAGTAATTCAGAAAAGAAATCTGCTCGGCCATCACGAGAGAGTCGCAAGAAAGTTGTCAACTTTGTTGCGAAACGACATTTTAAATTTGCTTGAATTTCAATTGAAAATTACGAAATAATAAGCACTAACTAACGAATCGATTTCTGCGATCCATCAAAACTTTCCTCCAACTAGAAAAAACAATCGCGAGTCTTGTGCAATTACTTTATTAATTCGCAATTGTTGTAATTTTTGCGAGACGCTCGTCTACACGAAATTAAATGGGCGTCCGGGGAACGAGATAAATTAATTAGCGAACAATTTGCAAATTTCGACGTGGCCTCTCTTTTTTTTTGCCTAATTAATACGCCAACACGCTTCTGATTTTCCATCGCACTTTGGAGTGGATTTTAGTTTTAAACTTTCCAATAGACAGCAGCACCTATTTTTTCTTCTTCGCCGACGACGGTTTAATATTAGTTTCTCCCTGTTGTTGTTTTTTTTTGGACTTGCAAAATAAAGTGCCGCAACATTGAAACTTTTTTCGCCGATTCGTTTTGTTGGCATTTTAATCCCCGAACGTTGAAAACGAGTAGAATTTATTCGAGGCGGAAAATCTCGTTTCGACGATTATCCATCCAAAGGCGTAATCTTCTGTTCGCTGGTAAGTGAAATGTAATTGCAGCTTAAGACAAATATTTATGCGAGCACGAAGGATATTGTCGAGATTAAAAATTCTCAACTTCCGCCCTCGTATCATATCACCGTGTTATTATTGCCCTCCCGCTCTTGCAGAAGTGGAGCACCTAAACAAACCGATAAAGCCACGAGCGTAAGAATTGCAATTTACAATGCGATCAACGTCTTTTATATTACGAAAAAGCACTTGCTGGCCTCGTAATTATCAATTCCCTACCTACTTTTGGCCTTGTCTTGCGGTAAATTTTAAACAGTATTCCATTCTTAATCCATTCGTGGCTTTTTCATATCCACCTCTTCTGCACACATTGTTCTTTAACACACTCAACAATGTATTTATCATTCCAGAAATTTATTATTCCAGAAGAGACGCTCATCTACCACACTTTCATTCCTTATAAATCCTTTTGCCTTCTTTGTGGAAATGAATAAAGAGATCTCTGCAAATAACGCACGCGAGTGTCGAATGCTATTATAATATTTATATTGTTGCATGGAAATCGTGACTTTATCCATCTCATTTCGCCCCGAAGAGCGTTGAGATAAACGGAGGAATGCGAAGAATAAAGCTGTATAACGCTAACATTGTCCTCCGGCAACAAAGAGCAAGGAATCGCTTACTGTCTTTGTTAGATTAGCGACGATATAAAAGTGCAAAGCCTTCGAGAGATTCGTAATAAAGGTCAAACTTAAATATCCAATTAACACCGGGTACGCATCGGCAATATCGGCATCCGACGTCTTTCTCTCGGTTTAATCTACCTCGGAAAACGTACGCGCGAATTTCCTCTTCGAGCCCCTATCGTCTTAACAGCAATTCGTTGCGAAAGGCTTTAATTTGTTGCAATTACGGAAACTCGCAAATTTTCGCAAATTCTAGCAAATTAATGTGAAAGAAACCAAGCCGACAGAGGGGGGAGCAAGCTGCGATTAAAGTTAAACAAGACCTTATTAGTTGCGAATTCCTTTCGCATTTCTTTTCGCGCTCCTTCGTTTTTAATTCGAAATTGTATTATTATTTCCAGTGCCAGCAATGGAGACGAGCTGGAATTAAATATAATTTAATCTGGTGGATGAAAAATGTTTCTCTCTCTCTCTCTCTCTCTCTCTCTCTCTCTCTCTGTATCTCTCTGCGCCAATTAAACGAGGCCCTTCAATTTGCAGCGTCTCTCCTAATCAACAATTCGTACGCCTGTATGATTTAATTTATCCAAATGACCGAAGAGAAAAACATTCTTTCAACTGCGAAATTCGTAATTGCTATGGCAAAATGCATTTCGCATTAGAGTCCCATTTGGAAAACACTCTATGCTCGTTTTATTTCGCTAGCTAATGTAGTTTTAACTCTTTGCCAATTTTTTTTCGTAGCAAAAGAAGGTTTGCTAAATGAAATTTTAATGCGCGGAAATTTGTTCCAATTTTCTCGGTAAATAAATCTATTACTTTCCGATGAACATGAATGATTCGATTAACCATCTAACGGGCTGCATCGCGTCCAACTTTAATCAAAGAAATCGCAAGTGCACGCAGAAGAATCCGCTTTTTTTGCAACAATTTAATTAATTTTTTTCGCTTTAAATGAATTAATCGAGTAAACTTAATAAAAGGAAAAAACCTAAACGTTCGATCGCAATTTAGTAGATTCGATGGTTGCAAAATGAAATAGCGCACGAATAAATGGAATTTTCTTCTTCTCCATATTAACTTTCGCATTTTGGAATTATGAACGATTAAAGATTAATAAAACGCCGGGAGGAATCGATTCGTGTTTAATAAATTCCATCACGTATCGCACATATAAATTGCAATGCATTTAATTACTCTTAGTCGCAAATTAGAATTTAATTTGCGGCGAAAAAGTGTCTTCAATTCGCAACACATGGCGTCGTTTACGGCCACCGTCCACTCATTGTTTTTTTGCGGTAATTAGCAAAAAACGGCGTCACCAAAAGGAAGAAAATTGCAATTTGGGGAAAAAAGTAGACGCAATTAAAATGCGCTTAATTTAAATCTTAGAAGAGAAATTGGTTGGCCTCTAATTGCCTCAAACGCCTCCGATGAAGCCAAACAAATTCTTAATTCTGTTTCACTCGCAATTTTATTACCATTCGTTGCCCTTACGATTGATAAGTGTCCTTGTTTAAGTCCATCAACTTCTTTCAGTTAGTCGCTGTTCTTCTATTTTAGCACGCATCTTCTTCATAACTTTTTGTTATTGTTGTCGGTGTCATTATTCGTGATTAGTCGAGGTAAAGTTGCTGCAGGTAATCGTTGTTATGGCTTCGAGGGCAAAAAGCCGCAATAATAAAGTCATTAGTTCTGACGCCAGTTTCCGTTACGTCTTTTTTTTACTTTCGTTTTTATTGCGACCGCAAACATTCGCACGTCTCGAGGATCCATTTCGTTCGCAGAAATTGCAGCGCACCGAAATCCGGTGATTAAGCGAATTGCGAAAAAGAAGCGATAAATGTTGATGAAGAGTTTTTGTTGCGTCACTAATTAGTCTTGCATACTTGATTTGCATAATTGAATGTAGTAGTTGGTAGTTGTACTGGCTGTTGTTGGCTTCTGCTGGTGCTGCTGCTGCTGTTGGTGATGTTCGTTCTTCTTCAGCTTGCATCTAGCAGCGTTCGTGTCGCATTAAAACTTCGAGTTCAACTCGGAGTAAGATAATATCATTACTTATGATAAGAACGGGGCGCGGAGGGGGGTAAGGATTATTATCATCATCATCGTCGTCATTAGAACGGTGTATATAAAACGTTAAGAGCTCAAAGATAGTTTCAACTGTAAACTAAAACAAACGCGAGTTATAATAATGATATCTGTATAAGACAGGTGACAAGTTCAGGATTCGTACTTGCTCTCGGTATAGCAGTAATTATTATTACTGAAAAACAAATATCCGTGCACGCAAACTTATTATGTCAGACAAGTACCAGCCAACGAACCGATTCCTCGTCCTTCGCGCCAGCATCATCGTCTACTTCTTCAACTTCTTCATTTAATGTTATTGTAAAGAAGGATTTCGCTCCTAATTGAATTAAACTTGTTACGTACAATATTTTCCGTGCGCTAAATATCTAATTGCAAAACGTTCAGTGTCAAATTAAGCGCGCGAAGTAAAGCGCAAATCTAATTTTACAAATCCTAATTATAGTTTGTTTTTCCTCGTTTCGTTTCTTTTCTCTCTCGTTGGGAAACTGAGCGAACTGATAGGAGAGTAGTTGATTGGATTTGGAAGAGATCATCCGTCGCTTACGAGAGAAATTTGATTGAAACTAATCCAAAGTTTAGGGCATCTTTATCTACCATTTAATAAACAAAAGCTACTCTCTCTCTCTCTTTTTTCTTCGGATTGATTTATTATATGCGATAGATCGAGAAACTGTTTCCATTCTCTTTTGTCCCGGATTCTTCTGCAAGGGATTTAAACGTAGATGGATAAAATAATGGACCACATATACACGTACGTTTTCTGATCAATTTGCATATCTATTATGTCCATCTAAATAGGCTAAAACTACAATCGTAATAAATACGAGAAGAAATTCTTCTCGTTCGGTTGCTCGTTGGTTGTTGTTTACCTCGATTACGGTGGCGACTGCAAAAACAAACCTATTCGTCGAGGGATTTTGGCATAATAATAGGCATCAATCTCATTTTGTTTTATTCCTCGCGTTTCCTCCGAAAGATGCCTTTTCTTTTTTAGTAGTTTACCAGACGCAAACGACGAATTTTGTTTAACCGAAGTTCCAACAGTAATAAAAAGAATTGATAATATTCGAACACAAGACTATAATGTTATGATAATAACGAGGAAACAAGAAAACTTTTACAGTTTCGATAATTAATAATAACAACAAGCACCCGCTGGGCGAGAAATTAATGGTAAGAACGGAAAAGAAACCAAAGAACAAGATGATTGAAAACTTACGAAATGCAGTTGTTTCCTTTTGGGATTGCGCGCAGCACGATTTCCGAGTGGACGATGATGTTGTAGTTGTCGGTGAGGAACCTCTTCCAAAACGGGTGCTAAACAAAGAGCGGGCGTCTTCGAAATGTCTTCGCCCTTTGTTTCACTCCATTCGAAATTCATGCTGCGCCACTGACGTACGGAAAAAGGTCTTTCGAGGGAATAATTGAAGAGTCGTTAAGAAAACAAAACGTGTACCATTAATTATCATGGTCTAATAATATTTAATTGAATCGTCGGTTGTTTCTGGTGTTCCATCGTGGAATGAAGTCGTGAGAGGAGGACGAAAGGAGAATTAATTCAATCCTCTTCGGATGTGACATAAAAATAAAAAATCATAGGCATTCGTCTCGAGGGCCTCGGATAGGTGCGTATGTGTCAACGTCGAGATAAAGACACTTTCGAGTGGTAATGTTTCTCTTTGCCTCTGCCCTTTTTCTCTTCTTCGCATAGACTTTCCGTGGCCCAGAAAAAAATTGTCTTAAATATTTCATCGCAACTCTTTCCCTTTTGTTCGCTCCCGCTCACTCGCACTTTTTTCGACGCTCTTTCTTCCGCAAACACACACACACACACACTCATACACGTTGGCGTACAGATATATATAAATGATGCCATGAAAATTACAAGGGATGGCTTTCACACTAAAGCAACCGGCCGGACGTGATCATTTGTAACCGGCTACCAAAATGACGAATCACTCTAACCGACGCGGAAGACGAAAGAGAAAGAAAGCCGTGCGATTTTATGCTACGCGAAAAGAAAGAAGCTGGCAAACCGGAAACGGGGCATTTGTTATTTGGCCCGAAAAATCAATAACTCCGGCGGAATTTTACGTGTTTTCTTCCTCTTGCAGCGTACGAACTAATTTCGAAAATGTTTTGGGCGTTTGGGCCACATTAATCACCTGTGATCTATAATTATGTACAATTTTGCATATAAAAAACTCGCAGGTAAATTGGCGAAATATAGAAATGTAGGGTGCCATTTATAATTATTTATTATTGCTCGCTCTCTCTCTCTCTCTCTCTCTGCGTTCCTTTTTCTTTTTTTAACAGTTCGTTTCCGTATTAATTTCAACGCTATTTTCTTTTAATTAAATTGCACGTATACACCGTTTTGCTGGAGCTAATAATATTATTATACCCCGTGCCCTGTTTATGCCCTTTTTCTCTCCCCATTAAATTTTTTCCTGCTTCTTTTCGCCGGTTACCTCTTAAATTATCTTTTAACATGACAACTATCGTGTTTGTGCTTATTCCCTGTTTCGCTTTTACCTTTTTCCCTCCGTTCCTTTTATATTTCCTCTTTGTACGAAAGCACAAAAATTATATGGTGGTGACGATCGTTCCTCCATATTTTTCATCGCATACATTGGGCCTCGTCTAATTTGAATTTATAATATTTTATATTATGCACAGATACGTGTACATAACTATATATACACGGTTTTTAATATACGAAGTTTATTGCTTTATTATACTTTTGTAAATTGCGAGAAAAAAGAAAATTGAGAAAATTATTACTTCTGCCCGAAAGCTGAAATGAGAATTAACGTTCCCCGCTTCATTTCTCCATTATCATCATTATAATTCTCCCATGTGATGTTAAAGAGAAAAAGGAATCGTGCATTGCATGCCATCGATAAATAAATCAATTCCAATATATTGCTTATTACGTTGTTTATGCGAACGTTTCGTTTCACGTCCAATTTTTATTCCAATGCACCGAACGATCGCTTTCTCATTTAACGAGATCATCGCTGCTAATTAATCGTCGCCATACGTTACTCAGGCTAAATTAGAGAACTCGAGAGAGACACTTCGTCCAACAACACGAAGGAATCTACGAGCGAAAACTTTGGGAAAAGTTACCAGACAATTGAGGAGAGTTGTGTTGAAGAAGAAACAAGTCTTCTCCGTTCTTTTTAAATAATCAAACGATAGACTTCACCCACTTTTCCTTCTGCTTTAATTGAATCTTCCTGCCAGGTATCGAGTCTATTAAAGCCGTTTGTTTCGCGATACGAAGAGGTCGTATGAAATCTCTTCGGCAATCTTGCACGACGTAAATTTTAATAGATTCCCGTGTTCGTTCGACGCGTTCGATGGATGGATGGTTGGTTGGCCCGTAGTATGGAATATTATTTTGGGCGACAGAAAAACCAATTTAAAATCAGAGTGACGTTGACAGTCAAATTTCCTCTTTATACGCCAAAATGCCACGGACAGTTTTCGATAATAATAATATATATTTAACATACGAATTCTGCAAAACTGTAGGTGTGTGTGTGTGTGTGCATATGTGAGTGGATGATGGCGAGGTTGAAGTGCGAAAAGGAGAACCACAGAGAGAGAGAGAGAGAGAGAGAGAGAGAGAAATGAGAGAGAGGGGTTGAAATGGATGACTATTTGACATATGTGAACTAATCTCCTGTATTTTCGAAAATGCAAATCAGTTTGGCGCGATTTAATGTTGTTTCTCTTTTTTCGTTTTTGCGCACGGGAAATATAACGGGCAAATATTTTATTTATTACAATTGTGTATAAATTACAACCCCGGTATATATAAATCTATTTAGGGCTCTCTCTCTCGCCCTCTCTCACTTGCTCTCTTTTTACCCTTCGCAAAACAAACACAACAAAATAAAAATGAGCGACATAATTCATTCGATGATTTGCATTTGCAATACGCACCAATTCAAAAATAAGTTACGTTCGCAAACATTTTCCATTGCAAATTATTGCAGACACTTTCTCTATCGTCCCGTTCGTCTTTCTCGGATAAACGACCTCTTTCGCAATTAACCGGATACCGGGAAACGATTGCGCACCAACAACAATAACAACAACAACAGAAACAATAATGACCGAATGAAAAATTAAAATAATTGACCGTAATAATAAAGTATCTGACGCACGAATGGTACGAAACGTTTTTAATGTAAATTGGGTAGTTAGTGTAATGCATTTTATCGATGTCGATGCAGTTATTATAAATCAAATAACCGAACGTTTCACGTTTTTTTTTCTTTCCCCGCTGCAAATCACGCTTAATGCGAAACGATTTTCAATTTCGATTCGTTTTAATCATAAACGCGAACCAAATAAACAACGGTTTATTGCAAATCGTTTCCTCCCGCAATTAAACTCGACAGCATCGATGAAAACCAATCGAAGCTTCCTTAAAAGGTATCGCCATCATAATTGCATAACGAATTGTGCAAAAACGACATTCTCAGCGTTTGCAATTTCAAACAATTTCACACCGATTTTCGTCTCTCTCTTTATCGCACTTTTAATCCGCGCCAAAGATGTTCGCATAGAGCTTTCACGCGTTTCAGTTCCACTTCTAGTGGCATAAGCGGCGAAGAAGACGGAGAAGAAGCGAGACCACGGTAACTTTGCTAATTTACGTTACGCGAATCCCATCTTGCAATTATCATTTGTTACAATCATCATCGCGACGCCGATAAAATCGGCCTAATACATATTAATCGTCGTAATGAAATTAAATTAATCGAATTGCACTTTGATCCCGTCGAAACGAGATTCCTTAATGCAAATTTGTTAATCAAGAAATTGCAGACAAAGAAAAAGAAGCGAAGGAGGAGGAAAAAGTTGACCCTCTTCTTCTCGACTCCTTAACGGTACCGGTCAACTGGCGAAAGAGAAAGAGTGTGTGTGTGTGTGTTTGTTGACTATAGGGGAGGGTTAAAGGTTATTTTCTAAATGGCACTCGTAATCTTCGGGGTCGAAAATTTCCTAAAGGTCGCGGAATTTATTTAGGCAAATGTCAACGAACCGAACTTTTCTTCACTTTCTTCTTTGTTCGTCTTCCCGCACAATCGCCTCCTTTCCCCGTTTCAACTTTATGCCAAATGGGGCCCGCAATTCGAACGAAGAATGTTTCGATTTCATTGTTTCTTTTGCAGAAAACGTACAAATCCTCCTGCTTCGCATAACTTTCGTTTGAGTCGTTTGTTACTTAAAAGTTTTCGCGCTAATGCGAAAGGAAAATGTTTTGGCAAGAAATTAGCGCCGTCGCATTTAAACCAATCAACCCTTGCGCGATTATTGTTGGTAAGTCTCCACCATAAACGGAATTTGTCTCGCGATCAGTTTTCCATTTAAATTTTCTTTTTATTCGTATATTATCCAGTTTTATAGTTGGAAAATTCTTTTTTCTTTGGAATTGAGTTACCTTGCCGGACTTTGAGTCAGGATCGTGTAAGTGGATCCGAGAGCCTTCGGACGCTTAGATCCTATTTGAATTTTCCTCGTGTTAAATCGAGGTATAACTTTAGCGAATGTGCGAATAACGTTGTTCGTAATTCCCACGACATTTTGCAATACGTTCGATTCGCTCCTTTCCGCTTTCGTAGTTTCGTTGTCTTGTCAGGCGGACTGTCAATTTGTGATTTAGATTTCTTTTTGCGTTCGTTCGTAACTTATTGCGAAATATATAAATGCGTCCGTTTCTTCGTTCGCCGATAATAATTTATACGTTGCTAAGAACGTATAATCGAAATTGGTCGTTAACATTTATTTTCTAGTCCGGCTTTATTCGTTTCGTTCTTCTTTGTCGAACTTTATTATCGTTTCTTGGAGGAGAAACGCAAACTTTTGCAATAAAGTAAAAGACATTCCATCCGACTGCAATGCAGCGGAACGCCAACAAGTCCGTTTCGCCGTTCCTTTCCAGCTGGAGAACGGTTTTGTTTCGTTCCAACAATTCCGCGTTCATTCGCTTGTTGTTATTTCGTTACGTTACTCCCCGCTCACTATTGGGAAACGGGGTTTTCCGAGAAGGCAACAGCAACCATCCAGGTTCCCGTACAATTCTCCCTGTGTACTTCGCAAGTTATTTGACCGCCGTTTTCGGCTCGGGCGTTCATTTCGGGGAATATTAAATTTTATCGTTAATTCGTATGCCGTATACGAGTGAAATCGTAAATTATATTGGCATCGTAATCTTTTGCCCGTCTCCTCTATGTGTACGGTCGCCGTTTACGTTTAATGGCAACGGCGATTTCGAATTTTATTGTTGCTCTAATTAACGGACCTCTAATTAAACAACAATGTTTTGCACCTTTTGCAACAGGATTTCGTTTTAAAATCAAAGGTTCGCGACCCTCCTTAAAAGATCCCCACGTGTTAAGACGTCGCATTTTCCTTCATCTCGATCGCAGTCATTTTTCGTCTTGTCCGAGAGGGCCTTATCTTGTTATACAAGTCTTTAGCGCGACACCGATAACCGATCTTGTTGTCCTCCAGAAGGGACGAAAATCGTTTCTTCTTGTTTCGGTAAACGACCGAAGCAACGGCGACGACGACCCCCTTCTTGCAGGGGAAGCAAACGGTTTCTTTCGTCTTTTCCGCTACATTAAGCCATCGTCTGTACTTGTTCCTGTAGGCCCAGTACGAAATTGAATTATCCCGTTCGCCCATTACGTTTATTCCTGCGTTATTTATTGAATTGCCATCGTTTGATGCCAATAATAAATGCAAGCAACCAAAAAATGAAGAGGCGAGGCAAGCAAATTGAAACGTGCCAGATTCGCGCAATGATTCATGCAGGATGTTGCCGCGAATAATAAAGCAACAAGCGGACCGGAGGAGTATAAATAAATGAATTGGGTTTTAATTTGCAGATAAATACGTCGATTTCGCTCTTTAATGTGCCACATAAATTATTTTCGTCTCGATCGCAATCGACGCAGCTAATTGCCGAAGAAGCCAACGAACTCTCCGTTCAACTCTATATTCGTAAATTAATTGCGTGGGGCAAATGTTAATCCGAAGATGTAAAAATCATTAACCCATTATCGAGCATCAAAATCTTCAAAAGCGGTAGTGGATGGCGAATTAATTAAACGCGATGGAAAGGCGTCAGTCATTAGCGAATTAAAATTGTTTAAACTCCACCGGCGCCGCCGTTTGTTTATGATGGAGGTATTAAACGCCTCGGAATCGTAATAACAACGCTAATTAATCATATTGCATCGATTCCTTGTTCTTTAATTTGCGTTAAGAAATGTTCGAGCGACTTTAATCGTAAACGGAGTCGAAAGGAGTCGTTAAAACTTTTCTCTTCGTACATTTGTGATTACGTTTCTTGTTTGCTTTGGTATTTTCGTTTTGGGCAATGAAATTGCTGCCTAATAAGTATCATATCTTTATAGATCGAGAATCGTTTATTGCCGAATTGGAAAACGTCTCGTTTTCTACCTTTAGTAAATCCTCGAGTGTACCTTTATTAAATGCTCGCATAAAGATTGGAATCGTGTCTCTCGATCGTAAACTGCAAACGATTGGGAGTTATTAAAAAAAGAACGAGTCGAAATGGATTCGTTTATTTTAAAACGATTGTAATAATTAAACGAATTAATAGTCGTTCTTTTATCGGCGATTTTTATCGCGTCGTAAATCGTTGATTGGAAATTGTTCTCGCTCGAATTTTACAAAATTCGAGTCTCCTTCCAAGTGGCATTGATACCCAAACGAAACGTCTCGCCCGTTTACCATCTAATATCCACTTAAATTTTATGAAAAGCAAGAGAAAGGCCTCTTACTCCGGCATCTTATCTTTATTTATTTTACTACAACTAGCAAAATAGTTTCGATGTAATAGCGTCGCGATACATGGCGCAATAAATTGCCAACGTAATAGTTGGTAGCTTCGACTGGAAAGAGAACAAGAATTGACAAACAATTCGGTAATATCGTCGCTTTTAATAAACCATCCCAATTTTTATGGCACGACTTCGTTCCTATTATTTAATCTAGCTCGGTCATCTTTTACATCCTCCTTTCGGGTTCATCTCGAGCAGGATAATAATACCCAGAAATAGTTTTATTATACCTTTTTTATTACAACGTTGCCTCGCGTTATCTTCGGTTTTGAGGTATCGTAATAATTCCCACAATTTTATGACTTAATCTTGGTTCTTCTCCTCGGGAAGATCACATTTGTATAAGAGGAGATGGATTCGTAAAGGAGAATCGGTATTATTAAATAAACGATGCCGTTAAATGAAGGAGGAAAAGAGTGGATAATGTTTATTAAAAGAGGCGACAACTTCATCTCTCTCCGAAAACAGGTTTATTTTACCAAGGAATTATATTGTGACAACCAGCAACGGCCACATTTTCTCTTCTTAATTTAATAAACTCTCGCGTTATTAATTTATGTAAATATTATCGTTTGCGCGTTAAAGCAAACGTTTGCCCCGTTGTGAGCGACTGTTTACGACGATTATATAACGAAAAAATTCTTCGTTTCCCTTTGAAAAAGAAGAAACGAAAATCAACATGAGAATCGTTTAAGCACCATATTTATATATACGTTTCCTCCGATACTTTAATATTTAACATTTACATTATTGTACAGGATCTCGATATTTAATACCGCGTTCCCACTGTTCGCAGTTCGAATTCGAACGTTTTATAATAAGAAACCGAGAGAACGGCTACGACGACAATACAATCGTCTCGGTTCTCGGTATCAACTTATTTCACCGTTTATTTTCTTATTTTTCGTATTGTTCGGGCGAGCGAGCGGACGCAAAGATCTCTCTCGAACTGGAAAAAGCAGAAGACGAAGGAAAAAAAAACAATATTATTTATATTAAAACGAGTTTCTGCAACAAAGGCACCAAGAAACACAACGGTCGAACACACACGGTCGAAGAAAATGTAGAAATGAGCATTTTAAATACACCTTGTGTCCAAAACGTTTCGTTTCCGTTTTGCCAGGCCCAAAACGTCGGTTAAATCAATTTAAACGTATCTCGATGAGCATTTAAACTGAATCTTTTGCGAATCGTTTTGATTGCCATCATTATTGTCTCACATTACGGTTTCGTCCGCTTTAAAGTGGCGTTCCAATTGGCGAAACGAAGAATGGATGAATGTCGCGCTTACACGTGGTTTAAATGGCAAAGGAGCATAGTTACTCTCGTGGCCGAGGCTTTATGCTGTTTTAAATATAATACGATTATATTTCTTTGCAAAACAAAACAAAACTTTCCCCCTTTTTTCCTATTATTATTCTCGTTGTTTGGACGGTTGCTTCTGCTTCTTCGCCTCCGATCTTCGACGGCGCCCATTGTTTCGCTCGCAATTGAACCGGAATGAAACGCAATATGCGGATTCTTCTTGAACGTGCCCTAAAAGCCAATAATAATATGGAAATTAAAAAGGGAAACGAAAGGAAAACGCGGTAGTAATGATGATAAAATTTATAAACCATGTTTACATTATGATACTTTGACACGATAGCAATTTGCCTTTTTTCTTTTGGCAACGCTCTATTTTTCTATCCTCCATTCTCTCATCGACTAGCAAACGGTTCCTCTTCCTCGCTTTATTCTTTTCCTGCGGCCCCCGGTATCGCAACCATAAATATTAATTCCGTTTTGTTTATATCGAACGTACCCCATTGTTGTCTTGTTGTTGTCGTTGTTAATATCGAATCTGTTAATGTAAATGAGACAGCGTACACGAATTTCTGTTTATATTATTGTCGTGTTAAACGATCCTGTAAACATAAACAGATAACCACCTTTCCACTCTTTTTTTTTCCGCGAATTATTCTCGACATCAATCCGATTGGAACTCTGCAACGAACCAATTTGAGCTCGACGGTTTCGTTCTTTGCTCGAGGAGCAACGGGTTGGAAAAAAAGACAAAGAAGCACTTTAAAGCGCATTAATCGCGACGGTGAAAAGAAACTTGGCGCGTGTAATTAATGCTTGTTCGTGTTGCAAAATAAGAATGAAATGATAACAAGCGGGGAAGGGCGAAGAAAGTGGTTGAAATAACAAGAAAGCTAGACGTCGTCGGACGTTTTTTTGTTCTTCGTTGGTGACGATGATGATGCGCCACTTGAGACGTGGTGGCCTCAATCTTCTGCACGTACATCATATCGCATGAAAAATTAATTCCTAATTCTTCGTTCTGCAAAAATGAGAACCATTAAAAAGCAACATTTACGTGTGTAGTCTATGGCAGAGTTGTTTAATAATCCTTATTTCGATAATCTATTGCTCTTATCTTACGTTGAATTCCGTACGTATTTATATAGGGTATCGAATCGTAAACTGATATGAAAACGTGACTGAAATTTAACGAGAGAATAAAATGTTCGAGGGCGAAGCGAGTGGGAAGGAAAAACCCTTTTTTAGTGGCCATAAAAATATAAATAAATAAATAAGGGCTAATATTCAAATGAAGCCGCCATCGTCCATCGTTTCCTCCCTTTCTCTTCTTCCGTCCATCACTTTGCCCTGTGATGGGGAGCGATGAAGAAGTGTGCAAAAAAAAAACAATACAGATAGAGGAAGTTGTCTTAACGCTGCAAGATAAAGTGTATCAAAAGCGATGCGGCGGAGAGACGGAGGTTTTATCTTAAATTAAAAGATTTCTTTTCTTCCTTCGTTTAAGGGATCTTTTACGACTGGTTCGTTACTCGAACGAGAGAAAAGGAGGAAAAAAGTAAAACGGATAAAATCTTACGTTTCTAATTAAACGCCGAAAAATAAAGACGTTAATGTTACGGAAGCTCGCCCTCGTGCTCGCCAAATTAAATTTAATTAGTATTTTTTTCTCTGTTTTCAGGTGAGTACCATCCTTCTTCTTGCATTTGCTCCTCGCCGACCGAGAATTACGCGTGGAGGTCGACATTATTTCGTTACAAGGTAAGATTTTGATGCAATTATTCTGCTTGTTCCCCCCGTACGCAATTGCTCGAAGGTGGAACTTGTCTAATGGCACGGATTAAATAGATCTTCTACGTCGTCTTATTCCTAAGAAGCCGCAGGTTACTTTTAACTCCGTTTCATGCTCGCTCGAACGTTCGCCCTCGCAGACAAAATCTCTTTGCGAACTTTGGCGCCTTTTTTTGCTGCACAAAATCGCATAATGCACGCGAGTAATTTCGCACGATCGCCGTGCGAAACGACACACACTTTAAAATATTAATTCTAGTTATTATCCTCTGGAATTGAGCGATTTTAACGCCACTTTTAAACAAGTAATTGCGTAATAATTTAGCGACACGTTTGCCGGAAAACGAAACAAAAACTGCGAAACTTTCAACTGTAACAAAGGAATCGCGGAATTTGCGTGTCGCCCGGTATATGTTATCACCGCCATTATTGATGCTTGTACGATTACACATGTTAAATTCCGGTCAATTTAACGTCGAGCACGTAACGGACCATCGAACTAATCTAATTAATCAGTATTGCAATAGCAACAATAATAATGATAACAATGCTAATAACAAATCGATATTTAAATATGCAGTGGATGCAGATCGAGCGAGGAATCGAATGGCAAATCATTAACGCAATTATCGCTAAGAATCATTTATGGCCGATATTATTATTCGTACTGCCGGGTACTATTCGGTTGTATTACAATATTATAGATTACGTTATATAATATGTGCACGCGAGAGTGGGATTCTGCGAATAGTTTCAAGTAGCGAATGAATTTTCAAGCTCCCCCTAAAATCCATCCAATGATAGTTTAATTCCCAATCGATAACCATACTTTCATGTGAAGAGAGCTCAATGGGAAGTTGCATCAAGTCCCTCTTTTTCCAAATCGAATTGCTGGCGATCTTCCGTTCGATGCCGATGAGGCAATTCAAAAAGTAATCAAAAAGGACAGCAACTTAAAAGACTTGCAATAATTAGCATTTCGAAAAATTGCCTCACGAAAAAGAGTGAAGAGAATCGAATGGAAATTAGATATCTACGTGGGGACAATGAGGCAAATTGAATTACGTTTAGTGGGACCCTTCTTTATCGGTATCTGTGCGCTTTAGATTTGCAAAGCCCCGCGAATCCAAGTGGGATCCCTCGAGAAAAATTAATTCCTATACGAAATTGAAATAGTTCTACATATTTATAACCGGCGCCGGAGGGTGCAGACATTTTCGAGTAATATTCCATCTCACCTCAACGTCCCTCGTATATACCGCTCGCTCATAGACAACAGGGAGAGAGTTTTATTCTAAATTGCAACTAGTTCATATGCCAAAAATTCGCATTTGTTTGAGGAATCTCTGTCTCTACTTTTCTGTTTTTGCACAAATTCAAATAAGTTCATTTTGGAGCCCTTAAAGTGATTAACAGTGGAAATAAACATTCAAGATCGATAAATAAGAGTTCAATTGTGAGTTATATGTTGAGATTCATTCATTTTTTGAGATTTTTTTTCTTCAAATTTTCCACTTTTGCATTTCTGCTCAAATTGCAATAAACTCAGTTTGGATCTGCGTTGAAAGCATGAGTATCTGCGAATTATAGGTACATATTCGAAGGGTGGTAAGTGTGAAATGTAGCACTATTTTAGGGTGCAAAATACATAATTAGAGGGTATCAGGCAATCGCCAAAGAGAGAATGCGTGCCTAATGTTTTGCCTTGCGGCCATACGAATTAGACGTAACAGTCGATGACGATGAGGGGGAGGCGATTGCTGGAGGCGCACGAACGAGATAAATAACCGATCGCAATGCAAATGCTCCAAAAGCTAATGCCAAATGAAGAACTCCGAGTGGATGGAGGGGAAAGGCGCGAGGCAAAAATGACAAATTTTAAGCAAAGAGAATAATTTGCCTTCACTTTCATTTTCCTGTTCCCCATTTTTCCCGCCGCGTCTCTTCTTAATATTAATAACCGTAACTTTTTCATTTCGTTTCGTTTTCTGACTTCTTTTTTGTGCTAACGCCAGAGACAAATGAGGTCGTTCCGTTTTAGTTAGGCAAATCTCGAGGCTGGAATTAACGAACTTTCTTTGCGCGTAATTGCGTTTGAATTGAGGTAATTTCGTCTTGCGGCGCGCTAAAATTCATCGTGCACCTATAAAGGACGGAGCGAGAAAGAAAATGATAAAGTTCGCTGTTCCTCTTTTTTAATTGTGTTTTCGAACATTATAAAAATCCGTCATCCAAAATTTCTCCTTTTAAAAAGGCGAATGACACGTGGAACGGCGCGCGAAGGAGCGAGCCCTTTCGCTGCACGTGTTCCGCCGCTGCCTATCAAACGTTGAAATTTTCAAAGGATTTCGTCACCGAAATCCTCCTTTCATCCGTTCGATTAACAAGTCTCTCTCTAAGCGCTCCGTCTTCGTTCGCGCGCCCTCGCCATTCAATTATCCGTCGCTGTCTGTCGCTTTGTTGTTTCGAGTTCACGTACTTAATTAAGCAATTTACCCGTAATATGCACGTACACATAAATTTGTATTTATTGATGACGACGATCGAAACGTACAAAGGGCGATACTTGAAACGAACCTTTCATCTGCAACAAACTATGAGCCACGGCACATTTTGCAATATAATTCGGCTCCGATATTCGCTACGGCTTCGAGACTTCCCTCTCGCTCGCGCATCGCATTATTTATCGTCGGAATGGAATTGAATCGTCAACGATGACAATCATCAATTTCCCGATATTCTATAATAGAAAATTACCTGGAAATTGCTTATCATTTTCTAAATTGCCTCCATCAATTGAACGCTGCCATTGTGACCAATTTGAAGTTACTTTCAACAACAAAAACTATTTCAACACGAGATAGGATCAATTAAAATAAGATTTTTAGTTGGGAGAGGGATAAAACTGTTGGATCTAAAAGTTTCCTCAGACCTTAATTAAAAGCGAACGAGCGACTTTCTTACCCGTCATCTTCCGACCTCGTAATAAAATTTTAACACTCATCTATCATAGTTTGAGGATAAAAAAGAAATCGCTTTTTCTCCATCCTCGATTTAATTGAATCTTCCGCTCGAGCGGTTTCACCTCTTCGACAAAACGACGATCCTCGGTGACTTTATTTCGAAAACGTGATATACGTGTGGGTACGTGAAATATTCTTCGGCGTTCGTAATATATCATAAATATAAATGTTATAAATCAGGGGGAGAAATGTGTAGGAACGAAATCGAAGGTGTATTGAAAACACGGCCGACGACAATGCATTCGAAATCGGAATATATTAAGTTATAACGCGGAGAACGAACTGAAGAGAGAGCGACCACGAAAAGGTGACTTTATCGCCTTCCAACGGAGCACTGTGGACAGTCGCATCGTGTTTCGTCCTTTTTCTTCTCGTGCGCTCGTCTCTTATAAATCACCGTTGAAATAATAAAAGGAAAAACTGGATATGGAAAGGTATCGCATTATTACGATCCTATAAAACATGAAGGGACACGTTATGCAATCCCGGCTCGGATGATAATAAAATGGTCAACTTTATATATTATTAATACGCGAAACTCGCCGAAATCCATCCCACACAGACACACGTCGGCCTTCGAGCGCTTCGAGGCCCGTTCACAATGGGACCCACCGCTTCGGAATCAATCCGTCCTTTTCGCAATTACGACGGTACCACCGAACCGTTACCGAATCGTTAGCACGAAACGCGCTCAACGATACTCGACTATTTTCCAAATCAATTTACATATTCATATACGTAAATTGCGATAAAGAAGAATTGCCCGGCGCATCCACCAGAAAACGCGCCGTCTCTCTCCCGCTCGTTTTGTTGTTGATTGTCCCGTCGAAAATCTTTTCGCCGTCCGAAGTTAGTTTAGCCAGTTTCGTTTCACGCACCGAATGATACCCGACACGTTATTATTATGGACGTTAATGTTATTATACCGGCACAATTCGACGAATACAATTGCCGATTTCAATGGCGAAACCATTTTATTATCCCCAAATTTTCCCCACTTGCGAATATCGTCGCCGCAACCTTCTTGGAAAGCCAAACGAATTTTAATCTTCGGGGTGCGAGTGCGGATTAGCGAGGGCCACGTTCCCATATAAATTGAAATTAAATATTTCATTAGCGTCTTTCATAATTCGCACGATTAAAAACGGCGAAGCGCAAAATTGAACGTCAACAAAGACGCGGCTGTTGTTGTCATAAGAAATAACTGGTCGCGGGCGATAAAAATAATCTGCGGCTAGTTCGAATGCAGTTTCAATTTATATTGCGGCCGGAAGAAATTCGCGATTTAACATTCCGATGCGATTCTTGTAATTCTCGCCTATTAATTAAACAATGAGACGTGCCAGTTGGCTCGATTGAATTTACAATTAATTCTCTTCCGTTGCCTTCGTCCCATTCGCACTTTTCGCACTCGAAACAAATTCGCGACGATTTGCAAACTATTTATTTGTTTGACATATGAATAACGTCCGAAAGTTGCACGTTATTCGAAATGGCATTTGCATTTCTTGTACTTTGCGTACGTTCGCAATAAGTTTGTTGCGCTGCATTAAATTGAAACAGTTGTACAAGAACAAGATGGTGGTAATAGGTACTTGGAGGATAGTTTCGGCTTTTGTAGGTTTTGCCCATAAACCGTACAACGTACATTTTCGCATAATGGTCGTTGATAAAGTTTGGTCTATTGGAATATTATTGTTAAACGCGCGGAGAAAGAGGTTCTCGCAGCGCGGTGACAATTTCGCAATTATTATTTTCGCACGGTACCGGAATTTATATTCTCGCTCCGTTTTATCCAACAAATAGGTCAAACTACAATTATAAGCTAATAGCATTTCGTGCATCCACTTGATGCTAATAAACAAAATGATCGATTGTTGATTGCCAAAATTCGAAACAAAAATTTTCCATTCGAAAATGGAAATCATTTATTGAACCAAATTTCTACCAACTTAAGACTTTGAGGTTCGTTTTATTGTATCCTCGTACTTTGCGGTTTGTTCCGGATGTTTTGGGCGTTGAAGATGAGACCGGCAGATTCGTTTGCTCCCGTGGAAATTATCATTTTGTGTATGTTGCTCGTAATGAGTTCTCTGACTTGGTATTTATTTCATTTAAATTCACATGAACATTTATTGTTGCTATAATAATAATAACGACACGTTTTGTCTTTGCCTTCGAGCTCTTTAATTATTATACCCTCGCAGCCGCCAGTTAAAAAGGGGCCCTTAATAATAATCGTATTAATAATTGCACAGTTTTCGACAATTTCATTATAACGTTCGTTTTTTCGTCAACGAAAACAATGTTGAAACTTTAATTATGAGAGAGAGGTTTCTGAAAGGGGAGACGATGCGACGGTGGCGATAAAGACGGAGAAAGTGTTGGAGCAAAATTTGGATTCAATTCAATTAGAGGGGGAATGAGCGAATTGTTGGCAATTTATTCGAATGCGATAAGGTTCGGTAATGATATCTTTGTTAATTAATGCGTTTATTTTATAATTAAAATTGATTGCGAATAAAGTCGCGAACGCAAGAACGATGTTGGACAAGTTTATTCGAATCCAATTGTCCTCGACTCTTCGAGTCTTTCGTGTCCTCGTTCGTCATCGAATGAAGCCCAAAAACGCTACGATTATAATCAATTCCTTTTATGAATCGAATTTGAATAGTGACATTATTGTCGTTGGATTTTCTGTTTTCCTCGAACCTTCCCACTTGCTTACCATTCATGCCAATTGGGCCGTTGTCATCGACGTCGAACGTTGAGGGAAAGAAAGAAAATAAATGCACTCGCGGTCGGTTATTACATTTATGGCCGTGTACGCGATTTGAATTTTCAATTTCATCATCAAATAATGTTAGACTATAAAAGAGCGAACGATAGAGACCGCGAGTCGATGAGGAACATGATCGAGACGAGGAGAGAGAACGTATGAAAATTTTCCTTTTTAAAATGAAAATATTTTCAGGTTAAGCGAGGAAACTTCCAAAAGACAGAGAGAGCAAATTTTCTTTGCGAGAAGGAAGATGTGCGAAAATGCGCGAGAGATAAAGTAATGATTGCGTAAAAAAAGTTGTAAAATGGCAAATAGAATGAGGAACAAAAAAACGAATCGACTTTTTGCCTTTTTTATAACAATAAAAAGTTGTATGACGACGAAGGAGTAGAAGAGGAAGACCGACGATTCCGCTTATACTTTGCCATAACCCTAATAGTGCTCCGGCATAAATGTGACAAAGTTGAGACGGATAAAACGATTCCTCCGTCCTTTTCCCCATTACCTTTGATGTACGATACCAGAAGAGTCGAAAGAATAGCAAAAAAAATAGGCCGACGATGGAATGAAATCGAATTGCTCTACCTTCTTCGCATCGGCGTGGGGCATTCTAATCTTGGCCCAACCGAACCAACAAAAAACTTATGATAACACGATGAACGATATATAAAAAGGGAACTTTACCGTTACGACAAAGGCCCGGTAATAACGTTAATTTTATTTCAATCTTTCGAGAGACAAGCACAAGATGGAAAAGACCCATCACTCTCTCCCGGATCCCGCATCTTGGGTCGCGTTTGCGGTCGTCTTTGCGGCCCGACGAACTTCTTCATTAGATTTCGCGAAGAAGCGAAACAAAAAGGAAACTTATTACAGTCGAAATCTACATTTTAAACTCGATTCGTTATTTTTGCATTACGTACGCCTGAAAATCTTGCGGCGAACCTCGTTCTATGCAAGAACGCCGGACGCGCGACTTTCGAAAACTTTAAATTGACTTTAATGTACTTACTTATTACTTGCATTAGATAATGGCATAATTATACGTGTATACGACTGGAAAGTAACGAGAACGATGTTAACGATGGATATTGTCCATTTAGTTCCCAAAAGAATTACGATAATAACGGTAATAATGGCAATAAGTCGTTTAAAACTTGCCATTAGAAATTGTTACGTCAGTTACATTTATTATTGCCGGGTAATCAAAATTAAATTACGTCAGCTGTACTTAAGAAGTACATCGAATTGCAGCCATTGAAACTTTAAATAGATTCGTTTTGATCAACTTTCATTCGGATAATAATCTCTTGCAAGCTTCAAAGTGCTTCGAAATCAATTAATTCGTTATCGGTCTTTCTTTGAAGTCCACTGCTTTAAGAAAATGCTCCACTATCATACAGCACAAGCAAGAAAGGTAATAAATTATTAACGCACCCTCGTGCGCGATGCGTTTGAAACGACAGCAATCAAATCCAAAAAAATAACTCCGACAAACACAAAGAGGAATTCTAATTAACGCGGACGTTCTTTTCGTCGATGAATAATTCACGTTCGATTACGTGAAGTTTCGAGTTCGAACTTTACACGTGATTATCGATTCTCTAAATCATCCGCAGCAAAACCGTCCGCCGCCACGGCTTAATGCCATATAAATTATCGTAGACAATGTGGTTTTAATGTTAAGTGTCTGGTTAGTAACGCAATTAGTTGTCACTTAACAAAACGTATTTCCATTACCATCGCCATCGCTTCCATCGCCATCAATTCCAACGCCGCCACTTTCACGTACTCTTCAGTATCGACGATCGAAATTTAACCGGTCTTCCATGTGGGCGAGAAAATGTTTTGTAGAAGTTACCCTCACTTTTCCATTGCTTTTGACATAATTTGAAGACTCTTAAGCGTTGCCTTTTTTTAACAATTCAAAATGGAAATCGATCAACACTCTGCATCTTCATATGCTAAACGGATTATTTTCCATACCACCCTCGTATATCAGTGGAAATGGTATTAGTTGATGTTATTTCTGATGGATGAAGGCTCCCACACCCAACTTACCACCGCCATCATCATCATCATCAACGCGCTCACATTTAACAAATAACACCGGATGGCAAAGAGTACCACCGACAAGAACAACAACAATTCTTTCTCCTCGCTGAACAGCAGCCTCTTCTTCGTTTAACGGCAGCCTCTTCGTTCAACGGTAACCTCTTCTTCTCCTCCTCCTTCTGGTGCTCGTGTGAATTGATCGAATTAAGCGGCGCATCCGAAAGACGCGAGTCTAATGGAGAAAACGTGTTCGAGCTCTTTGATGACATTAACTTGGGTTATCATCATCTCGTAGACGTAGGCCCGTTCGTCGTCCTCCAACTCTGCATGTCTTTCGCTCTCTCTCTCTCTTTTTGGTCTCCTTCTTTAAAAGTAGGTGTGCGAATCCGTTATTCGACGGCACCTGTCAACTGCACTAAGCACTTTCGTACACTTAACATTACAATTTCTGCTTTTCGTGTTCCACTTTTTTGCCTCCTTCGGTTACGTTCCGCGATTTTTTTGTTTTACTTCGTTCGTCTGCGCTCGCGATTCTCGTTCTTTGCGTTTGCATTTTTTAACACCTTCGATTTGGTACTTAAGGGAAATTCCATAGGAAAATTCAGGGATTAATCTCCTAGCGTTTAGTTATGAAAATTATGTTTTGTTTGGAAATTTCTTTTGTACGGTTTCTGCACAGCAAAAATCCTTTTCCTCCACTTTCAACGTATGCACACGACAGGTTTTCCCTTTGTTTTCGAAGCGATAAACATATTGTCGGTCCTTTCATTTCGCTCCCTTTACCTTTAGCCACATCCGGCCGTAGTTTTTTTTTGCATAAACCTTCACTTGCTGTATATTTCTTTCCCTCGTATAAACGGCCTTTGCCACGTACGAAAATTAATTTTTTTTTTGTAATCGCTTTTTTTTGTTCGCCTTTAACGTCCTTTCGCCGCTGGACGAAGGTGTGAAAACGCGTTCTTAGCCTTTGTACACGGTCTCCTTTGCATTCACCATTCAATAATCCTTTTGTGCATTATTAATCGCCTCAGACCTCTTTCTTTTAATCGCACAATTCGTGATGTTGACGATTAAGAAAAACAATAAAATAGCAGCAACAAAAAGTTTCTTCGAGTAGTTCTCGGTGAGAGGCCGAAGAAGAAGTATCTTGCCACATACTTTTGGGCCCATTGTCTAAACGAAGATTGATGATCGTGATCGCGACGATGACGATGATGGCGAGATGTGCGTAAAAGAGATGAATTTGATTTTTCGTATTAATTAATACGGTTCTTATCGGCGAGCAGCAACAATGATTCATTAATCATCAACAATGCATCAGCGCGAATTTTATATTTAAGCTCAGTTTCGCTTCTCTTTTTGCGTTTTTTTTGCGTCGGCATTTGCTATCACTTGATACACAATCGGCGCCCCGGATTAATTTTCTTGCGTCGGCAAGTGATTTCGTGTCGCAAAAACTTACGAGCATTTCGAAATAATTGCGAAAATTTACGAGCGGTTTACCGGTTAAAGAGATTGAACGCAAATTACACGCTCGTTCGCAATTTACAACAACAATTGTACATTTCCTATGCCTCTGTCTGCTCGTGTGTCTCTTTCGCATTATATCTTTCGCGCATTACTGCTCGTGACACGCGGTTTTGCGGTTCATGTCATACTGGTAGATAGGTGTTAGAAATTTAATTACCTGCAATCGTTATTATCTCCACTCTCTGCAAAAGTTTGCGCGAATTGTTTTGCACGTCGCGTTCGTTATTAATGCGGTTCGCGCTAATTCGCCGGAAACCGCGACACTCTCTCATTCATGGGGGTCGTTAACATTGATACACGCATAAATTTTATAAAGGAAAAAAGGAACAAAGATGGGCGATGGCGAACGCCAATTTTCGCAGCGATGGATGGAAAATTCATCTTCACATCTCTCGCATCGCTTCCATCTTTCTAAACGATATAATAGAAGGTAATTGTTTCAATTAAAATTTAATTTCGCGTCGAAACGCGCGCAAGAACGAAGCGCGATGCTAACACGGGGAAGAGGCGAAATAAAGGACAAAAGGACAGTAATGAGAAGGAAGGCGCGATAAAACGAACGTTTTTCTTTTCGAATAAAATTTCTTTCTCTCTACGAGTCTACTTTCTTCTGCGCTTTTTTTGCATGATTAAAGAGCGAGTCGGGCGGGAATTTCTTTGTCGTCGCCGTACGTTTTAAGAGAGACTAATGGATGTAACTTGATAAAAATATGAAGAGAAGCAGATAATTATAGCCGGGAGAAGGAGTCTCGAGATCTAATTTTTAGCGGAGACTTCGAAAGTTTCGCCTTACGCTAAATCTGGCGAAACTATTCGCAAAACGAAATCCCATTTTTTCCTCTTCGCTCGCGTAATTAATTAAAATCCGTTTCTAACGGAATTGCAGCAATTTGCCTGTCTATACGTGCGCAATCAACGCGTCCCCAATTTGCGCTGCTTAATTTACAAATATTAATAATAATTGTTTAATAAACTGTTGTTTTATATGCATGGAAATGTAATAGGGTTATTGTTAAAAGTGCGAAATCGAATAGAGCAACAACAACAACAATGCGCTACAACGCCGAGCAAATGAGTCTGCACGTATTGGATGAGCGCGCGGATAAAGGTAACCTCGAATTTAATTATCAATAGTAAATAATTGCGCTACATCCCCATAACGGCCCGGTAAATGTGCTGGAACATCCCCGCATCTCTTTATCTATCGCTCGCTCCGTCTTCGTCCAACTCTAGCCCGCTCCAATGTGTGTCTGCGTGTTACAAATTCATCGAGTGCGATCGCATTCGATGTTGTTGTTCCATTCCGTGAGCCGTGTCTAACTACGTGTGTGTAATTAACATAATTGTATTAATGCCCCGGTCTTGTGTTCGAATAGGTGTTTGGAAATATTGTAATTTCCAAATACGCTATTATCCATCGAGATGTAGGGACAGCGAGGAAATGTATTAGCATTAATCGATTCTGTTCGTCGAAATTTGCGAAACTTTGGCCAAATTCGCTTTGAAACGGTTTTTCCCAAACGAAGAATTGAAGTAGTGCGGTCCGGCGCCTCCACCAAAAAAATAGCGGTGGTGCGCGGCTTCGGTGGTTTCCGCGTCGGGGTCCCGTCGCGGCATTAATTTCGAACGTACGTCGGGGGATCGATAGCATTAAATTATTTAAATTCCAAAACTATCATTATTACCATTCATTTTCGTAACGGGTCCGTCGGTGATGTGCAATTTGGTTAGTTTATTATCGCTCATTTTCCATAATTTCCATCTGTAATTCAATAACGTCTAATTTCGCGCATAACAATTTACCGCCTATAATATAATTATTGTTAAGTAAATACGCTCTCGTACACAAAACGTAATTCGCTCGAGGAATATCAAAAATCGAAAAGGAAGTTTAAAGGGCAGATAGTACGTACAAATAAATCAGTTTGGCCGCATGTAGCACGAGCGAAAACGACCGTATAAACGCGTGTGGGCGATCGCTGTTTACATTGCGAACTTATTGTTTATAACAAGCAAAATTAATTGCTCGAATTCGATCCGAAGCCCTTTAACACTCTGACAATTTACGGCGAGATGTGATGTTGCCAATTGGAGACAAATTCGAGCCCCTTTTCGACTTCGTGGGACTCTTTATCTTAAGATTCTTTTCTGTATTCTCGTAAGCGAAAGTTGAACGTAATTTTGATGAAAGAGGCGAAACGAGCGCGAGCGTTTATGGTACGAATACCTGAAAATAAATATCTTTCACGAAATCACAAACAAATAAAAGTAATTACCTCTAATACACCTGCGTGACTATTGGAAAAATACAGTCTGTTATTGTTTGTATGTAGCTAATATTACAACTAATACCACTTCGGTCCTCTCCCATGCACATTCGGAAATAATTGCAACCCCGTCTGCCTGCGAGTCTGCACGCACGAGTAATGCAGAGGAAAACGGAGAGAAGGAAAGGGCGAGCGGAACGCTGATATTCCATAATAATATTGTTATTATTCGCTGAATTATTTAAAAATAAACAATAAACCGCGATGAGAATCAACGCCCAACCCTCTAAGCAATAACGTTTATTAATACGTCCCCTTTGCACATCATTGTCGATTCGTCTCCTTCCATTATAATATATATTGCTCGATCCTCGCTTTTTTCCGCGTCCTTGTGTTGTTATCGATAGTAAGTAATAAAAAAATTATTTGATAATACCAGAAGCTAACCGAAAAGAAAATACTTATATCAAATTCCTCCTCTTATTCTATTATTCCACATATACCGACTCGAAAACACGATCTAAAAAAAAAATAAAATGTAATATCGTACGTGATCGTTCCAACGTGAAAAATCCATGGAAAATTTCACTTGGATGCATCGATGAACAGGAACAGAAAACCGGGTGAAAGTAACAACAATAACAAGAAAGTTAAGGTGCAAGAGAAAGAGAGGCAAATCGAAGTAGAAAAGGAAAATCGCAGGGGCGGAAAAGGGCAGGAAAACGAGGGACCGTCGACGTTAAGCGCAAAAAAACTGCAGCGTGCAGAGCCGGGAAATCTCTTGCAAGGGAAAGGAAAACGAAGAAGAAGAGGAAGCAATAATAACAAATTCGCGAACGTGCTCGGCATACCGGCGAAACTTTAGTCACTTGCTTCGCATTTTTTTGCTAATTTTTATTTCTTCTGCGGCTTTTCCTCCTCCATTCGCACGCACTTTTCCTTCGATGCATTTTCCTTCTTCTCGTTGTCGTCGTTGTTAACGCGTCGGATCACGTTGGACCAATAATAATAATGATGATGATGGCAAAATACTCGGGGAAAGTTAACTTTTATCCCTCTTCATCTCGTGAGGCAATCGTAAATCATTTCGCGTTCGATTCATTTTTTGCTTTGGTTTTCGGCAATTAGCAAATTGAAAGGGGACGTGCAGAGAAAGTTTTTTTTTGTCTGACGATGAGCTTATAAATCAATCTTCGGTTGACGACGAAAACGTTTCGTAATTAAGACTTTAAATTATTATTACTGCATCACGTTTAATTAATAATAATATTTTTTTAATCGTTTCCTTCTTCGGCTCACGTAATCAACGGGGCACGTAATAAAGCAATTGTCGACCGTCTTTGTGAGTTATTTTCATGCCGTTTTTCCTTTTCGCCACGCATTTCTCAAATTGTCACCATCATTATTTCAATTAGTTGTATATATTTACCTTATACGTTAATTAAAAATAATTACACTCGCCCGCACCGACAGCGTAATAATAATAATTACATTCTTCAAATAATAATTAACGGCCGCATTTTATTTCATGAAGCAATTTACTCGATAGCGCACGTTTACGCCGTTCACCATGGAAAAGCCACTTGGAAAAGCATTCGCTGGAAATTATTGCCATTATTAATATCGAATGGTAAGCTATCGTTCAAAAGTAAAGAATCGCTTACTTCCGGTTTAGTTTCCACAATCTTCCGTTTGATACCTCGAACAGAAAGGGCTGCCGTGACGGCGGAGGAGGATAAGTTTTGAATGGTAGCTTAACAAAAAGAAAATCCTAATGATTAATTAATTTAATTCCTCCTTTTGGAAAACATTTTTCCAATTAACAGATGCTAACTATTTTTTTCCTCCACGAATCCTAATTAACAACGCTCCAATTCGTTTCCTTTCAAACAGCGATCTATTTCGATCGCCTTAAGAAGTGCATTTTTTTCACTGAACGCAACATCTGCTTCTTTTATATCGCTATTAACATTATTAATAGCCTCGGCTATTAGAGGATCGTTACATTCAACAGAATCTCACGTTTCCTTCGCAAGAGATTCAAATACCAAAAGGCTTAGAGTTGAGCGAAACAAAAAATCCGGTAGCTTTATTGTTCATGTTACCGAGCGCAAAGACGTGGGGATCTTTTAATAAAGTCGTCAACGCGAGGAGACGACGATAATAAACGTCGTGACCATGAGTGGCGTTAAGCGGGTGCGAAAGGGCGCGTTCGGAGATATCATTCACGTGGCTTTCATAAAACGCTTTACAAACGGATCGAAAAACATTTTTTTTCGTCGTTGTTTGTCCCTGTTCCTCAGTCGATCCGTGTTTGCGCGTGTGTGTGATTAGAAATCGAAGAATGTATCAATAGACAAAGAGACGAGGGAAATAGGGGGAGGCCAATCCAAAAGCTGCTGCTGGCGATTTCTTACGTTACACGCATCGATGGACGGCCGAGCCGTGATTCCAACCGCCGATGCCATCCCTTCGGACGAAAAGAAAAACGCGCAGAAAGGAATAAGGGAAAATGACAGGAGGAGGAGGAACGAGGCAAGAAAAAGGGCCGTAAGACCAGTCGTGCGGACACGGACCAGATTTACTATTATTCCGTCTTTTATTTTCTGCTCTCGCCTATTCTTTTTATCGCTCGCCGTTTCCATCCTCCGCCCTCCTCGGCATTTCTTTCTTCTGGTCGACGTCGAAAGACGGTCTCGTGCCGGAGGGTGGCCGCCGGTCGCAACGGAGTAACCGATTGTCGTTGACAGTGGATTTATATGGGACGTAGGTATTAATTGTGCCCGTCCGTTGTTGCCGTTGTCGTCGAGCTCAGTCAACGGTGGAGTCCTCGATTCGTGCGTGGACTGCTCAAGTTCAATGAGAGGGAAACCGATGGGAAATAAATGAAGGAGCGATTCGTCATTGCATCGATTACTTCGCTTCGTATTTTCGCGCGGCTCTCGTTGTTATTAATCCGTTAAGACGTGCAAAACGGTTATAGAAACTTTTAATCGAGCGAATTAATCGCAAGGCCGACCGATTTAAACCAGAAACAATTTGATTCATTTCTTGCCAAAGTACGTTATATTTGCGAACGAATGGATTTGCGGCGCAAAGGAATTCGGCAAATGCAATTTGGCAACCCTCGGGCCAAACACAATCTCATAGTTAAACAAATGACTAACATATATCGATTTCTGCTCATAATTAAATTTATGTCCAAATAGCGATTTGATATTAGCCAGATGACCTTATACAATTCAATTGGGTCGTCTCCCTAATAGGTCCGCCCCCGACGACAATTTTTTCCCCTTGTGTCCAGACGGATTCGATACAAAAACAAACAACAAATGGTAAAGGAAAATCGTTTGTGCAACAAGAAGATTGGCAAAGACTTTAGGTTGCAAAAAATTTAAAGTCAATTGAAAAAGCGTTTCTTTTTAGCAGTTCAAGTTTCCTTTTTATAAATTGTTGCTCTTTTAGCAATTTAGGTACGCACACGTGTGTTGCCACCCTTAACCAATTGGTTATGATGGCATAATAACAACGGACGGCCGTGAATTAAGGCAAAAGTACGTATGGGAGAAAGACCGAGATGAAGAGTTTCGCATAATCGGATCCTTTTGATCTTTCGTGCCGCTCGTTCTTTCCTTTCCTTTCTTTTTAATTTTGCCAACTTAATTAACTTGATTTATCTCCCTATACGAGAATAAAAGAGTTTCTTCCATTATTTTTTATTGTCTCCAATTGTTGTACGTCTTGTTGTTGTTGTTGTTGTTGCAAATATGCGAATAAATCTGAATTTAGATTGTTTCTACCGATAAACATCTTTATTTCGATTGCACGCTTCGCCCTCAACATTAGTTTTATTTTTTACATGCCGTCGTTCTCCCCCATAACGTATACATTCCTCGCAAACCAGACACAACATCTAACATTTTCTGCAAACAGTGGGATGCAGGCGAAAAAGGAGGAAAGCGAGAGAGATGAAAATTCGTGTGATTGGAGTTAAAAGATTGGCGCGTAAAAAAGTAAATAAAAGGCGTAAAAAGTCATCCTCGACTGAGATTACCAGCATGTTGGCGACTGGCGAACGTATGGTCCCAGTCGAAACGGCAATAATAATAACAAACGAACGGGAGGGAAAAAGGAGTCGACTTCTTGGTATCGAACGAAAATTTTCTTAATCAAATTTAACATCGACGTCGTCGCAAAGAACAAGCGGAAAGTGGCAAAAAAGACTAGGAAGAGAAACAAAAGCGAAAGAATATGTTTGAAAGTTTGCTTATTTTCTCGAATTACAACAAAAAAAAACGAGGGAAGCACGAAGCGGGTTGGAGGGAAAGATTAATGTTGGACGAGAGGGTTAAAATAAAGACGGAGGAATTCGCCGGTGTGCAATAAAATTTGCGACGGGCGATCCCCTACACATAAAGAGAAAAAGTCGCAATGATTGAAAACTGGCTCACTTCGAATCCCGCACTCGCTTTTATCGCTCTCTCTCTCTCGCTCAATAACTTTATTGCTCTTCGTTTGTTTTTTTTTTTGGTTTCGTCTTAAATCTGCACAAGAACACATTTAGAAAACGTACGACGATTCTCGTTTTATTCGAGCGATTGCAATCGGATATTCTTTAAAGTTCCCAGCAGCAGCGTTCGGTGCGTGGACCTTTTCTCTAATTTATTTCGCTTTCTTATTTCCCGAACACGATTCCACGTGTAATCCGATATTAATTTGTACATTATCATAATCAACCGCACGGAATGCTAGGATAAATAAATTCTACATTTGATACCGTTAAATAGATCTCTTGCGTTACCATCGCTGCGACTATCTTCCTCATCTCTTCGCCTTTAACGGTAACGTTATTATTAGTAAAAAGTAACGTGAGTAGAAATTTTAATAACGATACGTATTACATGTACATTTATATGGGAGAAGGGCCATTAGCATAACCGAAAAACCGCCCTCGCCTTCGGTGGGCCCTCGACTTCTTCCCCCGTAGTCTGCGTGTGTTGTGGTATAATTCTCTCGGTCTCGCTTAAAAACGTTAAATAACGTTCGGTTCCACTAGTTCGCATTAGACGATGCCATTTAAAATACTCGTACGTATATGTATTTCAATTATGCATATTAAATATGTAAATTTGTTCTTCTGATCTTCTCCACTCGAGCATTCACCATTAATTCAATTTCATTCCTATCTTGATCCCACTCTCTGTCTCTCTCGCCGTCATTCTTGCTCTTCTTCAACCGACTACGAGAGCAATAAAATTTATAGAATCTTCATAAAATTATCATCCAACTAAAGATTGCAATTACTATCATCTAATCCAGATTGTTTGCGTTATAGTCCTCAATGCGAATCGCTAAGAATCATAATTAGGATCGTTAAAATCGAGGAGGATGATGATGGTCGATAATAATAATTGTCGTGGGGCAACTTCGATAATCAAGCACAAGAAAAGAAAGTCAAGTTAATTGGCGTTTAAGATAATTATTAACCGAACGATTTTAATTAGACATCATTATCTTCCCATTGCCTGCTCTCAATCATTCGATTCTCCACGAATTTGTAATTTATTTAAAGCCGTTTTCATTTATTTAGATGTAACTTTATGATAAATTGGTTCGACTTTAAAGTGTCCTTCCCATTCGTTTCGTTCAACATTCGGGCGTACGATGTTTCTTTTTTTAAAAAGTACCTGAGCAACTTTCTTACGTCCAAATTTACCCGAAAAATGTTTCTAATAAGTTTTTCCTTCCATAAATAAACCTCGCTTCTTTCAATTTTTCTGTCTTAAAGGATTTTAGTTGTAACGAGACGTTTAATAAATACGATTATGTAAGGATAATGAAAATTAATCGCTATTCCCACCGAGTCATTAATAACAAGTAGAATTTTGGAGTTTGTCAAAGAAAGTACGACATTTCTTTTATTTGCGAGATTCGCGATCTCCTCGTCTCGCAATCGATTGATTATTAGGATCAAAGTGGCGAAAAGTCGATGTATCTAATCTAAATGAGGATGATTCGGAAAAAGCCAATTATTAATATGAGCGTAATCCAAGTTGTTCTATGGATATAATCGTGAATTCGGAATCGTTCGGTGCGCCGGAACGAGTCGACAAGAAGTACCGCGATCCTCACCATCGTCATCATCATCGCCGGCTGCGTGCCGAAGAGCCAGTTCGAATCGGTGCGCGTCAGTGGCAGGTTGCGTATGAGCGTCTTGCCGTTTCTCTTTCGCGAAAATTTACGTTTCCGCAATAGCGAACGATTAACGAGATCGATAATGATCCGCGTAACGGAGAAGACTAGAGTTTGATTAACAAAACGATTAATTAACCAACGATCGCGAAAAAAAGCGACAAATCGCGTGTTAGGAATTTCATTCAAGTTCGGGCACAGTTAAACGAGTGTTCGAATTCAGTGCGATTTAATGTGTATTTTAACGAGACGAGATTAGCGAATCGTAATCAAACGTCAAATGCGTCTCGCATGCGAACACAAAGGGCGCAGGTGAGAATTAAACGAATGTGACTTTGATTTGACCGAGCGGTTTTTTTCTTTTTTGACGCGTTTTTATTTGATACGGTCGCGATCGTCGTGCATTCAGATTAAGAATAGCGAAAACACGCGCAAAAACGAGCGCCCTTTCGACGACGACGACCACCACGTGGCGGCCGACTACGCTTTACTTTGCCCGTCCGATATCGTCTCGTTGCGTGCGATTCGCATTGATAAGATGATGTGCAAACTCGTCAAATTGACGGTCATTGTCAGTGTTATTATTATTGTGCACGTCCGCCAACAACATGTTTCTGCCGAATTCGAGAACAGCTGGACGATGTACAACGAGCAGCCGTGCTGTGCGGGCAGCCAAAATCATCACGTCAGACATCATCGAGGTAAATCTTTCGCAAATTTCCTTTAATTCGCACAAGCCGATTGCCAACTATTTATTAGCGCAGAGCGATAATTAGAAATTGACGTTGCATTTTCGTTGTCTCGTCGTGAGAAAAACGACGCAGCAAGTAGGACGACGAGGAGGGGAAAATGGTATGAACGTCGTCCTCGTCTCTTTTTCCCAACCAAACTGGTGACTAACTGCTGCTTTCGTTTTTATTAGGACGGGATTTTGTTTTTGTATAATTACACCGCTTTTTTGTGCTCGCGCTTCCTGTTTTAATTAATTGCCCTCTAACAAAATGCAAGATACAGAAATGCGTTTCAATGACAATTCCAGTATAATGTCTATCAAATGTCGCTTAATCATCGCTTTCCCTCTCTCTACACACCGCCGCACACTGAAAGTGTTCTATTCGTATTAAAAACGTAAATGTACTTAGCCCATTAAAAAAAAATTCTCGATGGATAACAGAAATGCCATCCGACTCTATTCGATACGGACGATAACAATGTTTGTATAACCCGTAGAAGAAGCAAGTCTTCTTTTAAAATTTAAACGCACGATATGTGCGTATAAAATTCCAATTTGTTTGAATTAAAACCATTCAACAATTACTCGCTTTCTCTTCCTTGCGGCACAATCATCGAATCGCAAATTAAAACTTCTTTCGCCAATTATGACGCACAAGTTGCGGCAACTCGAATGCGCGACCAAGTCGACAGAGAGAGAGTGTGCGAAATTTGCATGATGCATCTTCCATAAATTTGCATATATCCTTAAAACGACGGCAATAACGCTGATAATAATAATACTGCACGCATTAATGAACTTATCAATTAATTTACGGTTAATTGCCATTTATGCAAATATCCAATTTCGATGTTGATCCTACGTTCGGCGTATTTGATTCGGGCCATCTTCACGTCATCGCCATCGATTCCTTAGTGCCATCGCGAAGTTGTGATCGATGCCCGGTTGGTTACAGTTCGGAAAGCTTTCAAAAAGACGCGGATATTCTTCAATAACTAAATTGATTACTATTAGATAATATTCATCGTCACGATTAGTTTCCGATTAGAATTATGGTCACGGAATTACGCGAAATTAATTAAACACACCTGGCGTTTGGTGCGCGACGATTAAATTCGTGCTTAAATTTAAAGAATCGTCGCGAGCGTTCCGGCTCCGTCGATGGAATAATTTATTCGTTTGTATGGTAAACACGAGATTAAGCCGTCTAAAAGCCGGAGAAGAAACGAAAAAGAAGTTAACACGGCACTCGAAAGCAATTAAAACGTCGACGTTTGATAGGAAACGGATTTATTGGAGGCGAGCGGACGTCTTGTTAAAATGTTAAACGAAACGGAAAATATATTCGATTTTAATTGATGTTTATTAATACCGAATTTGCGCGTTGTCGTTTTTTCTTTTTATTCTGGCAAAAGACCAAAGAGATTTCCCGTTTCGTTTCCAAACGCACCAATTCAATTTCGATTGGCTTCTGCGAACTGATTGTTGTTAATCGTTGCAAAAATGTTGCTTTATATCGAGAGGGAAAATTATTAATAACCATCCGTTAAAACTGGAACAGTCTTTCGGAGCGAATGCGAACCAAAGTGAAGAAAAGGCCGTTTCTTCGCCAGAAGTTATAGGGAATTGCTTACGTTTGAATAACAATAACAACACATGTTTAGTTGTACACATCTGCTAAATATAAATCGGACCTTAAAGCAGCAACTAAGCCGTGTGTATGTGGAGGATATTTTTAAAAATAAACCCGTACCCAGTAGTGAAAAGGTGCGGCAATGGGAGTTGGACGAAGAAAGAGGCAAAATAAACTAAAAACCGTAAGATGTACAGCGGCGAAGAAGGAACGAGGCATTGGGGGAACGTTCCTTTAAAGACTGGTAAATTACTGTTTACCGGATGTCTCTCATCGTCTAAATATTCAACGGTTCGTGGATGACGATGATGATGATTATTATTATGTCGAGATGAAGACTCGTTTTCTGTCTGTTAGGTATCCAAGACGAGGAAAAAAGAAACATAACTAAAAATAATTCTCAAGTTCTTCTACTCCTTGCGGTCGTATCTCTTGTACGATGTTATTATACCACTCTTAACTTTTTCTTCTTCTTCTTCTTTCACTCTTTTTTAATAACTTCATTAAGTTAGCCGGCGTTAATAATAATATGTGGAGAAGAACGGTCGTTCGGTCGGCGAAGAAAAAGAAAGGCGACTGTTTCTCTCCGTCTCTTCTTCTGCCCATTCTTATTCCCAACTTGATTGTGCCGATGACGTTGAAGAACAACAAGCAACAACATTCAAATTGCTGCGGCCGCTCATAAATTAAATATAATTGCTCGAAAATCTTCCAAATTCCACCGCGCCGCCGTTTATTACTTAGTTTTCGTTCGTTCTCTCGTTTTGTTTCTTTGTTTGAAGCAAATTCTGATGGCTTAATTAAGAGGATTGTTGCGGTTGCGGCTGACATAAGCTGGCGGGACGTCGGAAATTTTTCTTTTCTTGGTTTCACTACCTGTTCTATTCCAATTTATTTCAATGACTCATTGCTATTGATCAAACGGTTTGGAATACATATAACCCTTTTTGAGTTTAGACAGAGTTCGCGTAGAAGATGGACATAACTTTATTGATCTCGGTCTCGGTAGGTTTGTTGTGACCGCAAACGTTCCGACGTGGAGGAATCAATGTCAAGAAAATGCCATTTCGACAACGGTCCGTTGCGAATTAAATGGCCAGACAATCGTTTGCGATCGGAATGCAAAATGTTTGGACAACTATCCAAATAGTTCCCCTCTCTCTCTCTCTCTCTCTTCTTCTGCTTTTCGTAGCATGTACTTCCTGTTTTATTATTGTAAAATTATGCAACACGAGTTGTTATTCAAAGTTTTGCAAACTGCGATAAGTTTCGAAATATAAAAGGAAATCACCGGCGGTAGTGGATGTCTTAATAAAAAATCAATTAATAGTGATAAAATTGAAAAGTTGCCAAGAATTTTAATTTGAAATAGTTTCGCGAAAACTTCTCACATCATCGCCGTCCTCTTCTTCTTCGTGCGACGTTGATTAGTTAACATTTTCGCAAAAGAATATAAAAGCGCGGCAATAAAAATTGATCATAAGTTTCGCAACAAAACAACGAGCTGAGGGTGCACGAAACGAAAGAAACTACGAGGAATTAACGAAAGATCGAGGGAGATAGAATGTGGAATGCAAAGACATATATTTGCCATTTTAATGTTTATGGTCAGGAAACGCTTTTTATTCCGCCCCCTCATCGACTTTTCTTACGCTGTTAAACGTTGTTTGTTGTCGGCAAGACGATAATTTGCGAATAAAATGGCGTCATTATGCTTGCAATTCTTACACGATCCGAAAGGCGAATGAAAGAAGAACGCCGGAATTGCTTGCTCACTGCGTTAACTTCAACATAGTTTTATTCAAATTTAAGATCATAACTGGAGTAATTTGCGTGAAAAGTATTCTTTTCAAGCGCTCGCGAAAATTACGTTTGGCAAAAAAGCGATTCGTGGCGTTTTGTCAATCGAAGAAAATCCAATAAATCCTTTCCACCTGAACGCTAATTGATAATTTGCAAAAAGGGCGCGCGATTATTAACGCTTTGATGGCGTCGAATGGAAACAATGGTGTTGATGATGGCGATGAAAAGAAATGGATGCAGTAACCGAATTAAAAGCGGAGAGCCGATGACGATGATGATGAAAGGGTAACATCATTTTGCACCCCTTTTGCAACAAAGCGAAAGCGTTCAATATGACCGCCCAACGAAGAAGAACCAATTGGTTTAGTTTAATTTGCAACATTTTGCCACTTTTTATTTTCCCTCCTCTCTCAATTCACTTTACCTAAACGCCGATGCACGGAGGCAAACTGCAATAAACTTTAAATGAAGAAGAAACAGCGGCAGAATTGTTTTCGGACGTAAAGTTAATCTTCTGCAATTTACTAGCCATTTAATTCTCTTACTACCTACTACAACCCTTTTTATAAACATTTTATTAAACCCCCTTTTCGTCGTTTTTCCATTTTTGTCGACAAACCGTCTTTATTTTGGGGGCCTCGTCCTCTGCCCGAATTTCAGTCGGGTAACGATAACGAACTCCGCGATAATGATTATCGTCACTCGAGGGGTCGCTGCCGCGGTTCAAGAAGTGTGCTTAAGACGATTTTACCGAGGGAATGTGTGGGTGCGCGTGTTTATTATCCGAAGAGACGGTCCTACGCGGATTACTGCGAAGATGAAGGGAAATAGTTTTAAGACGATTGCGTGTATATTACTTGCCCTCTCTAGTGTGCATAAACGAATCCCCGGGAAGATAATAACGATGAGGAGACGCCGGGAAGAGGAATAAAGTTTTCAACTATGTACGTCGTGCGTTTATAAATAATGCCGTTGATTTTAAGACGGCGGTGGTAAATCTGCAATTTTCCGCTTCGCAAACGAATTCGCCTCCAACGCCACCGCCGCCAACAAATCTATTCTTAATTCATTATTAACTTAACAAACTCTCCCGATGCTGCTGCCGCTGATGTAGTTCTGGTTGTTTTTGTTACGCGAAGAAACGAGCACAATGAGAGTGCGAGCGAGCGAGAGAGGATCGCGTTCGTTAGCGTTACGAAACCGATTGTTGTTAAATAAAGACATTAACAAGTTTTCTTCAAATTTCCTTTTTGTTGTAGCTGTTGTTGTTGTTGCTCATCAACTCTTTCTCTTCTCTTCCCCTTTTTAATTATATCTTTTACTTCCGTTTAGTTAACACGATCAATGAGCGGAAAGATCGGGCGAAACTGATAGAGCGCCGAGCGTAAGAATGCCTTAACGTTAAGATATCTTAATAATACGTAAGCGAAGGGAATCTCGCTCTTTTCTTTTCCCACTCTCCGTTTCGTACATCTATAATTAAGTAATCAAGTGTTATTTGAAGCCGTCCGAAAAGAAATTATAGCCGGAGAACGAGGAGGAGCGGAAAAAAATTCTAATGGGATAAGAAATTGATGGTTTTATGCCAGCGTCAGCTCGAAAGAACGCCAAAAAGGAAGCGTTACGTGATTACGACGGTTTACAATAATTTCCTGTTGCCGTTCTTATAATAATAATCAAAAATGGATTAAAATAGGTGGAGGAAGGTTTCTCGAACGTTAGCTTGTCTCCTAATTGGCCAATAAATCGGCGATCGAGAGAGGCGTTGATTGAAAGTAAAAATTAATTAAAACAACGATCGATTAGATTAACAAATTAACGATCATTAATCAAACGGTTAATAATCGTTTTCTCCACGGCCGACAAGTGCCGATTAAAGTTCCTTTCGCGCGGTCGTTCCGAGGCCCTTATTGGAATCGCGCACCTTAAAATAATTTCGCATCCAGACATTGGCATGTTTTAATAAGGGCAGTGACTCGACTAGAAACCACCATTTGAATATGCGTGTGATTGAGAGAGTGGAAACGAGTCTTTGGGCGAGAGAGTGTCATTAATCAAAAGGAAGGGAGATAAGCAACAAAGAAAAAGAAGGAATTAAACGCCCCATGTTGAAAAAGTGATTTTTTTTTGCTCTCGATGCTTTTTTTCGTCGCGTTCCTTCCAAAGATCTGTTGATGACGATGGATGGATAATCGAATGAGATGATGTTGATGATGATGTAAAATCTTCATTAATAATCCTTCTCCCTCGTCATATCGCGATACGATTTTAATTAATTAATCGAACGTGAAATATTAATTAAAATTGATTGATAAACTTTTCGCGTTTCGCTTTCCTCTTCGCAAGAGTATCGCTTAATTTAACGTTTTCTTGCACGTGAAAGACGCCAATAAATTCCCGATTTCGGTTCATTTATGTCACGTGCAACGAACGACGACAACAACAACAACGCGAAGAAAAACATTAATAATCTGAGCTAATCCAAATATTTACAATCATCAATTTTAATTAAAATTTTTGGTGAAAACGAACGAAAAAGTCATCTTCAAAGCGAGCGATGGCGAAGAGGAAAACAAAATCGATGTTTACATTAAAATTCTTATTAATAATTATGGTCCCGCATTTATCCGTGCCACCGCGCGACCAAAAATCATTTTTCGAAATGGAATCCGTTTGAAAGGAAGCAAAGAAAAGAAAAATCGTTTTAGAAAGCAAAGCAAAGTGGAATTTAAAGACGCGTCGAGGCTTCGTGAGAAGGAAAGAGAGGCACGATAAATATGTCAAATAAATAAAAATGCCTTTTATTGAAAAAGAAAAGGAATAAACGGAAAGCGAAGGAAACGCAGGAAATTCCTTTCGGTCATTTGGAAACGCGGCAATTTCCATCATCCGAAAAAATAAAAATAAACGACAACACCACCGGTAACACGTACGTGCCATTAAAATGAAATTTATTATTAACGAGGATAATATTGAACGTCCACGCATTTCGTCCATCGAGAATAGATTAAATCGGACTATGAGACGAAAAATTTCCGAAACGAAGTCATCTCTCTTATCACACACGCTGATAATATCAAAGTAAACGATCCACTTCGAGATTGTCGGCTGGAATCGCGTGATTCATTGCCTCGTCACTATTTTTCTTCGAGTCCGGGCTCGATAGCATTAAACAAACAAAATAAATTAAACGACTTCTTACTCATATTTATGCTGATGAAGCAAAGGTGTATTATCGTTATTAGTCGAATAGGTGCGGTTCCACGCTTGGTTCATTTAAATACAAAGACGTCCATTTAGACGGCGTCCCCCTTCGCTTTACGCGTTGTTTGTCTGCCTTATTATCGTCGTATTGTGAAATTGATTGAATATTATCATTATCATCATCATCGAGTGGCAGTTAACAATGAGAAATGTCGCATAACGATTTATATTTAATTCGACGCGATGCCATTTATTTAATTCCATAATATGCGGCGAGCTTTTTTTTTTTTTTGAAAAAGATACGATTTATTAAAAGAAAAAGAGCGTGCATTAGATATCAATCAATCATGCCTCAGAAGGGAATGTTATTAGACCGGGAGGAACGGGAATAGTTGGTGGTTATAAAACGAGCGAGAAAGGTCATTAAATAGCTAAATATTATTACCTATCACGTGTTAAACGGCAATCGTAAAATATAAATGCGACGGGGGACCGTATTATTACCCGAATGGACGAAACAAAGAGGAACCCTTTTCAATAAAACAACTATTATCAACTAAGGGATAATATAACGTCAATAACGATCGTGGATGGGAAAATCAAAAAAGCGTCCCGAATCCAAACAGTTTCTAATAATTATCAATGCGTTCTTCGTCCTTTGTTCTTCGCTTCTTCGTCCCCGCAACGTTTGTTTGTCTACGTCGCGTCCTCGCGTTTCGTTTATTGATATCGTATTAAAATATATTATTTATTATTTGGGCTTTAACTAGACGTTTACGACGAACCGAATGTTGTTAAATGTTTTATTATCGTCGTCATAATAAACGATATACAAGAGACGAAATCAAAAATAAACGAGGGGGAAACCGATTTGTTTCCATTATTATTATCGAGGAGATATTTATTATTGTGACACGCATTTAAAATATAATTTATTTGCTCCGTCTCCGAGTAGAATATCGAAAAATTACGGATAACATTACGCATTCACCGTCGCATTAATCCGTCTATCATTTTTGTAAGATAATCCTCAACAACATCGACTCGATCTTCACAAACTTACGACTTCATTTTTACCTTTAAAGAAACCATCGGCCACCATCATTCTTTAAAGATTACGGTGTCACATTTCATTGTTATTTTTTAGAAAGGACCATCAAACTTTCGAGCCAGTTTTACAATTAAGTTTGCAACAATTTGAATGCGATTTGGCGTCAAAGAGCTAAAACGAATTCGTTTCACAATCCCAAAGCTTAATCAACTCTCTATAATAATTAACGAGTAATAAATACCGCTCATCATCGTCAAGAGATCTCATTAAGAATCGTTAAAGATTAGAACCAACATCTGTCGGTTAATTAAGCCACAGTTTTCGTTTCAATTTCCGTTTCCTCTTGCGCAATTCGACTTTCAAACGGGGGCCATCGACGATGTAGCATCGGTATCAGCGACAGCGACAAGAACTACCTACTAAAATGGTAAAAAAATCGTCCGACTATTAGCAGCCGTTGCGGGCATTATTGCCAGTAGGAGACGACATTCCGTTTCGCTTGTAACGTACATTTCCAATTTTAGTCTCCTGTATAACAACAACAACAAGAAGAAGAAGAAGAGGGAAAAAGCCTCTTCCCCGGCCTTTTTTTTTCATTCAAATACCCATAAAGCTTCGTCTTTTTTCTCGTCTGACGAAGGCTTTCCTTCTTTTTCTCGTCCCCTCACCCACTGGCATCCTTTTGCTGCGTAGGTATAAGAAATAAAATATATTTAAAGTAAAGAATGGATAGATAAAAATAAGAAAGGAAACCGAAGCATATACCTCCGCGCGTACCGAAGAAGTTGAGAAGAAGCGGAATGTGAAACGAGGTGGAAGCGAAGAGCGCCCGACCGATCAAACGGCCGACGTTTGACAGAAAATTTACCTACTTTGAAGAGGACGAAGGAGACGAACGAAAGGGAAGAAAGACGAGATGGAAAAGAACCTGTATTCGATATGCACCTATATAAATAGGGAGAGAAGGTGGAATATTACTTGCCGTTTGCCTCGTTTGTCGCTCTTCTCCCCATCATCATCGACAACAACGTCTCTTTGCGTCCGTCAATTTTCGTCTGCCACGAAGAACATAACATCCAAGTCTCGATTATTTCATCTTCGATCGCCGATGTCGTCGAATATTTTTGCCCAAAAACGGATCCCGTTTACCTTTTCGTTTCCTCTTTCCAATCAAACCTCTCGGGCGACGTTGGTCCATTTTAGAAACGTCGCCTCTCTTCTACTAGCTCGCCTCGTCCTCTTTCACGACACCGAGTTCGTGACTTTATGTAACCGTCATCACAGCCAATTAGTGACAATTAGTGGAAACGTCTTAGATGTGCGTGTGTGTGTGTCGTTCAAAATTATATCGTGCATTTGTTCTCTTTTCTCGTCTCTCCTCGGTTCATCTTTTTTCGTTCTTGCGCTACAACATCAAAGGAATCGAATCCTCTCTCGCTCTCTTTCTCTCTCTCTCTCTCTCGCATCCATTGCCTTTTATCTTAATAAAATATTTAAAGATCTTCTCCCCGTATATTAATAAAATTGAATGCAGATGTCCCCTTTTTCTATTCATTTAATCGACGGATAAACGCTCTTTAATTACGGGTGCGCTCCGCGAAGGTTATTGGAACGCTCTTAAGATAAAGCGATAATTATTATATCGGATTGTTTCGAACGGGGGCACGCTTTGTGTTCGACTTCTTTTATAAGCCATCGCTCGGATCGAATCTCGCGATATGATCGACTCTCTTTATTATTGTCTCTCAGCTGAAGATGTCGGAGAGCGAGTTAATTCGTCGATTAACAAACAGCTTCTTCCAGTTTTGTTTTCTGTTCTTCTTTTTCACTTCGCCTTGCCCCCGTGACTTAATTTATTATGCATTTGATTAAACCACTTTATTATTACTCCTTTTTAATTAACTCCATTAATTATCGGAGATGGTAGCTTAAATAAAACGTAATTAAATGGAATATGTTAATTAGAAGAAAAAGAAGTCGAGTGCAACGGAGGAGTTGCTACGTCGCCTTTATTAAAACTCTTCGTAAGAGGCTTTGAACCGAACTCGCCGTCTTATGGTACGTTCCCGTCAATCAACACCGAGGCAATAATTTACGAGAGAATGTTCGAATTCAAAACGTGAACATTTAACGCTTGTCTTATCAACAAAAAAAAACATGTATTTGTTTATCGAAACGAAAATTAACTTGCTTTTTGGAATTTTTCGAATCCTAATTTCGCGATAAATAATAAATGAAACATGTGCGGTTATATGGTTCGAGAAAAACCGCACATGTGCACAGAATCCGTTTGTTCTTTTGCGAAATTTTACGCAAACGATTCGCAATCGTAGCGGCCATTCATTAAAATCATTGCGGTTAATTGCGATATGTGGATGTAGGCATCAAAGACTTCCTCTTTGCTTAAACAGATTAAATAGGCGACGGAACATTGATTTGCGAAATTATTTAAAATCGCAATTGATTTACTGATGAATTTCCTTCGAATATTGTTCAGCTTTATTTGTTGTTGCACGGGATGTTTTCCCACTCAATTCCTTCGTTGCGTTTGATCGATAATAGCGCATTGTAATGGAACGGCTCCGAGGCATCAAACGGTTAATTATATTCGCGAAAAAAAGCGAATACGATTACAATGGGAAGGAGGTTTCCTTTCGCGTTATTCAACAAGAACAACCGACCAGCCCGGATATTAATAGTCGTTGCCGCAATCGTTGCACTTTTTTTGTAAGTTTTTGCTTTCAGTTCGGTCGAAATCTTTTAATAGTGACCGTTTCGTCGTCGTTTTATTTGCACTCGCCTTATTGTTTCTTCGACGTAAATACCGCGAGGCTTAATTTACGTTCGCATTTTTCATTTGCCATTTCTTCTTTCCCTCTCGGATTTCGTTTAACAATTGTTACTGTCCGATGTTGCTGCTGCCGCTGCCGTTGCCGTTCCTGTAACACATATTGCCTTTTATATCGAGCTCTTCGCTATTTACATTCCATCCAACAACGGCAATATATCTCCGCAATATCTGCAATATACGTACGTTATTAGTATTATATTCCCACTCACTCGCGCTGCATTTTCGTGTCGTCGCTTTTGCCTCGTTTGAAAGTATTTTTTAATTAGCCTTACGGACACTGCGCTCTCTTCTTCTTGTCTGGTTGACTATATAAAGTATGGATGGTGTACGGCCGTCCTCTTGTTGCCGCCGATGTTGTTTGCAACTTTTTTTATTGTTGCCGTTGCTGCTGCTGCAATTTATTTGGCGTATTGTTACCAGTTTTCTCTTTCTTTTGTCTTCTCGATCAAAGGAAATAATTGCATTGCTCCTGTTTCCCCACCGTTTACTCTACATTAAAAGAGAAAAAAATTATAATGTGTTGCAGCAACCGTTTACAGAGCAATTTTTATTTTGTTCATCCGCTACTACCAGCATCGGAATGATTATTAACATCCCAAAAAGTTCTTAGTTTCCATCCAACTATTGCCCGTTTGCGAACGTAAATAATAACCGAAAATGGTTGGAAGCTTTGCGTTACCACGTCGGGTGGTTGCGTTAAGCTTTATTGCAAGAAGCGTACGTAGGGAAAACGGCATTAAGAAAGGATTTGTTTCCCGCACCGTGCGTTTCGGTGAGAATGTTGGCACTTTGTTTAAGTATCATCGTCTACCTGCAGCACGCTCAGCGATTTCCCAGCAAACAGAATTTTTCCCGTGACCAGTTCGCTGTAATAATTTAATTTCGTTCCGTTGAATAATTTATGCGAAGTGAAACGTTTGAAAATAAAGACAGCGATAGAAACTAGTTCCTCGTAATGAAATTTATAAAATATTTTCCACTTGCCTTTGATGGAGCACCATCTACTTCTACTCGGTTAATAAGAGTAAGAGAAGTATTAAAAGTTCGCTACTTTACACATGAGCAGCATCTTCTTTCGCTTTGCTTTTGCGTCTTCTTCTCCGAACGGAAATTTACGTTTATCGCCGCAATCTCCCATACGCTTTTAATACGGTCCTCCACTTACATCCACGCTTATTTGTTTGTCTGTTTCTTGTCTTTGTTCGTTTATTATTTCATACGTTATTACATAAATAACGGTAATAAATTCACTAAGAGCTTTAACGTGTTCCAGGTCTTCACTAATTTATTTATTTCATACACACACACATATTTACATAAATCACGGGACGTGCTCTTCTTCTACACACCGATGCACGCACACGGGGACCCGGAGTCGCGCACAATTAGAAGTTTGCCCTAAAATATATTTAATAACGCCACGCGTTTGTATCTGGCATCCCAAAAACGGCGCTAACGTTAACGCAATTCCACGTTATTATACGCATTTAATTTGCGAGTGGAATCATTAACAAAGACTATTGCATGTGCCAAGAAATCGCATTTTTGGATGAATCTTTGTTTTGTGTTCAGCCTTATTTTAGCACTCTTAATGTGATTAAGAGTGGAAATAAACTTTAAAGATCGATTACTTAGAGTTTAATTGTGAGTTTTACGTTGAGATTCATTCAATTTTTGACAAGCTCCAAGCTTTGGGCCCTTATGAAGCGTTCAGTTTCCTTTCACTGAATTTCAAGGGGCAGCTAAAACGTTGTCATGATTCACTTTTGTTACGTATCTGCAATAGATTTCTTTCTGAATCGGCTTCGTACGTAACTACGTTTACAACATTCGGTAAAAGAGTTAACACTCGTGTTTACTTTCATAAATACACATTGTTATTTAAATAGCGGATCAGTGCTAAACGTTAAAATCTGTCTGCATTAATTAAACCTATTTAAGGGAACTTACAAAAGCACATGCTCTCTCATTTTGCTACGGCCGCCGCTGGTACATTTCGCATCCACCACCTTTTAAATTTAAACTTATATACACGTGTTGTTGTTGTTGTAGTTGCGAAACGAGGGTCCCCTTTAAACCCCACAACCTACAAACATTAATATTCCGGCAAAATTCGGAAACGTTTTCCCTTTATAATGTTATTAGTTTTGACCATCATCAAGCTGAAATTCTTTCTAATTCGATACTAGAGAAAACTCGCTAATTCTTAATGCGCTGGCGTTTTATGTTAACTAATCGAATCAAAGCTGTTGTTCCTCATCGATAAGTATTAGCGTCTCGTTCGATCGGTCGCCATAAATAAATGTTTACGTATTAATGTAGGGAGTTTCTGGTTAATAATATGGACCGAGTCCGGGAACAAACACAGACGGCCGGAACCGATGCCAAATAATATTCCGGTCCTAAACATACACACAAATATTAAAACCGTTTAATAAAGCGCGCTCTCTCTCTCTCTCTTTGCCATCCAAGCCATCGGCCATACTCGAAACGCTATTTGTATAAACGGTTATTGTTTGAATTAAAATGTTGTTTTTCCATAGACTTATCGTACGTATTTGGGATACACATTCAAATATGCGAAACTCATCTGACTTTTCGTTATCGATCCAGGCAAATAATCTTTGTGTTTCTATTTGTACGATGATAACGATAACAGTGGCCTCAAAAATAAATGAATTTTGTGCGGATTAAACGTAAATTTTTCCAAGAGAAAAATTATAATCAACGACAATCGGAAATCACATGTCTTAGCAACATTATTCAAACCATCAAGAAAAGAAAAATTGAGAAAAAAAGGTCGGTGTATAAAAGAGTAAGACAAGTACTTTAAAATGGGGCCATTTCCGTTTCCGTACATTAATATTTATACTTCCTAAACGCGAAGGGCAAAAAAAGCGAAATAACGTCGAGAAAAAGGAAAAATGAACGAGTTCTCACCCTTCGACCCTTCGCCTTATTTATTATTTTTTTCGGTTCGTTCCCCCGCGAGATTAATAACTAATCGCGAGGCTTTCATGTTATCAAGAGGGACGTATTTTGGGAATTAACGAGTTTTTGTTTGCTTAATTCGTTTCTTTTTGTTCGATTAACGAACAAGTATCAATTAAATTATTTTAATATGAAATTCCACTGGTCTGCATTTAATCATTTGCAAAGTACAAAGCTTCGTATTGCAATTATGACCGTTCGACCAATTCTCGCAACAATTATTATTAATTTCTCGCAAACAAACCGACCTCGCGAATAACAACAATATTAATTATCCAATGGAAAACGATATCCGACGAATGGCTGATCGTATTTCACTTTGATAAGACAAAACGCTAAATAACAATTTGATTCGTGCATATCAAATGTGCATATTTCGATGCAACAATGGTTCCGCGTCGAAAGTGGTTCGTTTATTGTCAAGAACAAACGAAACAATTTGCCGAACTCGTCTCGAATAATGGAAATTGTTTTTGCCAAAGACAACGAACTGCCGAAATGCTTGTCGGCGATGTGTGCAAATCCCTAAATCATAATTGGACAATAGTTTAATTTGATCGTTACGATTTAAATTCGCGAATTGTTGCTATGAAATAAATTTGCAACGACGTGAAGACAGCTAGATCGACGGCGGTTTTATACGTTTTGTTAGTTCTTGCTGTTGTTGTTGTTGATGATGATGGCGATGTTGACGTAGAGGAAACAGAAGGAGAAGAAGTGTGTGTTTCGTATAAACAATAAACGTATTTATTTGTAGCATAAATTTCCCCAAAAGCCCTTCCAGTCATTTACATCTCAACTATCCCAACAATATGTGTGTGTTTCTCGTACCATCATCATCATCATCATCTGCACTATCATCCTCGAAATCATCAGCATCATGCTACACGTTTTACAACGTACTCTCCTCCGACTCTTTTTCCTATTGTGAAACTTATCCCAAAGACGTTAACGAATTAATGCCAGTTTTATTATCGTTATCGTTGTTGTTGTTTCAAGTAATTTGTTTTGAGTAAACGCAATTCTAATTGGCAACGTAAATAACGCCATTGTTATTTCGCATTATTACTTGTCTCGCAATTTAACCTACCACGAACCAAAGGCAATCATTTAAAATTTCAACCTGTATAAAAGCGTTTAAAAATGACGAATAAAAAGTGTGACCCAGCCGAGAAACAGATGGCAAAATCCTTCGCGTACATATCGGAAGATCGAATAAAAAATTCCGTTTTAATTAATTTTATAATTGTTTCCGATCCTATTTTGTATTTCGCATTCTCTCCCGTTTAATTATTTTTTGATCGCAGAAGTTAATTAGAGAGGCATAATACTAACTGCCTGATTCGTTCGTTAAGATAACGAAAAGAAATAATCTTCGCTCGTCAATCTCCGAATATACGACGCGTTATTGTTGCAAGACCCATTAACGTCGACCGAAAAGAATTTTGGACCATCGACAGCAACATTCGCCCCTCGATTTTTGTTTCCTCTTGTCGCCTCTCGCTCTTAATATCATTATCAAATCACTTTGTCCGAACAGCGAACGTCGAACGAGATTGAAGCCGACCGTGGCCAAAACGGGAATTATTGTTAACAATCCATATTGATTATGATGGTAAAAAGAGCGTGGGAGCGAGAGAGAGAGAGAAAGTGAGAGAGTCGGCGGACCCGAATGTTAAGTGCTTCGCTTGTTTGGAACGTTTCATTGTTACTAAATATTAATGTCCATCAACATTAACGTCGTTTATCTTCGCATGAAGTGGGCAATAGGCGATGACAATTCATTTTTGGCCCATTTCAGCCGAGGATTTTGCCGGCGATGTAATTTCAATCAAAATTAATTGCGTTTCTTTGGCGAAAACGTTCGCTGTTTTCGTTGGTCGAGGAAAACTATCTGTAATTATGAAGAGGAAAAATGCCGAAAGAGAATTGTGAAAGATGAAAGAAATTGTCCTTGGTTGTGGTGATGATGATGATGTTGATGGTGGTGGATGAGGCGCCAGGTGTTACGACCTAACGTATAATAAGCCCTTAGGCAGGTGGTAACAAAGAATTTTCGCCAGACGTTTATTATCGTCGTTGTTATTAATTCTAACGCGGCGTGTAACGTGAAATTGGTGAGCGTCGAAGAGGAGCTCGCTCGCTCGCTCCCTCGCTTCGGTTTGGTTCGCTCTTCTTGCATCCACCAGAAGAAAATTTAATCTGTCCTTTAGCGTCGCATTCGAAGCGTTAATAAAAGGAATACGAGTTCGTTCTGCAGAGGCGACGAAAAAGAGCGAATTTTAATTGTCTCTTAAAGAAGCAACAACAACAGAAGAATTCTTATTATAACGATCGCAGGATGATGTTGCGAATATAACTTTCACTCGAGACCGTCCTTTAATAATAATAGTTTCTTTTTCTCCGCGGCGTCGGCGATGATGATACAACATAATCGTAATACCGACGATGATAATAAACCATTTTCGCATCTTGATCCTGGTAATTAGCGAGCAAATCCTTTCTATCTCGACCCCGAGCCTATTGTTTAGAGCCGAGATTAACAGACTCCTCCGCGTCGCTCGGCTTCTTCTCCTCCTGCGCCCCCGCGACGATAATAATTCCATCACCATCACTTGCCGTTATCATTGGGCAACTTTAGTCAGTTGCCCGGAATGGAAAAGCGTCATCAATCATTTCGCTTTATCATTTGCCTATTTGCGAAAACTATCTTTTAGGATTATTCGCACAATAAGTTAGTCGACGCTCTTAACGCATATTTTCGCTCTTTTCGTTTCAGGTAAGCCAAAAATCAGTGCGACCCGTCCGGTTAAGTCAATTAGCGAGTGAGTCCTTTTCACATTTATTTCGCCATTTATATTTAGAACTTGATAAGTGGCTAAATTATTCAATTGATTAAATTCATTATCGATTCCTTTTTCCCATTCGCCGTCACCTACGCGTGATTATCGTACATTCGAATCCACTTTAAGCGCGATCGAGTGAATTATTAATTCGCACCCGAGCGGAGCGAAAAAGAAGATTGTTCTTCGATGAACCTTGCGAATCCTCGTCCCCGTTGAAAAATACACGAATCGCGAAGCTTTTCTTTATAACGAGACCGCCAGCCCTTCGATCTCCTCGCCCCTTCGTTGGGGATACTTAATTCACGTGTATACGTTGCTTTCCCGTATAATAAGCTATTTTCGTAATAATTATAGCTTTTGTGTAACGTTTTCAAATTGTAGCTTATGCGCCGATAAAACCCCCCAGATAAAAGTCAGTCCTTTCTATTTATTCGTAATCATAATGCAAAACTTGTTTTTCTTTTCGCGTATACGTGTAACACATCCGCACGCAACGACATTGTTGCGCCTTCTTTAACGAGGAAGAGAAGGCGTGCCACGAATACAAGTTTTTCCCCGTCGGTATTATCATTATTTTCCGCATTTTAATATCTAATTGTTAATTTTCGCCGTCGTTGTTGTTAAATAAGTTTCGTTTCGCTTTCGATATGATAAATTGCCCGCAAAGAGAAACCGGTTAAATGGAACAATAGCGGTTTAACGGCCGAAGAGGAAGTCTAAAAGAATCCATCCACCCACGCCATCGACGGTTGTTATGCTTATTGCATCGATACCTACGAGTTCCTTCGCCCGGTGCATAGTTAAGCATTGACGCACTCTTGTAAAACGCCCGTTAAATCGCAATAAATATTGCCTCGTCGACCTACATTCGTTTGCTTATTAATCGCAATTTGCAACGACAACAAATTCAACGATTGCATTCGAATCCACCTCGCCGTCATTAAAAATGCGATTTAATAACTTGTCCGAAGAATCCTTCTTTTGTCGTTGTAAAACAAGCAATTAACCAGGAATCAACGAGCGGCTAAGAGGCTGATAAATTTTGTTTTAATTAGAATTTGCAACAACGTTAAATGACGCTCGGATTGACGAAGAGGCCAAACGCGAACGGACAAAAAAGGTAATCTCTGGCTTTAAGGGAAACATAAATTTGTCCGCACGCCCACGAATCGCACTCGCTTCGTTCGCATTCTTCTGCGAACCGGCCATAAAGAGACGACAACACACACCCTGCGAGTTATTCGGAATTCCTTAATCGAATGCACATAATTATTGAGTCGATGGCGTTAAGGACGCAGTTAAAAAGGCAATTGCGATAGAATTAAAAGGTAAGAGGAAAGTGCTAACACGCAAATTTGGCGAGTCGCAAAGTTCTCCGCGGAATAATAACTCGTGATAAATTGATTTAATCGACTTTCTGGTTTATTGTTAAATCGGTTCGGCCCCCTCAAGAAGGAACCTTCGGGGCGGATAATAGCGAAATATATCATAATTATTATTGCGAAATAATAAATTATATGAGAGAGATAGTAAAAGCGGTTTTATTTGTTTAGCGTGCAATAATAATAAATTTATTTACGAACGAAAATAGACCGGCTCGAAACCGTTCGTTATTTATCGACGATAATGATAATAATAAATAGGATTTGTATTTAAAGTTGGTCGTTGCTCAAGTGTCGCTCTTTTTATTTTAATTGTGGAGCAACAACGGAGTTAATTCCCTTCCCCCCATTCCCCAGCCTCGGTCCGCACTTAATTCCGTGGAATGGAAACGTTTCTATTTTAAAATTTTGATGTTGGATGTAATTAAAATAGTTTTTAATAGAGAGAAAGACTTTCTAATTAAACGAAACGGCTACACGTACTACACAATCCATTTCCATTTTGTTCGCATTCGAGCAATTCTTTCGCTCCCCCATTTCGAAATATAAATTAACGTCTTATTAATTAACGCCTCGAATTCAATTATTACTCGCCCATCCTCTTCGATTCGATTCCGATTAATCCGAAATTGTGAACGTATGTTTTAATTGTCTCTCGCCAACTTTAAACTCTCTCGCAAGTCTTACGTTTCCCCAAAAGTTTATCCAGATGATTTCGCAAAAAAGAAACAAGCGACGGGAAACTGCTCTCCGGCAACATAATTTGTTTCTTGCCCCCATTAACAATTAACGAAGAAAGGGGTGTTGCACACACCTGGCTGGTCTCTTTCGAAAGCCATACGCAGACATGTACCATCGTTCGAGTGGTGGAGGGATGGATGAAAAGCGAGAGAGAAAGAGAAACGGATGGCCGAGGAAAAACCTGTTACACTTGAGAACACTTTTTCAAAAGAATTCACATCTGCTATATATGTATGTGTACCTGTATACGCCGAGGAGGCATACCTTCAAGTTCAAGAGCCACATATACACGACCATTATGGTTGTTGTCGAGTTAAAAGAAACAAAACTTCTTTCTCTCTCTTTTTTCCGCCTCGATAAAGGCCATAAACCACTCGCTCGCCTCGATAATAATTTTTACCTTCGTTTAATCTCCGGAGAAAAAATCGTTCCGTCGTTTGTTCGATTAATTTTTTGCAATTGCTAAAAGTCCTATCTCGTCAATTGTCACTTTTTGTTCCTCCTCGCCCGATAATAATTTAAGTATTATTAGTATCGTTAAGATCGCAGGTAAAAATGCAACCTGTAGGTAGGTTTCGTTTTATTGTTGTGGCGAAGCCAATTGGCGCCATCCGCACCACATCGTAATAATAACAACCGCAAGAAACCACAGCGAGAAATGAGCCGAAGAGATAATGAAGAGATCAAACGAAGATGATGGGAAAATTGAAAGAGTTAAACATCTTTAAGAGGAAGGCGAATCTCTCTTTCTCTTTGCAAAAGGGAAAGGAAGAGGGAGATGATGATGAGAGATTCGCTCCTTCGCGTCTTCTCCTTATTATTTTTGGAATGTTGCACCTGTCTTCCTTACACGTGTAATAACTTACCCAATCTTCTCCTCTTTTGCGTGTCGTTATTGTCTTCGGATATCCACCATACACGAAAGAGATCTTCTTCATCTGCTGGTAAACGCATTTTTCCTCCACGTCGCTTCGTTGAATCCATTTATTGTTTTAAACCGGAATGTTATGCGGGGAAAAGAACAATACGAAACGTTAAATCAGTAGGATGTTGTTGTTGTTGTTGGCTGCTGTGACGAAGAATAGAAGAGGCAAAGGAATAAATAACTTAATCTCGATCCGATCGGATCGGATCGGATCGCGTGATTGAAGGTCCTCTCTGACCTTAGATCATTTTTCTCCGCGCGCCGTTACCGAGAAAAAGGAATTTAACCGGCGGGACAAAGTGCAGAAAGAAGTTCGAGTGCGTAACGAAAACCTGACGAATCAATCACCGTCGCGTTTTCTTTTGCGCTCGTTCTCGGTAGGAATCAACACCTTCGACTTCTTCGTGCACGGATTTAATTGCGAGACGCGGGCAGCAGTGGACGATTCGGTTCGAAAAGCCCTCGAACAGTCTTTTTGCGTTGTGCAGTCGTTTAGTCCAATCGGACGTTCGCTTATTCCTTCGTCCGTTCAGTTAGTTTGCATATTTAAATAAGGTACCGGTCATTATTCCTTTATGCAGATAAACAAAATGCAAAAAAGCTCTATTTTTTTTTCTTCGTCCATTTATTTTCCCTTTTCCCCCATACACACACGTGCATGTGGTTTGGAGAGTCTTCGATTGAACTTGAGGAACGGCCGTTGTTGTTGTTGTTGTCCGCATCCATCAAGGCAGTAGAAACGCGATGGACCTCCCGTGCGCTGCCTCCAGCGACCGCACATTGATGAAGATATCTCTTCTCGACCAGAAGAGTTAAAAAATCTGAAGAAACAACGACGAAAAAAGCTGCGTCGACCACTCCTCTTCTTCATCATCATCCCATCGTACATGTGTTGTTCATTTCCTTCTATTTTTACGGCGTGAGATCATTGTAATTTGGTTCGAAGAATCGCCCATCATCATCATTATTATAATCCATCTCTCGTGACCACGGGTTAAAAGAGGCGAACGAATCCATGCGGTCCGTCAGTTGTTCTTGTTCTTCATCTCCATCATCATCGTCCAACTCACCTCACTTTCGTTTCTTTCGTTTATTTCGTTAACCCTCGACCAATTCCCTATAAATTTACAACGATGATGTTTCACAATCAGTTTTACAGCGCTTTCGTTTCTTTTGCTCTTCATCATCATCAGCGGTTCGTTGTTGTTAACCAGCCGTGTGGCCAATATAATGAATATGACGATGATGATGGGTAGAAGAAAGAAGATGTTAATGTTTTTCTTGTACCCGTCGGTAATCTTATATTCATCTCATAAATCGATTAAGTCGATGAGAATCGCGGGGACTCTTCTGGCGATTCGGACCCCCGCGAAGATTCATAAGAAATCTTCGTTATTTCTGATTTGCTGATGATGAATCAATTATTTGCTCTGCCATCGATAAGAATTTGCAACTGTGTTAAATTTCGTAAAAGGAACTTAACGTTGTTCTATTGAGCATGAGAAGAGAATGGTAATATTTTGGATGGCGATGATGATGATGCAACTCTAAATGTAAGGAGTAAAAACGTGTTTCGGTTGGAATCTCTTTCACTCGTACACGTGGCCCCGATGTTGCTATTGTGTAAAACAATTTCTTGTAGGTGGAATCGTGATTATTGTTATTTCTCAACTTTACTTGGATTTCGTTATTATAAACTTTTACCATAATTGCTAATAATAACTCGAATGCGATTAGTTCCTCTTCGTCGTCGTTTTTTCTTCGACTTCTTCTTCAATAAGAAGTTGTGTCACGTTTTCATGTTAACCGGCAATAAATATGAAACGTAAAAAGAGAAAAAAGGAAACGTAAGGAATTGATGGAAACCATAAAAGAAAGGAAAAGAAAAAATCCAATTTTCTTATTTAATTAACTTCTTGTCAATCGAACCTTTTTCATCGTTTTCTTTTTTCGCTCTTCTAATCAATAATAATTAATACCTCTTGTCTTGCTTAATTGCCACTCATTTCTCGTGATAGTGCTTCTCGTTTTTACACGATCCACGTCAAAATTAATAATCACAAAGAGATAATTAGGAAACGTGAAGAGAGCACGTTATGCAAATTCAAACGACTTAATTGAAGCTTAAATTAAGGAAAAGATCCGATCTCTTCACTCACAAAGACACCCATTTCACTTAATAGTCCTTCTTTGAACTTTGCGCGCAAAGAATTCGCGCAAAATTCGCGCAAATTCTTAATTGGCAGGATGTGCGTAGATTTGGGGTCGATTGAAATTAATTTCACGGGCCATACGTTAATCTAATAACAATAAGGCGAAGATGGTAAACGATGATAGGCGAGGGTGTCTCGTTAATATGCAAATTGACTATTATTTGCGATAACAATCCGTTTTATCAATTTTGCTAATTTGTTTATTAATTGACTTCAATTTGTTACGTAGATAATAATTGGATTGTTCGATTAAGTTTCGTGACGCCAGCGATGTTAAAATTTCTTGCATCGAGAGGGAGGAGGAATCAATAAGAAACAAATAAAGAAAACGATCTTGGAAGTTGTTGAAGAGTTTTCGGTCGAGCCATAAATTAAAACGAAACAAAATTAATTGCCTTTAATCTTTCTTTTATTTTTTTTCGGCGGGATAAATAATTGTCGAGCCCATAAATTTCGAACGTGTCCACGAGGTTTTCACGTTACTTACTCATTCATTCGGACCAGTTATTTTCACTTTATTCATAATACACCTCCGTCCGAAGACTCGCCTAATTTCCATCTTGTTTCAACCATCGATATCGATTGCTGCTCTTGCAACCAAAAGGTAAAAGATAACAGCGAAGGAGAGACTAAATTAATTTTATATAATTCTCGTTTGTACCTTTTTCATTTCGACATTATCAGTCCGAGACGATGCAACAAACGAAGATTCTTCAATAACACACCCTCTTTGTCTCGTTTTCAATAACCTCTTCTTTTTCCTTTGTAATTAACATGTAAATTTCTCGATTTCAAGAGGAACCACTTCTCTCCTCGTGTGTTATTGCTCCTTTAAATAAATTATCTCCCGGCTGACGTGGATTGATCGTTTGTGTGTATTGAAAACGAGCAAAGAACGAAGACGACGAAGGAAAAGAGAATCATAAGTCCGGCAACCTGAGGGCTGGACGTAAACCGAATTTTCACTCGTCCATTTATATTCTCTCTTCGGCCTTTTATCGCTTAGCTTCGAGTGGCAAAATGTTTTATGGAAGCGGTCGGTCCGGGTTTACGTTATTATTATTATTATTATTATCGGTGTTAGGTGGAAGACCATTAGTATTAATACCATTATATTACGACGAGCAACAACTTGGCCGCATTACTTTCGGTACTAGTTGATATTTATGACCTTCTGCGGACGTACCTGTGCGGAGCCAAAGAGTGCGAATTAGTTTGTCCATCGGGGACGTCCATCGCTCTGCGGGGCCGTAATTTAGTCGCACTTAAAGGGCCTTAACCAACTCCATCGGAATATGTGCCGTAATCAAAAGAATCGTGCGGCAACCAGAAGCTGTTAATGCAAGAAGTTTCTAATGTCCTCCTTTTCATCCAGAGCGGAGTTCGCCGATGCCGATTATAATTTATAAATCTGCGTAATGTAATTTAGATGGTAGCGGTTCAAATGGGCGGCAGAGGTTAAAAGCGGTTTAAAATGGTATTTTAATAATACGCCGTTCTCGCCGTTTATCTTATATAATTGCGAATTCGTTGGGAGTACACGCGAAAATCCGCGTGTACGAAGGTAAAACGTGTATTATTATTTAATAAATATTAAAGTGTATTTATTAAATTTATGAAGGTGGAAACTCTTGCCTTCGCAGCGCGAAATTGTGCTGTGTGTGTGTTAAAGGTTATTGAAAATTTCGCCGTTAATTCTCCTTCCACGGTTTCGCCCGCAACATTCCGCAATTTATCTTCGCCTTATTGCCAGTAAATAGTTCGGCAATACTTTTGATTTTATTGCCGGAAAAAGAGTCGGGTTTCTTTTTTATTAATTTTAATCCTATTAAAACAATCAGCGCGCGAGAGATAGATACGAGCGGGTCGAATGGCAATTTTGCCAACGTGAAAAACGGTGATTTATGTTTAATTAGATTCACGGTTTGGAAATTAGCACGAAAATCGGGCGGAAAATTTTTGATTAAATTTCCATCTAAGCGGAAAATTTATTATTACCATTATTAATCGTCGACAATGCCGTTATTCCCGGCTAAGAAACCCATCGAATGCACGCAATTTTAATCGCTGCGCTAAGCGAAAATTAAGCAATATTTCACCGAATTATGTTCATTGATTTCGTCGCTTTTCTTTTATAGAAAAGCCATATATTAATCGGGAAATTGTTGAACAAATTGATGGCGAAGAAGCCGTCGGCACTCTTTAGGTTTCTCGCGGCAAATTGTTAAATAAAAGCCGATGTTCATTCGATTTTCCTCAAGAGAATTACCGTGAAAGTCTTTTTTTAATTCTTTTATTGGTAGTTGTTTCGTTTTATTTCATTGAACAGCACTAATACCTATTTGTATTTTATTACGTATTTAAAGCCCATCATCGTCGTCGTCATCAACGATTCCCTATTTTATAGTTCCGTTTTTGATCTTTCCGTGCACGTGTAGAAAAGGAAACTTGGAAATCGTCGTTGTTTTGTGATCATTAAATATTTGTAATAAAAAAGCCACGACCATTTACATGCGACGAACCGAAAGTATAGACAAATAGGCGAATAAAGGCTCGCTACTTTCCCGTTTTCCTCTTCTGTCTCCGCATTGCTTCATATCCAAATGAATTTTTAATCGCTTTTATTGTCGCGTTTCTATTCTTCCAACTTTTTCTTGTTTATAATTAAACCGGAGACTAGAGTTGCTTTTCTCTACGGCTTAATTCGAGCGAATTCTTCTTGCAGCCCGACTGGCAGCAGCACTCTTCTTAATTAATCGCTCGCGAAATATTAAACGCTCATAATTCATAACGCAAATAGCGCCACGGTCAATTGGTAACATGAATTCTTTCGCTGCTTGATAGTTTTCAATTGGCACGAAGAATTCCGCTCCTATTAGATAAATAAGTGCAATAAACATTGAAGGACGTTTAACACATCAATTCGCACATCTTTAGCTGCTGGAATTATGTGAGAGAATCTATAAGAAGTAGTGGCGAGGGTCGAGAATTGGATTAGTTTCTTTTACATTATTTTAATTGGAAAGCCGCTTTCGCGTGATCGGATCACTTCTAACTTTTTTTTAATTGCACGTGTGACAGGTGCACGTTCATTAATAAAGTGCTCCAATCACCAGACTCCACGTTACCTTCATTACAATTCATCATTATCCTCTTCGGCGACGGTGGCGTTCCTCTCGTTAAAACCGTACATTTTCCTCGCTTTATTTTGCGCATCGCTTTTGTTCGTCGGCGAATAAATTGCAAATTACAAATTGCACCTTTTCTTCCCCCATCGCAACGCCGGATTAATGCGCTTTTTTCCATCACGTGTGTGGGACCAATCGAAAGAGAAGCAGGAGAAACACGACGATTGTCTATATGAAGAGGATTCCATTTCCATTTGCGTGTCGCGTTTCGCGATTGAAACGGATTAATTTTTGCATTCGTCCGCGTTGGGCCCTAGCCCAAACGAACCGGGCGATTATTAATACGATAACGTCGACGGTCCAATTTATGTGTGAGAGAGAATTAATTTCGTTTTTCTTTTTGCTTTTCGGCCTTTCGCATTTCATTTTTCTGCATGCATTTGGTAATTCGATCAAGGGGGCAGAGTACGTCACGTATATAGGTGTACACGTGTCCCTCTTGCAATTTTCCCCCTCGCATTTGCAATTACAAATTCGATTCGGACGAAAGGCACCAGGTGGACGAAGAGGAGGCGACGCAGCATCGAAAATAAATGCGAATCTCTGAAGGGGAGCCACCGGATTTTTTTTTGCATAGGGGACCAAACAGCGTTGGATTTTCTCTAATTTGCAACTTGCTAACCTTAACTTCTTTTTTTTACGAAATTGAAACCGTCGTACTATTCGATTGTTAACCCTTGCAAATTTCTTCTATTCGGTTGGTCCCCATTGTGATTGTTTCGGATTTTGCAATTATATCGTTACGCTTCCACAGCGTTCGAATGCACTTCGCCCCCATACATCTTCCGATGGCGAAGGCGACCGTGAAATGGAGCCAACAGAATGGCCAGGAATTAATTAAAAAGAGTAAGAGAGATTGAATTTGCATAATATTAATACAAACCTGAGGATCGTGTGACGGATTGTTTTCGATCAAACTTAATTGGTGGAATGTCTTCGTCGGTTTTCGACGCGTTGAATTTTCGGCCTGTGGACGAAGAAGAAAAATGTGGCCGTAACCACAAAGCGAAAAGGAACGAGACAAAGATTAACGTCGTTTATGGAGTAAACACTTTTCTCTTAAAAACCGTATAAAAGATCTTTATCGTTTACCACGTCTAACCATAAACTCTTGTCGGGAATATAAACTGCTGTCAATTATTCATTTGCTCGTACTTTCTCTTTTCGATTTCTGGCGAGATTAGTGACAGCGATTGGTGAAAATTTGTCGAGGAGTCACCGCAACTATTTCTTTTCTCAGCAGATGAACATATTTTCAACTGTTTCACTAATTGATTCTTTTATTGTTTCAGGTAAGAATCGATGCTTTTCCATATCGAATCGAGTCGCTGCAAGTAAAAGGCAAGAACCCTTTGATTTATTTCAATTAACCGCTGCACACGTGCATGTGTGCAATAAATAAACAAATACGTTTCATTAAAAACATTTAACGCTGAATACGTATTCAATTTAACGATGATTAATATTGCAAGAAGAAAAGAGTTTAGCAAAGAACGCGCAGTCTAGCACGAAGAGGGAAAGTCTGGTAGAGAAAGACGCCAGCAATAAGAAAAACGGAACGTACATTTTCCAAGTCATGTGGCGGTCGTAGTGGTAATAGTAATAAAAACGAAGCAGAAATGTTGTTTGCATCACGTGTGCTCCAATATTTGCACGTAAGCATAAGGAAAACATGATATTTTCGCATTTTGCAAGTGGTTTGTACACGAGGAGAACGGAGTCCGATAAGGGTTACCGACTTTTTTTACAACATCAACAACAACAACCCACTTTTCCACCCCGCGCTCTTTAATCCACGTGTTACCGCCACGTACGGGCAGTAATGTAATAAACTTATCGATAAATTTTTAAAAATAAACCATAACGATGATGGTAATATACTTGAAGGAACAACGACAACGGTCTCGATACCGTAAACTTGAAGAATGTTGAGTAAAGAAAAAGTGGAAGAGATTGCGCAAAAATGAACCCTTGATGAATAATTTTAAAAATTGCAAGCGAAAAAAAAAATGTGGAAGAACAAGTGCGAGCACGATTATGATATGAATTGTATACACGAGATATTATTAGAATTATCAAATTGGTTCACGTTTATTATTCCATTCTTTTCAGTTTTATCATGGAACAGGAACGTTTACATACTGTTTTTTTTTTCTCTTCTCTTTCTCCAGCTTTTCCCTTTTTACTTTTTTAATTAGCTCATTAACATAATAATACGATAATAACGCACGATATCGCCGTTTTGCGAGGGTTGTTTATTCAGGAAATCTGCCCGCTTTAAATTAATCACAATCAGCGAACGTGACCGTTTTTTTCCCTTCCTCCTTTTGACATCCGTACGAATTCTTTACGGGATTTTCGCTGCTAAATCGTTTTTTTTTCAACTCAACATTTTTTTTTGCATAACAGATTTATTTTTAATTTTGCAACGGCAAAAAAAGAGATGCGTTAAAAGCTTCAATTAATACCCCATAATCGCACATCCAATAAAGTACATGTAAACGTGTGTACTTATTACCGGCCGAATCTCCGCTAAATCCGGGGCTTAACGTTGCTGTTTTTTGTTTTGCGATTTTTTTTCCTCTAATTGAAAGCGTTTTCGCGAGAATGTACGATGTAAACGTGCACGTTTTAGAGATCGGCTTGGATTTTATTTTTTAATTCTATCCTATCAGCATCAGCATTATACGACTCTTTATAGGGCGCAAATTAAAAATTAAGAGGAAATCATCTCGGTCTCATCTCTCATTGTTTTTGTTAATTCCGATAAATAACATCTAATTTTAATTAAACACGATGAAAATTAATGTAAAGCGATAATTTTTCGCTTGTCGCTGATAAAAATGCAAAGTGACTAACATTTGCCGTGAAAGAAATGAAAATTAAAGGATGCCTGCGGCTGTTTTTTCTTTTGTCAAATGCGCGAAAGCGGTATATAAAATTAACCAGATTATGCTGTTTAAGTAGGAGATTAGCATCTCTACATGTGTGCTATATGCAAATATAAGGGATTATGTCGTAATTCAATTTTTGAATTAACCTTTCCCATCCACCCCCACGCATTTCAGTTCTCGTTGTTAACGAGTTTTCATCTTTGTTTTATCTGCTTTTTTTTCTGCGAATCTTCGCGTTAATTATTTCCCAATTTTCCCTTTCGCGATAAAAAAACGTTGAAAAAATGTTAGGGTATCTTTCCATTGTGAAACGTTAATGTTAACCGGAACCACCGGAATAATAATTCCAGTTGTTAACGACGGTATTAATGGCGGAACTCGGCAAAAACGCAAAACGCGCAGAAATTGCAATCGTTACCAACTTTACTATTCTATTATTACCCTTACAACAAACATCAACAAAATGTCGCCCCTTTTTTCGCAATCACAATCGTATGCGGCTTTTTTTCGGTTTAGCTGAAAAAAAAATGTATCGAGGGGTTGTTGGCACAATCATAAAAATGGTTGCTAAATTCTTAAACATCGAATCAAAATTTGGTTAACAAAAAAAAACGTCAAAATTTGCGAGTACTTCCTCCAAAAAACTGAATTTTTTGCTTTTCCTTGCGAGACATTTGCCCCTTGGTGAAGGTATCCTCGTGAAATGTGGCGCAAATAGATTAAACAGTTAACTAAATGTAAATCGCTGGAAATGTACCACTTGTATGATAATAATAAATGAGAGCCGGAGTTTGTTTTAACTGTTAAATTGCGGTTTTTCTGTAGGGCGTGTGCACGATGGCACAGAAGTAGATAGAAGAGAGAAAAGGGACCGTAACGGCGACGAAAGCGAAGTGCGACGATATTAATAGCATTCGCACAACATTAAGGCAGACATTAATGAATGTTTTTCCGTAAAATGCTTTCTTAATTAGTTGCACCGTGCGAAGAAGGAAAGCGAGAGAGAGAGAGAGAGAGAGATGGAAAAGCAAATGGTAGTTAGTTTACTTTCCACGATGGTTAATAGGTTTCGTTGCGGACGCAGACAAATAGTCATTAAGGAGTTGTAAATTTCGGAGAGCGGTTTAGAAGAAATTTAAACGGTTTTCATGCGAAACTATCGACGCTACACGACATTTTCTCAAGCTGTCCCCCACACGTTGTTGTTACCTCCGCTTAAGGGCTAACTTAATAAGGAAATCTCTCAAATTATCGCCATTATTCGCCGCCCTTTCACGTGGAAATCCGTCCAGCGATACGGATCTTAATTATTTTTAAATTGTAATTTCCTTACGTAATCCTTTACTTTTCGCTCTGGAATAAAATAAAAATTATACGCGTTACGTCGCTTCGTTCGTTGCCCGCCTCGTTCCCCCTCGCAATTTTCAACTTGAAATCGCCCTTTCCTCTCTCGAACCTTCTTTTCTATTGTACGTTTTTTTTTGCGCGTTTCGTTCATTCCCTACAAAGTGATTCATGAACGTGAAAGGTGGTAATAATAAAATGGGGGATCATATATAATCCTTCTGTATGGTAATTAAAACGCCACCATTGTTTAACATTTAGTTTTCTGGTTTACAAGTAAATTTATGATAACGAAAACGTACCAGCAACAACAACAAAAACAAGGAGAGAGGCGCAACGAAAAAAAAAAGGGCGAGAGAGAGGAATTAAAAGTAGGAAAGGTACGAAATTAAGAATAATAATGATAATAATATCATGGCTACGTGCAATTAAAACGTGGAGTTTATGCAAATAAAAGCGTTTGAGCGCATAATAAATAAAATTTAAATGAACGCAACAAGAACGAACAGCAAAAACACAGGAAGATGAAGTAAACAATACGAAAGATGAATCTGCAACAACAAAAAAAAACGCATTAACAATTTTCAAAAACCACGGGGAATACGAAGGATTTTTTATTTATCCCTCATTATGACCACGAACCATTCAATTCGAATTCAATCGTTGAAGCCCCATTCGCGAAGAAAAAATGCGCCAGAAAGCGGACAAAAAGGCGAATTTTATTCCATTATTACGTTAAAGTAAACAAGCACTTTGCGAATATTAAATTTTTATGCCCGCAGTACACGAATGATATCTGCTGTTTATTGTTTTTGCGATTTTTTTTTGCGTAAAACACGCTCGTTTAATAACGCATTTTCTATTCGACGATTTACTTTTTGCAACCGTTTCTTAACTCCTCGCGAGATCTTCGCAAAAATGACCAAACAATTAACCCCTCGCCCCGTGCACACGCACCGGTTTCAAATTAATTAAAAACGTATTTATGTTTATGTTTGAACAAAAATAATTAAAAATTCAAATTCCTCTCTTTGTCTCTGTCTTTCGCTTTTAATTTGGCAATGAGCGGCGTTATTAAACAGTACGAAAAAAAGAAACGCATTAATTAATACGTTAGAGAAAGGAGTTAATTAAAACTGTAATCATAAAGTGGAAAAGCAACTCATAAACACACACTATTGTTAATCATGGTATTAATGTTGGGTAAAAAGGCCTTATTAACGGCGACGTGTGTGTGTTTACAGTTTGCTGCTGCTGCTGCCGTTCGTCTTCTAATATTTAAAACAACGTCGCCTCCTATCCACCCATTTTATTTCATACTTTGCGCATTTAAATGAACGCAATTAGCCTTTAAATTATAATATATATACATATATACACCGGGAGCGAGGCAATAAACATTAATAATCGACTTAATTAAATTAAATTTTTAATTGCGCCCGAGAATGGAGATTGTTGCCGTTAATTAAAAGAGTTTCGCCAACGTTCCAGCTTCTTTTTCGTTGCATTTTATGGCGTTCCTGATAAGTTACACACACGCAGGACGAGGTTTACGATTCACTCGAAGTTTTCGATGCGAATGAGGATTCAATCGCTTTTTTTGTTGCGAATTTGTAGAACATTTGATTTAATGTAAAATCTACAGTTTTTACGACTCGCTTAAACTTACGAGGGCGGTTTGATATATAACTTGTTTCCTATAGTTATACGAGTGGATAAGAAAAAAGTCATCTGTTTTAAATGACAAATTTAATTTTGCAAGTAATTCCGGCAATAGCAAATGCTTAAACGTTCGTTTCAATTTAAGTGGATAAAATTGAAATTCGGAATGTCATTCAATTCTGCGCTTTTGGATGGGCAAACAGCAAGAAAGCAATTTACTTATCAAACCACCCTCGTACAATTAAACGCGAATAAGTTCTTTACAAACGTTAATAAAATCGCGATTAAAAACGCAATAATTATGGAATAATTTCGCTCTTTTTTGCTGCTTTAACGCCCCATAAAAATCTCGTCGGAATGCATCAATAAAAGGCGTTGTTACCATTCGCGAACGTCATTAGAATCTGCGAATTTAATTTCAAGCTTCAAATCGTCTCCATCCCTTCTTCGCCTTCTTTTCGTTTCATTTCTGTAATGAATTAATTCGTTTCTTATTGTGCAGACTCCAGTTCAATAACATTTATTTCGCTCTTCATCGTCGGCCATTCGTTTTATTAGATCCATAAAGATTATTCTTTATTTTCGCAATAAACTCCGTTATATTTACGCTTTATGGATGCGTCATCGTCAATTTTTTGATCGTCGCCGACGCTGCAAGACCAATCAGTTGTTTAAGATTGGCGATTTGCAAAATTCTGCACGAATGCGAAACAACGCACACGACTACGTTTTGTTTTTCGTCGTCGTTCATCATCAGGTGCGTCCGGCGAACGCATTAATTATCCGCATCGGCATCAGGTAGTGACGTTTATTATTTCTCTTCATCCGACGCCGGTAATTCGGGGCCCCCGTCGAAATAACTCGGTTTCGGTATGTTTATGGTCGGATGTCGCGACATTTAACGAGTCCTCGCCATCATCATCATCATCATAATCAACAACAAGAATAACAGGAGCAACAACGTCTACTGGTGCGTTCCTCTAATACGTGCAATGCTCGGCCCATCGGCATCGCCGCTAACGCCATGTGGTCCCATCTGTCATGGGGGTTAGTGAGATTGATGGGCATCGAGAGTGGTCTGCGTGCGAGCGATGCAAAGCGAAAGGGGTCTTTGCGGTTTAAATGATATATATACGTTTTGTGTGCATACGTACGTTTTGGTCGACGGTCCCTCGTGCATTCAAACGGCACCATTTCGCTTCGAATACCGGGCGATGTTTTTTCAAACGCTCGCAAAAACTCGCGATGATCGTCTCTCCGAAGATTCGCTAACAGCGCCGCGACTCATAGCGATCAAACGCCTCGTAGGCTTGTACGGTAGTCGTCCATCGAATTCGATGGACGATGCTCGTCTCGATTCGCGCTCGTCTAGCGTTTTCGGTGTCGCCCTGTATGTTGCACGTTTTGTCGAACGATGACAATAATTATTATGGCCGGAGACGACCTGCTGCTGCTGCTGTTATGTAACCCGTTCTGTCCGAAACAGCGAGTCCTCGATGTCATCGTCATCCGTCGCGTCGCCAAGGAGCGAGCCGTCGAAACGGGCAGAGTCACGACCCTCGCAATCATTTCCAGCCACCCCAAAGCCTCATCCAATTCGAATCGAAAAATGAATGATCTATCAGCTATCAATTGCATTGAAAATCGTTTTTTGTTCTGTTCTGCTTCGAAGTTGTTTTAATTAAGATAAAGTCTTCGCGAGATAGTGCGGGTGACGCGATTTACATAAATATCCGTTCGTTTAAAGTAATAGTTTTTAATTAATTTTGTCGTCGCCGCTAATTATGCAAAATATTTTATCGCAGTTTACCATAAAAGCGGCGGCGAAACAACGCCGACGATTTCGCACTTTTTGCATTTTTAAACAAGCAGAACAACCGCCGCTTATAACAAAAAAAAACGTACCAACAATAACAACAAAGTAAATAAAAAAGCGCAGAGGAACGAGCGAAATTTAATTAATCCGAAGAAAATCTTCTTATTGCGATTATTAATGAGCGACTTTGTGGTTGTTGAAGGGAACTTTTTCGTTTTTTTTTTGTTTTACTATCCATTCTTATAGTGGAGGTTGTTTAACCAAAACTCCGCAAAAAATGGCGAAGTTTGTCGGTGAGACCGCAAATTTGCTCGCCCATTTCTGCGGCATTTTACTTGCAAGCCGTTTTTAATTAGAGCAAAGGACACATGCACGTACGCGCGCCAAGGGAGAGGCAACAAGATGTGCAAAAAAAATGGTGATCCCACCTTATTATTTTCGCAAAACTCCGCTCGAAATTGTTAAATATTTACAAACGAGAAAGCAATTTGCGTATTTCGCAACCGTGAGGTATTGGATTGGGAGAGCGAGTCTTTTAATTAAAGGGCAACTTAACGTTCGCTTAATTAAAATTAAAACTTATTGAGATATATTAAATTTTTGGCACGTGACCGGACGACGATGCTTTTGTTATCCCTTGCAAACGTGCGCCATAAAATAACAACAACAAGCGGCGGTAGCAAAAAGCGAACGGATTGCCTCTGGGCGGCGAGAAATAAAAAGTCCCGTCAACAATGCAGATTATCGTTATTACCGCCGACTACAGCTACGACTACCCTCTGATTATTCTTCTTTTTCCTCTCTTCTCTCCGTCCATTTCGTCTGTTTTTAACATTTCGCAAACGGCAATTCAATTTTTAATAAACCATCTGTCTCCGTCTCTCTCGCATATTCTTTCGCGATTATTAACAGATACATTTTTCGCCACGCCAAAAAGGGTTGACTGCGAGCGCAGGGAAAAGGATTAACGACCATTTATATTTGCTTAAGGAAGGGTAGCTTTTAATTTTCAATAGCCCTCATTCATCTTTTTCTGCTCGCTTGTCTTGCTCATTGGTTGAAAAGTAAATAATAATCATCGATGTAAAATGGCATAATAATTATAAACGAATCCTTTAAAGAAAGAGAGTAAACGTTGAACTGTTTTGTTTTAAAAGTTCTAATTTTCCATGCGATTTGTCGCGAATCGAAGTTTAAATCGGCGATTAAGAATTACAACATAAACAAGGGAATTGCATTTGATTCGTTGCTGTTTTGCAATTGATTCGTTTCGCGTGTGTTTACAATCGAAACAAAAATAAAACGGCACTGCAATAATGCTAATAATGTTTATGTAAAAGCCGTTAATGTAAAATCAAAATCCTGTTTCCGTTTTTTTTTTCGATTTATTATTAGCGAATCAAATAAACAAACAATAACAATAATGGAACAAGTTACAAAAAAAAACTGCGAAGAAAAAAGTGGAAAGAGAGGAAATAATCAATTTAATTTAAATAAATTTACAATTTAATCATCGATAATACCATTTGATTTTGGCGAACGCCGACGCAAAAACAAGCGAAAACTAACAACGAATAGTGAACGAAACAGAATCGAGTGCGAGAGAGAAATGGGCAGTTTTGCGGAGCATTTGATTAGTCAGATGGAATTACTATTCAAATTTGCAGTAAAATTCGAATTTGCAATAAAATGAATAACCCAACAACCAAAAAAACAAAACCCTTTTTATTGTTTGCACTCCTATTAGTTTTAAATTGAATTACGTGGTTTACATTCCCACTAAACAACGGAATGTGGAAGGTATTAAAAGTCGATAAAAGTTTCGAGAAAACTAAAAGCGAGACGCCACTGTGTTTATACGAGGGTGGGTGGAAAAAATCATACCTAACCAATTTGTATTCGTTCGCGAATCGAAGCTGTCCGATCACTGTTCCTCTCGCCCTCGTATATCTATAAAATTAGTGGCGTCTAATCAAAATTAATTTCGCACAATTTGGTTAAGAAGTGGAGGAATGTGGAGGAAGAAGAAGAAGAAGGTCGATGGGCGACGGAAAAGAAGAAGATTAAGGGATTAACGCGCGGGCGAAGGCTCGTTGCAATTAAGCCGCGAGGGATTTACTCGTTAGCCACGGTTAACTACGGTCATGATAATAATGCGGTCATCTCGCTCTCTCTCTCTCTCTCTCTCTCTTCGTTTACCATTTCTTACAAGCGGATTTTTCTTCTGCGCAACCACCGGTTAACCGCGGGAAGAGCTTTTCGAATTAACCACTTCCTCCTTGGTTATTTTTTTCTGTTTTTTTGTTTTGGATTAATTCTTTGTTGCCCTCCCACCTTCTTCCTCCCGCTTTTATATCAATTGCCAGGTTTTGGGATAATCTAACGGAGATTTCTTCAACGGATCCACACGCAGCGAGCGAGTTGCGAATAAGGTTTTATATGGATCTTACGTGACGATGAGACCGGCAACGTTTAAGCTTGACGTCACGTCGGGCTTCTTACACTTTGTTCCTCCGTCTCTTGCACCGTCCTCGGATGGCAGAAAATTGCGTTCTTCCTTCGGCTCCTCTTACACTTCACTTTATATTGCCCTTTTTTTTTCGGTGTCTTTTCCTTCAATCTATTCGTTCATCCCGCTTCCCAGCGTTCAATGTCTGTCAATTCTCTGACGCGTTCCGGCTTAACATTCAGATTTATATGCGTGTTGTTACGTTTTGGATTTGGGCCGTTTCCTTTTTCGTTTTCTGGGTGCTTAATGGATGGGAATTTAATTTGATTGCTCGCGTCGTACGTTCTCCTCTCGACAATCTCGTCGATAAAAATCGTTCCGATCTTATGTTTATAATAAACGTTAATCCGGCGAGAGGTTTTCGTTTTTTTTTTTCTCGCTTTCTTTCCGTTGAGCTTTGTTCTAATCCAATTGTAAAAATGTCCTCTTCATTTTTCGCTTTTATTCCTTTGCTTTCGTTTCTTTTTACCAACTGAATTAAAGATCGCGATAAGGGGACATTTATAAAATAACACGAAATAACGCGTGTAATGTCAACATTTACTTCTGCCATTATTACAAGATTGTTGATTAATTTTTGTTTCCTTTTCTCTCGCGCTCGCTTTGGCTCTCTGTTTCATTAAATGCCCTCTTATCTAATTCGTTTATTTTATTAATTCATTGTACATTCACTTGGCGGGAATGCAAGGAAAGAAATTAATAAAAATGCGTCCGCGCCAATAAATAGCCGCTAACTAATCGAAAAATGCCATGCGAATTTTTTTAATTGCACCGTGCAGAAAAAAATTAATCTCCCACGTTCGCTGCTCGGATTCGATCGAATTACGAACTGAAAGTTGATTCCCATTGTTTGGTGCCCGTCTGTCTGCAATTCTGCAAGAACGTTTAATTAAAATGTAATTAAAAATTATCCGAGAAAGAAATAATAATCAAGACGGAGGAAGCACTAAGAAGCGGGAACGAAATGATACCTTTCACGCACTTTGTGTATGTAAGATCTATCAAAAGAACAAAGAAAAATAATCATCATGATGATATTAAAGAAAATTTTAATTAAGATCTTTGCGAATATGACAGACTGCAAAAAATAGAGCGAGAGAAACCTCGAGAGAAATACAGATAATAATGAGGTTAATCTGTGCAGAGAAAAGTCTTTCGTTCCTCCTCATTGTTGCATTCTTCAGTTATTATTTGCACTTTTTTAATCAAGACCTTTCCATCATCATCAAATTATCATCGTTCATAAACTATAATAACTCGTGGCACAGTGGCCTTTTAGTAATTTAAATTAATCGAATAGTTTGCAGCTCGTTATTATTTTTGCAATAATTTTTATACAGCTTAAGAAGGCGTTTTAAAGATCGCAAATTAGTCACGCTTTTTATTCGCACATGTTCCCCTTTAACAATGGACGAATAATACAAAAGATGATAATCGAAGAAGCAAAAAGCATCTCGATGCGTCAGAATAAAAGAGAGCCCAACTTTTTAAACTTTTGTCGTGCTTGCTTGCCATTGAAAAGTTGAACGTTTCCGATTGAACTTCCCCACACAAGAAACTTTTGTCACTTTCTTTCGCACAATAATTGCATATAATAAAAAGAAATCGCCGCGGAATTTGGCACTTTTTGCAACTACCCCATACTGAAAGTTAAAAGGCTAACCAAACGCAACGGAAGAGTCGATTAGGGAGAGACGAAGCGAATGTGTGCAATATTAAAATGCGAAAAGTGAAGCAGTTCTTCGTCCGGAAATAGTACATTTTTATCGGAGAAAGAGTTAAGAACACGGTACGAGAACAGACTGCCAATTCGGAGTCACTTAAGAGAGCTGGCGCACAAAGAAAGACGCTCTTCGCCGTAAAAAGCGTGCCATTGTTTGGAGCAATTGCTCGGTACGAAATGGTCCGGATTTAAAGTCGCGTCGTTGCAAAGCTGCCGTTTATAAGTGCGCAACAAGAGGATACGAAGAAGTTGAATATTGATAAAGGAGATGAAGAAGAAGAAACGCATATGTACAAGTACGTTCAAAGGGACACGTGTAAGATAATGGCAGGTCCTAAGAAGAAGAGTTGGAGTTGAGGAAGAAAATTTAGAGGGAAGAAAAAGGATGTGAAACTGCGAGGAAGGAGGAGGAAGTTTCCTCTCAGGAGTAATAGTCGTAGCAAGAGCAAAGGATTTTTGCCATTTCATGACTCCAATAAATACGTTTCTGCTGCATTCGACTCCTCTGTCTCTCGCTCTCGCCGCTTTTCCTTCTTGCAAACCAAACAGCGAGTAAAATCCAAGTCTGAAGACGTTTAACAATAGGAAAATTAAAAAAAGGGCAAAAAGCTAACTGCTACTCCACCTTCATTACGAGTATTTACCTGTCTACAAGGGTTTTAATTTTAAATTTACATTTTACTAATGCGATCGTCCGCAAAACAAACTCAAACAAAGGGACGAGGAATTATGTTGTTTGTCTCCTCTTTTATTTTCGAATTCAAAAAGGTTTGATGTTAATAAAACACACTTGGCCATTTGTGCTAAATTGCAAAAGTGCCAAATTTGAAAAAAAAATTCTCAAGAAAGGAATGAATCTCAATGGGAAACCCACATTCAAACTCTAATTAATCGATCTTTAATATTTATTTGCACAGTTTTAGCTAAAAATAAACTTTAACTTAGCGCAAAGGTTCAGCTGAAAATTAAGCAGATGCTGTTCATTAAGATAATCTCTTAAGAATTGCATTTATTTTCTTTGCCGCGTGACTTAAAGTGACCGGTACGAGAGTTTCGAACGAAGAAGAAATGAAACTTTAAAAAGACATAAAGATACGTGCATTATGCAAGAAGATATCCGTGACAGACCTTAATGCATGCCATTCAAGTCATGACGTACGATTTTGGATTTACTCCGCTTACATATCAAACTATAAACATTGTGTGTGTGCGTGGAAGAAGAAATGTTACGAAAAGAAAAAGCAGAACGACGACGATGATGATGACGGTTCCATCTTTGTCTCGTACACGTTTCGTGTCTCCTTCCATCGTTTCCACTTACCTGACTCCTCAGGTATGCCGGTGAGGTAACTCCATTCTCTTTCTTCCCTTCTTTTTTGAATTATCATAAAGATGTGTATCTATATCATTTCTAAGGACTACGTGTGCGTTTCTTAACCTCTTCCCATCCGCATCGCAGGTTTTTTCCTTCCTTCACCATTACGTCTCCATCACGGGCATGCATGGAAAGCCCTCGTGCATTATTATGCATATGACGAACGTTAAATGTGAAATAAGCTGTGCGTGTAGGTAATTGTTACAAATGGCTCGGACGTTGGAGGAAAAAATGAAATAACAGCGCTATCAACATCATCATCTCGATCATCAACGTCTTATACTTACCTCGTTGCCGTCCCCTTTGCAGGTGGTATACTTACGAAAACGGCTTATTCGTCTCTCTCTCTCTCTTTAAATTCTTCTTCGTTTCACATCCATCCGACTTCTTCTCGTTGAACGTGAAAACCTTTGATAAATCGCATCGGTATTAATATCATTTAAATGTTACGGCATCTTATTTACCGCCTCGAGTGTGTTCCGCAGATAAAACCATCAGGCTACTTACCGCCATTTCAGACTTACTCTTGCAGATTTATTATTTGTATTGCGTAGAAGTGCTTTGGCCATTTCGAACGATTGAAACTATCATTGCGAAAGCTTTTAGTTTTGTATGAAGCCGGATTAAAATTTGGGCGAAACGGGAATTAATCGACGTCGACGTTTTAATGATGGTAAAATAATTTCGATTCCCGACGGTGTCGTTCTTTTTGCGGGGCGTAATCGATATGGCATCGCATAAATAATAATATCGCATTACGAAAATTCGCGAGCTTTTCAATATTATTTCGCACACGCGTCTCGTTCGATTAATGCAACGTTCTCCTTTGGAAACTGGTAGAAAAAGCACGAAGGAAGGAGTTGAAGATGAGCGCAGATTCGTATGAATTCATTTTAATTCATTCTTCACGCTCGATGGTTCCTTTTCCGATTATTTTACAGCATCGTCATCGTCGTCGCCATCACAATAATCTTCATTACGATTGCAGATGGTTCGTTATTATGGATTGTTGTTATGACAGGGATACATATTTCTTCGTATGCGGGAAGACCTCCGCATGTCACTCAACTTATTGACATCAATGGCCGGTTGAATGTGTGTTACTTTTGATTTCTTCTCTTCTCCTCCTCATGCATAAACTATAACAAATCACGTCCACTCTTTTCTTACCATTGTTGTTTCTGTGGTGAATGCGAAGAATTGAATACTAAAAAAAAAAAACGATATGCTGATGATGATTATGATGGATCCTTTGGCTTTTTTGCTTTGAAAGGAAAGTCGCCCTTTCTCCGTCGTCCATTGACCTCTGCGGAAAATCTCTTAAACTTTTTTGGTCTTCGCTGCAATAAAAAAGTCATCTTCAAATTGAAATCTATTTAATTCCCCAACAGTGTTCCTTAACATCCAATTTCGCTCGCGCTTTATCCCGTTCGCCATCTAAATATATGCGAGAGGAATCTCTCTCTCTTTGCCGTCGTAATGGGGAGATTTCAGCGTGAAGAAGGAAGGAGCGTTTTAAAGTCGCGAGAACAATGTAACGCGAAGAATGGCGAGGAACAGGAGAGAACTACATAAATTTTTTTTGAATAACTCCCAACTTATACACGGCGCATTCCATGTTATGTTCCCGAGTCCCGGGAACGACGTTAGGTGTGTATATAAGAGGGACAGATTTGCGACGAGATAACTTTTTGATTGTGTTAGCGACAATGGATTGTTTCTTTTGCATCCACGTCTCCCTCTTTTTATCTCATTTTCTTCCCTTCTTTTCCATCGCAATTTTTTGCTTCGTTCAAATTTAGATGCGAGAAGTTTATTCTCTCCTCTCTCGCGTTACAATTATTGGATTACATGTTTGTCTCGTACCCTTCTCAACAATTTCCGTCACGTTGTGAAATTAAAATCGTGGAAGAGGAAAGCTGAATTTGATTTCGCAAAATCTTAATAAGTCGTCAATTGAAACTTCTAACGTTTTCACTTTTGCACTGGCGAAGAAAGCCGAAAGAAATCGCTTTAAAGTCAACCATCCAGACATTTAGATCTATAAAAAAACAATCAATCACGCTCTTCTGCTTTTTCTTTTCGTTGCTGGGTATACGTCTGAAAGGGGCTAGAAAAACGAAGAGGATTTCTTTTTAGGGCGAGCATTATAAAACGTCGCCCTTCCATGTGGGGAGAGGCGAAGGAGATGACATTAAACAAAAATTTATAAATTCAAATACGTCCCATTACGGTTCATCTAATTCTCGTTCTTGCGCTTATTTTTTTCTCTCTCTTTTCTATGCGTGTAGTAAAAAGTTTTTTGGGCCCCCTCGCCACAAAAAAAAAATCTTTTTGTTGTTGTTCTTGTACGCTGTGTTTGTGTGTGTGGTGGTGGTCCCTACATTACAATGTCGTTCCCCCTACGGGTGTTGTTGCTGCCGCTGTAACCGCTCCTCTTGCCGATTTGTTCCGTTGGTTTGTACATCGTGCTTTTTTATTTTCATTCCTTTTTCAAATCTGTCGCATCTGTCCACATAATTATACATCCCATGACAATGCCAGATGTGCTTTATTTTCCTATCGCGCTTAAATGTTTTATGAAGTTGTCATTTTGCAAAATTAATTCGCGCTCTCTCTCTCGCGCTGACCGTTTAATTTGCAACGCGAGCGCATATTTAATTAACGTCGCCTTCAACATTATTCAAATCGATTCGATTTTTGTTGATGCTGTTGTTGCGCGTCTTATTGCAAATTGAATAGATCCGATTTTGTTGTTGCAGTTCGTTAAAGGGGACGAAATAATACAAAAGAGAGCTCACAATAGATTTAATCAACGTCTCCTAAATTCGACGTGAAACTTAATTCCTCCCATTTTTCCGCCATTCGATTTACGGTTACCATGATTTCACGCGAATTAGTGCGAAAAAAGGAAACAAATTGGACAGGAATTTCGCGAAAAAGCAAAAAATTCACCAAAATTGCAATATAAACAATGGATGGTAAACTGAATTAAAAGCTCATCATGTTTTATAAATAAACAGCAAAGCAATTTTTTCGCAAGCTGTATACGTTGCAACAAAAGCGTTTATCATCGTCATCATAGTAATAACGGCCGAAAAACAACAATGTGCCATTATGAATTTCGCAAATAATAATAAATTAGTTGTGCGTTAAATGATATGAAATTGGTATCGTCGGGGAGGGACGTTCGGGAAGGGTTTCAAAATATTGCAAAATCGGGAGGTAATTTGCGATTTTTGTTGTAGAGAAACGAACAAACTCGCAATAAAATCGATGTGTATGTGTGTGTGGGTAATATAATAAGATCTACGGTACAACAAACTTGAGGTTTTTGCGGAGGGCGAGAAGGAAAACCAAATTACCATCTCGAAATGGGAATTTCCAGGACGGAGGCAATTCGAGAAATTAAACGGTTCCAACTCCATACGAACGTCTTATTCTTCTTCATCATCATCCCTCTCTTTTAATACCGCCAGCAATCGTCGCGCGCTCGCTCTCCCTTTAGCCAGTCGTTCGCAGAAGCCCAAAAACGGGATTCCTTCTTCTCACTCGCGCAGTTTATCCATCCATCCTTCCCTCTACGACTTTTTCCTCATTTTTCTTCGCCTCTTATTCCATCATCATCATCATCCAACTTTCTACAGAAATCCATTCGACCCTGAACTAAACGTACGTCGCTTCTATGTGTGTGGAGGGTTAAATTGCTCGAAGTTCTGATTGAGACTCTCCGCCAATTTTCTGTATAATAATGCTCGTGAACCTTGAACCTACGTGGAACTAAATTGAAACTGGATAGAAGAGAATGGCGAACCGGATGGGAGCGTTGAACGAAGTGGAACGGAGAACGGGCGTTTGCTCGGGAAATAAGAGCCCGTGCACACGTATAAGAGACTTATATTTGGGCGATTGTCTGCCATAAATAAGAGCGAGCAATTTTTGGGGGCAATTCCGCAAAAGAGGATTCTTTCGTCTTAATCAAAAAGCGTCCTAATTAAAGATTCGTCTCCATTGGAATCTCAAATATGTAAACGCAATTGAAATCAATCATCGAGCGATCGAGCGAAGAAGAGAACCTAAAATAAATATTTACAAAACGAGCATTAGCATCTTTCTCCTTCAGAAATAAACGTTCGGGATTTAATGCCCATCGAGGAGACGTTAATGTTAAGTGGAATGCACGAAAGCTTGTACCAGTATATAAACGACCGTCTTCGCTTGTTTCCTTGCTCTCTCTCTCTCTCTCTCTCTCTCTCTCTCTCTCTCTCGGAACAACAATAATTCTCTTCGCCGTCGACGCGAACGTGTTAAGGCTCGCTCGCTTAATGGGCCAATAATTTTTAACTTTATTGGCCGCACATTTCGACGACCGTTGATAACTAACCGCCAGAAGAACAAGACGAAAGGGAACAAAGTTTAAACAGTGAAGCGCAATAACACCGAAATGAAATTAGATACTTAATAACGTTTCGAGAGGAGCGATATTTATGGCTTTCAGCCCTCGTCGACCTTCTTCTTCTTGTTATCGTCCCTGCCGGCCGAGTTCGGAGAAAAAGAAATATTTACTTTAAACTGTTGTGTTTAATTGAAACGAATGAAGATGTAACGTTAGATCTTGACGATGATGATGATGACGGTACCTTGCTTCCTTTATCGTGCTCCCTTTTTTCTTGCGCGTTTCGCGCGACCCCTCGCAGCATAACAATTGGCAATAATAATAAAGCAACAGGGGCCGGAGGAGGGAGTCGAAGAAATTTAAAATACAAGTTCTTTAATGGAGGGTACTTAAAACTTGAAATATTAAATATCCTGAAGGAAAAAAAAAACGCGAAGGGAAGGAGCGTTTAAATAAATATTAGAGCGGAGAGAAAAGAAAGGACGGTGTACTTAAGAGTGGTAACTGAAGAACTTAACAGTTTATATTTTAATTGGATATTAGTGGAGAGGGTTTTTCGTTTCCCTCCCCTTCACTTTTTCGGGGGGTTGCTGTAAGCGAATCCGTGGCACTCTTCTTCCTCCTCTTCCTTTTTTCTTCTTCGTGCCTGTCATACGAGTCGGCTCCATTTAGAGTCCATTAGGATGATTCAAGATGATGACGATGATGATGATGATGGAGAGCGCGAGTGGGGGAATATTAGGGATTTTCTTTAAAGGATATCCAGCGACTGGTGAGGGTAAGAGATACGTTGGTGCCTAAATGGAATCCTGATAGATTCGTGAAGAGGGTGGTTGCCGACTGAGCGCAGGGGTCGACGGTTGGTTGGAGGTGACTCGTGACATTCGTTAAGGGGCACGGATTTTGTCGGAGAGACATTGTGCATACAACGGAACTTAAGATGACATCCCCAATCACTCAATCTGCTTTCGCAGTTTGCCTTCCCCTCGAACCGTCTTCCTCTTCGACATTATCTTATCGAATTCTCGACGGTCTTCTTTTTCGAACGAACGTGTATGTATGTGTGCGGTACTCGAACGGGTTCTATGCGATAATCAGTTTTCCCCGCCGTCGACGGAAGAGGACGGATCAAGATCTAAAACGTCTTCGAGTGGTAGACGGAGATTTCTCGAGTGTTGTCTGAAATTTATTCAATTTCATCGTCCCTCCGCTCTGAACCCCGCGCGGAATGAAATTAAAATGGATCATCGACGGTTTAACGAACTTCGCATAGATTCGATTGAGACATTTCGCAAACCGATCGTTCTTCAACAAAAAAAAGCGATAACTTTTATTATTAATGGAGCAAATATTTCAAATTCGCAACAATTGGCAGCGAGGCAGCGAAAACGTTTCTTTTTTGTTTGTTCTTGCGTTTCGACCGAAATTCGAGTGAATCCTTCTCTATTTAACTGGCTCCCGTTGCCTTAATCTGCGTGCGTTGCTTTTCGCGCGAAAAAATGGCAATAAAACTGTGGTAGATACCGTCGTACGAAACGTGCGGAATCCGACGTCGAGGCGGATCGATGGATTCAATCGGACGTGAAATGAGGAGGAGACGTTACGCGATAAAATTTGAATGGATAGAGACCAAAAGGAAAACGAAAAAGCTCTCGTACAATTCTCCATTATTCGACGTCTCGCTTTTTTTGCAATTCCCGTCTGCTAAAAGTCTCCAATTCCTTCCCATCTTATTCCATTCTTTTTGCCTTTCTACTCTATCTTTTTCACTCCACTTCTTAGTCTTTTCATTTCGTTTTCACATTTGCTCTCACGCATTCACCTCTTTTTCCGTCGTCTTCTTTTTATTTACCAAACAGCGCAACTTTGCCGCTTCCTTCTTCGTCGTTGTTGCTCTTCTTCCTCCGTGGGTAAATAGAGAATAGATGGATGAACGTGATGATAAGGATGAAGAAGCAAATGGAAGGAAAAACAGTGAGACCTTAAATACGAATTCGCTTCTTGCTCGATGGAACGATCATTTCGGCTTCCCTTTTTCACTTGCCTCGATTTCGTTTAGTTTAACGCGCAAGGGGTTGGCAACGGATGACTCAGGTGTACGACCTGGTACAACCGAAGGGTGGAAACTGAACGAAATATCCCCATTTTTAGGGAGACCGTTCACATAATTAATTCCCTCGGTCACTTGTTCCTTTCCTCGACTAAATCTCTTAAATTGCCCACAATGTGAAGTTTTAAGATTAACTTGTCGTAACTTGAACCAGAACAATTGATACGAATCTTTAGCGGTTTAATGACTACAGAATCATCTCCGTGAAAAAACTAAGCTTTTCCGCAATAATAATTAAAAATAAATGGAAAAAACTGGTGGATGCGCCGGCGGAACGCGCGAAGAATGCGATAATTATACGAATTGGTCGGTGAAAGTCGACATTAGAGGTCCGTATCGTATCGTAAACGACTTCCACCTACAGATATTCGAAATCCACTTTGATGAATTAGCATATTATTGAAGTTGGGCCAAACGGCGAGGCGGCGATAGGCGAAATTCGTTCGAACTTTCGAGGAAGTCGAGAGACTATATGTGTACGAGAGAGTGAGTTAAAATCCAATTTTAACGGGAATAGAATGACGGGAAAAAGTACGGAAAAAGTGTGGGAACGATGATGAAGAAGGATAAGTAAGGCGAGACCGTTTAAAATATTCAAACGTAGAAAGGAAGACTTTTCTTTTTCTCGTTTCTTCTTCTCTCTTCTTATATTTTCTTATTTTGATTGATAGACTTCTCCTAATGCGCTCCCGCGCTCTCGCACTCACTTTTTCCCTATCAGCGATTTTCCCTTCGTCCTTCTTCTGCCATCGAACATTCTTTTCATCTTCTGCCCTTTTATTTAATAATATTTTTATTTCTTTCTCGTTTTGTACGACATTTTTATTATTATTTCCTTAGTTTCGTCGTATTAACGTTGAATATTTGATAACTATATTCCATTATGGATGTGGAGGCGGCAAATGATAAATGGTCCGGGCACGTTGGCAAATATTTTTATTTATGGCGCTGTCCCTCAACTTCTGCCTCTCTTAATCAAACGAAATTGTTGGACAGCGTTAATGCTGTCGAATTAAATTCGCTTTCTTTTCGTGCTCGATACTCGGGCACAAAGGAAAGATGAATGGAGTTTAGTTGGCAAAGTTTAATTGTCGTCATCGTCGCAAACTTTATCTAATAAATCTTGCATTATTCGAGGCGACGACGATGATGATGGCGATGGGCGGAGGTGTTAGCTAGCAGACGGTGTTTGTTGAACCGCTTTGTGTGCGATTCTTTCTTCGCCTTTTCGCCATGCGAGACACCCAAACGGAATTTCGTGCACGAAGTTTCGGTTTGACTTTCAGCTAAATGTTGTTCCATCTCGACAAACACTCCTCTCGCCACGTCCCGACTCCCGGTGTTTGTCCTTCGGGCACACGACTTAGCCCACTTACTCCGCAAAAGGACGCGAGTTCAGTCGAGGATCGCAGGCGAAACGGCAACTAATTGAATCCGAGTACGAGCAAAAGGTGGAGGAACGTCGTGCAATTAAATCCACGTAGGAAAACCGTGTGACACACATGCCCTAAGACCGAGTAAACGACCGAATCTCAGCAGTTCTAATAACGATACGGAAAACGCGCTCTCGGCCGCTTTATCTACCGCACTCTTTTGCCCCCGTACGTCATCAACAACGAACGACATGAACTGAACGGACAACATCAACAACAACGACACGTTACCGGATATAAACAACGTCATCGGGCTTTAATTAAGTCCCCCACGGAATCGTTTGCCGATGTTTTAAGAGAGGGCGACCTCCGCCGCCGCCACCGCGTAATTATACATGCAACGGCACCTCTTCGGGCGGTTTTGCCATTGACATATCCTTTAGCAATTTTTTAACCCTTTGTCTCCCAGTTTACTAAACCCGAAGCATCTCTTTGATTATGTTTTTTTTTTCTAACGACGGTTAAACGTAATCAATTAATACGAGTGGATTATTTCATTCGAAAAAGCAACTCATCCCCCGACGATTCGAAGCGTTCGATTGGAAATGGATGAACGTTCTTTAAACTTCGTCATCCACTTTCTCGCTCCGTCTTCTCCTACGTTTTGTTGTTGTTAATGTTAAATCGTATTCGAGAATGCGTTACCGATCCAAACGAGAAACCGTGTTTATTTAAAACAACTTTTCGGCTATATCCACTAGAGACGTCTCGGAGTGCCGAACGTTTCTTGTTCCAGGAATAACGATCCTCCTTTTCCCCACAAACCGAGCGTACGCAAGAGTTTTTCGCCGTTTTTTTTTTTCGCGCGCCACCATTCCAATTTCTAAGGTAATCTTTCTATTAAAGTACGAAAACGATCTTTCCCCAAACTTTTACTTTCTTCCCCGTCCATTTAAACTTCTTTCTGATGCGTGAGCCTTCGAGAGCAACGGCGGTGGCGAATAGATTCGTGGAGGAATTGTTGCAGAAAACGACGACGATGATCCCGCCCAACGTTTTCCCACTTGTGTTTGCGAATATTTTCGCCGTAGAATAAATTCGAGCCATTTTAACACTTTGCTAGCCATTGTATTTGCCATCAACATTATTATTATCGGAGTGAATTCGGTCGTGAAAGTTAATGCACGATTGATTCGTATGTATACAATATTCGAGTAAAGTGAAGTTTGAAGATCCGCTATTCGGATGGGCAATCATCTGTTTTATGCAACAATGGAAATGCAAGGGGAAAAAGTCGGCTACGATTCGTGCACCAACCGTTCCTAATTCTTATTTCTATCTCTTTGTTTCAGGTGAGTTCTTCTACCATTTACTGATCCGTCTTGAAGACCAGAGGAATCCACCGATTTCCACTGGTAAAAGAAGGGTAACGACAAATTGTTTTCAATCGATTGAAATGTATAATTGTTGTTCAATTTGAAGCGTAAATTAATTTTTGTTCCGTTGCTGCTGCTGCTCGCGATTTAAATTCAATTAATTAAATTCGGATCGAGTTATGATGCCGCTATTGTTTTCGCTCAGGTAGGAATTACACGATAATTGCGAGAGCGAAATGTTTTCGCTATTTTAATTAAAAATTCGTAAACGGTCGACGATGATTTTTAATAATATTATTTAGGAGACGGAATTAAATTCCGAACGCATTTTTTTTGTTTAAATACGGGCAAAATGAACTCGTCATTATTACGGCAAAGGTTTCGTTTTCAGCATGTTTGTTTTTACACGTGCCACAAACATTTTTTACGTTAATTTTAGCGGCCCTTATTGCAATTTCGCGTGCAAAATGTAAACAGCATTTTTTTTCGGAGGGTCGCTAGCGACAAAAAAAGCAAAAATTGCTGAAGATACCTGCTGAAAAATGAATATCAAATTACGACGGTATATAATTCCTCATCAAGCTGATCATGATGATGCAAAAGCAAGTACGTCCGGGTAAATCGCATTTTAATTAATTCATCCAGTTTTTTTCTGCGCGGGAGGTTAAACGACCTTTTTACCATTGCAAACAAAAATTGTTGAAAGGGGATGGTCGCTAAAATTTGATATCCCTCCGCTTTTAATTACGACGCCACCCGAATCCATTTGATAAACAAAAAAAAACTATTTCTACCACACCTTAAAAATAAAACAATATCGTTAACGATGGTAACTTGCTAGTTGGTGGATGTCGGTAGATGATGATGATTATTATATTTTTTTTTACGTGGAGGCCACCCTCTCGCATTTCCCTGCCATTTAAATAACCTTCCCGAACTAAAAGGTAAACTAAGCAGAAAAACAAAATGAACTGGAAAACGTTGGTTCACGAAGACAGGCACGTAACTAGAATATGAATGATGATGATTACAGTGATAATAATCGTGATGATAACGTTGAGGTAATTATCGTAAGGTTTGGTTTAAATTAGCACCTTTTTTCGAATGAATTAACACGCTTCGAAGAACTGGAGGAACTCCAAGGGATTTTTACGAATTTTCTATCCGAATACAGCGTTAAAGTTCGTTGAACTAAATCTTCATTTCGCGAAATATTTTGGCACCAATTCAACTCGCGACAACATCGAGAGCAATTATTTACAATCACTCTTTGGCCTTCGCGAAATGGAATGCAACAAAACTACCGAATTAAACGAGAAACCAAGGAAGAAATGAAAAATGTCTTGTGCGTGATCGTCGCCCGTTACAAAAAACTTTCCTTTTGCATTGCGGCCCATCGCCGTTAATCAAAGCGACAATTTCGCAGGTGCCAAAAAGTCGGCAGCTTCGTATTGTTTTGTTAACTAATCACCGTCATTCTTCCTCCATTATTTACATGCCTCTTCAACGAGGCCGAGGTTTTCCTTCTTCGCCAGAATGTTTTCCCATAAAGCAAGCCTCGCGTCTTTGCCTAATTGAATTTCCGGTAATCAAGGGAGCGCAGTTAATGCGTTCGGGTTGGCGGTTCTTCGATACACACAATTTCATGGATGATGCACGAGGATTCGGCTTAAATTTACTGTTATTGCTCCTCTGCCATTAAGAGCAGCAGTGATTTATAAAATTGCAGATGAGAGTGTATCGATCGTTGCAACAACAACAAAAAAACAAACGAAACGAAACGAAAAGAGGATTTGATCTTGTTTAAATAGTAATGGCTCTAAAATTTTCGCCGGATCGAAACGAGCGTCTAGACCGGTGCAAATAGCATCCACGAAGAGCCACTTAACGCTTATTAAGCCCTTTCCAATCGCTACTTCACTTCGCTTTCTTTTATCCAAACGTTACATTAATAACGAACTCAATAAGTAGCTTTGATTCGATTAAATCGCGTACATTAGCCTCATCAAAATGATAGTTACATTTATCGCTTAATCGGCTAGGAAACCTAATCAAATCGTTGCCTAACATCCAATCTTCTGCATTTTATAAGTTTCTAAACACTTTTCCTCGTTAATAACCTAAGGAAAATTCAGAATTTCCTCGAAGGCCCTCTCAAAAACCATGACAACCTCTAATGCGTTTGTACTTTTCGTGTTTCTTCAAAGAACAACTTAAACGCACCAAAGGATGGTAACGATAATTTTATTAAAAAATGTATGATTAGCGTGTACACGGTCATCATCAGTCGGTTAGTTTCTTTCTTTATTTATTCTAATTCCAATTCCCGTCCTCCTTCCGCCAGCCGATCCGCCGTCGTGCCTCCCATTCTTCGACGATTTAAATAATTCTTTGTCTTAACCCCGTTTCCTTTTAGAAGTCGATGTAAACGGAAACTTTGCCCGTATTGAATATTCTAAACGTAAATGAGGTCTTGTCATGTGAAGAAGGCAAAAGAAATACGAGAAGTCGCAGTTGAAGGAGGCGGAGGTTGTACGACGAACACGACGTCATTAAGTATTTAATTGTAATTAATGGGAACTTAAAGAAACGTCATTGTGACGTGGAATTATTTTCCGCTACCGAAAAGAAAAGAAAAAACGACAACAGAACGCAACGTCCCGGAGGCGAGCGAACGTATGCAGAAAATCTCCGGCAAATAGAGTGATAGAGTAGGAAAATTCGATTATTCGATTAGTGCCTCGGCAAACCGTTCGAATCCTCGTCGCCATTATCGTTACCGGAGTCCCTTAACCGAAACCCATCCTCGTTAATAATTCCCCAACTTTAATACTTAATTAGTACCTGTACGTCGTGTGCGCCGCACCTCGTCGAAGGAGACCGGGAACGGTGGCGGCGGCGGCAGTTTATCTCCAAGCCAACCGACTGGAGAGTATCCCTTCGCATCCCTATAACGGTTTCGCCCGTCGTACATTGATTCGCTCCAGTAAATATTTGATAGACAATAAATCGTGGGGTGGACGGGGAGAAGAAGGCGGTGGCAACGGGGTCGGGATTTCCGCTAGGAACAAGGGACAATGAGAATGGTAGGAATTGAACAATACGTGGGGAAGAAGAAGACGTCTTATACAATATGCATACGTGCGTTTGATGCCGAATGGGATTGTATCCTTGAAGGGAAGATATTTCGGTTTGCGTTCCCGAGGGACCTCCACGCGGACCCCCTTCGCAAAAAGGAGTCGACGCTTTTTTTCTTCTTCTTCAGTTTCATCTTGACAGTCCTCCTAGCCGTTTATACCGAGGACATTAAAGTTTTACCGGTAAACCGTCCCGCAGCCAAAGCGGAATATTTTCTTTCCTCCCGAAGGGGAGCGTTGAGAGCTGATGGGGAAAGAAATGGAAATTTGCACCAAAAAATATCGGTAACCAGACACGATTCCATTTTCGCGGATTCCGGCCAATTATTTCGCGAATCGCATAAACAATTGCTGTAAGGGCGATAAGGGTGCGAAGTTGCTTTCAAGTCTCCTCGATTCTTCCGAACGAAAGCCAAAGAAGTCTTTACTATCATCAACAACAACAACAGGTTCACTTCTTCTCTTTTCCTGTTGTTTACCGCTGTTATTTACCTACGCTATCTGATTGTTAAACGAAAAGAGGTAAACGAAGAAAGACCACCCACGCGATAATAATAAATTCATCCTCGATTATTCAACGTTTCTCTTTTTCTTTCTAAACAATTGCATTCAGTTTCCCATCGAACTGTAAGAAGAGTTTAACTCCTGCCACAAGAGTTTAACTTCTTAAGCGCAGGAAATTGAGAAACCGTTTAAAAATCGTTTAAACGTTCGTCCGTTTCTTTGGGTATCCGCGCAGTTCCTTCACCTGCTTCTTGAGATGTTAATTACGATTACGTACCGATTGTTAGTCGTTCGCTTATTGAAACCGCCCAACGGCGTTCCTTTTTTTGCGCTTATAAACATTTATCTGGATGGTTAACGTATAAACAAATGCCTGTGCTGGAGGAATAGAAAATTAAGAAACGTGTTCGACACCGGTTCTTCCCATCGCCATCGTCATCTTCTTTCGACTCGTTTTTGTTTTTAATTTCTTGTAACCGTTTAAAATTCTTCGTTTTATTCCTTCAGTTCGTCGATGGGTTCGGCGTTTATATTTAAATTCATTCGAGCCTATTAAAATATATTCCGTTTTTTCTTTCTTTCTTTTTTCTATCAGATGATAATGAATAGGACGTTAATTATAATCAAGGTCTTCGCGCTGTTAAATACCGTCGATTCCTTTTCATTTTAATTACGTGCGTCCATCTCTAATCCTTATAAATTAACATTTAATTAGTCTGCTCGAGGATTTATTGTTATTAACGTCATCATTCTTATTGATGTTTGGTTTGGGGAGTTTAGTTTGTTCTCTCTCCGAAGCGACGTTATAACGAAACTGGTTGATGATGGCATCCCAATTAAAAAAAAATGAGATTCTCTTGTGGACGGGAGAAATTTGTTCCATCCTTTGGAAATTGTTTCGATTGGTGTCAACTTTTTGTCTTTGAATTTTCCGTTTTTCATCCGCATCCTAAAAGGGGGGGAAAATGAAAAATATTAATGCATTAGCAAAGAGAAAAAGGCACAAGTTGAAAATTTCAATCCCACCGAATGAGAGAAAAAAGAAATAATTTCCCATGGGTGTGGTGATTATATGATTTCTGTTTCCCTCGTGGTAATTTTTGGCCATAAGCCCCGAACCTTCCCCGTTCCTCTTTCGCTTTCCATTTCGACATTCGTTTCTGCGGAGCCTCCTTTTGCCGCGTTATTATCATTTGACTCTCGTTCGTTCTTTTTTTTTGCCGCATCTCTCTAAGAGCACGCGTAATTTGTTTCTCTTTTTTTCGGCGACCAAGGATCCGAGTTCGCAACAAACGCACGCACGCGATAAATAATCTTCTTCCGGGGTGTCCTTTGGAGGATTCCCGCGGATTTTCGTAACGCCGCTTTAGGGACCACATTCATTATTTTATAATATCTTTTTTCCCGTGTGCTCTTCCTATTCTTTTTCCATTTAGTCGACAACGAGGTTCCTCCCGAACGTGTTAGTCATCGTCTGAGGATTTTCATCTCGTCATCATCATTATCTGCCTTCTTCATGTGAATTCGTTTTCTATTAATATTAAAGTAACCGAAAGGAGAGGAGACTTTAATAAGAGAAACATGGATTTATTCGAATATTACCTCTGCTGAAGAAACGCAAGGGGATGATGGCTGCTGCTGATGATAAATTCCATTCGGTCATGTTTATTATTTATTTTCGTACACTTTCGATTCTTCTTGCAAGGGTAAAATTGAATGAAAATTCAATAAGAGATTGGACGGAAAAGACAAGGCCGAAGAAAGGGGGCGAATGCGTGTGGTCAGTCGAACGCGTACGTTGAATAATAAGAAGACGCATACGGGAATCTTGTGAAGCAAACAAAAAAGGAAAAGAGGAAAAAAAAACGAATCAAAGAAACTACAAAAGCGAAAAACAAAAAGAGGCAAAAGAGGAAACATGAAATGGAAGTAAAGTGGAAAACTCCTTTCGGAACAGCGAAAAATCCGCTTCGTATCGACTTTCTCGGCCGGCTTTTCCGCCTTTATGGAAAACTCGTCCTCATCAATTGCAGGTCGTCCTCCTTTCGCCAGATCACTTTGTCCCACCTCCCCGAAGAGCTCATATTTCCACTTCGGTTCGCCCCGATCTCCACTACGGCGCTTGGTCATTGTTGTTGCCCTTCGTTCTTATCGATGACACGATTTCCAATCCTCTCATCTTTTTTTCTAGAAAATGAAAGTGAAAACATATTGGGGATCAAACGAGTTAAAGAGAAATGGGGAAACGAATTGGGGAACAAATTCTTCTTTTTTTCTGAATCCCTCCTCTCATCACTCATAGATTAGTCATAAACGCGATGAACGTATTAAATTAATTAATTTCTTCTTTGGAAGTACGTTCGGTAATTAATTCAAACATTTTAATACAAACAATAGAACGGTTAATTACCTGCGCTAATTAAGAATTACCGCGTGTGTGTGTTCGCACGTTAATGTAATTCAATTTAATCGACGTAAACGTGTTCTTATTGGACGTTTCTTCGGCAAAAGCAAGTTTTCGTGGTGTTAAATTTCGATTTTTAAGCGAATTCATGTCGAAGAGGAAAAGCACAAAGACGCACGCGGCGTGCTTTTTAATTATTGCAATAAAATTGGCGTGAAAATGTTTAAGGACGATTAAATTTCCACTCGAATATGCACCATCATCATCATCATCAGCAGCAGCAACAGCAGGCTTTTGAATATTCATTAGGAACGCCGAAAAAGAAACAAGAAAGGAAAACGAAATAAATCAAGTGCACCTAAGTAGGTGGTGCACTCTTAAAGCCATCTTGCTGCCGTTGTTCGTTATTTTCGTTTGTTTAACGCTCCGGAGGATTTAATTGGATTTGCAAGAACCGAAGTTTGTTTTAATATGCAAACGTCCACCAAAAAGGTATTTGAAACAAGGACCAGATAATTTGCAAGCAGCAAAATTAATAATGTCCATCCACCCCCATCAAAATACTTCCTTACGATTCCTCGCGAGTTTTTCTCCATTTTATTCCATCTTACATTTAATTATCCCAACATATTTCCACGTCGGTCTCGTTAATCCTTTTCCCCGCACATTTTCGACAATTTTTCTGCACTTTATTCGGCGTTATTAAGCGATATTGGCGGCGCGAATTAGTCCATTAGAAAGAAGGAAATGACGAGGAAAAAAGCGATGCCCATAATTGTCATCATCTTCAAATTTTATTATCAATTTATATTAAGAAAAAAGGGCAAGTAATTCTTCACTTTTAATTGTTATTATATTGCGAAACGACTTTTCCCAATTTGCTGGTTGTACGTTACGAAAAAAAATTGGAAGGAAGAGTTAACAAACGTTTATAATTTGATTCTGTTTCATCTCGAGTAGGCAAAGAGACTTTCAGTTATTACTTAAGGGAAGGCAAAAAAAAGCGTAGAACAAAAGGAAATTCACCGTTAGACGTAATTAAAAAGCATAAAATGGAATACCGAGGGAACAAAAAGGAAATTTCTCATCATCGCCATCGATCGCTTATTATTTATCGCACAATTGCCGAGTGCTCCTCTCCTTTCTTCGCCGTCTTCCTCTTCATTAGTATTCAGTATCCGCGATTCAATTGCATAAAATTGTACATAAATTAAAAACGAGCGGGGACGAATTAAAATTCCTCGCGTTACTTTTTTTAATACAGAAAAAAAACGAATTAAAAGTGTGAAATGATGAAGAACAAATCGCGTTTCGAACCACATTGTTTCGCATTAATCGTACATTATCATTCGCTTTTTATTTCGACGCCCCCGTCCACCAGCTCTTTGCAATCATTCACCATTATTATTATTCACTGGTTTAACCGCATTTTTTTAATTGTTACGTTCCTCCCTCGTTCGCTTGCATCCGATTAACACTAATTAAATGCGATTTAATTGCAACTGCAGACGACGCAAAAAAAGTTGCTAAAAGAAAAGAAAATTGTTGGGCTACAAAACTTTGCGAAAGGTGAAGTTGTCTCGCGTATTCGCGACACGTAGCCTTCGTAGTAAATTATTTAAACCGTGCTTTTGAAGAATGTACCGTTGCGTCGACGGTCCTCGGGTGCAGTAAAGGGCGGGAGAGTTTAAACAATTTAAAAGTACCGATCTCGCGTTTTATTGTTCGAGGCCTACCCGGGGAAAAATAGCGATATTAATAATCGAATCCTCTTTTTTCTTCTCCGGCAAGGAAAATAATAATAGTTATCCTGACGGCGCTCGTACATCATTGCGTTAATAAATGATCGTTGTTTCGCTCGTTGTTTCTTCGGCTCCTCACCGTTCAATTCGATTCCTCTTGCGTTCGTGCCTCATCCTCGTCCGCCTCTCTTGCCTCCCTTTCGCTCTTCATCCTCTTCGCGTTATCGCGTCGATAATAAACGCACCTCAATTAATTTCGACGGGATCTCGCGTTATAAATCACGACGGTCCCTCTCCCATTATTATTACGAATAAAAAGGCGACGTTTATTTATTCATTTACGAATAAATAAACGAAACGAAAATTGATAATGAAGCGTAAGAGAAAAGTCCACCTACATAATTATACGTCGATAACGCCCAAAAGGTACGTTCTTTCGTCGCTCTCTCTCTCTCTCTCGTTTTGTTCTCGAGATTTATTCAGTTGAAAGATTCGGCGTTTATCGCGTTTATTTTTTTCGTTAAGATTGCTTCTTTCCTTAGTTCTTTTTTAGTGCGTCCGTTTCGTTGATAAAGCAAAAGCCATCATCTTCAACCCACGCGATTTAAATATGGAGAAGCGAGTGGTGTAAGTGAATTTTTTCTTATCTCGCGGAGAGTTCCATCTTTTCGGCTTATGCCTCTTCCATTTGTCTCCATTTCGTTCTTCCTTTTCGTTTCAACAAACGTGTCCACCCATGTGGCTGTTGAGGAATAATTTATTGTTAAAGTGACCCTTGCAAATACTAAACACGAAGAAGACTGTCGCTGCGTTTATTTGCAAATTTGATAGAGACTTTTGCGGGAACCGATTGGAAGTTGTGACGTTTTTATCTCGCTGGAAGTTGCAAAAAAGTTCGTCCCTCGTCTCATTGTTCGCCCCCCGTGCTATTAATAAAACGGTTGGCTAATTTAAATTACGAAAAAATTTAATTATCTGATACCGCTCGTCTCAACTTTCTTGCGTTTCCTCTTTGCTTTCCCCCGTTTCTTTTTGCTGTTATTTACATATATACCACCATCTTCCTCGCTGTTGCTTCTTTTTTAATTCTCGCTATCGCCGAACGTCGACACACCATCACCGGCGTCAAGTGGAAAAGAAACAAGCGAAAGAAACTGGCCGCTTCTTTTTGCCCGTGTATCTTGGCAAGGAACTAAATTTTAATTTCCGTCTTTGATAATTACTTAGATTGCGAACGGTTCTTCTCTCTCCCTTCCTTATTCCATTCGTTTCTGTTCGAGCGGAAGAGTTTCCTACACGATAGTCGATGCCAAGCCAATATTTTCTGCGCCGTTGTTGCCAATTTACATTTGTCCCATCGCACATGTTTGGCATCGCTTTTTCCACGCTCTTTCTTCTCGATTTTTGCGAAACGATTCCACGCGATTGAACCCAAAAGCGATAATTTCGTGGTCGGATATTTACGATTTGTTTTTTTTTTCGCCTTTTTGCGTACGGTTGAACAACCGAAAACCAACCATCCAGCGACGATTGGCGATCACACGCAGTCGGACAAAGTTTAGCTAGTAGTGAAAGTAGTCGATTCAATTCAAACCAATATGTCTTTTTTTTTTGTTGCTTTCCCTATTTCCCAGCACGATTTTCAACGGACTTTCCAATATGATCCGCTCGTAAATAGTCGATGGTCGCAATACTTTCACTTTTTCCGCACTCGCTTTATGTCTCTTTCGCTCCCATTTCGCAAGTACGAAAAATGTCCCAATCCATATGCGAGGCGAACCGGTTTTTCACAATTTCCACGCGATATTCGCAATATAATAAAATCAATTTTTATAAATTGACTTCGTCCTCGTCCTCTCCTGATTCCTGGACGGAAATTTACATCTTTATTGAACCGATCTCTTGTAAATACACGCGTATGCGACGCAAAGGGAGGACAAATTGATAAGAGCAGGAAATAAATAAATACAACAGGAGGAAAGGAAGTTATGAAACGGGGGAGGTGGAGGAATAAAAGGACTCAAAAAAAAACGTATACGTTTGTTGGTAGTAACAACAGGGGATGGAATGGGAGGGAAGGAGTTTATGTCGCAGATGGTCCAAATTGATTTCCTACCTCTTCCACGATTTTATTCCTGTTGGAACCCCATAAAAAATCCTAGTGCCGCTACAGGAAAATAAAACGGGAACGTTTCCTAGATCCAGCCCATTTGTTTATTGTTCGCGCAATGCAAGAGCATCGATTTCGATCTGTAGGTTCTTCAGGTTGTTAAGCCCTATAACGGTGATGTTAATAATTGTTTGTCGATTAAGGAGAAATTGCGGGCGGGGTCGATTGAACGGAAAAAATTGGCCGATGAATTATGAAAAGGCTTCGTTTTTCTTCATTTACTTCGCTGCATACCACGTTCGCCGTATTATGCATTAATAATAAAAGCGTATTACCACCAGCCAGCAATTTATTACTATCATTATTACTTATTGCATGTCCATGTAATTAATTGATCCTCTAATTATATTCTTTGTTTTATTAACTTTTTTCCATTCTTCCGCGTTTTTTCCCCACAATTTTTCCTCTTTCTCTTCATTTTTCTCATTCTTTGTCAACGTGTTTGCGCCACGTTTTATCGACGTCGCAATTAATATGGAAAAAGAGACGTATTACACACGTGCAATATGTATATGTGTGGAATGGAACGCAGGAGAAAGAACGATTTTTTCCCTTTGACTACGAACAACCAACATCGACTCATTAGTCTTTTTCATTTTCCTCTTCGTTTTGTTTCTATCTGCTTTTTCCTCAGAGCATAGATATGTACATTTTTTTGATAAGCACAGACTAATTACTAGAAAAGCGTTGTAATAATGATGGAAATGAAAAGAATTTTTGGTTTTTCGCATATTTCATCAGCGTCCTTTTGCAAATTTTTTCCACGTGGATGGCAATCGATATGGAATCACGGGCGAATAAAAAGGGAAACGGATGGGGAAAAAATAACAGCCATTATCATTATTGTAGAGGCAACAAAAGAAAATTAAAGCAAGCTACAACTACGACCTATTATCATTATCGTTATGGTCGGATAATTAAAACGGCCTGAACATTATTTCGACCTCTCCTATAAATAATCATTAAATAAACATAAATACCACGTTAGATTCTGATTAAATAATTCCCATTTCGTGCGGTCGTCGTATAAGAACAACCAACGACAACGATAAGTAGGAATTAATGGAAAAATAAAAAGAGGCAAATGATTCGCTACAAACTTTTTTCGTTATTGAAACGAAAGCAACATGAAGAGAGAGAGAGAGAGAGACGCCTAAATAATTTATTTAATAATAACGAGTGGTGTTTAAGTGAATTTGGGTCACTCACTCACTCACCTGCCCATTTATTTATTAACAACGGTTTCGGTTGTGTTTGCAGAGGAAATTGTCATCGACATTACGGAATGTTAGGAAACGAAAGGAGCGACGGAAGGCAATAATTTTCCATTATCCATTCCGTTCTGTGTCGCTACAAGACTCCGGCGGGCCGTTGTTGCCGCTATCGTCATCTAAATCGCCTCGTTATTACGATTTTAATTTGCCCCGCGTTAAACGGTTGCCATTTTTCTTCGTCCGACACGTGAAAAACCGATTCAACACTTTTCGAAACCTTCGGAACGCACACGTCGATGCGAGCATTGTTTCGATGTGGCAAGAGTAATTGCCCCGGAGGAACATTTACGATTCATATCTCGAGACGTATTCGTTAACGTCAATCAAATTCGATCATCTTTGTTCGCTGCGTTCCTTAATAGCTAATTAATATCATTTCGCATTTCGCCAATCTCCTTCTTCCGAAGACTTCCCCGTCGCCTCTGTTATTATTGCCTCCCCTTCGGCCCGATCCGCGTATGGCCCTCCCCATTAAAGAGGGTAAAAACGAAATAACTCAATATAATTCAATCTGATCAATGAATGGCCGAAAAATCAATTACATTTGTTATTTCCTGCGTTGGAAAACGTATGTACAGTCTCGATGGGGCAGGGAGGAGTGAGGGACGAGCGTCGTCCATCCCCTAAACGGAGGGAAAAAACGGTTTCTTTTTTCTTTTGCCTCCTACTCTTCTTGTTGCCATTGTTGTCGTACGCTCTTCTTGTTGTCGTCGTCGTCGTTGTCGATGGGAGCTATTCGATTAGCTTCATGCTACACGAGCGTAACGCACGAATCGATACGTTTTTTGCCCCATGATAACATGGGAAACACAACTTATGTTTATCTTTTTTATTCGACGTCGATACTTCGATACATGAACGTCTGATAAGTGCTATTTATTCCTGTTTGCCAATCAAGTTTTTTTTCCTTTCGTTCCCCCAACTCCGGTCCTCGCTCAACCAACGATACTTCTTGCACGAGCTTTTAAATGTTAATTTATGTCGTTATCGGCGATTAATGGTAACATAACGGAATCAGAAGTAATCAAAGGAAAAACGATTTCGGAGCCCGCAACGTTCGTTTGCGTCTGCCGCGGCGCATCCACCAAAATTAGCATCTCGCTCGGTAGACTATTTCGTTTTTTTTTGCGCAATTACGACTTTACCCATAAAATTATATCCATATCGAAGTTAATTACGAAATAAAAAGGCAACGAATAGTTTGAATTCTTGCGAATTTCTTTTCGATTTTACGATCACTGCGATGTGGACAAACGTGGAACATTCTTGTCGGGATTTTCCTTCTAATTTATTCCACTTTTTTCCCGTTACTTTTTAACAAACATACGTTTTATATTACTTCTTCCATACGTGGGGGCCTACGACATTATTATTGGTAAAATACCAGGGGCCGGTTCTATCGAAGTTGACATGCGACGTATCGTGTTACGCAGCACTTTCCATTCATCCACCCGAAAAGAAAGACGAGGAAAATGCAAGAAGGAGAGAAGATTAAAAAATGTAATCGTGTGTGTTAAAATTCCGGAGGTAAATAGGTTTAATGGTCGGCGCAATGCCTCAAAGTAATTTCAATGTCTTCGAAGTGGAGATTTTTTCCTATTGGATAGACGTAATTACTTACAGACAGAAGGGCGTCCGTTAGGAAGGGCCTAATCAAAATTGGACATTAACGACGGCACCGAAAGAAGCCCTTTTCGAAACACGGAATTTAGTGTTATTAATAACGATCGTTCTTTGCTTTCGGACAGCAAATGGCATTTTAATAACCCGCTGTAATGCATCGGGTTTATAAAACAACAAGAGGGAACCGATCACGGAAAAAAATATGTATTAAAAATAAATTTGATGGCGAATAAATTTTTCGTTGTTTTTGGGCGGAATAAATTCGTTTATACGTGCAAGTGTAATGTTACGGGGCGAGTGTGTGCGAGGGAGATGGCGAGGGGAAAAAAGAGGAGGGCCCGCTATATATTTTTAATATTAACGACTCATAAAACATGTAAATGCGTTTCTAATTTTAAAATATTGTACGTACATCCCAATTTCGTTAATGGCCAATAATAATGGAAGTAATGCGGCCGCAAAAAGGGCAAAAACAACATCGACAATAATAAAAGCGTTAGGCCAAAAATTCGTTTCTTTTTTGCGTGTGTCACCGCTCATTAAATTTGTATAATTCGTTCTTCTTTTTGGCGCAGTTTGTTTGCTTGTCCTGTTAATTAACGCTCATACAAATTTGCACAAGTTTTATTTTAACCGACGCGTCTCTTGCGCCAAAATTCGATCAATGGCAACGAGGAAACGAAACGCTCGTCATCGTGCGAGCATCCTTTTATCTCGTTCTGATATTACTCCATAATTTTACGTCCTCCATTACATTAAATTCGGTTTTGCATTATAGAAATGTCTACATAAAATTTTTTATTATTGTGCTCGATGTCGTAACAGTATGGACTTTTATAACTTTACTGGAGCGTAAGTGGCGTCTGTCTCTTTAGAAATATAAGGATGCGGACTCTTCTTCTTTCACTCGTAAAGAAACTACAACGCAAAAACGAACAACCGGAAGTCGGAATAAATGTTATTTAGAAGCGAAAACGCAAGAATTTTCCTTTAAAATCGACTAACTACATAAGGACCGATTTCGTTCGCGACTATTTTCTCCATTTTCAAAAAGACAATGATAGTAAAACTGAAGGAAGTAATAAAAATCGGACGTCTATTGAAGTAAATTCCGTTAAAGTAACGATAATAATAATGAAAATAATAATTCTATCCCCTTAAGTAATCCAATCTCGTGTATTAAGGAGGGACTAGTCCATAATTTCGCTCGTACATAAGGAGAGAGATCCTAGCGAAATAGATTGGATTCATTCGGGTGATTCTTGAAGTGAAAGAATGGGGCTTCTTGGCAACGAATCAGCCAGTAAGTACGCGTATATTTATGGAGGAAAAAGAGGGACCAAAGGGTCGTCTCTTTATTTCTGTTTTTCTTTTGCGTGGTAGAACAAATACGAGCCATTGCGTTTTGTTTCAATTTATGAATTGGCCGCATATATACGGGGGCCACACTTATACGGAGACATGCTGCAATAATACGAAGAAGTGAAAGGAGAAAAGTGAAGGAAAAAGATTTTCCGCTCTCCTTTTTGTCGTCCCCCCGGTTTTTATTGTTGTTGGATTTGTTTTCGTAGCCGAAGAAGAAGAAGAAGAAGGTCTCTTTACAAGTCCAGATTTTCCAAATGTTTACTTTAACCCCGACTCCATCCCCCGGCCACTTCCTTCTTCTTGCTTTTATTTTCTTAACGTACGAAAGAAAAAAACCTTTACATTCTTCTTCCTCGCTTTGTTCGCTTCAACGTCAATCGAATCATGCGAATAATTTGTTGCCATCGTTATAATCAATTGCGGACGGTCTCTTGTTTATTATTCATGTTCGTATTTTGCAAATTGTTCCAGCGTTCGCATGTTAAATAACTAAAAATCATTAACATTCCGATTTCGATGATTTTTCACAATCCAGTTTTGTAGTTGACAATGTATTTTTTTTGTCATTGTATTGCATATAAAATTACATTAAAAATCATTTTCCAGCTGTAGGTCACCAACAGCAAAAAAAGTGCTGTCGCTCATCGCAATCACGTATAATATTTAATAACTATTTTCTGGTTTCGTCCGCCATCGCTCACGTATAAAACTGTAATAGCGAAATTGAAATACGTAGCAAAAAACTATGAATAAATGAAATGTAAAGCGCAAAAAAACGTACTGTTAAATATGGAAAAATGTAGAGCAAAATAGCGCTTTTGGCTTTGCTGAAAAAAAAAAATGCTCAACATCCATCATTTCGCCAAACATTTTTTAAATTCTATTCCAATTATTAGCCATTGTCTTTTAAATTATTTAATGTTATCAATCGTTAATTGATGTTTAATTATTAGCAGGAACGCAATTGCTTTCGCAATTAAGATTTTTCAACTATTTTCGCATCATCTGAACCGCGAATGAACTAGCAAATATTTCGCGTCATAAACGTGAATATCTATTGCAAAAACGCCCACTTCTATTAATAACAGCAACAATAAGAAAACTACAAGTTTGGTAGCGCGAAATACAAAACCAATAACCAATCGACATTTATTGCTTGGTGATAAATTATTTCGATTAGCACTTTGCCAATTCGACGTTAACGACGGCTCGAGCGCAAAAAAAATCAATTTTACCATTCTAATTGTACAACATCCTGCAAAGATTATAATAGTTCGCGATTTGCCTCGTACACGACATACGAATGAAATTGAATGCGAAAGAGAAATTTATCGCGCGTATAAAGGACGACATTTATAAACCAACTAAAGTCACTCGATGTTCGATATTTTCCCATCGCGTAATCTTCTTCTTCGTCCAATCGACAATACACGTATACAAAGTCCAATCGGATAAATCGTAGGGAAACGGCACTCGAATTGGAATCGCAGCTCGCACGAAACTCTCGGTTGGTGCCTCGTTTCGCTTTCGGTCAGTCCGCGGCCGCCGCCCCCCAATACGCGAATGCAAATGTGCGGCCTTATCGTCGTCTTCCAGGTCACCGAGCACCGTCAACATACAGCGACCGGCCGATGTATATACGCCGTACAAATGATCCTCCCTTGTACCCCTATATATACAGATCGACTGTTATCATCGACATCATCGTTATTATCCGTTGTTATTAAATACAAGAGAGAGAACAATCGAGTGGCGCATTGATAAAACGTACGCAATCGGCACAATTGATGTGTCCAACGGTTTCTGTTTGCTTTTCGCCCCCGAAAATGTTCATCAATGCGAATAAAGCGCTAATTTTGCATTCAGAGCCAGCCGATGAGGATAATACGCCGCAAAAAAAAAGAGTCGAGGGTTGGAATTAACAGTAAGCGACGCCGTGGTTTTTCTCTTTTTGCGGCTTGGCGTGTAAAAATTTCCTCGCCGACTTGTCTACGACATGCGAATCGGTACGATAAGAGGGCAGCACGAAGAAAATTACAATTTCAAAGTTAACAAGAGAACGTTTTATTGAGGAAAAAACGCATGGAAAACCAGTGGGGCCTCCTCGACCGACTGACGTGCTTGTATACGTTTAATGTAATAATAAACCGGTGCCGCCGCCGCACCGAAAGGAAATGATTCTTATTATTAATAATAATATATGTGACTCCGTAATACTTCACGTTTGAGATCATAATTAAGTATTTATCGTTTGTATTTTAATGGGAATAGGAAACTTTCGCGTTTTTTCTTTCTCTTCTCTTCGTTCTCTTTTTAATCCATATTCCTTTGCCTATAAAATTAGATTACTACCGCAGATAAGAGAAAACGAGATTTAATTATTCGATTCCTAATGCACCACATTCCAATTGAAAATAAACTCTTTAGCAAATCAAGACGTAACTCATGAACGATTGTTACCATCAAGTTTGATTCTTGCAAGGAAGTTTTTAAATTAATTTTCGGTTGAAGGAACCGATTCGCGTGCCTTTGAAATTTCGCAAAAAAATGCGGGTTGTCGTTGACTTTTTCGTTAAAGCAGCAACGACGTAAAAAAGGGTACGATATAATTATGATTTACGATAACACGAGACCATATTTACGACGTATTAATGGTACGATTAATATCTCGTGGTTGCCACTATTTAATGATAAAAATAATAACCATACGTAATACGGGGAAAATTGAAGAACGAATAAATGAGCGAAGAGTTAGAGGAAGGAAACTGTGTCAAACGGGTCGTGATTGAATTATTAAGCGAAGAATGTCCGCTCCGGTTTCCATCGACTCCGCATATATATATATATGCACATGAGCGCAAAATTGCATGCAACTCGTTTATCAATTTGCCAATTAAAAAATTAACCCAACCCAGAGGCACGATCGCACACGAGCGAAAGAAAGAAAGGGAAAAAGGCGAACGTTAAATTATGCGATCGCAATCGCGTTTTATTTTAAATTTAATTTTAAACTTTCTATAAAAATTTATAATAGAAACGGGAAACGTGCAAGAGGAAAATAGAGTGTTATTACACTTAGGCAAATGATTGATGTCTTTCTGTGGGATTAATTATGTGGTGGATTTCATAAAAATGGGAATGAAAGTGGAAGAAAACGTAGGAAGTGAGAAGAAGAATCGTGCTTTCCTCGCAAAGAACAGTATCCAATGTGCAAAAGGACGGGACGAAATGAATCAAATTATTTCCCATCATCTAGTCTCGCTACTTCCATTTTTGCAATAAGACCGTCAAGGACACTCAAACGCTTTCCCCAGGACGACGACGAAGATCTGTCGGGAAAAAGAGAAGATTGCAGAAAAACGTTGGAAAACTATAAATATCTCGCCACATTCTCTATCGCCATTATTATTAACTGCATTAAATTCTTGTGTGATATCACACTCTGCAATTTCCTCGCCATCTTCTGTCGCACCGGTAACATTAATAATGAAATTTTTTAATAAAAAGAAATTGTCGCCGTCCTCACGAATCCCATCACTTTAGTCGACAATGGGCGAGAAAGTCTCCCGGCAATCTCATAATCAAGTGCTACTCATCATTTCAGAAAAAAGAGGTAGGTTTTTGCGAATTTGCGAAGTAAAGAAGTTTCAATGAAGAAGAAAAAAAAGCGTGGCAATTCTATACGTAAAATTTAAGAGAGTACAATGAGGAAAATCAGAAAGGATGGAAGTGAAGAGCTAATTGTTGAAAAGCGCGAAATGATGAGGACCCTTTGTTGGCTAATAATTTATTCTTTTGCTCCGCAGAAAAAGTTGGGAATATTAATTTCTATCTCAGCGTCGAATTCGCAGAACGATTTTGTCTTTCGAATTAATGCAGAAATTGAATTTCAGCAAACTTGCAATTTACACGTATATTAATCTTATTCGACGCATTACGTGTACGATAACGTGTCAGAAAAGTGCTGCAAAACGATGATGATGATGAACAAAATCTCTTCTTTTTACGCGTGTTGTTGAACCTTTGATGTATTAGTTTTTATCGAAAGGAATCGAGTTAAAATCCTCTTCGCCCCATTTTCTGAACGCCTTTGCCTTTTTTCCCCATTTCAAATCTGCCATTTTCCTCCATCATCAAACATGCAGATTAAAGCTAAAAGGCGAAATAGATGGATGGAATTCGCGAATAAAAAAAATAAATCAGTCTTCTTGTGTTTAGCAAAGGCCGAATAGTTTTCTATGCAATTATTTAGAAAGGTCTTTAAAATGGAAAAAACGAAAATCTGTCGTTATTAAAAAACGTAACTTACCTGTCTCGAAGTCTTAAGACGTTTGATCTTTGCTATTTTAACAATTCACCTCGTTTAAATTGCGAACAAAGAACTAGGATCCATCAGCGGAGTAACGATAATGATAGCACGAGAATGGAAAGAACAATGGGGACCGAAGATGGAAAGGAATTGAATTTGACGAACGATTGTTAGCTTAAAAGTAACATAAAAGCTTCTAGAGTTTTCATTAAATGCTCCGTGCTCGATTCTCTCCATAACTGCCAATTAAGAGCAAGACGTATCTGCGCGAGGAAGAGTGCGTTTTTGTTCGCGAAACAGCATTGCAATTTATGTGATAAAAGTGATATGTAGATAGTAGTTGAAACTCTCGGTGGCGCCGTTGTAATTCGCCCATTTACATACGATTCGCTAATAATTTCGTCCTAATCTCCTTTATTTGCGTTCGCTTTCGCGAACGCGCCAACTTACATTATTTATCTTATTCAAATTAGCAATTGTCTGCCGTCGCGTCTTACGTCTAATTTACGTTTTTATTTACCTATTGGGGAAACCCGCCCTCTCACTCACTCACTCGCTTTGAGGAAGCTTCGCCAGGCCATAGAAGGAGAAGGAAGGAGAATTTTCCTTTTCTCCAGTCTGTTTTATTATTATTAAAATGTCCCTTGACGTTAACTTCACCGAAGGGAGAAACGTGAAAAGGATGGCGCAAAGGAAGGTAAATAAAAATACGCGTAGAGACGGGGCGAAGGAAAAAACGTTATTGTTGTTGTATGCGCGCGGAAGATGAGTTTCTTCGCTCTTTTTTCGTTTATCAAATTTCATATGAAAAGCGGATGAGATCTCTAGGCAAAGGGGGGAAAAACGCGAAACAAAGGGGATGAAATTGAATCGAATTAGTTTACCTCGTCGTCGACGACGACAACGATTTTCTTCTTTTGCGCCCGTCCTCGTTTCCATCTCTTTCCTATGGAGACCGAAACTAGAAGCCCTTATTATTTTCCTCCTTCAGCTAGGATAAATTCCCTATATTTATGACGGTATTTAAGAGTAACAGTAAAATGATAAACGTTCTTGTAGCAGCTGCGACTCATTGAACTCGTATAAAAATACACGCACAATACACACGTTTCGCCCATCTCTCTTTCCTCTTTAGTTCTCTTCCTCTTGCGATGGACGGACGACTTCATTTTCTTCCCAAATCTATTTATTTTTTCTTCGCTTTTAAAGAAATTCCGAGTAAAAATAACTCAACGTTTGGAATTTTCGTAGGGAACCTTTATTGCCATCAGGTTTATCTTTTCTCGTCGATTATAACCGTTTGGGATGTGGAGTAAAGTTTAACATGTTATTAATAAAAGTAGAGGTGCACCAGGTGCAACGATTTTAATGCGGTAATGCTTCTTTATACTGGAAGCACTCGTATATTTACAAAAGACACTTTATCGGATTTACGACGCGAAAAAAGTATGCAAATTATTATCGTATTAATGCTGTAGCAAAAGAAACAATGTTGACAATTCGTTGGCTAAAGATTTGCGTTAGGAAATCGAAAGAGAAAACATTTGGTATTGTCCTTCTCGAAAGGAGTCAAGTTTTACAAGAACAATACCAGTAAAACTTTACCAATCTGCTTTTTTCAGCAGGGGGAAAAGCGAAGGAAAAAATTTTCGAGACGAAACGTACCAGTCTGGTTTGCGAAAGTTTCAAATGCCAAATGAAGTGCAACGATGAAGAAGGAAAACGAGCTCAAAGGCTCTCGTTAAATGCGTCAGTTTGTATTTAAATTCTGCGATAATGCGATAATTCTAAATGAGTACGTAATTGATTGGCAAAAATTACGTCGACGTTAATTATTTTTGCACATAAATTAAATCCGCGAGAATTCCAAAAAAAGATCGCAAACGAATGATAATAATTTATTGATTTATATAATTCCGTTGGCAGAAAAACGCGAGCATAAATTTCTATTGTCAATTCCAATTATTTAATGCCGTCAAACATTTCGCGTTAATTAACTGCGAAAATTGTAATCAAACAGAAAATTTTGCAAAACGCGCACGACATATGACATTGTGGCGAATCGAAAATTTCAATTGATCGCCATTCCCACGAATCTAATAACTCAAATCCAATCTTCGGCTCGGGCGAAGATAATCCACGCTCGCGTTCAAGTTTCTATTAATAAGTTAGAAGCCGAAGACTTCGCTTAAAAATAAAACGCTTCGAGACTATCGAAATAGATTCGAGCTTTACGTATAATCATCAATAGAGCGGTTTTTGACGAGGAATGAAAAGGATTAAAGCGTAAATGGAGAACGCGAGCAAATATTTGAATGTCGAGTGAACACGATGACTGATTGGTATTGGGAAAATGCGAAAGAAACATTTTATTCCGTATCGCTCCATGCGAGCTTCTCTTTACGAGCGCCGTTTGCGTGAGAACGTCGCTCCATTCGATCGTACATAAATAGGATAACATCCATGTTAAACGGCAATGCAAACATTCGCGGAGAAAAGGGGGCGAAGAAAATGCGAAAAGGAAGCGAGTCTTTTTCGCATTTTCAACAACACACGCCGATCGACACAATCGCGTATCTTAATCGATTTCGAATTAAATGTAAATTAATTTACTGCAGCGGTAATCCGCGATTTATCCGCACAACTTTTTCCCAATCCACGTCGCCAATACTTGTTTATGCCGTGGAGATTTGCGGCCAGAAAAAAGCGATTTTTTTCCCACGTTTCGCAGATTATTATTCCGTCGTCGGGTACGTCGAAAAGCTTCTATATCCGATGTTGGCGAAAAAGAGACGTTAACAGTTTTCAAATGAAAATGAAACGAGCCTGATTCGATAATGTTCCATTCACGGCAATAATGCAAAAAAAAAGGAAAATGGGAGATTTTGCTTTGGTGTTTTGTTTTCGCATAGATAATAGACGTGATTTATTGCGAAATCGACAATCAGAGTGCCCGAAAAAAAAAAAGTTTGGTAATACAAATAAACCGCACGCATCAAAAAAAAAAGATGCAGCATAAAAGCTCGCATTTTATTTTTTGCCGTTGTTAACAAATCAGAATATAAATAATTTCTGTTTTTTTTGCGTCTATTGTTGCTGTTATTCATTTACAATGCTCGCGTAATCTAACGACAAAAATCGAATCGATAACCATTTATTATTACTACTGTATAACCGATATCGAATAATCCTATTGAAATTGGATCTGGATTTGCAATAAACAAAACAAATTGCAACACGTACCAATCGATTTCAATCGCCAATTAGCCCCAGCCAAAAAGAGCCCACCGCCATCGTACTATCATCATCATTCGCAGAAGATGCCAATTTAAAGCCTTAAAGCGGGCGGGCTTTAAACGAAAGGCGGCCATAAATTTCCTTATCGCAAAAACGCTAAAGTGCGAATAAAACTTTCGTGCGAAGTGAAACAGCGCGAGAGATTGGGTACCGCTGGAAACTTATTCTTGCGATAGTAATAAATCCGAACATCTTTTCGTACGGTTTAATCAGGATTGCAAAAAAAAGAAACGGGAATTCGCTAACACCTAATCGTTTGCGAAGACGAAATTAATATTCGCCAGTTCTATCGATTTTTCCCGTTTCTCGATACGCGAACGTACTAAACGAAAAAGGCGGAGAGGAAAAAAAGGCGAAAAACGAAAAAGGCTCAGGTTCAATTTCTTTTCGAGATAAAACCGTACGCTGGCTGCTATTAAAAGAACTCGAAGAGCACGAGGTGGCGATCAAGAAGAAGAGGAAGAGGAGCGACGAAGAGAAACTCGAGAGAGTTTCTTAATGGATTTCCCAAGTTAAAATGTGTTCGCTTTTCGTGCGCCTTTGCGCGGAATGAAAAGGACGGCGGGCAAAAAAAGCGACGACGAAAGAAACGAGATAATCTTGAAATTAAATCGAAATTTATAATTAATTAAATTAGCATACTTGCTCTTTCCTCTCCGCCTCCTCCTCTTCGGCCTCCATCTCGTACTTCTTGTCGCTGTTACTGATAACATTATAACTCTCTCTTTCTCCTCGTGTCCGTCGAGAGAGACGTCTTGAAATCGCGTTTGGATAAGCGTCGAGGAAAGAAGGACGACGACAATCGTTTCTTGGATGGAATTCGTTAAAAGTAAGGAAAATATGATTACGGGCGCAAATAATTTAACGGAAACCAATTAAGGCCTTTATCGCTATTTCCTTCTTCGTTTAATTGCCTCGGCGATGACTTCGCTTATTTTAACAGTAATCTGCAGCAATTTTGAAATAATCTCCATGCATCGGGTTTGTTTTGATGTGAGTTAACCTCATGCCAACAAACTTCTTTTAGTTCCTCTTCTTCCGCGTCTATTGGTGCGATTGTAGGGCAGCAAGTTCATTAAAAATTGCGAACCGAATGTGTGCCCGAGTTTTTCGTGCGGTGTCGAACGAACCAACGAAGATTTCTGGATGATTGAGAAAAATTCCCAATTGCTGCATATTAGATTTATTGATTAACGTATCATTAGAGGAAATGACGGTTATTAACGTTCATTTATTTACGAGGATATATAAAAAGGGAAGCACGTAACTTTTCAATTAACAACCTGCAGCCCTCTTCCAAGCAGCAGTCGTTGCGGTCTGCACGTTATTCAGTTTATCCGTTCTTCGTTTACGAAATAATAATAAAAAAACTTGCGGGGAAAATAAACAGGCAAAACTAACGATATGCGTGCATAATTGGTAGGAAGGAACGTATAATGTACAAGAGCGAAGGAACGAAATGTGAGGGTGTTTTTACTATTTTTTTCCGCCCTTTTTTCGTTTTCAGAAATAATGTCAATGAGATTATAACTGGCTCGTAAAGGAAAGTTCTCAAAACACGCCAACTTCGCTCCACCACGTATATGTATATACCTCTTGCCTCTAAGTTTACATTATAATTCGCCCCCGACGACCCCCCGCACGCCGCCCAACCGTACATTTTTCCCTTTTTTTTTTCTTTGTTTTAACCGAAAAAAAATTAATTTATACTTTGGCGTAAAATGGACTTTCTATTTAATAATTTCTCCTTTTCGTTGCGGGTCGCTTTCCTTAAAAAACGAACGATATGATAAATGGCAAGTTTGAAGGATGTTTATTATACGAAACGTACACAAAATATAAAATAAAACGGGCGAACATGGCGCGGAGAGACAAGGTATAAATCATAAAATCACGCGATACGTATGTTTACCGAAAACGTAAAAACAAAGAGAAATGATTACCGTTCGCTCTTTAAACGGCCCAAACGGCGTACTCGTACTAGTCGAGTATTATTATTATTATTATTATTTATGTTATGACCTAATTCTCTTTCCATCTTACATAGCGTTTATTGCATGAAAGTGTCGTAAAGTCAAATGTGGCGAAATGATACCTCGGGGAGAAAAATGGGCGAGAAATTCCTTTCGCTTGACTTTTTTCGCTTTCGCTGCCGTTAACCTTGATTATTGTCATGCAATGGTCGATTTAATTATTATTATTCGCGAGCAAACGAGGAATTGACGACGCTCGTTAAGAACAATATAACGGCCCTTAATGGCCCTGCGACGATGATAATGTCCGCGCATATGTGCTGATAATCCGAAACAAATCAAAACTGTTGCGTTACTGTTACGATTGTTGTTCTTGTGGTGTTAACGACGTCGCCCTAGTTAACGGTTCCCGTTGGCTCGTTGCAAGTGGTGTTGCAGTTTCGCTTTGCACTTCATTCAAATCGCAATTACAAAATGGAAAATGCAAAATTGGATTGTTACGTATAATTCGCGCAGTCTGCTACGCCAACTTAGCTATTCAATCAAAAAAAGAAACAGCAAAAAAAACTGCCTTAATTACAACGCGAAATTGATATTACGTTCGAGATAAAAGAACGCAAGATATTATTAGACACACAAGCGAACGGTGCAACATGCGATTCGATTCGATTATTTTATGCAAAAAAGAACGTGCGATAACATCGCGAACGTTTTGCGTTCGAATTGAAAAATAATCGAATGCCCGGCGCATCCACCAAAATCGCAAACTTCTCCCTACCGCCAATTCTAACGCTGATTTTCGCGTCCTATCGCGTTTGTTGGCGTTAATAATGCAAAAAATGCAAACTCCCCGTCCATTGCTAGTTAGCAAACGTCCAATTAACCGACCGTTCGACTTCTCCAGCGCCCGGCGCTTCGAAGGAGGACTGCGTTGATTAATTATGAAATTTCGTATTATATAAGGGGCCGGCGAGGCGCGCGATACTAAATTATTCGGCGGGATTAAATTATCGGACTCTGGCTAGTCCACTAGAACAACAACAACAACAACAACAACAACTGCAATAACAACTACTATTGCCCGGGCGCTAATGCCCGAGTTAGACGCCGAAGACGATGTTACTGCTGTAGCGTGAATAATTCATCCTCCCGCCGCGGACTCGCGTTCGCATTCTCGGCCATAATTAGAATTTTTAATTAGCGTCCTAATTATTTAACTCGATTTCGTAAATTTGATAAACTCTAGCGTTTCGCGAAATCCGGCCGACTCCTTGCGCAAATTTGAATAATACTTGCCCCGTCGATTTTAACAGCGCGTTATCGTGTTTTCCGCTCCTATTAACATTAAATATTATAATTAGACGCCGCATTTTATTTCTCGTTTCACGTGGAAGGCTGTCCCGCCGATAAAGATTAAAACGAGAAGGGTTCGTTTAATGTTCCTTCCCCCCCCCCCCTCTCTCTCTCTTTCTCACCCCTAAGCTTCTGGTTGTTTGTTGTTCTCGCTGTTGAACCGTTAGATCTAATATTTGACTGGCATGTCGTGCAATTCATAATAACATTATGTCATAATATCAGAATGTTTTATTTTAAAATAAAATTATCCTTGAGGAAAATGAAAAAAGTAAAATAAAAAGGGCAGCTACCAATAATGGTAATGGCGCGAGAATAAAACTCATGGGCTTCTTTCTCTCTCCGTCAGTGATACCCCAATTGAATACTAATCGGAGAAACGGGATTTATTGACTGCCAGACCGGCCGAAACCGAAAAGAGAAAGAGGCGAACCGTCCGTTTGCGAAGCACTTTCCCACGGGATCACGCGCGCGTTATTTGTCGTGCGATGAGAAAACTACCGGAAACCGCGCATCGACTCTTCGTTCTTTTCGTCACATTCGGTCGTCCATCGGGAAGGATTTTCTTTCGTCCTTAGACGCGTAACCTTTTCCTTCCTTTTGCACCTGATGAAAGCGTAACCGATAAATGGAAAGAGTTAATTAATAGATGAATGAAATTGTTGATTAAGCTATTTATTTATGCGTCATTATTATTTTGCAATTTACAGATCACGTCCGCGAATTCACCTGCGGGCCTTTGTTCTATCGCACGTTCCATTTGGACGTCAAGAGGGATTCCCTGTACGTCGGAGCCATGTAAGTACAATTTGGACTTTAAAACAATTCCTCCGCGAACGTATTCAAAAAAAATTCCTTTCGTTACGTGGACGCGATTATTTATTTCATTATAAAGTTGCGAATTAATTACGAACCGTAACTAGTTAGTTACATGTTACCATCATTATCCTCGTGTTGAAGATCATCGAGTGCGATGCGAGAGGCGTACGAATTAGAATTAAAGTCTGGTTAAGCGGATTAAGGTAATACCCGGAGCATTTGGGTCTTGATGACGATGGATGATTATGAAATTCATTTCGCTCTCCCTCACGTTTAATTATCATCATGAACACGGTTAAGTGCCATCTTTTCAATTCTTTCCTCTGTCGTTTGTTAATTACGCTTTTTGATTTTCGTGATATTTGCAATTTCGGATTTGCAATTGATATTCGCGCGGGGGATGTAAATATTTAAGGAATTAATAGGAAATAAAAGTCGGGGCAAGAGGAGATTGTTAAGCGAGAGTGAAATATTTGCGCCAGCGAAACACCTGAATTTTGTATAAACTCAAACAAACACTCGTAATCTGTTGGCTCGTTTGGCCCGACTTTAACCGTGCTCGCCATCGCACGTTCGCCCCGAATATCTCGCGCTCTATCTCTATCCTTTGTACTCAATTATTTGCCGATCAGTTTTCGAAAGGTTTAACTTGTACAAACTTTTGCTCGATGCGAAAACTAAACATTTCACTTTATAGCGTTCGAACTACGAAGCGGACGTTTTATTTTTCTTCTTGGCTTCTTATAGGGTGTGAAGTGGAAAATGCGAGCGCGAGAGAAAGAGAGAGAGAGAGAGAAAAGTGGAGAATAATTTCACCTGTTTTCCTACTCTTGTTTATCGAATTTTTTTTTGCTAGTAAAATTTGCCAAACACTAAAAGGTCCCAACTTTATTCCTTCGCCCTTTTCGTTTTTCTGTGTCATCAAAATAAATTTTGCGTCTTAAGAAAGTTTGCCTGCACAAAGGGAAAGAAAAAGACAAAGTGTGGTGGCCTCATTGTTCATTACACGGCGATTTTTATCCTTTCGCAAAAAGCGCTTTTCACGTAATAACAAAAGCTTCGGCCAAAACTAAGCGAATAAATAAAGCACCAACAACGACAACTTCTCACCGTTCGCTTCCATCCATTCGAGCAACCAAAACTTGAGCTCGGTGTAAAATAATGGCAAACAAGTGCGAAAGAAGGCGAACGTAAAGGCACTGCGAAGGTGTTTGTATATCGAACGCGGGGTACGTCGGAAGTTTGATGAACAATAAGCTCGTGTCGTGGCAATAATCCGACCATTTTCACACCTCGACCTTTCCCCATCGTACGACGAAACAAAAGTGCGCCCTTTTCCACTTCCGCCCCGTCGGCTCTTGTTCTTCGCACATTCGAATGACAAACAATGGGGGTTAAGTGAACAACTGCTCGTTGCTCGCAAACTTTCCGACGCGAAACTGATTATCGATTAAAATACGTACGCCAACGAAACATTCGAATATCGTTAAATTGAAATGACTGTTCTTTAAATCGTTCAAAAATCTCCTAAGAAGCTAAAATGTATCGTTACCTCTCCGGCAACAAGTCTTTCCTCCTGGTTACTTTTGCTCGCCGATGTGCCGTTACTATTTATTAAAATACTCGCACGCAAGAAGTAACAACAACAACAACATCGACCGCGTTAAACTGCGATTACGATGGAGCGAACCGAAAATAATTGCACCGGCGAGAGAGTCGTGTTCTTTGGTAATTAATCAACCTATAAAAAACCAGCGCCATTCATTCGATGCTTTTACGTAACACCACGTTCTTACTTCTTGAAGTTTTCGCTTTTTAACTTCTCGAGAAATAGAGTCATCGCACTTCGCTTAAGAGTTTGCAATTGGTGATGGTTTACCAAGGGCCTCTTGCACACGCCATTCATCTGGTTATCAATAATCAAAAAATTGTTAAGGGTGGCCCTTGTTTGCGATTCGTTTAGATAGCGATTCATTTTTTATTTCGCGATATTGTTAACGAACGAACCCCTACAAAACGATGAGCATTAAATTAAACCGTTCGGTCCCTTCGCACGTTTTTTTATTCGGATCCTTTTCAATTCCTCCGGTTCGCTCTCTTCTTTGGCGGCGGCGTGCGAATGAAAAATGGTTATTTAATGTATTCGTATATTAACTAACTGATAAACCATTATTATCGCCACCGCCTATCACTATTGCGGGAATGATTTTTCCTAGCTTGTTGCCGCACTCTTTCTCGACTTATAAGCCGGTTCATTATTCATTTCCTTCGCTGTTTTCGCCCGCGCCGGTCTTGTTGTTTGCCGAAGGGTCGTGGTTTATCATAATAATACCGATGCAACCATCATCATCGAACGTCATCGAAATGCGAACCGCGCGGCGCTGAGTTGAAAACAACGAGGGAAGACATTAACGAATTTTCTATTCGGTGTATTGAAGGATTCGTAAAATCAAATATGCAAATTATTTTCGCGTGGCTGCGGTTTTTGCGGCACTCTCCTCATTACGCCGACCATAAACTTCCTCCATAAAAGTGTTTATTTTACGTACACGGATGCGTGTCAGATGGTACTTTCTGACTGACTTTCGCGAAACCAAAAGGAGAACCGAGAAGGATTGGGAATTAAATTAAAATCCGTACAATTATTTCTTTTGTTGCTGTTGTTGTTGTTGTAGTTTTTACAACGTGGAAATTATGTAGGGAATAAATCACAATTCCTTCCCCTTTGGTTTCTTTCGCTCGGTCGTTAACAAAAGGACAGGCAATAATTACGAAACATTAAATACCGTTGCCCCCAACTCGCAGAATTTCTGCCTTCAATTCGATCGAAATTCAAATTAAAAAAAAAGCGTAATTGTGCACAGGTAATATTATACCTCGCGATGGTTGGCCTCGTTTCTGGTTTTCCTGTCCCTCTTTCTGCATCCGTCGCGCCGGAATTAATTAAACGGATCCTTAGTTGTATCCAATTTAAGTGCAGCAGTCGGAGTTAATTAAAAGGGACGATAGCGAACGGCGGAGGAACGAAGAAATCGAAGGATGAGGGCTTATGATTAATTAAATGAGATGAATCCTCGTCCCTCATCGACGTCCTCATCGATAAGATCTGCATAAGACCGTCATCGATGAGCGAGATTCGGTGGCGAAATTCGGTGGCGAAGCGAGTGTTAATTAAAAGGGACAACAACCGAATAGCAATGATTATTCCCGCATTTTTCTCGGATCTAATCGGGAAACTTTCTCTACGTCGTCTTCCGGTCGCCAAAGGAAAACAATTTAGGGTCGCCCGGGGAAAGAAAACGTAGTGAATTATCATACAAATTAAAGAATTGTAACAGAAGGAACGCGAAGAAGAAATGGCACAGATTTCCATCAGATGTCGCCCATTTATTTTCCGTCTTCTTCCCTCTTCGTTTTGCCATCAAGTAATTTAATTAGTCGTAAACGTTACACACACCCACCTCTTCAGTCTGCTTCTATCATTTACCAAACTTCTTCTTCGGGATTCTTTGATTATCTTTAATTCGCCGTAACAACTCGATTCAAGGTCTCTTATTTGCAGCCTTCTTCTTCTTAATCTTTCCTCGTCTTCGTCTATTTCTTCTTCATCTACGTTCCGTAGGTTCTTGTATTCAATTCCATCGGGTAAAAAAGGGATGGGTTGTAAAAGTAAACCTCGTTTCGTTCGTTCTATTGCATTAATTGAAACCAACAAATTCATTAAGATTCTCGTTCGATTTGTTTCATACCACACACACACACACACACACACACACACACGGAGAGAGAGAGAGAGCGAATGAGAGAAAGAAATGGAATTGAAATAATTGAAAATATAATTAAGATTAAATTGAAATTTATCCAATTACGGGGTTAGTTGGATTTTTCTTTCTCTACTCCTTTCTGTTTCCCTCATTTCCTACGATCGTTTCGTGCACTCGGAGGCCCTACTTAAAAACGAATTAATCATGAAACAATTTTCAGTTGTACCCGCTCGCTCTCTACGTATTTCTCGCGAGATGTTAATCAGTTAATGGTTATTTGTTAACGCTGGAAAGTTAAACTTGAAGAAACTTAAATACCATTGTTGTTGTTGTTGTTGATGATGATGGCGCCGCACTATATCAAATGCAAACAAGAAAAAATAGAACGAAAGTAAAATGAGAATTAAACGTTGAAGAAAAGCAAAAAAACGAAACCGAACAAAGGCAATTGTGTTGGTTCCTTTATTTTATTCGGTCCTCAATCACCCCCTAGTACAAAAAGAATGAAACGGGAGAGGCGATATTTCAAGAGACCGAACGCGAGGGCAAAAAAGAAAGCGAGTGTTATCAGATTGTTAGCAAAGTTCTTTCCACCACCGACGTCCTAGTTATTTAAGATAATTTTCGTCGATAAGGGCGGTCTAGGGTTTGTTTCTTTTTTAATGCCCTGCAAGGGTGTACACATGGCATGTTTTGACAATGCCTCGCAAAGAAAAAAGATCACGAAGGAGTTTCTCTCTCTCTCTCTCTCTCTCTCCCTCGCGTACTTTCTTCATTATTTCTCTTCTGAAGCCAGAGGTTTGGATTTAGCAGTCATATTAATAAAAAATGGAACGTACTAAGAAAAGGACGCCCTTGTTAATAAAATTGAAATATTGTTGGGCCGAAAGGGAAAATAAAAGCGTAATAAACACGCTCGTTATACATTGAAGGGATTTCACCGGACGCACACAAAGAACATAGTAAAGGTTCGATGGGAAATCCAACAACGACTCAGTCAAAGTGTTGCTGTCGTTCTTATTAATAATGAAGGAGTAAAATGGCCCAAAAGAAAATTGTCGGTTGTGTAATTCCGCAAAAAGGGCAAACGAAAGTTATTAAAACGTGAAGAATTTATGGTCGCTTTATGTGGTAAGGATAACATCCAAGACCGCTATCAATAATGATGATAGAGGGCGTTTTGTTTGTGATTACGAGCAATTCTTTAATACCTTCTCCCCATGAATAATAACGATCCATCGGCATAGTTTTATCTGGCCATCGTCCCTAACCAACTCTAATGGGAAACTATTCCATCCGACATTCACATAGGTATTCTGCTCGGAATTCGAACTCGCTCGCTCGCTCGCTCTTTCTTTCGCGCGCCTTCGACCAGAACTCTATCCATCTTATTATCCATAACCATTAAACGAAACTCGCTTTCCGGATGTTGTTCGTATAAATTCTCCGCGCCGTTTGGCTCGCTCACCGTTCGGTTATTATTATCGAAATTTGCCCCCTCGTACCACCTTCGCTTTCAAATTTCCGGCCGAAATGTTAATGGCCCAATTCACTCTCGCTCGCTGCTTCTTTCTGCGAGATAATAATATCAGTACGGTAACAGTCGATAAATGGATGGATATTCGTGGAGCAGGCGAGGAATTTAACCTGAAGGACGCAAGAATTTTTGGACGTTCATCGTAGATAAATGAATGAAGATTTTTTTTTTTAATTTTCTCGTCTCGTCGACTCTCCCGATCACCAAGAACGAAAAAACGAATGAATCTCAATGTAAAACTCACAATTGAACTCTAATTAATCGATGTCTAATGTTTCGTCCATTAATTAATCACTTTAAGAGATCTAAAATGCGTTTATTGCAATTTGTGCCAAAATGCAAAATTAGAGAATTCTCTAAATAAGCAAAAATTTAATTATTACATGGACAAGAACCGGCATTTAAATCGATGCACCAACTAAATATACTAAACCAATGCAACCGGAAAATAAAAAAATTAAAGGGCAAAAGATGCGGAAAACCTTTTAACAGTTTTGCAGCTTTCCTGGTAACATAACATTTACTCTTCGTGCGGTGCAAGCGTCATAAAATTCCCGGACGGACGGACAAGCGTAGATCGTCATTGTCGATGTCATTTGGTTCGTTGACATATAGATAGATATAAAGGTTGCAAAATTCGTCTCTTTGCCAATACTACACATCGGTTTGCAACGATTCTTTTTTGCATTTCGGTTCGCATCCATCGTTTTTTTTTTTCCATATTCGACTCGTAAAGCGAGCGAATTAACATTGCAACAGGAAACTGCGTGTGTTATATGGAAGAGCAAGCGAAAATTACGACCCATCAATACAATCACCGGCTGATAAATGATACGACATTGTCGCCTGTTGTTGCATCGTTGATGGTTCGTTATTCTTTGTTCTGCTCATAAGTTAATTAACGACCATTCCTCGAGACATTCGATTCGTATTCATTCGACGACTTTGAGCATCTTTCCTCGACAGATTTCCAAACTCTCTTTCTCCTCCGTATCTCGCTTTTTCCCCGTGGTCCTCGTGCCGTTTGTTGCGACGGAAAAGAGCGCCGTAGGGCCACTTTTCATTACGGCCGCTCCGGTATAGGGTTACCAATTATTCTCATCCACGTTTGCCAGCGCGCCTTCTCCCGTCCTATTTACCAACTAATATAATTAGTCTCGTTAAGCCGACGTTAGAAGGACGCATCCTCGCGCAGTCTGCCCAGTGATACCAACCGACTATTACCGCCACGGCCACCGACATTATCCTTGCTTATCAAGACCACTTACTGTATTACACGTATTAATATAATGTCGCCGCTATTGTCGTCTCGTATTTTAATACGCTTCCTCCGTCGCTCGATCTTCCACTTTTTCCTTTTGTCGCCCCAACGACATTATTTTATTATCGCTATCTCGTCTCGCACAACAACAACAACAACCAGCAGCAGCAGCAGCGAGCGATTCCATCATCTCATTCCAACAAGAAGAACAGCAATAACGCGACGTACACCACCGACTTACATGACTCGGATTCGCGCGATACGAAGGAATAATAGAGGCACACACGAACACGTAGAAGGGACACGTTTTGCGCGTTGAATAAGCAAAATGGGAACGTGACAATTAAGTAACGAACTTCTATTACGATTATTATTATTGCTCGCGCTGCCGCGTCGCTTCGAATACCAACGCTCTTCTCGATTTGAATTGCGACTTTCGTCGATCTTTCGACTATCGATTGCAAACCGTCCTCAATTTTTCTGCTAAACAGCTGGAACAAGTGCCGACGTGAATATTTAAAGGGCGCCTCATCAGGTACGAGAGGATTTAATAATTCATAGCGATAGCTAACAGGGAATACAACGGAGTGACGAGATTAGCCGAAACGTTTGCCGGCATCGATGATGCCGTCGACGTCGTCGACGAAGACGGCTAAAGCCGTATAATTTGATCAATAATTTAACGTCGTCATAATGGAATTGTAGTTGGAGGCGCCCGCGAGGTGAGGCCGCAACTCCCCAGATGCTCTTGCGAAAGCTCTTGCTGCCGCGTGGTGCAGGAGGCCGAAGTTTCGTAACTAGTAGTGACAGTTTACGGTTGTTGCTGCCGTTGTTGTTGCCCGCCGGGAGTACGACGGCTTCCTCTTACCTTTGCACCATTATTAGTTATTAGAGCGCTACCAGACACGTACAAGCGGCAGGTCCGTACGTGCCTCTTAAGTAGGCCCCAGCAATTAGCCCCTAATTGATGGATTCGCTCGTAGCTGTTCGATTGTCGATGTCGTCGACGACATTTGTGTGTGTCCGCATCGCGACGAAACTTTGAGGGCTTATTAAAAATCAACCGGCGTGAGGCGTCCAATGACGGAATCTTCCGGAGCGTGGGGCGCGAAATGCAAGAAGTAGGTTAAATTCTTCGCGAACAACAACAACTTTATGGTCGGTTGTTTTAAAACTATTTCTTTCATTAATTTTTCAAATATCGTCTCCCTCTCTCTCTCTCTCTCTCTGTCATTAACTTTCTTTATTTAACAGTTCGGCCCCTTCTTCGCCGTATGGCAAACTTTTACAATACGACGATTAACGACGAACGAACGTTGCAAATTTTCCTCTTGACCTAGATTCGCTTTCTTTAAACATGACGCGAATTTTCCGCATCACGTAGGACGACGAGCCGCAAGTAAAGAAGGAAACGAAACCGGAAGAAACGAATCAATTATTTATGTTAACGTAATCGTCGGCGGTCGGTACAATTAACTAAATAAAATTAGCGGTCGCTTCCGAGGGCGCCTTTTGCGAATTCCGCCGGCGGATCGCGTTTCTTTGTTAGATGGCACACGAGGAAATGCACGTATCGTATGACGTGGCGGGTTCGTTTCGGTCTCTGCTGAATTAGATGAAACGATCGGTTTGCCGAATTCCTTCCCTTTTTCTCTCCTCTTCTGCTCCTTCTTCGGGGCGACTCGCCGTGCGCCAATGCAATTAGCAACGAGCGAGTTCTTGTCTGTCTCCGGGGCCGCCGTCCCCCGCACTTTCCCCCGCATTGTTGTTGCTTACCGTAGACGAGCGTGACCGGACTTTGGAAATTATCGTTAGTGGTAAAGGATCCCGAACGACAACGATGATGACGATGTTGTACTATTACGGGCGAATCCTTTGACTGCCGCACACGCTCGAAAAGGGCTTTTGCACCTTTGAAGTCACCTAATTTGGCGCGGTTAACCGTTATCATAATCCGCTTCGAGATTTCCTCGTTATCCGTTTCAAAGGGCAAAACGTAGTCCTTTTGACTATCACAGCAATTCAGATAAAAATTAATCGATCGAATTTAGCGAAACTTGGAGAACCTCATTCTCTCTTTTTTTTTTGCGAAGGGTAAAAAGATTGGCCATTTCTTTTTAAACAATTCGCATTACACGCCGTCGAAACGAAAAGTTTACGGGAAGAGGTCGCCTTTTCTTGTTCGAACGATGAAACGACGGGTGCGCCCTAATTGAACGGTTCCCTCGCTCTTTCATTCAAATTTCGCCTCGCGCAAATTTCTTTCGCCCTCGCTCGCGTTCCTTTTTTGTGTAATTCAAAGTTATGATGACCCATAAAGTAATTCTCTATAGTCTTGTAATATAATTTTAACATGGAACGCAACGTTTTTTCTCGCCGCGCGTAACGATGCTCGTCCCTTTACGTAGAATAATTAATGAACGAACTTTACTCCTTCTCGACTCCTATTAATTTTTATTTTGTTCTTCTGCACGACCTTTTTTTTCGGTTGGGATTTCAGCTAATTATTATTAATGCTATATTGCAGAAAAGTGACGTTTTGTCAACGAGAAAATAAAATGGCAACACGCATGGGAAACTCGTTATTTCGCTTCTTCTTTGCCGAGTAATTAAATTAATGACAGGACGCGATTGTTTCGAAATGATTTCTCGATACGGTCTGCGTAATACCCAATTGATTCCCTTCGCATTCGAAACCGTCGCGCGAGTTGCATGTGTGCGATAATAAATACCCTTGCGAAAGGTCGAACTCGTCTTCCGTTCTTTTGTCCGCTCTTTTGAAAATTACCAGTCGTCCCCCAGCGATCGATGATTCAACGGAAAATTGCATTAAACGAATTAGATTGCCTTCAATGATTGAAAGGTCGCAAATTAAGATAAACAAATAGTAAAGTGTGGGAGACATTTTTTCCGCTTCTTCGTTCCGATGAGCATCGATTTTTTGTTTTTATTGAGGCGCAATATGTGACGACATCGCAAAATGCCTCCCGCATTAATGCGCCGGCTTTAAAATTGCTAATCGCCAAATTTATTCCTCGCCTAGTGGTTGTCGTTTTTTTATTGGCAAAAAAAATCCGCCTATAAAACGGTTTTAATTGACAATTTTATTGCGGGGATCCGTTCAATTACTGGTAAACGATCGAAGAAGACAACATCATCGGAATCCGATCCATTGTATCGGCTCTATTTTATTATTTTCGCATAAATATTCATATTTTACGCTCGCTTTTTATGTTGCCGTCGTTGTTGCAAATTTAAAAGGCCCATCGAGTATAAATATGGGTGTCATATTTCAACGAGAGATTAATTTTATTTAATTTTTTCCCCGTTTTTTTGTTGTAATTGTAAATTGTACACGTACGAAGCAATTTGGGCGAAATTTGCATTTAAAACGATTCATTTTTAATAAATAGAAGAAAATGCGGACGATTCTTTGATGATGGCCAACGAAAAAATTAAAAACGAACGTGGTGCGTTTATGCAAATTTGGAAATCATTAACGAGCAACGGGCATTGCGAAAAGGTTTCGCGTGGTACAGACGGGATTGGAAATTAGTCCAATTATCGTTCGGTACCTTCGATTTCAATAGCTAAAAGTGCGACTTTGTCACAATTCGTTGCCAAAAAGATCGGTCGCGAAATCGTCTGCATATACAACTCATTACTGCACCTAATGATACACTTTTTACGGTCATTTAAGTACGTTGACCCGTTTCGAAACGTTGATTTAATTCCTCCAGCTCGTTCCAACCCATCGTACGGTCGATTCATTCCTTCGCTCACTCTTAACTCCTCTTCTTTCGACGGTACCGTCAACGAAACCCAACCAACTCTTCGTCTTCGACGGTTTTTAATTAATTCGAAGCTCCTAATTGAATAAACGCGCTGAAATTAATCTCTTCTTCATGTCGAGTTAACATACATTCGTTTCGTGGTTTTGGTAAATGGGCCAAAAAGGTCCAAGGAATTAGTTACACGTTGGTTGTTCAAATCATCTTCGATTGTTAGATTGGATTAGAATGTGCGTCTTCGTCTTTGTCGTTTCGTTTATTCGCATTAAACAAATTTCGTTCGCGCATCCGATCGCATATATTAAATTACGTTACGCGTGATCGCCTTCTGAAAGAGGGACCATAAATCAATCGCAATTGCGGCGCAAAATGAAAACGCTAAACGAATCCGATGGATTTTGCAATATAGCGGATCGTGCAATTGAAACGCAAACAATATTGCCGTTTGATTGAGTTTCATATTGCGACGAGAATGAATCGAAATTGCGTTTTATTCCACCGCAATTTTACCCATCAAAAAAATTATATGCAATTTTTAATTTCAATCGATACAAAACAATCTTTCGCTACGTTAACGCAAATTCGAAAAGCTGCAGCTTGCGCGCCACCTTTGGGGTGCAGATTTTTGGAACGATCGTCAATTGTTTGTGGGAACCACCTGGCGCCGCGAAAATTTTTGCCGGTGGCGTAACAATATATTTGCGGAATAAAAAAGAATCAGAGATTGGTAGTAGCAACGAGAGATAAATTTTTTAAAAGGCGGTTAAAATGAAAAATTGCCATAATATTCGTACACAGTCAGTCCCTCCTTCTGGTGATGATGATACATGTAGGGCGCAACCGAACAGAACGGGGAAAAAGAAGAAACGAAGGAATCGTACCCATTTCTAATTTCCTGCACAGTTTTGCCGCTCGGTCGTACGATAAAAACACACATCCGGAGCAGCAGAAATCCCGGCAGCGGAGAAAGAAGAAGCAGATATATAATAATCGTTCTGCCAGCAATAGTAGTAATAATGATAGCGAGTGTGGGGCGAAATTTTGCGGCCGATCGTTACGAAACGTCCGTCTCTGCCTCGCTCTCTCGCTCAACGCGACGGAAGTCGCTTCGCATTAAAATATGTCCCATGCTCGATTAAATCGTTTTTACTAGCGCCGACTTTAAATATCGCTCTTTTACTCCTTCCTCTTCCCTCGCTTACATATTGCACAACATCTTCCAGCCGCAATAAAGTTTATTGTTATAACGGCAATCTTCTTCTTCTTCTTTCGCTCACCGCTCTTATTTAATCCTCATCCATTTATGGCTGCGTTTAGTTTACTTTTTCCCTGCCGATAATCGTAAATCGTCCACCGAAATAACTGCGTGCGGATAGAGATCGCGTTATGATATCATTAAGTTCTCGCCGGAAGCTGCGGACAATTCTCGCCCTTCGACTGTGTTTCCCTCGACTTCTTCGCCGGGTTTATCGCTTTGTCGAACGATAAACGCCCGCAAGTCGATTTCGCGTCACGGCAACTAATTTAATAACGGCAATAAAATACAGGAGGAACGAAACAATCGCACAAATAAAGACACAAACATTCTTCGCGTGTTTCGTTCTTCTCCTTCGCTCTTCAAACCGGTTTGCCGGATATGAGAATCTAATAATGTAAGAGACTGTCGAGAGAATCGTTTTCGAATCGAAGCGACGCTCATTCGATTTTATATCGACGACAATTTTCCTCTCATTTTCCATCCATCTCCGCTTAATTCTCACGCCTTCGCTCTCGATCTTTGTCGACGCTCGTTTATTAACGGCAAATATTTGATTAGGCGAGGCACTGCAACCGTGAAAATGTTCCTTGCTTTTTGCTAGGAATACTCGCCGAACCGTTAATACGTTCGTCCATCGAAATGGGGAACAAGAAAAGAAAAAAGCGAGGATCGACGATCCGCGAAACCGAAATACAAACCGTCCAGACGATTTCGGCTTTGCGCCGGCTCTCCCTCGCCCTAAATTGCGACCAAGCGAAACCTTTTGCGAATTTGATTGACAACGCTAATAAAATAAAATCCATTTTATTCGATTCTCCCCCCAAAAAAAGGAGACGTTTTTATTGTGGCTTTGAAAGGGCCTCCGCGCCGAGTAACGTGATCCATCTCTTGTCACTAATAAAAAATGCGAAATTATTTGCAAAAAACCGCACCGCGTAACACAAAACCGCAACCGCGAACGTCACGTTGCGTTATGATCGCCCGTTCGCGTTTTCGCAACCAACCGGTTCTTCCCATGCATTGTATTCAACAATACCAAGTTTTGCAATCTCTTTTATCCCTTTCGCTTCATCCAACATCTCGATCCAATGTTACGCCATTAGATTCTCGTCTTCTTAGCGTTTGCAGAACGTAAACTCGTGCATATGTAGATGATGATGATGATGATTTTGGGGATGGGGATGGGAACGATGACATCGGCGGATTCGATATTCGGCGACAAAGAGATGCTAATCGGGATTCGCAATACGTTTATATTGCGAGCGGATGTGTGCGAATTTCTAAGAGGCACGACATGAATGGAATTAATTAAGGCACGAAAGGAATTATCGAACGCGATTAGAGTTGCCGATAACGTCAAATTGAATCTATCTCGCTACGAATCGATTCGCCGTTAATTATCGCGCTTTGATACGCGAATTAAGCGCGAGAAGTATTCGCAACCGGATGCGCTGGAAACTAACGGGGAAAGCACAATAAAGTCGGAATAATTTGTAATTGACAAAAAGATGGTGTCGTATCCGGTTTCTTCTCCATTCGTAATGGGCAAAATCTTCTGACATATGGATCACGTCCGGTTAGTGGCAGTGAACGAATTCCTCCTCTTCTTCTTCTTCTTCTTCTTCCGCAACTACGCAAGCAAAAACGGAAACTTTTTCCGAAGACCAAGATGCGCAGAGGAAGTCCCGACAGAAAGATAAATACCGGAGGAACTAGCTGTAAGAGTTGCGTTAAATATATTCCACCAGATATTTACTCGGAAAAGTTGCCGGTTCTTTTTCTTGTTGCCTCCTTCGTATTCCTCCGCACTGTATCTATTTCTCTTCCCATTTCCTCCTCGACGATGGCGAATCCAGTCGCACGGTGCCATTTCTTGTTAGCGAAACGATTTATTTTCCAATGGCTTCGAAATTGTTAACCGCCGCCGTTTATTCCGTTAACGTTCTTCCCGCTCCTCCACCTCTTCGCTTTTTTATTCTTCCTCTTCGCCTCTCTTTTTATCTTCGCGAAAAGAAGTGACTTTTCCGCGATACCGTCGCATCAATCAAAAAAGAAAACGAGAACGGGGGAAGGAAAAACGCAAGAAGTTCGCAGCAACTCGGTTATCGTGGCGTTCTGATGATGCCTCATCCACGTCTTTAAGTTGACGCGGAAGTGTCAAGTGAATTTTTTCGAAATTTATTAATCGCCTCTTGCAAAATTCCCTCCTCTTTAATGCCAATTCGTGGAATTGGCTTGTTTACCATCTTCTTTTGCCATTTATTACACTCTTCATTTCCCAAATAATGTTGCCAACAAAACTTTCGAAAACAAACAATCTTCTCACGAGTAAAACCTTTCGTTCTCGTTTTAAATTGAATTGTTTATTATTTCAATCAAATCCTTTGCTTTCTTTGTATCAGGAATTTGCAAAGTTCATTCGCGAGCGCAGAAGGTGCGTAAATCAAATTACATTTTTGCCCATTTCGCAAAACCATCTTCTTATTCGGCTACCACTCATCATCATCATCATGTTTTGCTCTTACGTTTTCTAATTTCGTTCTCAGATGGAAACAACGTGGAAAAGAGTCGTAAAGTCGCAGTAATAAAGGGCGCAAAGGAAACAAATAAGAATGGCGTTGGAATGTGAGCCAAGGAATATTGTGAAATATGAACGCACTTCTTCACCATTACCCATGATTATTACGGAATAAATTAGGTCTTAAATTCGTACGAGCTCGTTTTTTGGCCACGTTGCAATTGTTTGCGCCGCGAAGAATGCCAGAGAATTGCGCAAAGTACGAATAAAATAAAACTTCTGCTGCTGCTGCTGCTGTCGCTGTTACCGCTGTTTATTTTTCGTACGAGAGAATAGACGGAAGTGGCGGAAAGGTCTGCACAAATGCAGCTGCCGTGAATGCTTTCTTAACGCATAATAATCGTTCTTCAACTTGTTTCGCTTCTTCCTTCCTTATCTAAATTATGCCTTCATTTACAGTTTTCCCTCGTTCTTTCGCGCAAGAACCGCTCGCATTCGCATTACTATTACACGTTTATTGGCTCTTCGTTCTATTCGATGCTCGTAAAATTAGCTTTGAGAAACTATTGCTTCTAGCCGATAAAAATTCGTTTCTAGCACCGATCGAAATGTAAATCGCATCCACGCCCGAGCAATGTGTTCTTCGACAACTTTAATCGTATAGCAGACTTGGAAACTCTTCAATTCCTCTCCATAAAACTTTCCTCTCCGCGCCTCACTTATGAAACACTTTCGCATAAATAAAACCCATTTTCGCAATTCGAAAGCGCCCGATTTTTGCACGCAAGTGAAAACAGTTTGTTGCGCGTTATTCGCCGATATCGATCGATATTAAAATCGTGTTAGGCGATACTCCATCGAATCGACGTGAGGTATCGCAATAACGATAACAATTTGCATTTATTTCGCGATAGGTGTTTGCACGGGATAAAAGTGCATTGCCGTTCGCGTTGCGAATCCGTAAAAACAAAAGGCAAACTTCGCGTCTGCACATTGTCACGTTGTCTCGAGGTAAATGAAGTGGAATTTGCTCGCTGTTTGACTTGTAAATCGTCGCGTTTCAAGTTTGCGAAAACACAGTCGGAGCGAGGGGGTAGATATTGTGCGGTAAGTGAATTCGCCGTTGTTTTTGCCCGAGAAACTTACGTTCGCATATCCGTAATCGCAATTTCGCCAATATCATATTGTTGCACGTTTATCCGTATGTGCATATGCGTGGAACGTGGAGATATAATGCAAATGCAAAAAAAATAACGAGAGAGAGGCGAATGTGAAGGGGAGCGCGATCGGAAATGTTACGAATTCAGCGTGCAAATTACATTTGATTTCCGGTTACGTCGTTAGAGCCGCATTCATTCGCTTCCATCAAACGGTTCCGTTATTATTATCATAATCCTCGAATATCTAAAATTTCAACCGTACACATTTATAATGTATGGGGGAGGAAAAAGAGCGAGCAAAACGGAGTACGTGCCTTTAGGACCATCAACATCATCATCATCATCCAACGTTTCTCTTGCGCTCCTCGTACTACGTACCTGCTCGCGAAGAAACTAGATAAAGGTAGTTGTTGCCAATTTGGTTTCGTACTAACGAATGTTCCTTTAAACGACAAAGAAAAACATGCCCAAGACTAATTTACATATTATTTACTCAACTGATTGCGATTCGCTCGCTGTCGACGTAAGCGATACCGAGCGGGCGGGGAAAGCGGAGGGAATTACGAGCGAAATTATTGCCATAAGGCGAACGAAGGAAGCGACGATTTAATAAGGCAAACAATTCGCATCCGGAATTGATTAATCAAACGTTACACGTAACGATTCCCATCGATCTCTGCACGTTGGTCGTTAATTGATCGCTAAATAACGCTGCAAAAATGTCGGTCTTCCACGTCTAAAGACGACAGTTTCTTTGAGTCGATGCAAATTGTGGGAAATTTTTTTTTGTTGTTGTTTGTCGCCAACCGGACGGCAAACTTCGTTTTGTGCGTTAGGAAGTTAATAGGATTGGATTTTTATGGACAATGTCATCTGTTTACAAGTTTCTGCGGACGGTCGCCGGCAAGATGTAGAACAAAGAGCGTGGTCATCGTCTCCCCCATTTCTTTTGATTTATTTCGACTTCCTCCCGACCATATTGTCGCTCCGTTGGCGAGTAACATATCTTCCGGTAGACTTAACTTTCGGCGAACTTTTCCCAGCGACTCCGGCGACGTATCGCGTTTTATAATTATTGTTAATGGTTTTTAAATGGCGAGTGTTAAATTTCAAAGTTTTCATTCACGTTTTTTTTTGCAATTGCTAACTGTTAAACGCTCGCTAGCTCCAAATAAGATTACCGGAATGCGACGTTACATGACTTGTTAGAAGAGAAATTGCGTTATCGTACTTTTATCTCAACGAGAAAATAGTTGTAAAAAGCGAACGAACGCGAATTGAAAAGCTTTATTCTTGCGGATGGAACAATAACAATAATAATTTTTCTATTACGGACCGCAGACAAATCGTATCGCATTATCGGCTCGGGAAAGCGTCGCGCTCTCAACCGATCCGTTTTCTCGTTCGCAACGCAAGCAGCAGCAGAGATCGATCGCATTCGACGAAGGAACTAACCGATTCCCCAACAAATCCCGTTTGTTAAATACGATTTTTTTCCCGTTCTTGCGCGAAGATGATAATAATAACATTTGCGAATGCGAACGGTGGAAGTGTGCTGCAACGCTCCCCGAACGTCCGTCCCCGGCACGTTTCATCCGACGGCCGCCCTCTGCGAGAAGGAACGCTATTTTCCCAAACATTATTTCCGCTCGAGTGCGTCTTTTGAAAATCGTTTGCCGCATGTTTCTGCGGGTGTGCGCTCGCTCGTTCGCTTATCGAATTCAAGCAAAAATAACTGATATATGTGGGCACGGCGCTTTCATCCACCCCCGGGGAAAATCGCCCGCTCGCCCGCCAACGTTTTCCCAATCCGCGACCCGTCTGGTAACGGCGCCTCCGCCACAGTAACAACAACCGCAACAGAAAGGCGTAAAAAAAGATTGGCAATATATTTTATGCGGTTCGTTCTTTTTCTCTTTTCGCGATTGTCGGCATCGGATACGTTACGCCCCCGTAATATAATGCAATCGGGGAAACTGTGCAAAAATTAAATAACACTCGCTGCATCGTTTATGATTATGCGAAATTGTTTTCGATTGCTAATTAATCCGGTTGGGGAATTTTCTTTGAGGAAAAGATTCACGTTAACTGACTCCATCTCTGCCTTATTAAATATTTTAATAGGAACGTGATTGACGTGCGAATACTTAGTTCTTCTCTATGGGAACCGTCAACTTTATTCCTCTTCCATCAACCATTTTGCCATTCTGCGAGCAAACTCCACGAGTTTTCCCTAAAACGCCAACTGACATTGATATCTTGTCTCGGCGTGTGTACATCCATTCTTTTGTAAAAGTTACGTAACATGAAAAGGTCTTTGTGTATTATTATTAAATTGTTGTCAACATGCGCACCAACACAAGCGTTATTGTTCTAGAGATTCGCAAAGAAACGTAACAAAAGTGAGCAGGAATCGAAAATGCGGGGGCGGATGGGGAGGAAGAAGGCAAAAGGTTTTTCCTTCTCGTTCAGATGACAGAGCAACAGAGAGAGTTTTCCCTGCCATCAAATTGCATCTTCTTCCTGCACTTACTACTTGCAGGGCATCAATTATTTTTAATTGCTTTAAATATTTCGCTTTAATCCTTCTGTCCTTTCGCTAATCAGTCTCGAAACTTTTATTTCGTCAGATCCCTCCAAGATAAATGAAAAACCCTAAATGCCCCTCTTCTTTGCGAGGATCTTTAACGAATTAGTAGTGCGATGGGAAATCATTAAGGGGACGTTAATTATTCGCCTCTTTCAATTATTTATCTCTTTGTATAAGAATTTTTCTGAGACATATTAGCGAATTTTTGTTTTTCGATTTGCATCTCGTTAATGAATCGAAGCACTTTGTCCACGGCAAGTTTCCTTTTTACGGATTTATCTTTTAGTTATAATTTAATTGTTAATCTAATGGATTGTCATTGGACTAATATTTGCGATTTTTTTTGTTGCAGGGATCGCGTTTTCCGCTTGAACTTGAGCAACATCAACCAGTCGAGTTGCGAGGTAAGTTTCCTAATTATTATTTTTGGCCAAGGAATCACATTAACAAATGCGAGTCGTGGCGAACGAATTACCGAAAGGAAGCGGATGAAATGATTTATCGGTTAATTGGCCCCGAGTTCATAGCAATTTATTGCAACTTTTTCCATCCCGTTTGTGATTGTTACTTACGTTACGAGCCATACTTTCTCATCTTGTTTATTGCCGGTTATTTTGCGCGAATATTAGAAATTCGCCGTTTTCTTTCGCAAGCGCACGACAACGGGGAAGCAAACGATAAAAAATTACATTGTTAACCAACCTCGTAGATTATCCGTGCCCGTCGCATTATTTTATACGGGCGAAGTCACGCGCGGCAATGATGCAATTAATATTAAATGAAGTTTGAAATGGAGCAAAAGATTGGTTCTTATTATTATTAGTTTCTGTCGCGAGGGTCGAAGGAAACGTCTCGGATCTCTCACGCCGCACTCCGGCTCTCGCAGCGATAATAATAACGCCGCCACTAACGGTAACAACTGTTAGTGGTTGAATATGAAATCGCGAGTGGTACATAATTAAGTAGTTTTTCCCTTCTATTATCGTTGAGAGAGAAGTGGTATTATTATGAATTAAGAAAGTGTCATTATTATATCAATAATTCCTAATCCAATTACCAGCATTATTACAGTAGGAAAATGCATTCGCATCGCCCTCGCCACGTCCTCGATCCACCGTCTATCCTTCGGGGGAACATTAAAACTCCGGGACAACAATAACTAACAGGCCGTAATAACGTAACTAACTGTCCCTCGCCGAGCGAACGCGAAAGAGGAAGAAGTGACCCGCAGAAAGGTGCGGGGAAAATAATTAAGCGACCGCTCTCAGTTATTCAAAATGCAATTTAACATCGCGAAACTTTCTTATTCGTCGCGCCGTTATTAATCCGCAGCTTTATTACTAATTAAATCCCTAATAAAATTTAATTTTGCAAAAAGAAGACGGGGAGCAAACGCGGAAGGGGAACTTTGCGAAAATATCGTAACAAAAGCGAAATCTTCGCATGGTACGATATAAAAAGAAACGGCAAGTTAAGGCACCATCAGCAACGAAGTTGTTCTTCGCTCCTCCGGTATAATAATCTCCCTCGTAAACGAACAAAACTCTTCCTTATTTCGCCTCCTTTTTACTACCACCGCCAACATCAACATCATCGTCATCATCCACGTATCTCTTACGCGATGCGTGTTCTTCGGCAGTAAACTTGTCATCTTTAATCTCCGTCAGATATGACGTGTTTGGGGAGAGACCGCTGTCTCCCCAGGATCGCCAGTTTTTATGGCGCAACTTAATCTTCCTCTTGCCCTGCCGTCCGCATTGTTGTTGCTACCAGTTTATTAAAGCCGTAACATCTTGTTCCTTTATACCGCTGGAACGGAGGAAACCAAGATTGTTCGCGGAGTAAACCGCAGAACAAAGACGATTATTAAATTGTAGTTAACGGCGAGAAAGAAAGTAAGACGGTGATTTCAGTTTGCGGACGAAAGTTCCGCCGTAAAACTAATTAATTTCATTGTTAAACGTTCGCGTGTTGGTTTGCGTTTGCGTTTCGGTAATATGCGGAGAAAAGAAGTTGTGGATAACAAATTGATACAAAGCGCTGATGATGATGACGATGATTGGGCGTAGATTCTGCCGTTAATACAAGAAAAAGTTGAAACTGTGTATTAAAGAGGCGGGCGGAGGCGAAAGAAGGTGATAAATGGCTTATTTACTTTATAGATACAAAGGCAAAGGCGGAAACTTTGATGGGAAAAGTTTTCCTATATCACAATGCCAGAACTACTAGTTCACATGTGTTTCTTGCACGTCTAGTTTCTTTTTCTTCTTGTTGTTGTTGGTAGTGGTTATTGAGTGCGGCGGCGGCGTTTTTTTCCTTCGACGGCCGTTCATTTCCCTTCTTCTTTGTACGATTTAAACTAATGGCCACCATAAAACATCGCCAAAAGAAACGAAAAACAACAACTTGCGAAAAGTATCATGAAAACGCGAGGAGGCAACAGGAGATTGCAAAAAAGTCCACAAATAGCGAGATCCAAAGGAATAAAGGGCAAAACTTGTGTTTGCCATCTGTGGTGGCTTCGATTCCTAGCGAAAATCGATGCGATTACCTGAAATAATAATTCCCTACATCAATTGAAGTAATAAAAAATTGCGGGAAGCGAGCGACCGAGGAAGAGGAATTAAATGGGGAACGACACAGAAGGGCGTTCTTTTATTTTTCTCTTTCTTTCTTTTTTTTTGCGGACTTCGAATCCGGATGGATTTACTGATTTGATGTGGGATTGACGTGGCCGAGAATCGAGAATTAATAACTAGATTGGGGAGTTCAAAGTTTTTCCTTAAACGAAAAAGCACGAGAACGAGAAAGCAAAGGATCCAAAATAAATGTGGGGAGAAACAAAGAAAGTAACAACTTTGACTATTTGATTATTCGCCATCATCCTTATCGTTTCGCCCAAAAAGATTCTTTCTCTTTTCTATTTTATCCTCACTTTCATTTCGATTTTCGTACTTCGCGTCTCCTCTCCGACTTCTTTTCCGTTTCCCACATTTTTTCGTTCTTCTCTTGTTCTCGAATGCGAAACAGCCCTTAAGTAAAATCCTCGCCCTTCATTTTTTTCGTCCCACGGCCCCATAATAAACCCAAAGCATATCGATATCAGGGCAATTACATAACGTAATAATAGGAAACCATTTTCACACGCACGCACCCTGAAAACGCGGCGGAACCGAGAAAGATTAATTGCATTATAAGTGCGGATTTACGTTCGGTTTCGACTACTTTTTCTTTTTAGTATTTCTCCAAACCGCATTTAATTAATCTTCATTTGCAAGAAGAACAACAACAACCGTCCATCCAATCGTTGATTCTTGGCCGGTGCTCGCGGCCCCCGAAATAGAGTTCTGCCATTTCCTCGAGGAATTATTATTAGCTAATCGACTACAGTTATTAATCAAAATTCCTCGATCTCTTTTTCTCTCGCCATTTCTCCGACGCCTTTGCAATTACTAAATGCTAGCGATTAGTTTTTAATCGTCTTAATTCGATCGCATGCACGCCAAAATAGAATTCCCATGGATTCGTCGCTTCCATTCGCGGATTAACCGATAGAAAAAAATCGATAACTAGGCAAATATTGTAAATTTCCCTTTTACAATCCCAGATCTGCAAGCGGCACTCTTTTATTTACTTATACTCCTATTTACTGCTGGGATTATTTGAAGAAGAAAAACGCTCGCAAGAAGATAACAATAAACGTAGCGAACGTCGTAAAATTAAAATTTATACCAGGATCCGTTTAAAGAGCCGTTACGAGGCCGCATCAAACGACACACTGCACCGGGCATAAAATGCGAAACAATTGACCACGAAAACTACCCAAATTCGAAAAAGAAATTGCGCTCGTTTTCCAAAAGACGCAACCCCATCCATTGACCAATCGACGGCCGCAACTTTTCGCACCTGCCTCGTACAATCCGTATCAAATCCAATTCCCTCGTACGTCGAGCGAAGGGGGAACCCCGTTTTATGTGTGCACAGACATAAAACCGGTTAATGCGAACCGATCGATAGTCGTGTTGCGACCGATTCCTCCGCGTCTCCAGCCCGTCCAACAGCGGCAATAATCTTAAACAAACGCGATCCAAATGCGACTCGCTCACGGTCTATTTCTTTCGATGGCCCGATTTATGTTAGCCTCGCCGGTCGTCCTCGTCGTCGGCGTTAAGAGAACGAGTAAAGTTCGGTTTAACCGAATACGGCGGTTCGTTGCTTCGTTCGATTCGCAATGTGGATTTAGCGCGATCAAAGGGATCGAGAGAGAGAGAGAGAGAGACGGCGGGCAGATTTCGGTCGTAGCCGAAAACGATTGGACCGTGAGCATTAACCGTGCAAATAGCACGAGACAACAATGCGACCAAAAGTTGGCCCGTTTAATTCGCTACATTTGTCATGCGATACAGTCGATTTGCGAGGGGGTTTTAAGCGACAAGCGACTGTCGCCACGCGAGACGACGAGGTTTCGTGCGGTTTGCCGCCGTAAGCGACCGGTACGACCGGTACGCGGAGGAGAAGCGAGTCGTTTAGACCGGGCAAAACAAAGTTCAAACAGAGTTCTGCGTGGAAGTGGGCTGGTTGGTGCCAAAAGGGATTTTGCGACAAATTGATCATTATGGATTCGTTTATTTATTTGGACGTTTATCTTCCGGGCCATTGTTCTTTGATCTACGACGACTGAAATCGTTTAATATTATTATTATTGTGGCCCGTTCTCTTCGTTGTTGGTTCGTATTTACGATTTACTGAGAGATGGAAAAATTCCAATCGCTTTTTCTTTATATAAATGTGTATCTTCTTCGTCCTCCGCTTTATCCACGTAAGACATAAAAGCGCGCGCGCGCGTGTGTGTGTGTGCTATTATATTTTTTCCTGCTACGGTTGCAACTTTGAAATAGTTTTCTTAGATACATAATTCGATCTCGTACTATTTATTGCGGTAATAAATCTCTAAAGGAAACATTTTATTGCTTTGTTTTTCATTTTCTTCTCTCGCCATTCTTTCGCATCCCTCCGCTTGTTCCTGTTTCAGAGAGAAAAGAGCTAGATGAACTACCGCACGAAGGTTAAATAACTCGCGATGGCGCAAAATAAGTTTGCGATTTGAAAAATGTTGCAAACGTAATGCACGATTCGGTCTGTTAGATTGTAATTTCTCGATAATTTCGGAATTTCATTAATGCGACCGCTATTCGGATGCTGGCACGAGGAAAATGCACGCACCGATCGATCGGACCGAAACGAATTCCGCAAACGTCCTTTTTCCTCCTCGTCCCGTTTTTGGGCGACGGTAATCACGGCGAAGTGGGCCGAAATTGAATTCAAATGCCGATGATGAAAAAGGAGAAGAACGATCGGCGCATTGTTCCGATCATCATCATCATCATCATCATCGACGTACACCTGCCCCATGTTCCCCACTAAATACCGGTAGATAAATACCCGCTCGCTCGCTAGGGCGTCCGCACGCACATTTCATTGCCTCGGATGCACAATGGAATCGCGGAATTCCAATTATAATCGGCGCGAGTGCGAGACGTTCTTCTTTCTTTCCCCGGGCCGGCTGCGCCGCAAATGAAATAAACACGAGAACGCGGATATTGGACGACGAGTCTTCTTCATTACTGCCGCGTTCGGTCGCTCATTATCGCTATCGATTTCGATATCTGGCGTGCCATTCGATTCTTCGAATATCGAAATGCGGCATTAGAGTAAATAGAAGAAACCCCAACTAATAACGCTAATGGCACTCTAACGATTATCGTGCGCCCATTTCCATTTCTGACGCGTATACGTGTCTTCTTCCTCCTTTTTTCGTTCTTCTTCGTCTTTTTGCCACGCGAGTGGCCACTCTCGTATAGTGAATTGGTAATCGCGCCGTAGTTCTAATCACAGTTAGATGGATCGCTTGGACTTGTTGTAATAACGTTGTAATTGCCTCGTATGCGACGACAATGGAATTAAAGAAGCAGCGGCGGCGAGAAAATTATCTTTTTTTCGTTACAACAACCACATTCAATTCTTCTTTTTTCATTATCCAATCACGTTACTTCTTTTCCGCGAAAAACGTTAGTGTCATCCACATGTACACGTGTAATATTGCAACGAACAACGATCGAGTCGCGAGCGGAAAGCACGTAAAGTTGCGGAGCGAAAATGGCGCAAAGGGCGATTCCGCGCCATCGAAAAGCTTCTAAAATTAGTAGAGCAACAACAACAACAGCAAGCCGCTTTAGATAAAACGTCAATATTTACCTTAAAACAAGTGGAAAGTGAACGGTTAAAAGCCCTCTTCTTCGTCCCTCCGCCAACCCCGCCGTGGACGCTCTTCGGCGCCTCGTCGCAGTGGCGCGTCTCGAAACGAGGCGAAAGTGTAGGATTATTTGAAAGGATGCCATCAATTTCGCGAACGAAAGAATCAACAATGCCTGTCGCATTAAATATTCTGCATTCTCCAGCCAAAAAAAAAAAAAAGGATCGCTTCAAGCGCAGGCAAACGTAGTGAAATATGCGAGGCCTCATTCACTCGTATCCACCCTCTTAAATTATATGATTACACGTACGCCAATGCACACACGTCCATTCTCTCCGCGCGAATTTTCCGGGATTCTCTCGTGTTCGTCATGTGCAGCGGTAAATGATAAATTTTGCGAGAAGCTCTCCCACACGAGGACCGCCATCGTCATCGTGGCGACGACGATGATAACGACGGTCGCGAAGACCGCGACAAATCATTCGCCCGGAGCATCATTACAATTACACCCATAACTCTTGGTGCGGTCCGGGTGGCGACACTTAGCATGCAATTGCCCGCACATATTTGGGAATTTATGCTAATAATAAAATAAATATGTCTCGGACACACGCGCGCTCTTCTCTCGCTTCGGCCGAGCGTCATCAATAAAATCGCACTTCGGACGTACGTTCGCCGATAATTAAAGCGAGCGTGCACCGGACAGAGACGAACGTTTGATTGAACATAAAATTTGCAATCTTGATGCGTCCACCGGACTCCGATCGATGCTAATTAGACTTTGAAAAAGAAAAATGCCGAAAAATCGTTTGCGTTTAATAAAACGTAACGAGCGATTACGATGAGCGATACAAATCGGGCGGATTCTGCGAATGGCACGTTCGTTACCATTATTGTTATCATTATCGCCGCTGCAACAATTGATATAATGATTTCGAGGTTGATAATTTTCAATTGTGTCGCTCGCGTACGCCGCGGCCCCCGTGCGTTTTGGTCCGTTTAATTGATCGTACGATTTTCCAAAATTTATATTTCCACCTGCATAAGCGGCACTAAATTACCGCCGAACCGAACAAAAAGTGCGCTCTTTATTGTTTCATCGGGAAATTGGAAAAAGCGAACGATGATGATGATGATGATGGCGACGACGATAAATAAATTGTTTAATTAAAATATTTTTTGTTTTCGATCGCACGCAGCGATTGTTATAAATTATTTGCGATTTAATGAAAATCGGTAATGGATGCCGAGCCAAAATGAAATCGAAATAGATTCGCTAGAATCGAAAGAGATAAAAGAGCCGATGTACCGTTCGCATTCTGAATAATTACGTTTGCCAGTCACGTCGATTCCTCAATGATTAGAGACGAATTCCTGAAAGGGAATTCAAACGGCAAACTACCACCACCGACGGCCTCGGCGATGCTTTCGGATTCCCGCAACGTTCATTTAGAGAGAAACTGATTTCGACCCGCCCCGAAGAAAAACGTCGTATTTCCTACGTTTAAGTACACGTGTGTGCACCTTTTGCTGATGGAGGCGGATCGAGGCTTCGGCCCGTTCCATACCCGTAATTGAAACTTTGATTTGGAAAAGCGTCGCATCCGTAGAGAACGAAGAACGAGACGGAGAGAGTCTTTTGTTTAACGTTATTTAATACGAAGTGGAGGCAACGTGGACGCAAAGGAGCGAGAAGGGAAGAGAATAATTGAATCGATTGAATATGTATGTGCGTCTCGGGGTAATTGGGTTTCGCAATAAAATAATTGACGAAGGGAAAATAAAGGAGGAGGAAATAAAGTACGTTTTCCTCGGCGAACTTCCACTGGAGCGATCGGCAAAAAGTGTGTGTATAATGTGGAATGAAAGATTTCCCAACAGGTCCTCGCGGCCGTTCGCTCTGACGCTAAGAGAATGGAGGCAATTCGATGTCGTCGTCGAATCAAAACGAAATAAACTCGGAAGTTCGCAAGACGTGGGGGCTACCGTGGAATATTGTTTAAGTTGGCACTACTCGTCGATTTTTATTTCTTTACTTTACTTTTGAGATACTTCAGCCTCCGACCCGTCGATGATAATAATAATAATATTACCTTTATAACTTACACAATAAGAAACTTCTCCACCAGTGGAAGAAACATTCTTAAATTGTTTTTTCTTGTACCAATTTATTTTATGCCGGCTTTCTTTCCTTTTCAATTCGCCATCGCGAACGCTGGAAATGCTCCCCTTGCGAGCAAACGGAACATTTGAATGGAAAACTATAAAACGCTTCGATTACCTCATTTTCCTCTATTTTATCATCATTTTTCCCTGCCCTCCGACGACGAGCGTATAAAACTTAAAGGGAGTTTTCTAATTTAATATGTGCGATCGCTTCGTCAATAAACGTTAAATAAGTGAAGGAAATTTCTTTTCGCAATAGAAATCGCATTGATTTTCCAGTTTGGGGAAAATTAAACGCCACGAAGGCGTTTCTTCCAGAGGATTTCGATGTCAAACGAGCGTAATGATCGATTGGTCGTATTTGCCTGTTTCGAGATCGATGATTAGCGACAAAAAAAGCCAACCCTTATTAATAACGAAAACAACCGGCGAAGGTGGGGTGAATTTGTGAACACGTTGAAAACCGATCTTTTTCGTATTTACATTTTGCACGTCACGCGGAGGGAATTCGCCCGCCGCTGAAAACGTGTAATCTATACTGAAATTTTCACGTTGAATACATTAACATATTTACTTACGCCCGGTTTAATTTTATAAGCGCAAATTTCGCAAAAAGATTGTATTCTTCGGCTTTGTTAATCACTCTAATCGACTGCATTTTATTAACGACCAAACGGCAAGCGACGTCGTTCAATATTGGTGCAACGGATTAGCGCCAGATTGGCAATGGGCGAAACGAAATAATAAAACGCGAGCTCACTTAATTTTTGCATAAAGGCGAACCGTCGATGTTTACGTTTACTTTCGCGAGGATGGTAAATAAGCGAGACGAGGAACTGATTATCGATGACGAACGTTTGAACTTATGTTTGCACAACGATGCAGGGAGGGCGCACGTTTAAAGCCCTCGAGGGCTTATAATTTTTTCCCTCTTCGACAGCGAGCGAGCGCGACGTCTTCAAATGGGGTAACGAATGCACAGAACTAATAATAGTATCTTTGCGATAAGATAAGATAAAGAGGAACGTCGCGTGGGAGGACGTCGGAATGAAAGGGCGACGTCCAGATTACGGTTCATACCTTTTTGCGTGTATTCGCGAAAATCGGATAACTGAATGTGCAATATTTTATCGCTCTTCTATTATTGCTGGTAACTATTTGTTTACCAATCTCTTTCGCCTCGCAGTCGCTCGCGAATGCAACTACTAAATTCATTTAGATAATTCCATTCTTCTCGCGATTAACGATCAGCGATAAGTTTTTCTTTTGCGAATGTGGCAATTCGCCCTCCTCCCCGGCGTTCGGTTATTGTTATAATTGCGTATTCGTTGCAACAAATTCGCAATGTGCAGCGCGATCGAATAAGAAAACAATGGAGACCGTCCGCCGTTTACATTGTATCCATTTCGCGACTTATTTAAATACGAGGATCGTACGCGAACGCTACATTTTATTGCGCCCCGAAAGTCTGATTGGTTTCGCCTTTATCCGATTTTATCGTACGCGAAACAAAGAAGAAAACGTTTCGTCTTTGCTACTTTTTAAAACTGCTACTATTGTGCAGATATTTCGCAAGTTAAATCAACCTTTCGTTCTGTCGAGGTACCGCTTAAATCCCGTACAAATAATGTACGCGTAACGCACGATATAAATCGTTAAATTTAATAACATTTTCCCTCGTACATTGCGTATTAGACGCGCACAAATAAATGCGATGTGCTGGAAGGAGGAGGCGAGAAAAATACGCGAAAAGAATGGAAAGGTGCGAAAAACGAAACGAAAAAGAAGAAGCCCAAACATTTGTCCCTCTCGCCTTCCTCTTTCGTCCTGCGTCTTCCCTTCTTCTTCTTCTTCGTCGTCCTTTTATATATATATAAACTGATTGATGTACCCGTCGACACGTGCTAACTGCTCTATCCTCTCGTGCTCCTTATTGAGCCATTTTTCACGGAGAGCGGAATGTCGCACGAACGAACGAACGAACGAACCGGCGCCGCATATAACCTCTCTCATGAATATAAATAAAAAAGTGGAACGAACGAACGAACCGTCGCCGTCCTTCGTTCGCTCTTATTGCCATTTTCGTCCTCTTAAATTTTCTTCTTGCGAACCACTTTTTTCCCTCGATTTCCAAGCTTTAACTTACGAAAATCCATTGTACAGAAACGGAATCGCCTTTCACTGCTTAATAATCATTATTAGCGCGGTTGTATCGCATTTAAAAGTGAGCGCGTTTTTGGTGGATGCGCCGGGCCGCTGGTGGCCAATCGAGTAGATGAGCGTGCGATTATTTCAAATAAAAACATGGAAGCTTCTGTTGAAAATAGTTAATATTCTCCGTTCTCTTAATAAAAGACGAAATCGTACGGATTTTTAAAGAGGCGTCCATAAATCATTAACCCACCGTTTAACTCGAAACCTCTTATTCCCAGGTATTTCTTCTCGGTAACGAACCCGTTGGAGGAATACGAAATATTATAATAATAAACGGATGATGATGCTACTAAATGTTACGCTCGACGGAAAACGGGATTACTATTACCATTTATCCTCGACTTTTCCGAGCGATGCGAGCGGAACGAGTAAAAAGCAGTTTATAACGTCATGCAAGAATACCTGCAATTTCAATTTCGGTTTTGATTATTGTTGACACACAGACGTATTTCTGGTTATTACGTTTTCTATTTGTACACGGTACGTGTGTGTGTGCGTTGTTGTGTCCCTTCTAAAGAGATCCACGGTAGGACGGATGAGTAGTGCGTTGAGGATGACGGTTGTTGAGTTTAAGAGAGAGAGAGAGAGAGAGCGATGGAAAAAATGTGGCAAAAGGTAGCGGGGAGACGAAGATAAACGTAGGGGAAGACGTCGGAAACGTTTCTTTGAAGTCGACTTCCTCGCAGATGTTTGCTTAACGCGAGAGAAGAAGAAGAAGAAGCGAGTCGGCGAACGTTTAATAAACAAATCGCTCTCACTGTCTTTGCTCGCGAAATTAAAATTCTTTGTACGCTACCAGCGACGACATCGCCGTCGTCGTCATCGTTCACGATCGTTCAATATTTGATAAATCGAATTAATTCGTCTTCGGGCCTCTCCTAACGCTTATTTATCATTTGCTATAGCCGAAGAACGGGTTTGGCTCGCCAAAGTAGAGGAATAACTTTCGGCACAAATAGAAGATGAAAAGGACGACTGGGCGAGGTTAAAAGTATCACGGGCCATAAAGTCCGTAGCACCATGTGCCAGCAAGTGAAGGAGACAAAAAGGGAGATAGATAGCGGAGATGGCGAGAGAGAGAGAGAGAGGTTTCGTGTTATTGGCGCAATTGCAACCGTCGTCAATTTTACAGCAATGACATTCGTAAATTCAACGTGTCTCAAACTAATTAAAGTAGTTAATTCCGCTTCCGGAACAAATGACGCCCATTCATTCATTCTTCGCTTCCTTCCACCACGGTCGCCCTCTTCGTCGCTCCCAATTTACCTACACACATCCGTTATTTGGTGCTCGTGTTCGTCTCTTCCTCCCGGGAATATCCCGTTCGGCGTTTTCCTCGTTGCCCCGCTCGCCATTTAAGCCGGTCGCCGCCGAATCAAAAGTTACGTTATCTACTACAACGACTGCGATTTTCCCGTCGTTTCTCGAGCCGACGATTTATGCTTTCCATTCGATAACGTTTCCCGAGTCGAGAACGTCTGTCGATGATGAATGAAAGTGAACTTTTTGGACTTGTTTAAGAATGAAATTAATTGTTAATTAGTTTAAACTCGACCGCCGGTCGCGATTATTCGTGCGCACTTATAACCGTGCAATCTTGCTGCGTGCTGTTTTATTTCCCTCTTCCAAGTGCACTTTATGCAAATTAAATTTCTTTTCTTTTCGGCAGACCGGAACGAATTCGCGATACGCAAGTCGTCCAATTACGCAGAGTTTCGACTCTTTTGATTCGATTTTTTTTTTGCTGTTGTCGTTGTTGTCGTCCCTGCGTTATTATTAATTTATATTTAATTTCTGAGAGGTCCATTTTATACGTACGTCGACGTTATGGATTTATTCCATTTCTCGCTCCGTTTCGGAGAGACTTTTTTCGCCTCTCCGGCTACGTAGGCATTAAAATTTACGACCGTGGAGTTAACGCGCATGAAGTTTAATTAAAAATTATGGCACGGCCGAAAACGAATAAAATAAACGAGAAAGAGAGAGAGGACGAAAAAATGATTCGAATCGCACTCACGGAACCGAAAATGTTTTTCGAACAAGTTTCCCAATATGAAAGCGTACAAGCAACGACCGATTCCGTTCGCAATGTCACTGAAACGAGGCTTTCGCATCGCCTAAGTTTAATATTATTAATTAAACGGAGCGACACTCGAACGAGAAAAAGCGGTCTAACTCGGAGATTAGTCGCGTAATTATTAATTAATTTTAAATCCTTTAGGCCGAATTATGTTCCTCCCGTTGTTCTTTTTTTTTGTATTCCCGTGGATAAACTTCGATTAAACAACGCGCGAAATAAATACGAATAAGAACAATAATCCGGACGGAATGAGAGCGAGAGAGACGATTATTAAATTTTAATTGCCAATAAATTACGGCCGTTACACCTGAAAATTGTTGCTACCGTTCAACTCTTCTTTTATTTCCCTCTGCGACCAACAATGGACACACAAACATTATATAATAAACGCGGAGCGAAGAGCAAGAGAGTTCGAAATTTATGACGCAATAACACGGTAGGATGGCCATGGGTCGGCATCCCCCGGCCGCCCAAAAACCATCGTCGCCACGGTGGTAGCGGCGGCGATGCGGAGACCAACAACTAACCGATCCCCGGCAATCGAAGGGAACCAAAAAAAAAAAGAGAAAGAAACGGACAAAAGGCTACTCGTCGAGCAAAAGTTCGAACCCCCCGCGTCGCACGTTAAAAGCGTTTCGCTCGTTCTCTCCCGACGACGCCGGTGACCGACCCCCGGTAAACGGAAACCCTCGTCGTCGGTCTTCCATCTCTCGACCGAACTCCCGCGGCAAACAAGGAAGCAAAAAGAATAATTGACCGAAAACAATTCCGCCGACCGAACGAAACTGGGGAACGTCCGAGTCCGTTTAATATTTATTCCGTTTCCCACCTCTTCTTCGTGCCTCTTCCTCAAACGTTTTTTTTTTCTCTCTTGGTTGCGTTCGTTGTTGCTGCCAAGCGCCAACGTCGGAGAATTTATTTGGCGGTCAACAGTTTATCCTCGTTCGCTTTACGTTCTTCGTGCTTTTTTATTAATTCTTCGGAGGTTCTCCGAGGAGACGAAAGACCGCCGGCCAACATTTCCCTATAAATATTCTTCCTTCTCCGTGTTCCCGTTGGATTCCTTAAGGACGCGAACATTATAAAACATTCACAACTGGAAAAAGTTACTGCTAACCTGAAAGTGAAATAAATTCCACCTGCAACAACAGTTCAACATTTCGCAGATTGTTCATTATTCTTATTAACTAATTAATTCGTAGCAGCGAAACGAATAGGAAAAGTGCAAATTGCAGCAAAGTGAACTGATTTATTTATTAGCAAACTGAACGAATAGCGACTTTATTTGCAAATAATTCAAAGATAATAATTTTCTGCGTCCAGTAAATTATTTATCGAGGTAAAAGTTCGTTTGCGTCTTCGAATAAATAATAATTATTTCATTGAATTGTTGCCAATTTAAAATTATTCAAAGGGCAATAAATCAAAAATTAAGTCGTCGACGCCAAATGGCCAGAAAAGTAATTCTTTCCCAGCGCGAAAATGCATTCTTAATTTTACTTCCCCGACGGCCGTAATTCATTCAGTTCCTATCAGAGTCAGCGGTAAGTTTTCCTTTTTCCTTCCCTTTTTTTTTGGAATCCATTCTCATTGAATTAAAGCTCGCCCATTTTTTTCCTCTTCCTTTTTTCCAACTTTAATCCTGTTTTTTTATCGGATTTTCATTAAAAACTTTCCCGTTGCCACCTACCTGACTTTCGTGCTGCAGCAGCGAAGAGATTAAGACGCGAGAAGTAAAGGACGAAAGCAAGAAACGAATTATTATTGGTACAAGAAGATGTTAAGTTCGCTAGCAAATTTTCTCCGTTTTTTTACGCTTTTATAAATAAGAATTACCTAATGGCCTTAAATTGCATTGCTAAAAGAAAAGGGAACATTTTCATCTCTCTCTCTCGCTCGCTCTTTGCACTCGCCATCTCGGCGTTTTAATTAACGTACCTTAAATATAAATTTTTAAGGTGGATTCGTTTTTGCGAGAGTCGTTAAGAGTTCTCTTCCACCACTTTTCCATGCTTAAACGCTTATAATTTAACGAAATATGGACTCGAAGCGAACTCGAAGAGAAAAGGGGCAAATGGTGAGCAATAAAAGCGCCTTCTTTCGTTCCCAGCGAAACGTGCAACCAACAGAAATTTTAAATCTAATGACCATTACCATCGTTGTTACCGGCATTAATATCGCAACTTTCAAGGTAGGAAAAAAGGGCGAGCGGTTCGAATCGAGAGCAAAAAGAAACCGTAAAAGTTGCACGCCGCCGTTAAACGCGAAGAAAGAACCGGGGCCACCTTTAATAAACCGTTTCCTTAACGTTTATCGCTGCGTCGAAGGGAAAAACTTCGGTTTTCGGTAATAATTGCGAAACTCGCGCAACAAATTTCCTCCGGCGTTGAAATTACGATTTCGAACGCGAAGAACATTTATTAGATTATCCATCAGATGGGAGAACGCAAGGTAAACGAAAGGGCGAGGGCAAAAGTCTGGCGAAGAGATTATCCGTGGAGGCGGATGCGCGAGAGAGAAGGATAATTGTAATCGAGTCGAGAGTCCTTAATAATAAATAATCCGCGATTAATAAGGAAGCCAATCCTTCGATTATCTACCGTTAATACCATCGAATCGTTATTAACAAAAGAGCTTTGATGATTAGTTCTCTCTCTCTCTCTCTTGTGCGAGAGAGTGCAATTTTTTCCACTCTACAAGAGACCGTAAAAGAGTTTTCTTGTTGTATAATATGATAAAATTAATCGGTTCAATAATACCAACGGCAGGAAGTAGAAGAAGTCGTACGAACTGTTAAACGACTCTTTTCGTTCGCCATTTAATCACACGGGTCAATCGGTTCGGACAATAAAAGAGGAGCTTTTTCCCGTGCCCGAAAAGTACGTTAAATGGATTTCCAGGGATTCGGGATTTAATTTTTTTCCCAAATTAACTTTTAATTCCCGTTTAATCCCACCATCGAGACACGTGTGTTTATATTTCATTTAATAAATTCTATTTAATAAGGTCGCGGAGATTAGTCGTTGTTTCTTTCTCTTCGCTCGGTCGAATCGTCACCAGTTAATCGAGGGATGATGCTCTTCGATTAATCATTAACGGAATAAGCGGTATGAATTAATTCGCGATTGATTTAAATAATAAAATTCACGTAATAATTGAACCGTTTAAACGGTTTCGAATGAATATTTATGGTCACGAATCGATAAGTTCGCAATAATTATCGCTCGCTTTGCGGGATAATTGACAACGTTCTATTCGGTTATTTATTCGCCCCGAAACCATCGAAATCACATGTTATTTTTACCACGCGGTCCCCGGAACTGAACGGGGAAAGCGAATTTAAATTTCCCTCGGCCATGATATTCGCACAGGTGAACTGTGCCGTAGAGGGAAAAATGCGAAATAATAATCCGAGGGCCTCGGGGGCGGAATTATTCATTGTTTTATACACGTTTAATTTACTGCCAACGAGGCCGAAAGGGAAGCGGCGCGCGCGAGCGGTTAAATCCACCGTGGAAAAATCCTTAATAACGTCGATCGGCGAATTTTTAACCGCGCGAAAACGTGCAAAAAACTTTGCGTGATAACGCAAAACGAGATGGGAATGGATGAAAGAATTTTTAGCCAATTTTATGGCGCCACTTCTTCACACGTTCCGTACGTGTCACGTGTAATTTCGTCATTTTATCTTTTTGCACGTTGAAAGGAACATAATCCAAAAGCTACGTTTTATTTATTTTTTATTTTATTTTATGCGACGACATAAATTTTCTTGTATTGTTGCAGAAGGACGCCCTCAACCTGGAGCCGACGAACGTCGCGAGCTGCGTGTCAAAGGGAAAATCTGAGGTAATCACAATCTTCTTCCCCGTACTTTTAACATTATAGTTGCTTGCACTCCGTACGTGTAGCCTTTGCACGAATTTACTTTAAATGGAATTAAATTAAAGAAAGGAAAACAAGCGATAGAACGGAATTGCACGGCGGCGTAATCGAATAACTAAGAATAAAACGGCAATAACGCGCGCAAACCTATTTAACCGGGCGGGCGGGCGGGAGAGACGAGTAACGAATTTTCGCAAAGAGATAGAGAACGAGTGTTGCTTTATTTCCATAAAAATGTATATATAGGTGTCACGTACAAAGGCCAAGAAATTGCATTTTTAAATTATGACACCGACAGAGGCGAGCGGAGGGGCGATATAAAGGCACACACGTGTACGTATACGGGATTTTATCGCGTGCAGCAATTCGAAATGTTGTAAGCGAAAATCTATGGCCGGTCTCGCGTAAACGAAATTCGCCCTTGTTTTAATACAATTTCCTTTTTCTCCTCCACCTTTTTTATTTATGTTAACGCGCGGAAAATGTCACGTGTACTAAACGTAATTGCAAGAATAATTCCATCATCCGAGCCCAACAACTTGTTTCCATTCTTTTTGCGAACACATTTCAAGTCCGCGAAGGAAAGCTGAAATGATGCCGATGAAGGGGATCATAAAGTTTATCGTGCATTTCCAATTGCTGCTGCTGCTGCTGCCACATATGGACGCTTTTTACTTATTTATTTGGCGAAAAAAATGCGAAACGAGACGTGGAAATCGTCGTTAAACTAGAAAAAAACTAGAAGGAAATGTGCAGATTACAATGTAATCCTTTGCTTGCGGAAAAATGCTGATTAAAGCAATCGGTGTTAATGGCTAATAAACGTGGTATGGCGACGCCGATTGTCCTCTATTTAACGTCGTTGCTGTTGTTGTAACCTCGACGAAATTGGAATTGCTCCTGGTGGAAGTAGCAAAAGAAATTAGTTGCTTTTCGTTTCCTCCCCGACCGGAGTCAACTTGTCTCGCCTTTTTGCTACTTCCCCGTGAGTTTAGTTAGCATTTTTGTCCGTTCGAAAAGAAAACCAGTCAGCAACACTCGGACGATTTATTAACGTAACTCGCAGATGAAATTCCTGCGTTGCTTTCGACGGGGAAAAAAAGACTGGGGCGGAAAACGGCCGCAAAGAAGACGAGGAAAAAAGGTGAGCGAGGGAAAAAGTGAAACAAATAATATGGAAATGAGGGGAGAGAAAATAATAGAACGTCGGGTATATTGTTGGCGTTTCGAGAAAATGACAAGTCTGGCAAGTTTAAGAGAAACTACCTTTTTCCTTTTATTACCGAGTACGATCACGTACTGCATTTAAACTACACACACTACGGCGGTTCTTCTTCTGCTTGTTCTTCTCCAACAACAACTACCACCACTACTACTACTACTAACGGCGTTATTACTGTCGGTTCGTTCGGCGAGATGTGTGCGGACGAGAAAAAGCTTTTCAAACTGTTCGGTACATTTCCGTGAAAGAACACGAACTAAAAGTGGCAACAACAACAACAACAGCAGCAGCAGGCGAAAAAAAGTCGATGCGAAAAACCTAAACAATATCATCGAACCGTATTCTTCGGCAATTGTCGATGAACGTTCTCGACGACTACGTGCAACGTTTGACTTTTTACCACCACGTGCCATCCTTTTTATTCCACTTCAAACCTTCTTCTATAAATGTTACTTTTGCGGTGATCAAGAGAAAACACTCGGGAGAGACAATAAAACTTGCCGCCAATTCTTTGCTAAACAAAGATTGGAAGTAAACGAAGTCGTCGAACGGGAATTAATTTAATTGAAACATGTGGGCCAAAATGCAAACGATCAAATTTGTTTGTTCGCCAATTTTTTCGCTTCTCCTTTTAATAAAGACTGCTCTTCTCGCTCTTTCTCTCCCTCTCTCTCTCTCTTCTTGCTCCGGTTACCAACCAGAATGCCCCGGTATTGGAATAATTTCAAGATGAAATTTGAATTACAAATGAGGTCATCATCGTCGTCGTGGATGGCGGAGAGACAAAGTCGAAATTAATTTCGCAAACTTCCACGTTTATTTTGCGAGTCAAACGAAGCAAACAAAAGACGTGTATATATGTATATATACAAAGCGACGAATCAAAAGATCAGTGGTTGAGGGGCGATGGGGTCGTCGAAGAAGAAGGATCCGTTCGCGTCGTGGGGTAAACGGTACCAGTCGAACAATCGTTCTTGCTCCTCGACCGATTGCGATTTCAATTAGCGAACAACAATAATTTTAGCGATTCGCCATCGCCCCCCCAGTCTGCAGCGACATGCAAATTTATTTAATTAAATCCGTTCGAACGCGACGTCCTCCACTTTGTTATTGGCCATCCATCCAAATTACTTGCATCGTTTTTTTGCGCGATTGCAAAAACAACGGACAATCTAAACGAATTTAAAAGGAAACCGGGAACAATTTTTTTTGCAAAAAATTACATTTATTTAAAGCGATATAAATGTATTAATAAATTTAATTTGCGCCGCACGATTAATCACTTTCCTTCTGAAAGTTTCCGTGTGCTGCTGGAATCGAGCGAAAATAGAACAAAAAGTCGGCCGACGAGCGACGGCGACAAGGCCGAACTAGTTTTAGACGTTGCGGATAAATTTGCACGACGAGCAAATTATTATCACCACCATTGCAACAACTATACCTAGTGTAATGGCAAGAGTATTACTATTAGCGCTAACACTAATAATACTGCGAACCATCATCATCATCAACATCGTCTGCATTACACTGCCGCGAACCGTGTAAAAGCCCGTGCTCCACAAGGGTTGTCTGCAGTGGCGGCAATCCATTAGGATGCACTCTAAACTGCAATCGAAGCGTTTTAATAACGATAATAACGATACGAGTAAATTACGTCGAGCAAAACTCCCCGCGAATCGATCGAAGATCAATTTATTATTACCCGGCGCATCCACCAAAAAAACGCATTGACCGAAACTCGCTTTTTAATTGGCACGAAAAGTGCGGATTCAACTGGATTCGATCGTACGAAATAAGCGATTGCTAAAGAAGCGACGATGCTTTTGCGAAGAGGGTGCGACCGAGTTTTTCTTTCGTTTAATTCGCCTGCACTAACGATCGTGTGGCGTGACTTGTTCGTAAGCAAATAGGCCGTGTAATAAGCGGCATTAATACCGCGAATACGGATTATATTCGATTAGGAATTTCTGGTCTCGCTCGTTGTTCGTGGATGGATGACTAATCATCGAAATTGGCAAGTTCCTCAAGGTTGTGCCGGCGCAAGAGAGTCACCTCTAGCCGATATTCTTGCATAGCTTTTTCGAGATTTTCAATTCGTACAATTTTCTTCTTTCTTATTGTTTACTTTTCTTGATTGTGGGCGTGCGACGCGAGGACAAAACGCAATTCGGTCTTTAAGCTTTCCTTTCGGTCTCGTTACGTACTCGCATAAATAACTTATAGATTTTGCAATTAATAATAAACTAATTAAGACCCGTCCGTTTTTCGAACGTCCTCCTCAACGTCTCGCTCTTTCTCTCTTTCTCTGCCCCAGCGATAATCATATGTTGATAACAAAATGCGTCAGGTACGCAACGATAATAAAGCTCCAGACGAGACCGATGATGTTAATAATTGGGCAGGCCATTAAAATAAGTTTGCGAAACTTTGACGACGACGACTTTTTGTCGTTGTCGCACATCGAGTTCGTCTTTGACTCTGGTTGAAGGTTAATTACGTGGCACTTCGAAAGGGAGAGAAATTGCGATCGGAATTCGGCAACTCGCGTACGCCGCCATCATCGATTCGATCATTTCACCCGGGGAAACGAACGCACCTGTTCGTTCGTCGGCCGATTCCCAAGCGACACGTGCAATCCGATTGATGCGGATTATTGGAATTATAAATGCAACGAAGCTCTTTTGTCGTCGTAATGGATGAAAAATCTCGCCGCGAAACGAATTTATCGAGGAGATTTCGTAGGTTCCCCTTATATTAGTGCCTTTTTGTCTCTGCCTCGCTATTCTTTCTTCGTCTGCGGTCAGATTAAAATAGTCGAATAAAAGAGGGATACACAGGGAGTTCCAATAAGTTCGAATCAATTGCGCCGCGTAATTGCCACGAGACGCGCGAAGCAACGAAATTTATCGCCTTTCTCTTCTTCTTCCCCGTCTCTCGACTTCGCGAACGCTCAAGCGGAAATTGCAGGCGAGCGAAAGTGCGAAATTATTAAGCCACGCAGTTTGTTGGATGGCAGAAGACGTGCGTTAATTTGAATTGATGCTCTTTCGCTCTTCGATTGCACTTGATCCACTTTTATTTCGTTTTCTACGTCCTCCTCATCAAAGATTCATGCAAAGAACGACACACTTTTTCTTTTTGCCTCTGTTTATGCGAGCGAACGCAATTTTTCGCAAATGCACTTTCGATCTCTCACTTTCGCTTTTTTAATTCCATCATCATCATGCGAATAGCGCAGAAAGCAAACGAGAGCTTGCAGTCTAGACGCAACGTACGATTCGCACATTTTAGTGCGTAATTAAACTGCAATATTATGCGAATCGCTCGCATTTTCGCAATTAGTTCAAGTGCCCTCTCTCTCCCCCCTCGTTTGCTGTTGTTCGGCGAAATTGACGTGATTTATATTGGGGCGAAAATGTTTTCGTTTCTGTTACGTACACGCAGACTTTCGCAAGTGGTTCAGACGTCGATGATGGAATGGGCAAGAGCTTTGCGAAATAAAAAACGGTTACATAACGTATGGGCGAACTAATTCGATGTAACAGCGTCGATTTTTTTTGCTTTTATAATTCGCAACCGAGGGTGGCTCCTCTAGTGGAGGAGCGTTTTATGTTTTTAATTTTTCTTTTACCCTTCTTAATCGTTGTTTATTACGAGTGACCGTACGCAGATGATGATTTCATTAGAGCCGCCAGATTTCGCATCGGTCTCGTTTACGATGAGAGATTTAATGGCAATTTTTTTGCCGATGAGGGGTAATGAAAGCTTTCGCCATACGCGAATCAGTGGTCGAGTGGGTCATTAAGAGAATTGCATTTTCACTCGCGCCATTTACGTTTTAATTTCACTTTTGCGTTTGGAACGACGCGGAAAAGAGTCTTCGCAGTCTAATCGAGGGGAAAGAAAGGTTCGTCCGCTAAACGTGCCCGTTTGCCAATTAGGAATATGGTCGATGGCGATGGCGATGGCGTTGGCGGCGGCGTCGACGTTACATATTTCATCAATTTCTTCCGTACAAAATGGCACGAATTCAAATTCATTCGGGACCATTAAAATAATCGTTACACGGAATATAAATGGTTAGTTTAATGGTACAAACGATACACAGCTACAACTGCTAAAACCCGACTAAATAAACCGAAATAGATATAAAAGCAGCTTTATATGCATTAGAGATGATTCGCTCTCGCTCTCGCTCTCTCTCTCTCTCGCTCGAAGGGCGCCGGAGCTCGGCCGCTCGCTCGGAAATCTAATAGATAGAGACGGGCGAGGGCGAAGTGGATAAGAAAATGCTCGAAGTACGATGAAAAGAAGCGAGACGCAGAACGAGAGCGGTGCATTATTGCGATTGCGAGGGAAAGAGAGAGAGAGAGCGAGAGAGATCGAAAATGGGCACATCTAATTTAATCTTTGAGAAAGCAAAATCCGGAACATGAAAACTTATCCAGTTATCCACTTGTTCCTATAAATTCCGGCCTCCGTAACGTGACAGTTTTACATACGGCCTGCTTTATATTCCGCCATATAGCCTCATAATAAAATCGTGCTTTTGCCTTGCTCGCTCGGTACGTCGAGCCAAAAAGAACGTAAGAACAAAAGTAAAGACGTTCGCTTGGCGTACGCCATAAGTAGCAAAGTTCGCGTAACACGTGATTATTGAATTGATCGCTTAATGGGTTGCCGAGGACGGCGGGAATATGAGTGAAAGACGTGGAGGAGACGGTTGATGGGAATTAATGACACGAAGAAGTAAAAGTTTTAATCGCGGCGAAGAGAAATCGGTACAATAATTCTTCCCACGTGTCCCACAACACCGAAAATAAAGGCCGACGACGACGAGAAGAGGAAGAACTTGATGGATCTCATTTGCATAAATAAATAAACGTTACCTATAAAAGCGTTATATAAATGTTTAAGAAAGCTAGAAACGGACAACCCCATAAATAATAGGCCGCCGTTGAAATGTAATATCGAGGCGAAGAACAGAGAAAAAGGGAAACAACAACGAGGCTGACTTTAATGGTCGCTCACTTCATTTAAGAGATCTTCCATTCCCAAAAATAAAACAGAAACCATTTAGTCGTCATAAATTTAACACATCGCGCAGGTTAAAGTAACGACAACAACGACCAACAGCAACAAACAAGAGAACGAAAGTCCACATAAATCCCGAGATGACCGAACGCCCCACGATTTACGATCCCAACGGTTTCCACGCGTTCGCAAGGCGAATTGGAATTCGGCGCGATGTAGGAACAGTCGATTTTTGCCACCTTTTTGCCAAAGAGTTAAGGCTAAATTTTTCTCATCTTTCGCTTCTTCCTTCATCTCTCCGAATTGAACGAAACTCGCGTCGTTTGTAGGCACAAATGAAAGCTAATTCGTGCCAGAAATAGACTCGAAACGGTCGAACGGTTCGCAGTTTTTCGCACTTTCAAACTCGAAAATGAATACAACACGAAAAGATTGCACGAGGACTATAAGAAGAAGGATCGCGTAGTCGTCCTTGTAACGGAGGAAATTAATCTGCGCGCTTTTGCAGCATTCGTTCGCTTTACCGTTTCGTAGCGAGCACACGTGAAACATAAGATTTAGGTATTATTTTAAAAGGTTGAAATAAGGGCAAAACTCTCTAATGCCGTCGCCGTTTTTCCATTTTTCCTCCCTCCTCCGTCCCCCTTCGGCTACCGGTTTACTTTGCAGTTATACAGTTGCAGCAGTCGGTCTGCGTACGGGAGGAAGGCATTTATTTAAGCCGTTCTTAAGTTATTATGTCGTTTCTCGAGAACACATTCGACGACGACGACGACGGGAACGTGGAGGAGAGACCCGTTGCGGAAACGTAACGTAATCGGTTTATGCGATCGGACGTAAGAATGGCGAACAATAACTCGAAGTAAATAATCCCTCTCCTCTCGCATTTCGCCCGGGCAAAACGTACCTGCGAGTGGGAGGGAACGCAGTCATTCTCGCTACGTTTCCCGTCGATTTAACATTAAAGAGCTTTAATAAGAGCATTTAACGCCGTCCGTTCATCGTGCCCGCCGCGGCGACTAGACGATGGAACGTCATCGTTTTTTACAGGCGATATATAATAAACCGCCACTGATGCAATAACGGGAAGAAGGAATCGAAGGGACGCGGGCCGTATCGTTCAACTCTCAAGCGGCCAACTTTTCGCTCGTCTCGCCGAAATCGTCGCCCGAAAAATAAAAGTTACGCGTCCCCGTACGGATGCCGTCGGGCGAGAGGAAAAAACGGGAATAAAAGTCTAACGGTCGATCGGCGAGGAAATTGTCGTTATACGCCGATGACCGTCGTAATGATACCGATCGCCGTGGGAATCGGTTTCATTCCGGCGAAGAAAAAGTTTCGCGCACTCTCATCGTCGTCGCCTTCTGCCGCTTTAAACTTTTATGCTTCAAACGATGATTTAATTTGTTTTTTTTTGTGTGTGTTTTTTGTTCGCAGCACTTCGACTGCAGGAACCACATCAGAGTGATACAATCGATGGGCGACGGGAGTCGGCTCTACGTGTGCGGGACGAACGCCCATAATCCGAAGGATTGGGTCGTGCACGTGAGTAATCTTTGCGCAAAATTAACATTTATTCGCGCACTTCAAACGCGAAAATTATTTTGTAATAACGTTCATTAATACCGTTCGAATCCATTTGCTTAACGTTGGTACGATGACTATTATTACCGTTGCCATCATCATCATCATCGTCGCCGTCATCGTCGCTGTTATTATTAACGGCGATACCTGCCAAGTAAATAGAATAATGCGCTGGGTATTCGTATTAATATCGTTAATAATGGTTCGGAGGGCGCCGAAGACTCGCTGCTTGGCAAATGGGAAATCGATAAGATCCCCATAATAATAATAAGAATCGTTTAATAGTTGCTCGCCCGACGAAGCGAACAGCTCCAAATCAATTTTTGTTCGACTTACTTCGCACTTTTCCCATCTTTAAATTATTCTTCCTTTCGTCTGCAACAACAACAACAACACGAGACGCAAACGGTTTTAATTCATTCGCTTTTACGTGCGGACGATTAAACGTTATAACGGACGGGAAAAGGACGAACGTAGGGCGAAGAGAGACGCGTTGGAGCATTTATTTGCGTTTGAGGTAAGATGAAAGGGTCGCCGAAGAAGTTGGGGCCGAAAAAGAAGCGAGACGAACGAAAGAAAGAAAAGCGTTTTGTTTTAAATTAACGAACGTTAAAAGGCACAATTAAGATGTAAAGTGGGCTCTTTATCATTTAGTTCCACTCTCTCATTGTCGTTCGCGATTGCTTCTTTTTGCGAGTCAAAGACAAACGGGCGAGATGGCGAAAGACAAAAATTATAAACTCATTGTCTCGACTACCTTCTATTCTATTATTCGTAAGAAGTTCTCTTCTTGGGAGAATTTTTCTTCTTGTAGAGAGTTTCTATTCTTGTAGAGGATTTTTGTTCTTGCAGAGAGTTTCTATTCTTGTAATAATCAGATGAAGAGGAATTAGGGTCTTCAACATTTGCTCCATACAAATCCTCTCTCTAGCAATAACAATGGATAATTTTGTGGGTTTTTTGTTTGGGGGCAGGAAGAAACTTCTTTGCCTCGTGCCTCAAAAACCCGCGACGGTTGCCGCAATATTATTATTATATGCGAGTGCGCAAATTATAATTCGCCACGTTACAACCTATTGTGTGTTGTTATTTCGTCTCTCCCATCTTCCACTTCTTCATCGCCATCGTTTTAGAACAATATCCTCCCTATACACAGACACGTGTACCTCACCATTAACAATCGGGTAAATCAACGAGAGGCCGCATTGTTTTCCACGTCTTCCAATTCTTCCGCCCCTTCATCTGAGTATGTTACGTAATCAGCCACTCGAAACCTTAATAACAAAGCATTTACCTGATGTTTGCAAGTGGTTAAATGAAGAACGATTTCTTCGCGATTCTTGTCCGATTCTCAATCTCGTTTTCCTGCTGGAAACTTATTCGGTTCTGATAAGAATTTCAAATGGAACGCGTCCTCATGTTTCCAATAACGGTTTTCGATCCTTTGATGCGCGAGCTTCCTCCTTGTAATAAAAGCATTTGCCGAGAAAGTGGAGCTGCACCAAAATGTAAACTGACCTGCGGAATTCTTTCTTATTAAACCATAATCTCTTTCGCGCAGAAGAAGCACTTGTTTACTATTAACGAGCGGTTGTCCCAACGGAAATCGCGGTGACAAAGAAGTGTTTTACTGGTTCGATGGTAGTAAAGAGTTAAATTCGTTCTTCGGTTCGAATTTGATCAGGAAACTACTTTGTATGCGCTGTCGTTTCGAGCGTCTTTAAAATTAAATATTTAATTATGGCCGTATAAATTAAAATCAGCGGAGCACAAGAGAAGACGCGGATGAAGAAGTGAAGCGAACGAACGAAGGAACGAACCCACCTTCGTCATAACGTACGTCTTTAAATATTCCGTTCCGTCCTTATTTTCCGTGTGTACATATAAACTTGTATTAGGATTTATTACCATCGTAAAGATCTCTCTCTCTTTTACTCCCGCAGAAACCGTTTAATTTCCTCCCCGCCATCCTGCTCGTCCTTGTTCCCGGTGTTATACACCAGAAAGTTAATCTTCTTGTATAAATAATAACGATAATTTAAATTTATGGTAAAAAATAAAATCCTTAAGATGCTGCTTAAGTCAACAATCTATTTAATAATGACGATCGTAATAATAGTGCCGGCACTAAAACGAGAATTTCGAAGAGGAACGGAGTAACAAACCGAATTAAAGTCGCTGCCGTCCGTCTATTCGCGTTTTTTTATTCGTTTTCTGGTTAATTAAAGAAGTAAAATAAACGGAATTGTTCTTGCTCATCGACCATTCCACTCGATCATTGTTTGGTTAACATTAAAAGAACTCACGTAATAAGCGAAACGATGAATTCCGGTTTGCTGCTTATTTTTTATTGCGATTCACTCGCAATTAACATTATTTTAATGCGGAAAAGGATGAGTGAAGGTTGGGAAATGTGAAGAAATTAAAACTTTTCGTGTTTGACTTCGACTTATTTATTGCTGATCCTCGCGGAGGATAAAAGAATATCGCGTTCGAGGCTTAATTATTAATTTAAACCAACGCCCGCACTTTATAATACATAAAGGTAAATAAAACAATGAATTAATTAAAAACGAGATGGGGATTAATAAAACTTTCGAATAGTTGCGCCGATTCTTCTTCCTCTTCTCCGAGCAAATTCAAATTTATTCCTACAAGATTCTGCACTTTTCCTGCTCGCCTCCACGCCGTCTCCATCTGGCTTTCCTCGCGACGCGAATGCACGAATATTTTCCAATTTTCTCGAACGGAAAATGTTATTTACATACGCCAAAAAAAAAAAAAGAAGAGGAGGAAAAGCTCCACGTTAAAGATGATGATGATGATGATGATGAGCGGCAGACGTTTCTTTTATCTCTTCACTTAATCTCCTTTGATCTCCCTCTGCATAAACATTATTTAACTTAATCCGTTCAATTACTTCCTTCTCGTTTAATTTCACATGTTTGAAAAAGTTAACGGCATAAAAGAAAAACTGTTGCTGAATTATGACGATGATGATGATGATGAAGGAAAATGTATTGCTTTTGTTTGGGTTGCAGCCCGTTCAATTGTAATAATACGCACCAGCGTATATTCAAGTTTCCATTTAATGAATCGTTTATGGCCGAACTTCCCTCGTCGCCCGCCTCTTCATCGCCATTCACCAGCCTTTTTGCCCGTCTCCTTTTTCAAACGTACAACAACTAAACCGTCCATCACTCGTAATCCGCAACGTACGATATCAAAGAATTTCCATTTTGAAACGAGGGAAACACGTTTCTCTTGACTTCACAAAAAGGATTAAGAGATATACATTTTTATGCGTTTTAATTTCTCTGTGCAGGCAAATTTAACGCACTTGAGCCGGAACACTTACGTGCCGGGCATCGGCATGGGCATCGCCAAGTGTCCGTACGATCCGGCCGACAATTCGACGGCCGTGTGGGTGGAGAAGGGCAACCCGGGCGACCTGCCCGGCCTCTACTCGGGCACGAACGCCGAATTCACCAAGGCGGACACCGTCATCTTTCGCACGGACCTCCACAATCTCACCACCGGACGCAAGGAGTTCACGTTCAAGCGGACGTTGAAATACGATTCGAAATGGTTGGACAGTGAGTAACTTTTTGTAATATCCCCCATAGAACACGAGGAAGTATTTAGATTTGCTGCAGTAACCAGAAGAAGAAGAAAAAATCGCGTTTATGACGTAAAAAGTTTATTCAAGTTGGATGCGTTTTTTGGTGGATGCGCAATTTGATGGTAATGGATGGATGGCAAATTTCTTCTTTCCTTCATCATTTTTAAACTATCCCTCCTATAACACGAGGAAGTCTTTAGATTTTCTGCAGTAACCAGAAGAAGAAGAGGAGAAGATCGTGTTTCTGACGTAAAAAGTTTATCTAAGTTGGATACGTTTTTTGGTGGATGCGCCGGGCAAATTTCTTCTTTCCTCGATCATTTTTAAATTATCCCTCTTAGAACAGGAGGAAATCTTTAGATTTGCTGCAGTAACTAGAAGAAGAAGAAAAGATCGTGTGTCTGGCGTAAAAAATTTATTTAAGTTGAATGCGTTTTTTGGTGGATGCGCCGGGCAAATTTCTTCTTTCCTGGTTCATTTTAAAAGTATTTCCCATAGAACACGAAGATGTCTTTAGATTTGGTGCGGTAACCGGAAAAGATCGTGTTTCTGGCGTAAAAAGTTTATTTAAGTTGGATGCGTTTTGGTGGATGCGCCGGGCGAATTTCTGTCTTAGATAATTAATTGAAGCGACGTCGCTCGTCTATTAACAATCAAGTTCTTGTTGCTATCCTCAAAATCCAAACTTTGTTTCGTGTATATTATAATACAAAGAGAGAAAGAGAAAAAGCAGAGAGAGAGGGAGAGTTGCAAAGGGAAAATTTCGTACTCGACGAGTCGGAAGAACTAACATTACCTGGGTTGGTTATAAGTTTTCTTTTATATCGTGCAAAGCGAATATTTATGGAAAGTTTCCCCGGTCTCTCCTCCGCATATAATACATAAGATGGATATTTTATAATGCAGTCTCTCGCTCTCGAATTAGACGTAGTTAGGAGTTGCTTCAAAGGTAATGGGCCGGAAGAACCGCGGCGGGAGGAATCCACGGTTCGGTCGTTCCTTTGCGTATAGAGCGCAGAAAAAAAAAACAAAGTAAAAATAAAGGGACCGAGAAAAGGAGGAATTCCCGCGGCGCGTTTTGTATTTATATCCCTTGCCGTTCTTTTTACGTCTTTATATTTGTGTTTATCTCGTTTTGAAACGGCAAAGTTTCCTCTTGACGTCCATCTTACTCCCTGCAATGGTTACGACTACAGGAATCGTCTCGTCATAAGACGCAGCGAATTTCTGAACTTGTAGGGAAATAATTACCTGGCTCATCAAAAAAGTTTCTGGAGTACGCGCTTAATCACGATGATCCGTTGCATAAACATTTTAATAAGGAATTCATCTCGATCAGGGAGCCACTTTCGAACAAGCTGTTACGATAACTAACTGGCATCGCGTTTAATAATAAACTGCCGTCACTTTTACGTTTGTTGCCGTTGTTTCGCCATCCATCCGTCCAAATGGCGGACACTAATTCATTCCGGGACGACTTAATTTCGCGTGTAAATTTGCATTTTTTACAAGTTACACGTCTCCACGGGCAATTTGCTCGCTCTCGCCGTTCTAACTTCTTGTGCATTCAAATAGCCGAAGAACGCGACGAAGGAGGAGAGGTGAATTCGCCGGCTCGTTAGTGCCATAAAAAGATTCGTTCCTCGCTCTCTCGCCTTTTCCCTCGCCTCTTTCTCAAAGTTTTCCCGCTCGCCATTCGTTCTTGCCGGGGCACATAATATCTATGTAAATGCGTTAGTAAAATGAATGGAAATTAGGTAATTACGGGACAACTTTTTGACTTACACCTGGAAACGATTCCGCAGAAAGTTTGCTGCGAACGAGCGCCCGGGATCCACCACCTGTTGGTCGGCGGGATTAATTAAATTGCGTATGAAAGCAAAAACAGCAGAAAGGCAGAAAAGACATGCGAATTCCGTTTTGACGTTCTTACGCGCAAAAAGAAATCATAATGCTAATTTCTTTGTTGTTGTTGCTGTTGTACAAGAACCAATTACCTTCTCGTCGGAGATGAAGAGAATCTCGCGAAATAATTGGGTCTTTTGCTACGATTAATTCGCGCGAGTCGCGTTATTGCTCGCATTAAACAAAAATCAATTTGCATATTTTTAATTAGTTTTCGCCCTCTCGCCCTCTCGCGTCTTGCGAAATTTATTTTCGCGTCGGCCAATTAAATTGCGATACTCTTGTAAGCATCTTAAACGAGTTATTGTTTATAATCCTTCGTGATCTATGCTCGAAAATCGCGAACGATCTTCTTCCTCTTCTTCGACTTCGTCCTTATCTTCATCCATCGCACTTTGCCGTTAAGTCTTAAGTAAAAGTTAATATTCGTTGTGTATAAATATTCATTAACGTTTTAGCAAAGAGGCGCGAGCAAGAAGGGCACAAGACGCCGATATTTTGCTTGTTTTTTCTTTTGCTCCTCTTCAGCTTCCCCCGGTTCGCTTTAACCGCTCTTAGTAATAATACAAAACGGAGTCTTAATAAATAATGTTTCCGCGCGTCTCCCTTTTCTTGAGCGAGCGAATGAAGTTAAAATACAGCAACTGGTAACAGCCACCGGTCGCAATGGGAAGTAGAAGCGGTAAACTTCACCTCCTTAAGATGGTGAATTGATACCTTTGTGTTTTACCTTTTAAACGGAGGAAAACGATGCAAGAATCTAAAAGAGCTTTTGACTTGCGGGCTGCACGTTACGAGGAAACTTTCGTGGCGAAATTATTGTTGCAAATTGTGCACGTATCGTTATAGCGCCACTTTGCAAATGTTATTTAACTTTTCGTTTAAGATTCGCAATTATTTAGCCAACGTGTCGACACACAGCGCGCACACACACACACGGACGAAATTGGATTTTAATTTCGTGGCAATATGGCAAAAGTTTCGCTTGTTATCGTTTCGCATAATTGCACGTTAATTCCGTTTAATCGTCGCGTTGGAATAAAAACGATTGCCGTTTTAGGGGCCGTTTTTCCAACTCGATTTCTCGTTCCGTTTTAATTATTCTCCAATTTGCCAACTGTTAAACACCCCGTAAGAAGTAATAATAATAATAATAATAATCGCATTCGCATTTACAGTCTTACATTTGCCGCTCCTCTAATTATCGTCATCATTGCCGTCGTTGTCGTTATCCAACAGATTTTCGCGAATTTCATGCGATCGCAAACGTCACGATTCATTCCAATTGTAAAGTTTTGCACGACCAACAAGAGCTCCCCTGCAAATTAAGAATAACGATTAGAATTAGATGGGATCCGATTCGTGGCTTTCTTCCTCAAATAGTAACGATAATGTAAAAGGAATTCGTCTCCTCGCGCCCTCGCTCTTTAACTCTTCAATTTTAATTATCTCCATCCCATCGATTGCCGCACATGCTTTTGTCTTACGATGCCATTTCGCGCGGATCCCCCCCGCCGAATACACCCGCAAAAACGACTTTCGCTCTCATCATTCCCGAACGCTAAACGGAATCTGCGAGATCTTGAAGACGATCATCGAAAGAACTCCGCTCGACTGATTTGACTTTGGCGTTTAATAACGCTCGTCCGCTTCGGTTCTCATGAAACTGCTCGAAGTGGCGTAATTACAACCCCACACACACACACACGTGCACCACGTCCTTTGGCCCTTCGACAACCATTCGCAGATTACCAGAGACTGCAGGTAATTGAATCGGCGATTTCGGTCGCAATTCATCCGCGCTCGCCGACAAGAAGATCCGAAAGCATTCACGGTTCGCCGAAGATTCATTTAGCCGAACGTGCCGATTCCCACGCTTTCGACTCGCTAATTATCTCGAGAGGACGTCGCGAAATAATTATCGATCTCGCTTTGCAGAGCCGAACTTTGTCGGTTCCTTCGACATCGGCGACTACGTGCTGTTCTTCTTCCGCGAGACCGCCGTCGAGTACATCAATTGCGGCAAGAGCGTGTACTCGCGGGTGGCGCGCGTCTGCAAGAAGGACATCGGCGGCAAGAACATTCTGGCGCAGAACTGGGCCACCTACCTGAAGGCGCGTCTCAACTGCTCGATACCGGGCGAGTTCCCGTTCTACTTCAACGAGATACGTGAGTACAACCAAACTCCAAGAGCCACGTTGTGCAACTCGCGGAGGATTGACCGCTTCACTCCTTCTCAGAGAGCATCTACAAAGTCCCCGGCGACGACGCCCGTTTCTACGGCACGTTCACGACGTCGACGAACGGCCTGATGGGCTCGGCGATCTGCTCGTTCCGGCGCACGGACATCCAGGAGGCGTTCAAGGGCAAGTTCAAGGAGCAGGCGTCCTCCTCGTCCGCCTGGTTGCCGGTGCTGTCGAATCGCGTGCCGGAGCCGCGGCCGGGCACGTGCGTCAACGACACGGAAACGTTGCCGGACACGGTGCTCAACTTCATACGGTCGCATCCGCTGATGGACTCGGCGGTGATGCACGAGAACGAGAAGCCGGTCTTCTTCAAGCGCGACCTCTTCTTCACGCGGCTCGTCGTCGATAAGATACGCGTCGACATCGGCGGCGCCGTCGTCGATTATACCGTTTACTATGCCGGAACGAGTAAGTAGGAACGGCTCTTATCGGAAGCATCTCCGTTGGAATGCCTTCCTGGTTATTGGCCCGTTTTAACATTAACATTCTTCGAACTCTTTACTCGCTAATGTCCGATCCTTATCCACGGTCGTGTTTTAGACGACGGCCGAGTGCACAAGATCGTTCAGTGGCACAAGGAGAACGAGGAGAGCGCGTCGATACTGTTGGACGTGTTCGACGTGACGCCGGGCGAACCGATACAGGTGATGGAGCTGTCGAGAGAGCACAAGTCGCTCTACGTGGCGTCCGACAATCGCGTGAAGCAGATCAACTTGGTGATGTGCAATCGCCGTTACGACAATTGCCTGCGATGCGTCCACGATCCGTACTGCGGATGGGACAAGGATTCGAACGTTTGCAAGCCGTATGCACCTGGGTAAGTGCAATAACAATTGCTTTTTATTGCGAAACGACAATAAAGAAACGGAATGGGAAATCCTTTTATGTTTACGACTTGCATTTTAAACTCTCGCTTATTCCGTCCCGGACTTTTATTATTGCATTATTCCCGGAGCATTATCCGTTCTCGTCGTTATCATCGCGTTCTTCCAGCTTACTGCAAGACGTGTCCAACAGCACGATCGACGTGTGCGACAGTAGCGTCGTGAAGAAGAAGATGGTGGTGACGTGGGGCCAGAGCTTGCACCTGGGCTGCTTCCTGAAGATGCCCGCCGTGCTGGCGACGCAGACGATCACGTGGTACCACTACTCGAAGGAGAAGGGCCGCTACAAGATCATATTCAGGTAGCGAGGCGATCGCGAAACGCATCCCTGTTGGAGGTGTTAAATGGTTCTTCTTCTCGTCCGTTTCAGACCGGACAAATACATCGAGACGAGCGAGCACGGCCTCGTGATCATCGCCGTCACGGAGGCGGACGCCGGCCGCTACGATTGCTGGATGGGCGCGTCGCTGCTGTGCTCGTACAACGTCACCGTGGACGCGCATCGGTGCGCGCCGCCGGCGAAGAGCAACGACTACCAGAAGATCTACTCGGACTGGTGCCACGAGTTCGAAAAGTACAAGTCCGCGATGAAGACGTGGGAGAGGAAGCAGGCCGTAAGACGTCCCTAAGATACAGCTCTCTCTCATTAATCTGCATTCAACATTTGACGCTCGAAGCGTTTCTCTTCTACTTATGCGTTTGTTTTTTCGTTCTTTCTTTTTTTTTTAGCAATGTGCCTCGCGGCAAAACGACAGCAACCAGAACAGTCATCCGAACGAGATCTACAGGCCGTTGGTCTGATAGCTCGTCGAACGCGGTCCGCTCGCGTTGACGCCGTTAGGGATACCGTTGCATTGGACGCTCGTGCTCTTCTTGTAAATACGTTCCCAAAGGGACGACCAACAACAGCAACAACGGCGATGCGAGCGTAGAAGAGAGATTAGTTCTTGAGCGACGACTAATGAAGATGATTACTCCCCTTGCTTATCGTGTAGAACGACGATATGATTATGTTTAATTGGAATGGTAAAAGGATGTCTCGTCGAACTGAGCCAATTGATGATGATGACGAGCAATCGATGAATGGCGATGGAGTTAAATGAATCAATCAATCAGTGAAAGTGCCCCGCTTTATGTGATGATGATGACGATGGATAAGTTTTTTTTATGCGATGATAGTGCGCGAACGCGAAGGACGACGCTCTTTTCTGGATTGGCGAGCGAACGAGAGGACAATCGTCGTCGACGCGTTCGACGATTATTGTGGACTATTCATCATCAATTCGATGGATTATTATTATTCATAATTTTTTTTACGTATTTAAACTTCATTATTATTCAAGAATAAGTTAGAAATTAAGCGATTTCATTTATGTTAACGAAAGCTTTTTGGTTGCTTTATCGGCTCCTCACGTTTATCATTTTGTTTTCTTCTCTAATTTATAATTATCGAGCCTTAAAGTTAAACGATAATAATAATTCAATGAGCGAAAGCACGCAGAGAGAAATGATGAATCCGAGAAATAACGTAAGCCGAAGAGACGCAACGAATTAATGACGATGCCTGAATGAACGAGAGGACACCTGGATTCTGATGCATAGAATGCAATATTCATAGAAGTTTTTAACAATTAATTCACTAATTCATTCATACAGATCCTTTTTTTTGTTTTTTAATCGTTAACTGGATTTCGTTTGCTCAAACAGTTTGTGCACGTGTACAGAAGCGGAGGAAGCAATTGCAGAACGAGGGAAGGTATCATCGTTAATTCGCATATTTTTTCAAATGATGTATAATAATATAAAATTTATAATTGTAGGCCTGTGATATAATTGTATTTGTAAAATTGTAAGGAACAAAATGCCATCATTTCGTTTCGCTATCACTGATCATTTAATTTGCAAAAATCATTTTGTTATCAGATTGAATTAAGTACGAAATTGCAACAATATGCGACAGATGTTCTAGGAGAATTGAACGGCTAATAATTGAACAAATTGGACCAAAACAGAGCGTTAGCAAACGAGAAATAGAAGGATTTATAAGAAGCCTAAGAATTAAAACCATCTTTACTTTGTCGTACACGATCCCGATGGACTTCAATTGAAAATAGTTCATTTAAAAGTACTATCATCGTTGTAATATGTATTAATAGTTTGCGTTTCGATAATGTAATTGGATATTAGCGTTAACGACGAGACGTTTTCAAAGCAATACTCTTTTTCGCTTGCAACAAACATTTTTGCGAGCACAATATATTACGCCCGAAATTAATTTACATTGACCGGACGAATAAATAACGTAATTGTATGATAGATAATTGAAAGGATTGGAAAGGAAATTTGGGAAAGTTATAAATTAAGCATTAAACTAGTGTAAATAGTGGCGACCGAACCAGAGGGAGAAAATCACGTTTTAACCGTCGTTTAATTTTCCATTTTAATACAGTGAAACGATTCTTTTTTAAATAGAATGAATGGGAATCGTATTTAGAGGCGTTGGAAGATGAGAGGCGACGTTCTTAAGTTATATGTGTATATTGTAATTTCAATGACAATCAATCAATTGACGAACAGATTTATTAATTAATACCATTATTTCTGATATAAACGTTTATTGCTATGAGTTTTGTTAATAATCATTAAAGAAATTGAACAGGATTGATTGATTGTGGAGCATTTAACGGCATGTTAATCTAATTAGAAGAGCCCCTCGCGCTCTAAGACACTGCCCCCTTATACTTTAATTAAATAGTTGGTTAATCTCTTTCAAGTAGCAATAATTCCGCGATTTAATTACTTCTACATTTCGGCCCATCGCGAAAGCAATCGATCCTGTTGAACCGTTATTTAAATTCTACGCGACACGGCTGAGGAACGATTTTCGTTTTGTGTGTGTTTGAATCCTCCTCGATTGAAGAAGAGCTAATTATTAACAACCTTGTAAATACCTATGTATAGTTATTTATAATTAAACGAGAAAGAAAGGTTAAATACAAAATCGTGTAATATTAATATTACGCGAGTTATACATTTACGTGTAGGCAAATTTATTATTAACGCTAATCGAGCCGTATTAATAAATTGCTTATCATTAATTAATTAATTAATAAACTAACGATAGTAATGAATCGATTTGAATTGAGGATGTTGGTGAAAGAGAGGAAAGAAAGCTGTTATTTCGTTAACTTTTTATTCGTCTAAGATTAAATACAAATTGATGAGGATTAAACGAACGCAACCCAACAATAGTAATATAGAGAGACATATCCTTCGAATTGCAATAATGTGTACAATTGACTGTTTGAGAAGAAAGGAACAAAATGCAAGAACTTAATAACTACGAAGTTTCATCTACTAACAATCGATATTTTCCTCTAGAAGAAAAAAAACCGAGTTCTTTTCGCATTTAATTTCAATGTATTTAATGAATATCTTATGTTATGATTATCATTTAAAATTAGTTGAATAATTAAGTTGAAGAAGCGCAAATGAAAGAGAGCGAACTGTAGATAAAATGAAACCCTTGTTACGAATTTATTAATGAAAGAGAAAAATTGTAGCCATTTCGAGTTTTAGCTGAAGCAGAAGAAGAGAAAGAAGAATATTTTATTTAAATTATATATAATATACATAAAGATATATAAATATATATATATATATATATATAAACGTATATATACATGCAAAATATCGCTTCTGTGAAGTGAACTTATCGTTTCGTTTGCAATTTTTCTTTTCCTTGTTCTTAAGAAAATGGGAAAGCGAATAAGAGGATACATTAATTAAAAGCAAAGTTGCGTTAATTAAAAATGAAGCGTACACACATACAATAAATAAATACATCCCTCGTTATTATATTCTTCTAGTTTGTCGTAATAAATAACTAATTATAATGATATAAATACTAATTAAATACTTAATAATAGAGAACGTTTCATTAGATAGTTAAATTTTGATTTCTCTTCATTGCCGCCAGCACTACTACTGACGTGTAATAAATCAAAGTTTCTGACGAGATTCCTTCGGAATATTTTTTACAAATTGCGCGAAAATGTTTCACTCTCGAAATAGTTTCATTTCCATTAAATGACAGACTGTGTAAATAAATTAAAAAGAAAAAGGAAAGTATTGGATACTTAGTTTATTATTATCGAGCTGTAGTAAAGGTTTATTCTTATTATTAAACGATCGAGGTTCCAATGAGGACGAACGATTCCCTTTTGGTTTTGCGTTAAACGTTTCTTTGTTCGAAAAAAGGAGTATGCAAACATAAATTGTAACATGGATATAATTGCTATGCTCTCTGAAAGGAAACATTAAATAAAAGGAAAATTATATAATACGCTCTTCACGCAATTCCTTGTCCAATCTGTTCCAAATCCATTAAACCAAACTTTATTGAAAACATTAATACAACAATACGTAAACTATTCGAATCAATTAACTACGAGGCAACAAAATAATAACCTTACAAAAAACGTGCGAAATAACATAAATAATCTCCCTCAAACGAGCGCCAACAGAAGAGCGCTCATCAACAACCCGACGACGACGATGGCGTCCATTCGAGACGCGACGCCGCCGTTGGCGCACAACCTCGTCGCGTTCAACGTCGTCAAATCCCGTCGCATCAGCAGATTGTGCACGCCGTGGATCTCGTGCTGGCTCAGATTCTGCTCGCGGCTCACCAGCAGCGTGTACAGTCGCTTCTCCGGCATCCGGTAGCAAAACACCAGCACCAAATGGCTGCCGACCGCCTTCAGCACTTGCACCGTCCCGGCCAAATGATCGAAACGTCTCTCCAACGCCGAACCTAAAAGAAAAAGACAATCAACTTGCAGCCCGCTTCTTCTTCGACAAGAACCGGTTGTTGTACCGTTATGCGGCCCGGAACTCATCCAAAAGCCGGCCTTCGACTCGTTGTACGTTAAGTAGTACGTGACGTGGCGGCCGTTGTCCGATAAGTACAGATTGAGCTTCCGCATCTGGCCCGCTTGCCGCTGCTTCGCCGGATCGCCGACTCTGTACCGATTCCGTCCGCGATTATTGCTGTTATCGTTCGCGTACCGGACGTTTGCCTCGCGATCGTACGAATACGAGGAGTCGTCGTCTAAGACGCAATCGTTAACAATCGAAATTTAGTGCAAGAAACGCAGGGAGGAACGATGAGAAGTTACCGGAATTGTAACCGACGTCGAATCCGTGCTGCTGATGGCCGTAGTTGCGGTCGTCCGGGCTCGTCTTGTTCCCTTTGGAGATGTGCAAGATGGGACAATCCATGTCGGTGCCCTTGCCGTACTCCCTGTCGCCCTTGTGGACGATCAACTCGATGCCGTACCATATGCCCAGCAGCTGTTAACAAACAATTCGAAACGATCGTTCTTGGGCGACGTTAAAATGTTGCTAATTACGTGATTGATGTCGACGTGCGGCTGCGACGTCAGATCGGCACAATAGTAATTGCTGTTGTGGTCGCCGTTGCAGAGACGCGCGATCGCGAAAACGTTGGCGAATATCGTTAACAAACGTGGAATCATCGTTCTCTTCTTGCTTTTATGGCTAATTATTAGCACTGAAAGAACCACGAGCCGTACGTTAGACGGCAACGAAACGTCGCTGAATGAATCATTCGCTCGATTCTTTCTGTTTTCAATTTCAAACTTTTCTCTTCTCCTTAAGCCTTCCACACAAATATTCTCGGTGGGTGTATTAAAATTACTATTAAAAGTGATTACCTTAATTTAAGCCAATTAAACTAGTTCATCTGCGCCACGACATACAGCGCGTCTCGCCACGTCTTCGTCTTATGAATTATTCCTCGTAAAATGCCAACGAATCCTGTTACAGGACGACGTTGTGTCAGTTAATGTTGAGGGCATCGATGCTTTGGATTCTATAAGTTGCTAGCAGTCGCTATAAAAAGAAAACGAACGCAATCAAGTTTCTCCAACTGTTTGTTTGCTAAAGATTAAACTTCGTTTAGCTGCGACACGCTGTAACGTTGTCTATGAAACAAGAGGAGGCCGATGCGTAATCGCGATGTTCTCAAGACGACGGACTCGTTCGCTTCGTCTCATTACGCACCCATCGCGTTTCTCTAGTTAGCAATTACACATAAAGAGACACGTAAAACGTTACTTCGTCGTTGCGGACATTATTTAATACGATCCAAATGTTAATTACATTCGCATACGTGTGTGACCGTTGAATATTTAATTTTCTACACTTCCTCAACGTGCTCCACTTCGTTGATTCAATTAGGTGCCGTTAATTAAAGAGAATTTATCACGCGGAAAAAGGCGACGAGGAGATCGAATGCGCAATTCGTATTTTCTTTTTCTCTTCTCTCTCAATTATTCAAATTCCGCAACTTCGCCTTCAGCTCCTCGTTCTCCATCTTCAGCCGCACGTTCTCCTGCGCCAGGACGCGCTCCGCGAGGCCCGCGTCGCCGCCGGCGATCGTCTCCTTCAGCCCGTTGAACTCGTACTCGATCTGCAGGAACTCCTTCACCAGCAGCATTTGCAGGTCCAGGAAGCGCATGTTGATCTGCGACCGCAGGTCCTGCACCTCGTACACCACGTCCTCCTTCAAACGTTGCAATATGCACGCGTCGATGAAGCCCTTGGTCGCGGTGCTGTTACGATTGCCGCCGATTGCGTTCGCCGCGTTCGCGTTCCGATCGCTCGCCACGTCGTTCTTCTCCGACGGGTCCTCCTGCGACGGCTCCAGCAGCAGATTGGGCCGATGGCTCAACAGTTTGCGCACGCCCTCCGTGATGCTGCCCTGTTTGTACGCGTGCCTCCGGCCCAACGTGATCGCCGAATCGCTCACGGACGTCGCCGTCTCCATGCGATTGTTCGGCGCCGACGACATCGACGCGAGCAGACGGTCCGTGTCGTTGCCGCTCGATCGCATCGACACGTCGTCGCACCGGTACTCGATCGGGTCGCCGTTCGGCGGCCGCTCGTCGACGTGCTTCTGGAAGAGGATCTCCTTCACCGGCATCTCGTGCATGTGGTACGCGTCGAGCGGTACCTTCGTGTTGCGCAAATCGTACGGTAGGATCGCGCCGTCGCGCGTACCGATGACGATGCAATCGCCGTACGGCGCGGCATCGATGGCGGTCGGCAGATCGGCGATCGCCACGTTGATGGCCATCCGGTCCGAGTTCGTGTCGTACAGGTGAAACTGCTTGTCGATGGCGATCGACGCGATCAGATCGGTGCGTTGCGGCACGAAGATCGCGTCGATCACGTGCGAGTCGTGCAATCGCGACGACCACGCGGTCTCGTTCGCTTGCAGGTTCCACACGGCGACGATGCCGTTACGACAGCTGACCGCCGCCAAATTCACGTCGTTCGGATGGCAACGGAAGTTCGTGACCGTCGCCCGCTTCGGCGCGTCCGGCGGCGGATACGTCGCGCAGCCGATGCACGACGCGTTGCCGACGTTGAACAGTAACAGTTCGCCGTTCTTGCAGCCGACCAGCACGTGCGTATCGGAGGGGACGTAGGAGACTTTGTAGATCGGCGACGCGATGCCGTTGACGAAATTCGCGCGCTCGCACTTGTTCTTGATGTCGTACACCAGCGTGCGTCCGTTCACGCAGCCGATCGCGAGGAACTTCTTCGTGCCGTGGCTGAACGACGCGCACGACGGACCGTCGATGCCGGTTATCGTGTACAACAGTTTCAGCGTGTCTTTCACGCCGATTATCTCGATCGTGCCGGCGTTCGTCACGTAGACCATCCACGAACCGTCCGCGCTCCAGGAGATCGTGTTCAACGACACGTCCGACGCGCCGTTCACGGCCTCGTCGTCCTCGTCGTCCAATTCGTGCACGTGGGTCAACCGTCGCAGATCGGTCCATTCGTTGAACACGATCTTGTTACTGGACGACGCCACCAGCATCGTTCCGATCTCTCGTTCAATCTGGATAATCGAACCAAGAAGAAGCGGGCATGAATCGATCGATTATGGAATTTAATGAGGCCGTAGCAAACGAACGAGAAAAGTCATCGATCACTGACGTTTGTTCGTCGAGTTATCGATTTCGATTCCGGTTTCCGTAACGAACCGCTCGTGACGTGGAACGGCGTAGAAAATGTAAACTTGTTGAAAGAATCCAATTTGTTATGTAACGGCTTCAAGTGCGTTTAATAAATTGGATCTTGACCTTCTTAATTAGCTGCAAACGAAAATAAGCCAGCACAATGTTAATTAATGAACTGGAACGACGCAAACTGTTTAACCGCTTTTTTTCTTTTTATTCTAAATACATTTCGCATCTTCCAACTAACTGTTTTTATAGTTATTAAATTTCGTTCCTACACTAATATATTTTCAAAAATTTCCGTCCAAAACCGATGGTATAGCAGAGAGCCTGCAAATGATTGTGCAAACAGTTCAGCCCCTCGTTCAGAGAGTGCGCAACCTGCAAAGGTTGCTGCTCTATTTGGTTCTAACTTCATTGTTTACATTCCAGTTGTGCCTGCTCAATTAGAAACAATTTGTTGGTGATTGTTCATAAATTAACGTTGAAAAAATCATTTATAATCGCGTAAAATTAATGATTGAAGTGCATTTAATTCAATTCGGAGCAGTGTAGAAACGGTGGACAGTCGTAATCGATATATTTCAATAATGTAGTTTTTTTTATTTCAGTGCAAGAAAATGAAGATTGGTTAAGCGGTATATTATAGTTGGATTAGAATTGCCAGTCAAATGAAGGAAACCAAATTCAGTTTGAGAAAACAACACGATCGATAAAATGGTATGTGCACATTATTGCACAGTACTCATTATTCATTATCAATAAAAGTAAAAGCCATTAAAAATATAATCAGGTATCATGCAAATTGTTTAAATCAAAAAATTGTCATATTATAAGAAACATTTACTAATTGTGTATGAATGATTTATATTTTAGCAATCATTATGGTCTGTAATATTATATAAGGCCTGGATTCTGGAAATATGGAACAAGATGTTGCATACTATTCAACTTTATTATGAAGAAACCAATTAACATCAACATTAACAAGAAGGTTAATAATGTATCCTTTTTCCTAAGCTAAATCTAAATATGTATGTATAAAATTAACTAACTAACTGATTAGCAAATTGACATTGGAGCAGCACAAAACTAGATTTATGAAATTGCAAATTAGAATTACTTTGTTTTTATAAATGTTAATAGATTTAACACTTCTTAACTATTCCTAAACTAAATCCTTAACTATTTTTATAAAAGCAAGGTAAAATTAAGAATTGTATGTATTCTGTACATTGTTTTCAAAAATTAAAGAAGATTTAACACTAATTGTTAAATCCTTCAACAGTTTAATGAAATCAAGGCAAAACTAAGAATGTAATAGAACATACTTCAAATTGATAGATTTAACAGTTCTTGTTAAATACTTAAATATTTTTATTAAAGTGTAAGCATAAGGATTGTATGTATGAATACACTTTGATTGCATAAAAATTAATAGATTTAACACGTTTTGTTATATTCTTGTATATTTTTATGTTATTAAAGCACTAATATTTGTTTGAAAAATTCCGGCAAAACTGAAGGTATGGTAGAAAGCTATCAAGATTACGTGCTAACTGTTCAGCCCCTCATTCAGAGAGGCCACAAGTTGCAAACGTTGCTTATCTACGATTTCCTTGTATATTATCTTTGTTCTATATATTATCTTTCATTTTAGTGATGCAGTGCGAATAATATCTTTGATGCAAATGCTTCCTCAATTAAAAGCATATTCTTCGAATTCTTTTTATAAATTAACGTTGAAAATCAGTTACTGTCCTGTGAAATATATACACTTAGCAACATTGAAAAAAGTATGTGTTTCTAAGGCATTTGTACATTATTAGATTTCACTTATACTTGTTTAAATTTCAGTGTCGTAAAATGGAATGTACGAATTTAAATCATATTCTCCAATAAACCTAAGAGCAGAAGAAAAGGTGAATGTCTTAAGAATAAAGGAAGCCCAATGCAATTTGGGGAGAGCAACATAATTAATTGACAGGTATGAACACAACTGATAATAATAAAAAATATATTCACATAAACCAAAAACATTTTATTGACAATATTGGAATTTTGTTTTGAACATATATTTTTGGTTCTCACATGTATTAATATATGTATTTGAATTATTTATTTTTTAGCAACAATTATGGAGCAATGCTAGAACACCAAATATAATTCAACAGCCAAGACTGAGATGCAGCAAACAGATGCTCTGTTACCAGTTTACTAATAAAGGCTAATCAGCAAATTGAACATTGGAGCAGCACACAACTGAAACTGCAAATTAACATTACTTTGTTTTTATAAAAGTTAATAGATTTAACACTTCTTGTTAAGTCCTTAACTATTTTTATAAAAGCAAGGTAATATTTAGAATTGTATGTAATATATACCTTGTTTTCATAAGAATTGCAGAAGATTTAATGCTAATTGTTAAATCTTCAAATATTCTTATCAAAACAAGGCAAGAATAAGTTTGTAATGTATACTATACTTTGTTTTCATAAGAATTGAAGAAGATTCAATGCTAAGTGTTAAATCTTCAAATATTCTTATGAAAACAAGGTAAGAATAAGTTTGTGATGTATTCTATACTTTGTTTTCATAAGAATTGACGAAGATTCAATGTTAATTGCTAAATCTTCAATTATTCTTATGAAAACAAGATAAGAATAAGATTGTAAGATAGAATTTACTTTGTTTTTATAAAAAATTATTAATGATTTAATACTTACTGTTAAATCATTAAATGTTTTTGTGAAAGCAAGGTAAAAATACAATTGTAAGAGAGAAGATACTTTGCTTTTATAAAAATTATTAATAATTTAACAATTACTGTTAAATCGTCTATTACTTTTGTGAAAAGTATCTATTCTACATAGTAATTGTATTTTTACCTTGCTTTCATAAAAACATTTAAAGATTTAATAGTAAGTGTTAAATCAATAAAAATTATTATGAAAGTATTTGTTAATTTATATAAATAATGTAAAATTACAATGTAATGTATAATAAAGTTATAGAATGCTCACTTAATAAAGGCAATTTAAATGACTTCTTTTTTAATTTATAAATTTTATGTTCAAATCTTGACTAAGTTTAGTTCAGCTTTTCACTCATAGAGGGCGCAACGTGTCCGAGTTATGCAGGGTTCAGACCTTCACTCAAATCGATTCTGATTCGAAAATATTCCCGCCAAAATATCAGGATCGCCAACCTCCTCGGTCCTCATGTTCTCCTAATATTTTTCGAATTAAAAGTCCGAGAAATTCGCGAGCATTCGTCGAGAATTTTTCCCGCCAATATCATGATCGACGACCTCCTCGGTCCTCATGTTCTCCTAATATTTCTCGAATTAAAAGTCCGAGAAATTCGAGAGCATGTCGTCGAGAATTTTTCCCGCCAAATATCAGGATCGACGACCTCCTCGGTCCTCATGTTCTCCTAATATTTCTCGAATTAAAAGTCCGAGAAATTCGAGAGCATGTCGTCGAGAATTTTTCCCGCCAAATATCAGGATCGACGACCTCCTCGGTCCTCATGTTCTCCTAATATTTCTCGAATTAAAAGTCCGAAAATTTCGCGAGCATTCGACGAGAATTTTTCCCGCCAAATATCAGGATCGACGACCTCCTCGGTCCTCATGTTCTCCTAATATTTCTCGAATTAAAAGTCCGAAAATTTCGCGAGCATTCGACGAGAAATTTTCCCGCCAAAATTTTTCCCGCCAAAAAATTTCCCGCCAAAATATCAGGATCGCTTACCTCCTCGGTCCTCATGTGCTCCTAATATTTCTCGAATTAAAAGGTCGAGAAATTTGAGAATCCAACTCGATTTTTTTTCTTTCTCTCTTTTTTTTTGTTTAATTGAAGGAGATTTGTAAATTAAAGATTTTGGTTGTATTTTAAAATTGTTTATTTAAATATATTTGAATGTATGTTGTAATAATGTTAAAATAAACATAATTACAGTAATTATTGCCTTGTTTTCATAAAAATACTTGAAGATTTAACAATTAATGTTGAATCTTCTTTAATTTTTATGAAAACAAAGTACAGAATACATTACAATCTTATTCTTGCCTTGTTTTCATAAGAATATTTGAAGATTTAACAATTAGCATTAAATCTTCTTTAATTCTTATGAAAACAAAGTATAGAATACATTACAATCTTATTCTTGCCTTGTTTTCATAAGAATAATTGAAGATTTAGCAATTAGCATTGAATCTTCGTCAATTCTTATGAAAACAAAGTATAGAATACATCACAAACTTATTCTTGCTTTGCTTTCATAAGAATATTTGAAGATTTAACGATTAGCATTGAATCTTCTCTAATTCTTATGAAAACAAAGTATAGAATACATTACAATCTTATTCTTGGCTTGTTTTCATAAGAATATTTGAAGATTTAACAATTAGCATTAAACCTTCATTAATTCTTATGAAAACAAAGTATAGAATACATTACAATCTTATTCTTGCCTTGTTTTCATAAGAATAATTGAAGATTTAGCAATTAGCATTGAATCGTCATCAATTCTTATGAAAACAAAGTATAGAATACATCACAAACTTATTCTTGCTTTGCTTTCATAAGAATATTTGAAGATTTAACGATTAGCATTGAATCTTCTGTAATTCTTATGAAAACAAAGTATACAATACATTACAACCTTATTCTTGCTTTGCTTTCATAAGAATATTTGAAGATTCAACAATTAGCATTGAATCTTCTTTAATTCTTATGAAAACAAGGCATATTCTACATACAATTGTAAATATTACCTTGCTTTTATAAAAATAGTTAAGGACTTAACAAGAAGTGTTAAATCTATTAACTTTTATAAAAACAAAGTAATTTTAATTTCCAATTTCAGTTGTGTGCTGCTCCAATGTTCAATTTGCTGATTAGCCTTTATTAGTAAACTGATAACAGAGCATCCATTTGTGTTACTCAATCTTGGGCGTTGAAGTTTATTTGGTGTTCTAGCATTGCCCCCTAATTGTTGCTAAAAAATAAATAATTGAAATACATATATTAATACATGTGAGAACCAAAAATATATGCTCGAAACAAAATTCCAATATTGTTATTAAAATGTTTGTAGTTTATGTGATTATATTTTTTATTATTATCAGTTGTGTTCATACCTGCCAACTCTAATTATGTTGCTCTGCCAAAATTGTATTTGGCTTCCTTCATTCTTAAGATATACATCTTTTTTTTTACGCCTAGGTTTATTCCTGAATGTAATTTAAATTACATTCCACTTTACGTCACTGATATTTAAACAAATATAAATGAAATGCCTTAAAAACACATGCTTCTTCCAATGTTGCTATGAAGTGTATATATTTCACAGGACTGTAACTGATTTTTGACGTTAATTTATAAATAAATACGAAGAATATACTTTTAATTGAGGAAGCATTTGCAGCAAAGATATTATTCACACTGCAGCACTAGAATCAAAGATAATATATAGAACAAAGATAATATACGAGGAAATCGTAGATGAGCAACGTTTGCAACTTGTGACCTCTCTTAATGAAGGGCTGAACAGTTAGCACGTCATCTTGATAGCTCTCTACCATACCTTCAGTTTTGCCGGAAATTTTCAAAGAAATATTAGTGCTTTGATTTCATAAAAATATACAAGATAACAACACGTGTTAAATCTATTAATTTTTATGCAATCAACACTCAACATTGTGTGCTTTAACGAATAAATTATGCAGCTACACATTAAATAACATTTCAATAATCTAGACTAGAATTCAATTTAAAAGACCATAGATCATTCAGGCAGTTTAATTGTGATCTTCTTCAATTGACAAGTATCCGTTTGGCAACAGTTCCTCTCGATGATCCGCGGCGCCAACAATACCGTTCTCCTTTGGTTCCGCTGCATCAATGCGTTAGGATTTAACAGCACTTCGATGAGTTCGTTGCCCGTTTGGCAGCTGAGTGTACGTTTATCTATTTCCTTCGCCACCCCGACAGCTTCCTGTTTCCAACAAGTGTTATCGTATTTCTTCTCTTCGGCTAATGCGGAAGCTACCCGCGACCCGATGTGGCACCTGAAGACGATAAATATCTTGAATTTATTGCGATAACGTTAGTGACAAAAATTACCTGATGGTTTTGCTCGTGGTGAACATGGCTCGATTGTTTCGTTCCGGTCTCAATAAGATGATGTAGAGTTTGGGCAAGAAAAGGAATACCCACGTGACGATGGCACTCAGCGTGACGCACACGCTCATCGTCACCACTTTCGAATCGCTACCGAAATAAATCGGCACGAAAGCGATCCAAATGACGCAAGTGGTGTACATGGCGAAACCGATGAATTTCGCCTCGTTAAAGTTCTCCGGCACATTACGCGTTTTCAACGCGTACAACGTGCACAGGATAATCAGTAAGAAGTCGTAAGCCAACGGGATCAGGATGCCTTCCGGCGTCGTGTTACACTCGAGCACGGTCTTCGACTGTCGATAGTTGTACGTGTAATCGGACGGATGTCTATAGATCGTCCATAACGAAATCGACACCTCGATCGCAATCAGGAGCGACGTGATGATCACTTGCGCCGTGGCGGACATGAACCATTGCTTGCGCGTCGGAAAGTGTCGCTTCGAACCGGCCAATATGCGTGCGATGCGATTCGTTTTGGTCAATAATGCCGAATAGATCGTGGCGAAACTGATGCCGGGCAATAGACGATTCAGCGTGCACGTCGTCTTGCACGGCCGGGCGATGATCGGAACGACGGATACGTGCGATATCGCCATACCGGCCATTATAATGAACGATAGCTCTTTCGTCGACGATTTAACGACGGGCGTGTCGCGGTATCGGATGAAAATCGCGAACGTGAACGTTGTCGTGGCCATGCCAATTGTAGCGAACGTCATCGAGACGATCGCTTCCGTGTCCGTCCAGCGGGTATGTTCTATCGGCAACTTTAGACATTCTACAAGTAATAAATGAGACTGTTAGAGATTGAAACAGTTTCCTCGATGTTTCCTCGTACCCATGTGATCGTCGTCCGGCACAAATCCCGGCGAGCATTTCCGACACGACGTCGAACCGGTGGACACGTCGATGACTTCGTCGAACGGACAAGGGACGCACACCCAGCAGCAACGTTTATCTTTGCCGCCCTTTTGCACGTTCTATCCCAAAAGAAAGCAACAATTTCACTTATCGTACGCAGCTAAAGTACGTCTACCACTAAAAATAAAACAGACCTTATACTGCCCTTTCGGACACGGTAACGAACACACCGATTTAACCGCAAATTGCGGACCAAATTGCAAGTCGTTCCCGTTCCAATGTAACGTGTCGTTATGCCAATCGCCCACTTGAACATAATCGAACGTGCCGTCCAGCTTCCGCTGATAGTTGAGGATGTCGTAACGGCCCGGCGGATCGCCATTCTCGTCGAACTCCAGCAGTTCGTCCTCGTACCGAAACGATACGTTTAACAAGTAATTCTAAGCGAATAAAAACAATCAACACATTTGTCGTGCGAGAGAAAACTACTCACTTTCAACAGAGAACCGTTTAACGGTGTCATTTTCTCGCACGGACCGCGCAACGAACCGCAAATATCGGTGTACATGTTGTGCAAAGCGTAAGCGAAACTGTAGACCGCCTTAATGACGAAACTTAACTTCGAATCCTGTTTGTAATTTGTCGCCAAACTCTCCAAGCCTACCAAAAAAAAGACAAGATTAAATGAAATACAAATGCAAAGTTGATAAGTTGTAGAAATAAAAAGAGAAATTAAGAGCGAGAATCCGGAAGGAAATAAGATTCGCGAGCGTTAAAATTTGCAGATTTACGAAGCAAAACAGCGTTCTCGCGCGCACTCTCTCTCCCTCTTTCTTTCTCTCTCGCTTATAATTTCCTCCTTAGAAGAGAAAAAGGCGAGTTGTAAAGATTTAAAACGGAGATTAAGTGCGAACGTCTAACGCTTTAAATTGATTTATTTAATTTAAAGGGGAAGAGGCATGTAAATTAAAAGCAAAAAGAAATTAATCGTTCCCTTCGCTTTAAAATCGAACTCACCTGAACATCGACGGCGTTTCGTTTTATTACGATCGATAATTGGCAAATTATCATTATCGTCGGACGATTCGTCTAATGTGCAATCGAATCGCGACTCCCAGAACTCTCTGAACCACGGATTCCGTGAATTGTTCGCCGGATTCAGCGACCAATAGTAACGATCGAAATCGTGCACGTACGGCGAATGGATACGTATCGAGATGCTGCCCCACGATTCCGATTCTAAACCATCGGTCACGTCTCTACGATCCGCCCAACCGTCACTGAAAAATTACAGAAATTCAGCGAAGAGAAGCACTTAGACGTGCACATCCGAGTTCGTTTTTTGCATGTCGTCGAAGCTTTTTCCGTAGTTCGATGTTACCTTCCGATGAATAGGAAACGATTGGTCAAATTGAGGCGTTTCGTCGCGCTCAGCAGTCCTCTGACGGTGAAACCTTCGCAAAAGCAAACGACGACGACCGCATTTTGATCCTGTCGCAAATTCGTGACGATCTTGTCGAACGTCGCGTCCGGCGCGTTGCTCAACACGGAATCTTCGCGTGCTATACAAACGTCCGCTTCTTCTGCCAACTCTCTGAACGCTTGGATGCCGGACTGGCCGTAGTTTTCTAAACGGGAGTAAAGAAAAACTTAAATTAAGACGTGAGACACTTAAAGCACGGTGGAAATTGTTGAGAGGTCTCTTATTAAATGTACGCGATTCGAAGAGCGTTATAAATAAATAAATGATAAACGAAGAGCGTTTTGAGTGGTTGCGTCCTTAGGAAGTACTTTCTCGTTCTCTATGGCGCTAAAAGAATGTTTGTGTTACTTCTAGCAATAAATTAAATCGAAATGAAGGGAGTAGAATTTTAATTATTCAATTCGTTAATGGGGATAATTCGATTGCGGTCGGTTATTTATTAAATAAAAACTAAACCCGAGCCAATTACAATCTTTCCATTAGATAATTGATTTTAAAGAATTCCGTTTCCGAATTAATAATTCGATTAAAAGACTTTTTAACTAATTTTTCATACCATTATGAATAACATTCTCTTTTATTTGGCACCGTTACTTCTCAATCATTGAATCTTGTAACATTTTATCAGTCTCACGCTCTAAATGTAATTCTCGCTATGATTGACGCGAGAAAAACATTTATTAGCAGACACATTTTACGTTTCGCGACGCGAAAGAAAATCTATTCCCACTGAATTATTAACGAAGAAACGCGCGCGAGCGAACTTCTGACAGCGTGCTCGCAGCGTCCGACTCCCGTTTGATTTTTTAATGATCCATCGCCAGCAAAACGGTAAAACAACGCGTAAAAAGTGAGCGGACGGGAGTAGAGTTGGAAAAGTATTGGATTACCATTTAAAAAGTACAAACTCCAATTAACCTCAAGCAATTAACCGGCCATCGAGCGCTGATTTCGCTCAACTTACCGTCAGTGTTAACGACAGAGACGTACGTCCATCCGTGATAACGCACCACGTCCAGCATCACTCGTGCCTGATAGTAATCGGACGGCACCACGCGGACGAAATAATTGAACCGGCTCTTGTCCGACAAATCCCGCGACGTCGTCGAATAACCCACTTGGGGTATGTGAAACAGTTGTAACAAGTTTTGCACCTTCAACAAATTAACAACGTTAGAATGAAAGAAATTGTAGACGAAATGATTCAGAGCAAAATGTGACCGACGAAGCGGAAAACGAAATGGATGCGTCGTTACCTGTAACGCAACCGAACTGGAACCCGGTCCCACGACACCGATCAATTGGCCCCTGCCGCCGATTCTCCTCCGCCTCTTCAAATCGTTCGCGTTCCAGCAATCGTGCGATTCGAAATCGCCCGTCGACGTGACGGTCGGCGGCGCGATAGCGTCCCTAATCAGTTCGATGCTCTGTTGCAAAGCGACCGGCGCGTACCAACAATCGTCGCGTATCTCGACGCCGAGCGTGACGTTCGGCAACAGATCCGGATCGGCATTGATCTTGTCCAATGCGTAGAAAACGACCTCCACGCGCTGGATGCCGTACAATTCGCGCACGCGACCGCACTTGATCTCCATGTTGGCGGCGGTCGCGCTGCCGTAGCCGCCAATGCTGCCGCCGGGCCGTGACCGTTTGTTCTTGTTCGACGGTTGATGGTGCACGGGGAACAGGGCGCCGATCACGAAATCGCCGTTCATCGAGGCGGCAAGTCGTTTCTCTTGCTTCGTCGACGACGTCGTTAACGGTGCGATCGTACGCAAAATTACGACGATTAGAATTAAGAGGATAGATGCCGTACGCGTGCACATGCCGGGACCGTTAAACGTCGATCGTCTCGGGACTCGTTACGCGGCCGCATCTTGTCGAATCGCTAAAAGCAAAAGAATAAAACAATGAATGAGAAAATTGGGATCACGTTGTTATTTTGATGATGATGGTCATCAATTTGTTGCGAAAAACTTATTATCGCACTCGACATTACGGCGTTGTCTGTTTCTTTATCCCTTTTCTCGACCGGTCATTTATTTTATAAATAAGAGGAAGCTTCCCATTGCCGTCAAAAGGAATTTTGAAGAAACGTTCTTTTTCTATCTCATCGTTTCGACCTCTCCTACAATTGTTCCCGTATAACTGGGGAACTCTTTCATACAAAAAGCGTCTCGTGTAACATTTAAGCGCGAATCATTCAGAACTACTCTTTTATAATAACGTCTCGCATATACATGCACCTGTCCCTTGTATGAATATGCATGAATATTAATCCGTTCCATTCTGTCCATCGCAATTTGCTTTTGTTTGAAGAAGATTCTGAAATTATTTATGTCCGAAACGTTGTTGTTGTTGTTACCATTTTTCATGTTTTTTTTTCAACATCTGCTTTGGTATTCGCGAGTTTTTTTGCAATTAACGAACCACTTGTTAAATGGCTATATCAAGTTTACAACAACAGCAACAGCAAAGCAGACCCCGATCGTCATTATCATCGTCAACATCATTATCAACATCGATTTCACTTATCAGAAATGATTGATTGGGTCATTAAATTGCTTTTGGAGTTTGGATAAATAATTGGTGCTAAAAAAATAAATAAAAGAAACGAACCGAACACGCAAATTTAAATGGGAAATTACACAAACAAGATTGTAGGAATTTAAAAAGGAAATCATATTTAAATCATCGATAAACTAAGTGATTTTCCATTAACTTACTTGTTGAAATACATTTGTTCCGCAACGATGTTTTCAGCGGACATTCGCGAAAAAGTGTTTCGCACTCCTCCACGTCCGCACGAACGCCGATCGCAAACTGAAAGATTTCCAAGCCGCCAAACTTGTAATTAGTTGCCTTTGTTTCCTCTTTTATTTTTTGCAGCGCAGAATCCTAATTCATATTCAAAGGATTTCTCTAAAACGCGCATTCTCTAAAAAGAAATAATCCAACGATGAAGGAACTTTAACAAATTAGAAATCTCGGTCGATTCCGCTATAGGAAATTGCAATAATTAGTTATTGGTGTGATGGATGATGTAAATTTCTCTGAAATGCTAAATTAAATAAAGGAAACGTACGACCAATTTCTCTCTACATCAAATAACATTTTCATTTTCAATCACACATATTGACAACTACTTGTGATAAAAATAACAAAATAGGATGACAAATCGTTCTCCTCATTTAGTGAACACGTCATCTAAGAGGTTCTTTTTTGCTGGAGCGTTTGTAAATAGACTACCTGCAATTGGAACTTTATAGATATTCGTTGCAAATTTGAAGGTACACCGAAAATTGCATTTACCGATAAATTTCATATTGGTGTTGTTCTGCTCATTGGAAATGATGGTGCACTTCTCGATTTCGAATATTTGAAAATCCAAGCAACGAAATTTCTCGTCCGTCTCGTACAGTTGACTGGCTGGCGACGTCGATGCCGCGAAATACGGACGGCCGGAGAAAGGATTTATGAAGTCGGCCCAATAGCCGGCGTCCCTCAGTTTCTTACACACGTTCTTTGCAGTAATGACAAACTAAGAATATCAACATCAGATTAATGAAATGAAATGCAAATGCATTTCTTCAAATTTTCGACACATACAGTTTGTGCCAATTTCTCAGTTTCCAGTTCCGTGTTCTTACGCATATCCTTCATATTTGGCGGCTTCAATGATATGGTGACCACAGACAGTTCAGATTGTTCTAGATTACGTTGTGGGAATAGGTCAATGACAGTTTTCCTAAACACTTGTGGACATGCTTGGGCCCTGCATATGATATTAGCACTGCTCTCCTACAAAATTTGTGCATTTAACTTTAAATATTTAATAGATGTAAATGAATTCATTACACTGTTTACTTGTTGCATAACCAAACCAGCCTCATGTTGTACAGTTGTGTGAATGTCATACCATGCTGGACTAATGTTACCAGGCATGAAGAAGGGAAAGCTCTGTGAGCATAATATATCGAAATTTGGATCCCTCCAAGCTAAATGTGTTTCATCTGAAATAAAGTAATTAGTACAAATGACAACATTAAACAAAATAAACATCTTGCCTTTCTTCTCATCCTGCGGTTTTTGAGTCTTTACAATAAAAGGTCCTTCTGAGTTAACGCTGCGTCTAGAAAAGTTCCTCAGTTGATTTAACTTAATTACATTTCTTTTAGATAATATTTGACGAAGATTGCAAAATAAAGTTGTTGACATAGTAAACTTGAAATATCACTACAAGTTTAATCGCATATTATTGCACAATAACTGCAGTCCTTATTTGAAATAGTTGTTTTCAATATTTCCTAAAATAAACTAAATTATTATGTGAAATATAAACTTCGAAATTTTAATAATAATTTGACAGCTACATTCAAAACGCATCTGAAGCTTTTCCAACAGATGGAGAGTATCTCTCGCCATCTTCACGTGATGGGCTGGTTTACATTATTGAGGAATCTTCTTTATCAACAAACCTCAAGAATTATTTAATGTCATAATTGAATTGCAATTGCTCAAGGTGCGAAACTTTCGTATATACAGCTTGATGACTAATGTAATTGTTAAATAATATTATTTATAACTAAGTGAGAATTTTATTTAAACAAGAAAATGGTATGCAATTATATTTACCAATTATAAATATGTGCAATTAATTCTTACTGCTACTAGTTGCGAATTTTCCAATACTAACCTAAAAGAAACTGGAGTGTATTTATAATTCATAATATTTATCTGTGTATCTTTTTCAGAATGTCTTTTTAATGATTAGAAGGAAGAAATTAACCATATTTACCGATGCGAAAGATACTACATCCGTTTTGGAATTAAAGAAGATTATAGAAGGTAATTTTTTTTGTCACATACTCATTCAATGTTATTAATGTATCTCATATTCAAAAACCATAAACAAACAGAATGCAGCCTATAGTATTACAATATGTAGATATAAAGTAATTGCATTTTACAACCAATGTCACAAATGTATTTTCTTCAGTTTCAAGTATTATTTCATTTCATACTCTTTTAGGTATATTAAAAGTACCACCACACAAGCAACAATTATTTAACAAGGACAATACATTAATGGATGATGATAAGATGTTACAAGATTATGGTCTGACATCAACGACTGCCAAAGCCCAAAGTCCTGCAACCATAGGTTTAGCCATTAGGTAACATTAACATAATTAAAACCCTTGTGGTTCCTAATAATACCTACTGTTTTATTTCATTTTAGTGATGAGAATGGGGTATTCGAACAGTTAGAATTAACACCATATTCGGCACCACCAGATTTGCCAGAAGTGATGAAATCACAAGAGAGTAATGGACAAGAGCAATCCTCTTGAACAATAAATAATGAAGCCAGTTTTGCTGCTGATGATAAAGAGTTTTCACACCATTAATAATAAACAAATATCATTAATATAAATATTATATATTACCAAGTTTACGAAAACGGGAATACTACTTTCTGCCGTTCTTTTTTTAATTTAAATGTAATGTTTGCAATTCAGTTGAAATCGACTGGTTATCGCTTATCGAACGTTAACTAGCTTGCAAGTTTCTTATCCACAACAAGCAATTTGATTGTTGATAAGTTCCTTGTAACAGGTTCTTTTTTAATTCTTCATTTGATAACATTTCGTGCAAACACACTAAAGCCGATGCTGAATCTCCAAGGGGTTCTCCTAAACGAATAATAATTAATTGGATGATAGTTTAGTTTAATTCATAATTTAGTACAATTGAAAATAGTTTTCTTTCGTTTCCACGTCATTCTTTGTGCGATAATTTTGCATTTCTTCTTTGCGCTTTGACGCGCGCCGTGTAAATTATTATTTTTATTAAAAATAGCAAACGCTTGAAGGCACTGGACCATTGTTTTATACTCTTGTGCGGCAATGGAGGAACGAATACGATCCGGGAAGGAAGAGATGGAAAATTTATAAAATGAACGCAATTTATTATTATTATTGATTAATATTATTACTATTATTATAAATGAAAATCTGCATTAAATTTAAATTATGAGGTGTAGCAAATAACAAACGAATAAAATTAAATATTATAAAATGAAAAAAAAAAAACGGCGAGTTTAATACTGATGAATCAACAATAAATCAATCAATCGCCTTTTAGGCCTCGCCTCTTATTATTATTATACGTTTCCAACTCGGATTCGCTGTCGTTGCCGGTTTCGATGGACGAGGACGACACGTTGTGTATCCTGCGCCATTTGGCCCTCCGATTCTGAAACCACGTCTTCACCTGCACGGATCGGCGAGGAAGAACTTTATCGATTGTCTTTCGCATTTCAGAAGCGCTACGTTTACCTGTCTATCGCTCAATTTGAGATTGTCCGCCAACAGTTTCCGGTCTTCCGGACTCAGGTACTTGTGCGTGACGAAGCGTTTCTCCAGCGCGTCCGTTTGGCTCGTGCTGAAACGCACCTGTCCACCTTTGCGTTTCGCATAGTTCGACGCGTCGACCATCATCATGCAATTGGGATAGTAAAACGACGGGTTCCAATAGCGATTATCCTCGTGATGATGCGCGTATCTCGTTGTGGCGTAATAAATATTCGATAACAGTTGATAACCTACGAGATTAATGCGATTCTTAACTGCTTAACAATAATTGCTAGTACGATAGATAAATTGCGCTTTAATCGTTTGTTTGTTTTTGTTATTATTGCGTTAAGATTAACGAGGAAATTAGCGGATATCAGCTTTTCGCGAAACTGCAACGATAAACGCGAATTGAATCGAAGGTGCGCTCGCGAATACCGCGTAAAATTGACGCAATTAATTCGATTAGGGAAGACGGCAGTGATTAAACAAAAACAAATTCGCACTATTGCGGTCGTAAAGTAATTGTTAATCCGCCGCAATATCATTATTATTAGCAATCAATTCGTGGGCGGCAAGATGACAGAGATAACGCATCAAAAAAAAATGAAAACACTGCAATTATTAATAATATAACGTTATAAATTAAACGATTAAGTTAATCCGTCTCTGCAAAAAAAAAGAACGCCATCGAATAATTTTGGTTTTGAGCGAACACTGCGGTTAGATACGCACGAAAATAGTTCGTTAATTAATTAAATCTAAACGATTACATTGGAAGTTAAATGGCGCAGCGAGGAAAAATCGCGCGAACCGCAACGTCGTTTCCTGCGAATTCGCGTTCTCGACCGCAATCGTCGATTCTCTTCGCGAACAAAACGCGAGTTTCCTTGCAATTCCGCGCGTTAATTCGCAATAATTATCTTACTTACTTACTTACCTTTCTGCATCAAACTCTCGTTGCCGCAGCAGCGATTGCGATCGAGTCGCGCGTAATCGCCGAAAGACTTCCTCGCGAATTGACCGTCGTCGACGCTGACTTTACTCGCAATCAATCGATTATTGCTGCCGACACGATGATGATGATGAGGATTTTTAATTGGATGCTGCTGTTGCTGCTGCGAGTGGTTGTCGTTTAACAATCGTTCCTGCAAAACGGTCTCGTCCTTCGCGTCCCTTTTGCCATCGCGGACCATCTTCGTGTCTCGCAAAATATCCTCGATGCGGAACGACATTCTCACTTAACGGAACCGCAAGAGACGCAAAAAAAAGAAGTCGGATCGCAGACCGAGTTTGTTATCTCTCGACGAGCGACTTGAAAGTGAGTGATAGCGACAAAAAAACAATACATAAATAATTATTTAACGTCTGAAAGAGTGGTGCGTCAAGTGGCAATCCGAATCGGTTCGATAACGATCAGCGATGGAGGTGCGGTCGCAGATTGGCGATAATGCGATTATTATTATTATTATTAAAAAATACGTTCGTTTTGAGGTCGGGGTTTTTGGGTTTTTGCGAAAAAGAGGGAACGGAACGACCGCAGGGAAAGCGTTCGCGAGAGGAAGCGAAACGATCCGGATTGGTTTGGTGTTTATCAAAGAAGCAGAAACGGAGCGAGAGAGAAAACATAACAAAAAATTAATTTATAATTGTAAATTAAAGCGGTGGCGAATTGTTTCCGGCCGTCCGATAACGATTCCGCGCTTAAACGACATTCGCACCCATCCAACGCGCGTTTCCATTTCCACTTCTTCGCATTCGTCCACCGATCGCAGCAACGACAGCGAAATCATTCAATCAAGTTGTTAATGTTGCGAAATTGCCAAACCGTCGCGATAAGAACGGAACGGTTCGGCATCAAAGGCGACGGCCTCTTCTTCGTGCGCTCCTCCTCCACGAGTACAATCGGACTCAATTCAAAGAGGAGATAACGTTCAATCACATTTTATTTATTATTCGCCTAATAGTCGCTCCTATTGATTTCTCATCGTTTTTAATCTAATTCAATAACAATTCATTTGACGAGTTCTCAGTTGATTTTGCCGTTTTTTCATAATATTCATTGAGTCTAGTTAATTTTTTATGTCACTAATACTAACGCCCTAATCTTATGTACAGTTCTACGTTTCGTCAGAAAGTGAAATTTGGTGTTTGCTTCTCCTCCGTTTGTCTACGTAATATTCGGGGTCGTTCAAGTCTTTTGGCCCGTACGTTTAGAGTAAGAAAAGTGTTTTAAAATCGAGTCTCTACTAAAACAAAGAAACACGTGAGCGATGGCCAGAGTTGGCCGAAGGGACTCGTTCCGGTTCAATTGCATGCGAAGAAGTTTCCCTTGTCCTTAACAGCGATTGACGCCGAAGACAAACTTACTGCTCTAAATAGATATGGTTCTAATTTAATTGAGGGTTTCTTAAACGTTAATGACAGTAAAGTCCGTCGGTTCTCTACGAGTTTCGATGAAGTGGAATTTGCAAAAATCGAGGGGAGCAATTAATTAGGAACTAAACTTTCGCAACGCGTCGACGTCGTAGTAACTAAACGATTGCTGCCGGTGGTAGTGCTGTTGTCGTTGTTCTTCGGCGTTCTGCTGCGGTCATCTAACACGGCCCGACGGCGACCGCAGATGGGATCGTATGTAACCCGTACGATAGTCCACCACGTCCCTGCGATGGGTGCCCTGCGTGCCGTGCCGATTCCTTCGGCTCCATCTACGTGGAAAAGCGGAAGGAATTAGTTTCACGTAACGTTGCATCGCGAAGGAAACTAATCGACGAAAGAAACTGTTAAAAACAAAAATAGTAACGAATAAAGGTTTTCTTGTTTGCTTTTTGACGAAAGATTTTTCTATTTTTTTTTTTGCGTGGTGACTGTGTGGATTCTTGCTAGTTTGAATTGAATTAGAATTAGACGTGCAGATCCAAATGCAGTTATCGTTTAGAACGTTGAAACAAAGAGCAGAGAAAGACGTGACGCAGACACAAGAAAACTTCGAACGGGATGCAAAAGTTTCGCCAGCAAATCGCACGCTAATCTCTCGTTTGCACTACAAAAGCGTTCTTACAAAGCGGCATCATCGATCGCACGAATCGATTGCGCGACTCGCGAATAGTGAACGAAATCGCGCTCGCAATCGATGCGCGCGATTGAATGAAAACGAAAAGAAAAAAAAACTACAAACTAATAAAAGTATCTTACTTAAAACTCACGCTTGCCTCGATTTTGCTTTTAATTAACTACATCGCACGATTCGCACGTGAATTATTTTAACTGATTGTTGCCAATTAGATTGCAAAAGTGACTGCTTGCTTTTGAACGTTCAAGATTGATTGACAATGCACGATCGACGTCTCGGTATTAGCTGTTCGAGTGCGGGCACAATCGATCCTCTCGCTTGTTGCAGAAAGTTGTGGCGCTTTATTTACCGATTCGACAAAAGTTTCCAAGAGACAATAACGTATTTTTTTTTTGTGTGTGTGTGTTTTGCGTCGGATGCGTCGTACGTTCGTCGTCGGTTCAAAAGTTGGCGGAAATTATAATGAGAGAGAACGAACAGAAAGAGAGAAACAGAAAGACACATCAACAATCTCAACGACAACCATTTAAGTACTAAACGAGAACGAAGGGGATGCGGAAGAGCGGCGGCGAGTTCGTCGTTCGACTCTTCACGGTTCCATCGAATTCGCCGACGTCTCTTCGTAATTTAATCGGACAAAATGCTAAAATATATGAGACTAATGAGGGGAAGTGTGAGGAGAACAAATGAAAAGTGGTTCGGGGATCGGGCCGAATTCAAGAAGTTGAGTGCATGCGAATTAACTGAACTCAACAAGAGGTAATGCAGGGCGGCAAAAGGTGTCCGTGCTACGTTTCACGGGGTTTTGGATTGTGGGCGCTTCTTTAATTCGATTAAAGTCTGCACGCAAAAACTATAAATGGCAAGGAAACAAAAACTAAAACGACCTACTCTATAATTATCGCCAACGAGGCTGATTAAGATTGTCGTGTTCAGTTTGCGGGGGGGTAAGGGATCGAAGGGGGGCCCAATCTACGTTCACTTGCGGTCTACTCGACGGCAAATGATTAATTTCCTTCGGGGATTTACCGTTCAAGAAATCAAAGCGGTTGACGTTATCAGAAGGGACGAAAAGAAACGAAAAATCTAATCCACTAATTGATAAATGAAAACGCTACGGATGAATGGAAAACGAAACTCAATGATTAATTACTCTCCCAGTGCAGGTCCATCTCGGATTTCGTTTAATTTGCGCTCATTTTTTTTTTTTGGCAACTTCTTCGATTTTTTTAGTGTTAAGTTCGTCCTTTTATTTCGGATTTTTGTTTCGTTTCGTTTAAAATCTATCGTATTTTGTACAACATGAGTAGAGCAACGCAACAAACTACACATACATACATTAATTCACGTTTTTTGCCCCTATTTGGGGTAGGCATACTATAAAGTAAAAAAGAAAGAAAGAAACAGTTGTTTTAATCCAACGAAAAATTACTACTACTCAATTAAATCATTAAAGATCATTTTCGTTTTTTTTTGTTTTCTTTTAGAGGTTACTTGAAACTAATTCAACAAACCAATCCAAATAATCAATTGATTAAATCAGTTAATTAATCTAAAAAGGGAACCAACAACATAATCGGGTTTCATTGGGAACAAAGGCTGGAAGAGCTGGAAGGAAGAACCGATCCATCCGAATTAGTTATTCCTTCGCTCGTTTGCTGGACGTTTGAGGAATGGAAACGGGATGATCGAACAGAAATAAACGACACACGTGCACATATAATGAGTCTATAAACGACGCTTTTTTTCTTCGTTCCTATCGGGGGAAAGTTAATTGATAAACGAAATTGTCGTTACCAAAGAAAAAAAAAAGAGAGAAAAGGAGGAAATGACACGACAGGAAGCAGTGTGAATTAAATTGAAAAATATAAAACGACCAGAAGAACACAAAAACGTTAATAATCAATTTGATATCTTACCTCGCACTGTGACTCAACATTATGATATTTCTGTAACAAGGGATGAAAAATAATGATGATCATAGTCAGTTTTAACTAATAAATGGCGAGTAATTTAAGCAATTCACTACAATCAAGCGAAATTAATTCGCATCTAAACTACGGGAATCGATAAGTAACAGAAGCAGGCCAAGCGATAGCAAGCGACATCCTCAAGTTTACCACGGAAACGAAAAAAGCGTGTCTTGTGCCTTAACATAAAAAGAGAGCCTTTGTTTAACTGGTCACGAAGCGAAAGCATTGTGTGAACTTGCTGGTCTCAAGTTGTCCCTTTAACCCTCATCCATTTAAACAAAATCTATTGGTTTTAAGAGGTGCTAATTAGCAGTTAGCTAAACCAAAATCGGCTAATTAATGAATTATTTTACGATGTTGGAGAGCAAGAAGTGGATTCGATCCTCTGCTTTGCGGTTTTGCAATTTGCTTTGCGTTTCCTCCTCTCGTCAACATCGCACTACCACTAATTACACGATTAATGCAGAAATCAAATGGCAATTCGCTTTTCGGTCGCATTAAGCAATTAAAATGTTCGTTAGCAATAAATAAATGAGCCAATGAATCGACTATAAATTAAATGAAGAACTAATCGATTTGCAAATTGAATCGAGTTTCCCTGCCGCAGTAAAAATCATTTTCGGTCTCGTTCGCAATTGTTTTGTTGGTGCTTTAAAAATTGGAGAAAAAAATTCAGATACTTAAAAAAAATTAGAGAAGATAGAGAGAGAGAGAGAGAGAGAAAAAAAAATAGGAACCAACCTTCCCTCTGAAGACTCGACCGGATTTTCTGCAAAATTATAACAATTCGCTAAAAATTAAACCAAGCCTATGTTCTTCATTAATCTACTAGTAGATCAAATCGTTCAAGAGAGACAAAAGGAATCGATTAGAGAGTGAATCGCAATTCGCTTAATCCGTTTTCGTACCATTTGCAAAATATAATCGTCAAGACAATACGGTAACAGCGCAACTTATGCGAAAACAACAACGAAATAAACGTGACACAACAACAAGAACAAACTCATTGCTTTCGGCCGACGAATGACAATCCGATCAAAAAAAGATGTAATACAAAACGAAAATCGAAACGTAAACGGTTCACTTTTCAATTCACAATTTGCGACGATGAATGGAAACGAAAAGACGAACGAAATCGCATGCAAATTATTCGACGGTCGCGTCCGGCCGCTCTCTATCGACGGTTACCTGAGTAATCGCGTAATGTAGTCCGGCCAATTGTCCGGGAACATGACGAGGAAGAATCCGACCGCTATCAGTATCATCCCGGCCAGCTTCATACCTTCGAAATTCGCACCGTAAAGTACAACGTCCAATGCTAAAAAAAAAAAACAGAAGAAACAAAACAAAAAAAAACACTAAACGAATCAACAATAATAACCATCGACAAGACGTTTTACCTGCGGACACCGGCACGGCCGTGATGAGACCCAACGTGATGAACAAGTCGTACGTGAGGGCAACGCTGAAGTTGCCCAACAAATTGGCAACTGGAAGAAACGGCGATCACAACAAACGAAGAAAAGTTAACAGCAAACGAAGAAAAGTTAACAATAAACGAAGAAAAGTTAACGAAACAAACGTACCTAGAGAGAGTATGCTGGCGACCAGGAGGGCCGGCCACGGCAACCGCTCCCAATTGAGGCTCTCCATGCCGGTGAGGAAGAGGCCGAGACTGAGGGGCCACAGCAGCGTGGCGTTCAAGAGGCCGATCAGCGAGAAGAAGAGCGCCACCTGGCCGTACGTCGCCTCGCCGATCACCTTCTTGAAGAGCACCTTGTAGACGGCGGAGCCGGCCGCCGAGGAGGCGGCCAACACGACGCCGCCCAGCGTCGGACTGCCGGTGATGCCGTCCATGTAGGCCAACAGCGCAACACCGGTGTCGCACAATATCACAGCCATTATCTTTAAACAAGCAAGAGCGACCCTCTTTTTCGTTTGTCTCTTCGTCTGCGCGATTCGTCGTACCCGAATCCCGACAAATTGCTCGTGCAAGATGACCCAGGACAGGAGGTACACGGAGGAGACGTTCGTGGCGAATAGCGCCATCACGTCCGTCGCCAATAGGATCTTCAGCGACCTGATGTACATGTAGTTGGTGCCCACCCACAGCAAACAGAACAGGCTGCATCTGGTTAGGAAACGCACTGAAACGTCGAAAACAACCATCAATCAACCCCAAGGGCGCATAAATCGTTGTTCAAATTGCCCTCGTTAAGATAAGAGCACGCTGATCGCTTGCTTTCGCTCACGCGGAGGAACGTATAAAATGCGAGCGCGGCGATCGTAGCGAACGTCTTAAGAAAATGCTGCTTCCAACAATCGTCGTCGTCGCGGCCTCCAGCGCGTTCGTTCGCGGTGGCGAGTTCTGCAAGAGCGTCGAACCGTTGAAGGACTTCCAGCCGGATAAGGTAAAATCGCGCAGAAGTAGATCGTCTTAAGGACGCGCCTCTTGCAGCTGAACGGGGTTTGGTACGGCACGGCGAGGGACAACGACGAGTGGGACTACCAACTGAAGTGCAAACGCTTCAACATCACCAGCGACGACGTGCCGGGCGCTCTCCACCTGCAGGCCAACGCGGTGCGAAGCGAGTACTGATCGATTGCGAACGGGTTGCGATTATTCCCTTCCGATTTTGCGTTTCTTGTGTTTGTTCCTCCAGCGATAACGAGCCGCGAAGCTTCAACGTCATCATGAAGTACGTGCAGGATCCGACGGTGGCCAGCTTCGAGACGCACGTGCCGGAAATCCATTCGGAGGACACGATTTCCGAGGAAATGGTCGCCACCGATTACGCGACGTATCAGATTTATTACTGTTGCAACGACGAGGGCGACAATAAATACGGTGATAAATTGAACCGATGATTGCAAATAACTTGTTGAAAGCGTTTTCTTTTCGTGCAGAATATTCCTGGATTCTGACCAAGGAGCGCGTCGTCTCCGACGACTTCTTCGCCCAGCTGGAATCGATCGCCAAGGATTTGGGCATACACAGCGACAAGTTGACGCGCGAGGATCAGACCGATTGTCGCAATTGAAGAAAAGTCTAGCTAACGATGCAATTATCCTTGTTATCAATAAATTATTGGTGTGGATGCTGTTTTTTTTTTCTTCAAATTAATCGAACAATTACAAACAAAACAGCGAATTCATCAACGCCAACCACATGCGATGCATAAACAAAATGCGACGATAAATTATCGTTTGCGAAACGCTAATTGACGTTAATTGAACAGTTAATCGCATAAAACGGCGTTATTTTCGCGCAAGAGTCGCACATCGACGATGGTCTCGCTAAAGTTCTCGATACTTTTGGCGTTAATACGTTCCGGTGCCGGATGCCAATGCCAAACCGTGGCTCCGGTGGGAAACTTCGACGTCGACCGGGTAACACGTCTCGCGTCTCTTGGTGCCTCGAATTTGCTGTGAATTTCTTTTGCAGTCGCCGGGCATTTGGCACGGTTACGCGCGGTACTCGAACGAATACGACGACCTCTTCCGATGCACCGTCGGTAACGTCACCGTCGACGATCCGCAGACGTTGCGCATCAGTGCGAAGGCAATAGAGACGGAGTAATCGAAACGGATGTTAATCGCTAGTTATTAATCTTCGATGGCCGACAGGGACAATCGCCCGGTGACCTACGCCATCGTAATGAAACGCAAGGCGAACGACGCGTCGGCGTACTTCGTGAGCCGCTTCGAAGACAATGTCGTGCACCAGGACGTCGAGGAGAAGGTCGTCGCGACCGATTACGACGCGTATGCGATCTTCTACGTTTGCTGCGAATCGCAAAGGATCGGCAAGTCGCTCTTTGCTCTTTTCGCCTCGCGAAGTTGATCACGAGACGTCGCGCGCTCTCCGCGCCATCGTCGAAGGCGATACTCGACGTCTTCCGAGGGCTCGGTTTGGACGCGGAGCGATTGGTGTTGGTCGATCAGAGCGATTGCAGTAATTAACGCTTCCTTGACATTTACTGCCACTTGCATGCTTGTAATTAGTGTTAGGCGTCCAGTAAAGGGAGATTAGCATAAATTAACGTTAATTATGCGGATATTTATTGTCGTAAGCGAATAAGACGTGGAAATTGCGGAAAAGCTCGTGCAAAATCAGATCCCAAAGACGACCGGTACTCGGTGGTGCCTGCGATCGACTCTTAAGATAATTAGCGGCGTATCAGTACAGTTTCGTCTCTTGATTTACGGCCCTCTCTCGCCAATTAATGCCGGCTCGACGTTGACGAATGCGATGGTGAATTTATGTTAAGGCCACAGATTATTTCGCCTTTATAAATCGCCTCGAAGTCTTAAAAGCGTTCAGTCGGTTCTCCGCGTCGAAGGAACTCGAAGATGTTTGCAACCGTTCGTACCGTTTTCCTTTCGCTGCAAGTTTACGCTGTCCTTAGCACGTTATCGTGCCCGAAACCTGACGTCGTCGACGACTTCTCGCCGCATAAGGTATCTCGCGCACGTTTTCGCTTCTCTTAACGAACCTTTTGTTGCTGTTGTTCTTGTAGATCGCTGGTAGATGGTATGCGTATGCGAGGTTTCCAAATGCGGTTGGCGCGGCATTGAAATGTACGACGGTGGATTACACCGTCATTCCCAACGCGAAATACTTTTCTGCCGTACTTAACGGTCTCGGAGCGTAGTAAGAATTAATTAACGCTAATAACTCATCCTCGAGGCTTCCCCCTTATTTACAAATGCAACAATGGAAAAAAAGTCTCTAAAAGGAAACGAATTTCAATGTAAAACTCGCAATTAATCTCTAATTAATCGATCTCTAGTGTTTGTATCAATAATTAATCAATTGCGGAGCAAAAGCTTGAACAAATGAACAATTTTTAGTGAAGAGAAAATGCTAGTTAAAAGTCTTATTGAAAACTGTAATTCTAACGCTTTTTTTTTTCAGTTACGGCGATAAAGTGCAACTCTCGGGATATTACGATCCTTTGGAGGCACCGAATATTGGCAAATTCACGATAACCATCGTAAAACCAACCGGTGAGCCGAAGCGTTAGGCCAAGAATCCATCGAGTTAATGTTTCGTGTGTTTCAAGGCAACCAAACCGTTTATACGGACCTAATCGATTCCGATTACAGTTCGTACATGATCTTCTATCGTTGCGATCCGGAAACGCTACGCGGTAAAATGCGCAATAATCTCGGTAAAATGCTAATAAGTTTCCTTTGCAGAGAACGGATGGATCGCGTCCAGAGATCGATTGCAGAATCGCGATTTCAATGGCAAGATGAACGACATATTGGAGGAAAACGGTATCGATTGGGCGATCGAGGAGCTCGTCGATCAGGAGGATTGCGATTAATTTAATTAGCGATTCCAACGATCGGAATTGTACGATAATGATCTTTAATCGATTAATAGAATAAAGTTGTTGAAACGTTATTACGCGAATTATTAATCGCCCTATTATCCCCATTATCTCTGCCAGGGAATTAATAAATCAATTTCTGATGGCCTCCATCACTCGTACGCTTTTGGCATTGATATATTGACGAACGATGAGCTGATAACAAAAGAAATGAGCGCAATTATCTAATAAATTAGCGCAGAACGAGGAACAATTACTTGGAGACTTTTCAATTCGCAATTTTCTTCGTGCGACACTTTTGATGAACTTTAACACCAACGAAAAGTTTACTTTTTAGTCGATAGAAGATTCCTCTACGTTATTTCGGATGTTCTCTTTATGTTCCTTTCGATTCTCGATTGCTTCTTTGAGGAAATTTGCGAGTTTGAAGTTGAGATCTTGTTGAAGTAAATGAAGAAGTTCCGGGTCGTGGTCGGTGGCAATTGCAGGTCGCTGGTTTGAAAAAACGATCCACGAAAATGGTCCGACACACCCGTCGGACGTGGAAGGACTCCGCGACCGATGCCTGGAATCTCTTGAATTCAAATCGACGTTGTTGTCGAAAATAAACTTCGCCGGTCGCTGCTTCAATCCTCTTAAGCATCTCGCATTGAACAACGCCGCGTGATTGCCGAGGAGCGAAACGATCGTGAATTTAAAGTTAAGGGAACGAAGAGATTGTGCGGTAGGTCCTTCCACTTCCGGCGCTCTCCGACGATCATTTTTCCAAAACAGCGACCTCGAATTGCCTCCAACAAGCTTTCGCATTTCCTTCAACAAGATCTCAACGTCAAAGTCGCAAATTTCCTCAAAGAAGCAATCGAGAATCGAAGGGAACATACAGACAACATCCGAAATAACGTAGAGGAATCTTCTATCGACTAAATAGTGCGCCTTTCTTTGGCGCGTTACCTAAACTTTTGCATTTAACCAACACTATCTTGACGCGGATAAATGGGCGCCGATAAGCGTTAATTAGCATGAATTACGGCCTAATTTCATTATCTCCGCAATTGCCGAAGCAATCAATCGCGACTTATAAATTCCGCGTACGCTCGTCATCGCTTTGCAGTCGACAATCTCGCAGTGTCGCTCGTGCTCGAAATGAAGAAACAACCCCGCATCGTTCTCGTCCTGATTGCGCTGATGCACGTCCGGCGTGCGTTCGGGCAAGAATTCTGCCCGGAGACGGACGTCGTCGACGACTTCTCGCCGGACAAGGTAAAGCGTCCGCGAGCGCCGATCGAGTAAAACCCCTTCGCTATCCATTTAAGATCGCCGGCACGTGGTACGCGTTCGCCAAGTTCCCGAACGAGTTCGACGTGGGCATGAAATGCACGTCGGCGGAGACGGTCCCGTACGGGGGCGACAAATATTATTACGACATCAACGGCGTCGGCAAATAGTGAGTCAATCGATCGATCATTGCTCGATGAACGCGCGTCCGTTTCAGCTACGGCGACCGCATCGAGTACCAGGTGTTCTTCGATTACGTCGACCAACCGAACGTCGGCCGCTTGAGGACGACCGTGAATCGCGGCGGAGGTGCGTTCGGCGCGAGCGTTCGATAAACGCGGCACCGTCTGAGCGCAATTTGCATTTCAGGCAATCGCACGTTCCCCTTGGACATCATCGCCTCCGACTACGAGTCGTACATCGTCTATTACCATTGCGAAATCGCGTCCGACGAAGGTGAGTGACGGTTAGCAAACGAAGCGTGCAATAACGCGAGTCGTTGCAGTCGTGCAACGCGGATGGATCATGGCGAAAGAGCGGTTCCCCGGCGCGAGCTTCCAGGACGAAATGAACGACTTGCTGATGGACAACGGCATCGATTGGACGGTGGAGGAGCCGGTCGATCAGACGGATTGCGATTGATCGCGAGCACTTGTAAAACTCTGATTGCGGCAATAGATTCTTGAAAAACCTTGAAGCGTTGCTTACGTTCCTTATTAATTGCACGCGAATCGATAAGCGATTCGATCGCGGGCAATACGCGAAAAAGAACAAGAAACACGCACGCACGCACGCGGATTATTTTTACGCACGGAAGCGCGTGCACCGGGAACATTTAGCGTTTCGCACGAGAGCGATTTGCATGTAATCGGAAAACGGCGCAAAGGGCGAATCGATTTGCGGAACGAGGATCTCTGGCGTGGCAAACTCACCGGTCGTGAAGCCCTTATCGCGGAAATCGCGCACGCTCTCCGTGAGGATGTCCGCCGGCGATTTGCACTTTCGCGTCGTGAGCCGCGCGCAAAAGTAGAGCGGAAAGAAGAGCGTCGTCCAATTGGTGACGAACCACGTGGTGAAGAACGGCGCCTCGTAGTAAACGTTCTACAAACGAAAAGCAAATAAGTTTATTGCGGGAACGAGAGGAGGCGAATCGCTCACGTAGTGCGTGCGTATCGCCGTCATGTTGATCTTGGAGGTGTCGTGCGGCAGGAGGATCGGCTTGTCCTCGTCGGCCGGGTGCCGGATCAGGTACAAGTACTTGATGCAATGCGTGGCGCCGACCCACGAAGCCGTCACGCACACCGTCACCCACACGCCGAAATAAATCTGCAAACGACGGAAAACGACAAGTCGAAGTAGGAGAGAAAAGAGCAACTCCAGAAGGTCGTCTGCGACTCCTTCGTACGTGTCGTGCGATTCAACAGTTCCGCGATCGAAGAGATAATAACATGCATCGATTACCTTTCGCGCCGATTCCGAGCAAAACGAGTCCGAGCACGATTTCAGGCGTCCGCGGAATCCGCCGCCCGGATGCGCGGAGGTCGCGGCGGCGGTCGCCGATGGCGATTGCGGCCGATCGCCGTCCGGCAGCTGTTGCCCGCCGCCCACGGAGTCCGCGTGCGTAAACGGACCGTTCGCGCTCGCGACGACGGTCGATGCGGCGGCGTTCGGACTCTCGTCGGTCACCAGAACGCTGGGCGCGCGCGTCCGCCTCGGATTGAAGATCGTCGGGATGTCGCCGTCGCGGGTCATCGTGTCGGATCCATGTCATCCGTCGGCGGCGGCCGCTTCGTACTTCGACGAGAGAGAGAGCGAGAGAGTCGAGGGAGAGATTCGATCGTGGTTCGCTCGCTAATCGGCGACCATCGTCTGCAATCGAAGAGGATCAATTAAACGTTTGGCGGCCTTCGACGAATCGTTTTCCCTTTCAAGGTCTCCTATAAATATCGGCCGCACGTCGATGCGTCGATGCGGGGCCGAACGGAGTATGTCAATGCCAAGGATGCGGGAAGCGGCCTAATGCATTTTTAAGTAAACGCCGATCGAACCGGACGCGAATCGATTCTTCCACGTCCATTAACCGATGCCGTGACATTGTGTGTTCTGTACGTTCAATAGCAATGCGAGAAACAAACAAAACCGAACGGGGAGCGAGCGATTTCGATTGTTCGCCTGCTTCGTTTCCAGCGGTTTAATGTTTAATCAAGTTCGATTTAATGATCGCCGGAAGACGACCTTCGTCCCTCGAAAAACCCCGATCTAACAGCGTAACGTTAATCCAATTTGCAGTTGCATTTAAACCGGTTTAAAGCTACGACGGCAGAAGACGGGTTGTTTAAGCGGTTTTAATCGATGCGAAGACGCAGCAATGCTCTCGCATAAAGTTCACGGCTCAAGGTAAACAATGGGCGATTTTATCAGTTGGCGTCCTCCGGCCCTCAATCAACCAAGCAATCAATCGATACGATCACCATGAACCTTTCCACGACGAATTAAATTGATGCAATTTGTTTACGATTCGGCAGCAAATTATCGTTCGCCAATCATCGCGCCGCTAATTGCACACGATTAATTCAAACCGTCCGTTTCGGAGTGCACAATCGTTTCAATTGCTCGCCAATGATTAACGACGATAATCGATTCCGTTAGATGTTAAATTTCGAGAAGAATCGTTGTTTGACTCGCAATTAGCGCCGTCGAAAGGGAGATCATCTTGGCAACGGCCCGTATGTAACGCGAGTCGTATCATTTATAGATCCGCTGCTCTCTTCTTGCCGTTTTTCACGTTTCCTTCTTGCTCCCTCGCCCGTTTGTTCCGCTTTCCTTCCTCGTCGGGTGCACTCGAAAACGTGCAGAGATAAAAACAAATTCTTACGACGCAGAAAATAACAGACGCGGGAACGAGAGCCCAGTGGCCCACTTTCGTCGTTATCGCGATCGGCATTGTAACGTTTTCGAAAGAACGACTCGTCAACTCACGCGAATACGATTCGTTCGCGTCCAAACAAACGCAAGAGGCAGCGGCCGTCGAACGGCCATTAAAACGTTTTCAACGCGAAAAGAAAACGCTCCCCACGTCTTTGAACGAATGCAAAACAATAATTACAAACAGCTTACCGTTAATTGGAATTCTACGTTATTTTCGCCGTCGATATTCTTAACAAGCGACGTTATTATTGTTTCTGTGCAATTCCGTCCGTCATTGTCGGCGAATTATCTCTCCCTTCTCACTTTCGCACCGGATGACGTCTTCATACGTCGTACACGACAATCGGTGATTCCTCCGCTATTATCTCTTCTTTGATCTATGCACCGGCCACCACGTAAACTGTTGCGAAACCGTCACGGTTCGACGTCGGATTTTCATTGATCAACTGACATGCCCAGGGCGTCTGGACGCCTCGCGTTCCTTCCAGTTGCGCATGTTACGTCGTTATTATTCCATTGAATTCGAAGACTGCCTTTCTTTGTGTTATACCGCTCGGTCCAATTATTTCCTTCGCCAGTTCCTTTATAACGTTTTAGGGAAATTGGGGATACCACATTTGAATTTCATTTTACTCCGATTTAGATGTTAACCCAACGGGATATCGGCCCCATTGGGTTTCCTTTATTCTTAATGTGAAAATAAAAATTCAATCGCGTTCGAAAGCTATGGATACCCGAAAGGGCCACATTATTTGTATTAAAAATGTATAAAGTTAAAGAAACGGTTTACCGTAAATGAATTCAAACAAATTTCTATCTTTTAATCATCAGTTTCTTGCACGAGGCTGCAAAACCTGAATAATTAATTTAAATTTGCGTCCTTTTGAAATTGCTCTTAGCCTAAACACCAACCGCGACAACTGCATTCCAAGTGTCGAATTGCTGAACACCAGGGTTCCGCGTAAAACTGTAAAGATGGCACGGAAGCTTAAAGTAAATAAAGATGAAATCTGCTAATATTTGTAAACTTTGTTTAACCTCCATCATCATAATCAATTTCAACTTGTAAAAAAATATAAATAACTAATTGTTTAAGGTGATTTGTGATGAAGACAAAGAAGCACAGCAAAAAGGATGCAGATAATATGGAATCGTCAAGTGGTAGCGATGATAGCAGTAACGAAAGGGACAATAAGACGTCGCACAGTAAGAAGGGTTCATCCAAAAAATCCAAGAAGAACAGCGATAACGAGGTGATAAATGATGAGGATCCTATTCGCAAAAATAAAGGCAAACGCAGCAGAAGTATATCGACAGATCAAGACGATTTCAAGAAAGCCAAAAGAGAAGCAGAAATGTCAAAGTGGAACAGTCCGAAGGAAAAGGAGAAACAGTAAACCACTTTAATTTTTAATCCTTTCCCAACACCTCATTGTAATATTTCATTGTAGGAAACCTGAGACAAGTCCAGAGTGTGAAAAGGAACCAAGAGAGGAAACTAGTAAGGAGGTGAAGGAGAAGCAGAAAGATGATAGAGAAAGGAGGCATAAGTATGAGGAGAAAGATAATTCCTCCAGAGATAATCAAAAACATGGCAGGGGTCATCAGAATGAAAGATATAAGGGTGGCAGAAACAGTTACAACAAGTATGGGCATAGGCAAAATTACGACAGCAAAAGTTATAATAGAGATAGGGAAAGTAGGCAAAATGAGATGAGAGAGAATAGAAATGACAGGGATAACAGATATGATCGATATAATAATAGGAGAAGGCATAGAAGTGATAGCAGGGAACAAGAACCTGATAGGAACAATAGAAATCAACGGTAAAACACGTTTATTCTTTCCCACTTAATTGACTCTAGCGTGAGATTTCTTGCAGGAACAACAGAAGACGTAGTCGTAGCAATTCATTCGATCACACCAACGCGAAATGGGGCAGAGACGATGCCTCCAAGCAAGAGAATGCAAAATCTGAAAAGGACAAACCGAACTTTGGCCTATCGGGGAAACTGACCGAGGAGACCAACACCTACAGAGGCGTGGTGATTAAGTATAGCGAACCGCCGGAGGCGAGGAAGCCGAAACGCCGATGGCGATTGTATCCGTTCAAAGGGGAGAAGGCGATGCAAACGTTGTACATACACAGGGAGAGCGCTTATTTGATCGGTAGAGATAGGAAAGTGGTCGATTTGCCCGTCGATCATCCGTCTTGTTCCAAACAGCATGCCGCATTGCAATACCGTTTGGTGCCGTTCACTAGAGACGACGGGAGCGTGGGTAATCGAATTAATCGTCATCGGATTATTTTCGCATTCGCGTTTAACACGCTTGCTTTTTTAGGTAAAAAGGTACGGCCCTATTTGATCGATTTGGAATCGGCCAACGGTACATATATCAATAACAAGAGGATCGATGCGAAGAAGTACGTGGAACTGCTAGAGAAAGATGTCATCAAATTCGGTTACAGTTCGCGGGAGTACGTGCTGTTACACGAGAACAGTAAAGACGAAGGGATGGACGACGACGTGAAACCGGAACTGGACGATGAAGTCGTTAAGAAAGAAGAGCCGGACGAGTAGAGAGACTGCATATTTCAATTTCATTCGGATGTAAACAAATCCATTTGTATGTAACAAATTTAGGATTACTTTTAAAAGGCGATCGTAAATTCTCGCATTCCTTCTGTAAGTAATTGTTTCGTCACTTTTTAGCATATTAAATCGAAAGACGTACCCTTAAATAATATTACCGTTTATTTATTTTTATAAATAAGTCTGTAACACAGCATTTTCAAACAGAGAGATAGATATATATATATATATATAGAGTGAGAGAGCATTTATAAATTAACTACGATCAATATAATGCGAAAAGAACTGGGAGAAAGAAAGACGCTTTTTATTGTACTCTCGTGAAACATGTTTCTCTTTTTTATACAATACAACGAATTCAATCACGTTTCGCTAAATCGAGCGGACAACATTATTATTTGACACACTCATCATATATAATTGAGGTAGTCTTATACAACTAATGGCAGTAAAACGTGATGGATCTCTCACACACACACACGCACTCACCCACGCCGATCGACTTTTGTTCCATCTAAACGGACGATTCGTCGATGACGGTGATCACGCGATTCGGGAACACTTTCCACTTGGAATTGCTCTTCGTCAACGCGCCGTTGTTCTCCTCCTCGCCGTTGTTCCCGTTCGTCGACGTCTCCTCCTGTCCGGCCAGCTTCGACCGCACCAACGACCATCGTCTACCGCGCCGATCCAAGATCACCGGCATCTCGGCAATTAGATTATTCTCGAATTCGCTCAACATCAAATAATTCTCGACTTTATTACAGGACGTTATACAATCGCCGATGTAATCCAAATCGTCGAGCAAATTGTCCGGCAGGTCCATGTCGGCGATACCTTCCTCGGAGATGCAAGTCAGTTCCGGTTTGTCGTTCGTGCCGACCAAATTGTCGATCAGACCGACCTGATTCGGCCCGAGTTCGGCGCCCAATACCAATGCGGCCGCCGCGCCCGCCGTCACCGCCGGATCGTTGTCGGGCTCTTGCGAGAACGACAGCTTCCTACGTTGCGGACACGTGTCGGAGACGCACAGGTGTCGCGTGCCGTTTTCGCGCGTGTGCTTGTGCCGCGAGATGTTGCGACGGTGCAAATCGATCAGGAACAACGTCAGACTGCCGACCAGGACGCACGTCGACGAGAAGTAATAGCCGGCGCGATCGCCGCAACGCTCGTTCATGTAGCCTGAAGATTGAACGAGTCGCTTTAAGTGTTTAACTGATCCGCGAAGGTTCGATTGTAAATGTGGAGGTGGAAGCGCTTTAATTTTCGGCATACGTGGCGAATTATTCGTCGTTAGTAAAGCGAGCCGCGCATTTAATTATCATAAATTATGCGCTAATTCCATCGTTAGCCGTTTATTATTAACGATTACGTTCGGTACATTAATTTGAAAACGGATCGTTAATTATACGTACGGATTTGTAATTATTATTAGATGAAAGACTGCGAGAGAGAGCGAACGGAATAGACGCGCACATAATTTGTCTTTAATAATAAACGATAATCTTAAATAGATTGCAAAACGTTTTGGAAGCTCGCCAATAATTACGTTCTCCTTCTTTTCGCTCGTAACTGTACATCTTTTCATCTAACATCGTTATTACCATTATCTTTTTCGCGAATAATATTCACGGTTCATTAAATTAAATTATGCCATCCGCGGCTCCGTACATAAACTAGTTAAAGATGGTACGAAGACGGACCGAACGGAGAGTTCGAAAACCGACTCGACCTGTTTTTTCCTTTCTCTCGCGCTCCGAATATTGTTCCGCTTTCAATCACTCATCTCTAACTTCTAAATTATTTGCTTATTTAGTGTTAAAGACGTTGAATAAAGAAGTTGATTGTAAAAATTTGTTTTTTTCGTTTATAGTCCTTGTAACTACCTGAAAACGGTACGCCGATGACGATCGGTATGGCTTGCGAGCATTGAACGAAACCCCACGTCCGGGCGAAATTCCTCGCGCGCACCCTCTCGTAAGTGTACATCTTCAGCGAGTAATGGTAACCGCCGCAGAATATGCCTGCAAAGTAAACGGAACTTTCGACTGCAGACGCGAATCCTTCCTTTTGCAGCGTTTGACTCACCGTAAATCCACGCGAACATAACGTACGCGTGATAATTGCCGCTGACGACGGTGAACGCCAATATCGATAGGCCGCACATGAAGACGGCCGTCTGGCACAAATACTGCCGCGCGATGCGGCACTCGGTCGAGTTGTGCAGGACGAGCGTGCTGAAGACGACGCAACCGACGGTCCACGCCAGGCCCAAGTACATCTGCAGGAAGACGGTCGAGTCGCCCAATCCCTCGACCTCCGCCTGATACGCCAAATAGAACAGCGGCGTGTTGATGCCGAACGCGCTGATCCCGGTCGACACCAGGAGGATGCGAACGGTTTTGCTTTTCAACGTGCTGAAATCGAAGAACGGCACCTTGTCCTCGATCTTGTTCTTGTCCTTGATTTTGCGCTTCTGGTTCTTGATGTGCAAGATCGCGCGCCGCTGCGGATGGTACAGCGACGCGGAGCGATAGAACGTGCCCAAGATGAAGGTGACGGACACGGCGCCGGTCACCACTTGCAAGCCCAATCGCCAGCCCAGCGCCCTGTTAATGACAAAATAAACGAATAAGAAAGCCGATGGGCGCGTAATTCTCTCACCCGATCGTCGTCTTGATGATCACGGACATGACCGCAATGCCCAAACCGCTGCCGGAGACGATGAATATCTCCACGAATTCGCGGCGTCTTTTAAAATATTGCGCGACCATCAGCGTCGAGCAGTCGCGCGTTATTCCCACGCCTATGCCGACGACGGTGCCATAGCTGGAAGACGACAGAGTGCTGACAACTGCGCGTGTCTTTAATCAGTTTTCGTGCGTGCGTACCTGAAGAACAGCTGGTGAAACTGCGTGGCAAACGACGTGAAGAGGCAGCCGAGCGCGGTGATCAAACCGCCCATCACGGCCGTCACGCGGGTCGACTTCCGGCGGCAGAACGCGATCGTCACCGGCGAGATTAGGAGCGCGACGCCCGTGGACATCGCTCCCAGCCATCCTAATGGCGATGGCGACGACGGGGAGGAGGAAGAAACAGAATGCGATTTAACAAATTCTATCGTTTTTTTTTTTAGCAAGCGAAAAAGTTGTAAATCAAATTTGCGGTAACCTGTCGATTGCAACAAGAGCGTGTATCCGAATTTGCGCCTGATCTCGAGGTGTAACATGCCGAAGGCCACCAGGAGGCCGTTGTTCAGGACGTGTATCAAGACGGACACGATCAGCACGACCCAGCCCCAGCCGCCCTCCGGGTAATAGTGCTGCTTCAGCGTTAACAATTGTCGCAGATCGGCGACGAGACGGGCCGCCCTACTCACCGGCACCTCGTCAACGCCGGAGCCCTAAGGTCGCGGCGAAGGGAAACGAAAAGAAAAAACAGCGCCGTCAGTCAGTCAGCAGGTTCCGACAGTCATTGTGGCACTCCATAACTTCTTGCGATTTTTGCAACGATCGGAAACCGCGAGCGGAGTTTATATTAAACGGGAAATCCGGTAGAAGAAGAAATAACGGTGGCATAAATTTGTATTGAAATCTCGCAACGGATCGATAGATAGACTCGAACGGGCGCGTTTCTTCCGTGTCGCTTCTAAGATCGAGTGAATTCGCGCTGCGATGTTTAATTGTAAATATTAATTGCGAAAATCGACGGGGAATCGGTCCGCCAAAAATGGATAAATTACATCAATTAATTACGTCTTCAGCTGTTTCTGTTTCTCTTAATAAAGGAAACGTTGCAAAACTGGATTTGAATAATTAATAAGTAAGAAGAAGGGAGCGAAAAAAGTGAAGCGAACCGCGCTTAATTAAGCGATTTAACGAATTCATTAAGAGATCGTTTGATGGTCGCGTTGCTTTTTTTCGCAATTAATTTACAGTATCGACTTAATTAATTTAAATCGTTCAAGTACGTTATGGAATGCTTTCTCACGTCGTCATCATCGTCCTCTGCGCTCTCGCGCAATTCCATCGAAAGTCGGTAATGAAATGCGTGCGAATTTCGTTTTGCCAAAAGGAAAAAGCGCAGAATGAAACGAACCCCATAATAACTGCCTAATCCTGAATCGTGATGGGAGGACGATAGGTGGGGTAAAGACCGCGACCTGGAGAGTACGTTCCTACGAGGTCGCTCATCTGACGAGAGTTCTTCGTCGGTCGTTGCCATTCCAATTGAGCGCTCCGCTCCGGCAACTTTATCATCTCTTTACATCTTTTTCAATACGACAACAACAACAACAGCAGCAGCAGCAGCAGCAACAAGAAGAAGAGCAATAAGAACAGCAACGGCGGCCGCACATATCACTGAGACACTAGCATCGTGGCTCCTCTATCGAAAGGGATTCGTCGTCGTTTCGATCGCTTTCCCAATTTGTTTGTCGCCGTTAGTGTTTTCGCAAAAAAAGTTTATTTGTTCATCACTTTCACTGCCCTTTTACCGTTTCAATCTACGAGGGAAACTCGGAAAGAAATCTACTGAAAGAAAAACCGAACGATTTAATCAAATGTTCTGCACGTTCAGTCTTAATTCATACGTGGATTTCCTTCGAATTGTCCTCGTACGTTACGTTTACAAATTGCCGATCATCGCCATCGCCCATTTGTTTTTCTCTCTTCGCTCCGCTGTTAAGCTCGTACACGGCAAAATCAAATATTATCCGTCTGCCAAAAAGGTTTGGAAGCAACGCTGGAGGAACGACCCAATAAGAAACTTAACGAACCGTTTGCAAATATCTGCAAAAGTTGATTATTATTATGAACGATTGCTGCAATTTTTTATCTCAATTTCTCCAACTAGAATTTCTCTGCATTGAGCAGTTTCTTTTTGTATAAGGACCTAATTAGGCAAACAAGATATAATTAGTTGTTCTTGAAATATCGATTGATACGTTTGTTCAAAAAATTCGTCCAAACGAAAAAAAGTTTGTTTTTGTTGCTTTCTTCTTTGAAGGAGGGACGTGCAAATATGTAAATGGGACAAAACTGGTGCCCACACGTATTGCGAAAGTTATTACCGCGCCATAAGCCATAATTTGAAGTGGATGGTTTATGATTATTGCCATTATTATAGACCTCTCGTATGGCATCGTAGGCTGTATAAAACGGATATATATCGAAAGCGGAACAGCGAAATATGGGGAAAAAAACACGGCGATAAAATCCATTCCTCGCAAACTATGTAAACAATATTTGCCATTTTTTGCGCATTTTCCCGCATCGAGAATACCGAATTTGCAGTAAAATCCATCGAAAACTGCCTCTTCCACTTTTTCTCCTCGTTCGTTCTTGCGGTGAATTTTTGTAAACGCCAACGTTCGATCGGTGCCACTAACCGAATTATAATACGTTTCCGGCGCGAATTTCGCATTCCCAACCGAAGCGATTGGTGGCATTAAATTCCTTTTTAAATAAACACGTCGATTTTTCGTTTGGTTCGCCTTAAAGATCGTGCGGAATGCCAAATTTAATAAACAACGACTATATTTATATAGTGGAGACCGTCATCAGCTGCTATCTTCCGTCAGCGTGGTCATTGTGATTTGCACTTTTTTATTTCGCTCCAGAACGAAATTGCGTCCCCGCTATTTTAAGCTGAACGTCGTCGAAAACAACGATAAAAAATCCGTCGCAAAAAACTCAATCTCCATCGACGAAGACCGTCGAACATTTCGCGCAACCGATTCTAATACATTATTTGCGAGCGGTAATGGTGATATACAAATTCTTCATCATCGAATTCACGTCTCTCTTCTTCTTTTTCGGCTAGAGAAGACGTTGAAAGAGGGATTAAAGAGAACTCAACTCGTATTAATTATCTTTAAATCGCACACGTGCTCCGCAAAGACTAAATTTAATTTAAGCGAAGCGCAGGGAAATAGATTAATTCGCTTCTTCATCGTTGTAATCGTCTTCATATATTATTTTCAATTTCGCTCGAAGCACATGAACGTAATGATTGATGTTAAGATAAAGAAGACCAACAAGAAAAATCGAAAAGAAAGAATCAATGAAACAGTTCATCGGCGTGTAATAACTCTTCGTCTTCCTTCCATCGTCCTCTTTCCGCTTGCCTTCCTCGTTTCGCCTTCTTCTACCATTCGATATCGAATCAATTCGATGGTAATTTAAAACGCGACCAATATGTCGACCCGATGGCCGGGCTCCTCTTTCATTTCTTTCGTCGCGGACGAGTAAAGTCGCCTCTTGTCTCGACGCCGGATTATCTCGTTTTTATTTTATTTAGGTGGCAGCAGCAGTAATCGGTACAATAGCACCGAAATTCTTTTGCATTTTTATCTTCGGTTACGTTTTAATCGATGTCACCGACCGACTCGTGTTTATTACATAATTTTTCCGGTCCCTCGGGGCCCCTAAAAATAGATCCCGGTTTAGTTCTTCCTCGCGTTTTTCAATTAAAGAATTATTAATAAAATTAACACTTTTTCACTTCTTCATCGTCGTCGTTTTTAATCCGCCTCGAGCATTTTACGCGTTCTTCGCGGTGACTTCGTAACGATTAAAGATTCTTGTCGATGCTTTTCTTGATCCGGTAGCCAAAGTGCTTTCGGGTTCTTGCAGGGAGTGGATTAAATAAATCGACAACAACACCGGCAACATCATAATCATCATTGGCGCGATGGCAAATCCGACTTTATTACGTGGATAATCTCTATTTGTAAAGTGCTCGCATGACTTGCGATTATATTCTTGTTCGTTATCTCATCTCCCATGGACTTGCCTAAAGTCGAGAGGAGGATGGGAATTTTAATGGATCCATCAAAGTCGGCAACCATCGACTGTTAATTGCTTCCACTGCAAGAATCACTTAATCATTAATCAATCTTCTTTTAATGAAATGAATGATTAATGAAGACTTTTTATTCGCAACAAAAAATCCCTCCTCTCCAATTCGCAATTTTTAATTAAACAAAACTCTCGTCTCCCCCGCTAACAGCGGCTGGGAGAAGATTAAGGGATCGTATCACCTTCAAATCCCTTGCAATTTCGCAATTTTTCTGCCGTCTAATTCCCATTTAATTTCGCGACAGCCTCGACCTCTCCCATCGCTTTAAAGTGACGATAATTTTATTAAAACGTCACAGTCCGTGCAAGATTTTTAATTCGCAAGTCAGCAGTTACAGTATTAGGATCGCCACTCTTAGCGTCGATGAGGATTTATCGCTTGAAATAACGAAAACGCATTTTATGCTAATCGATCATCCATCGATGGAATCAATGAACGCTTGTTCTTCGTCGAGAAGAATTCAATGAACGCAAAAACAAGCGAACAGCAACAAATCTGTCATGTTTATGAGCCAACTACCATTTATTCGGACTCTTCTTAATTCCTCCTGGTTCCACCGCAAAAGAGAAACAACGAACGGCCGCCATAAATTTGCTCACCGATGGCTGCACGAGATACGTACCATTTCTTCGGCCCGTCGTCTTATTATTCCAACCGAAAACCATTTACAATTTCTCTCGCTCACTCTCTTCGCAATCTCTCCTTTCATCTCGAGATCATCATCAGCATCGATAAATAATAAAGAAGCACCATTATCGCTTCTCCTTTTTCATTTTTCGAGGGCCATTATTCTTCCGCTCTCGTCTTTTTCCTTTCCCGCCATCCTCAGTACATCTCGCGCTGGACCCGGATCTTTTTACAACGTTTCACCAATAACAATAACAACAATCGACAAGAAGAAGCAGCAGAAGAAGAAGAGGTTTTACAACAACAGGATAATAATAATTAGCACAAGACACACGTTCTCATCATACAATTTCCGATGCTTTATAACCTTTTACAATCCGGGACCACCTCTTTCTTTGTTCCGCTTTAAATTATTTTCTGCTGCCCGTTCGATGGACAAAGGGGACAATCTCTCGTACGGTACGATTAACGATCAATGGAAAGTAATAAACGAGACTTTTTGTTTTGCTATCTGATGGATGTCTGACGGATGATTTTGCACAACAGATTCTATGCGAATTGATACGAATTGGGCCGTTCATTTTAAGGTTCGAGTCCTCTAATTAATTCCATTGCGAATTACAATTGCGTCGATTCATGGGGAGACAACGTGACTCCGCGCTCAAGATTAGGATTGCATATTGCACATTGTTTGTTACTTGCTCGAATTGAAAGGAAGCCTGCGTATAATCTTGTATTCAAAACGAGAACGAGGGAAGATAAAGTGGAGATATAAGAATAAAAGGAGTGGGAATAACTGAGGATGAAAGCAAACAAAGGGCGAGGGTGAGTTATTTAAATTTATCCCGACAGCGAATGGTTTCGGATTAAAGAACTGGAACGATTGAACAATCTTCTCTTTCGTTTCTTTGTCTATTCTCTCGCCTCTCGCTTCATTTGGTCGTTCCCTCCAGATTATTGCTTCCTTGTAGAGGAGATATAATAATTAGCGATAAATAAGAGTGCCTTTTGTGGGATTCAGCGACGGAACAATTGGAAAAGGAAAAGCAATCGTCTTCGTTAATGCGAAGTATTCAACAATCATCAATTAACTTTGCAGGGCTTTCTTGAGACAACGTTACGGTAATGGCGATGATGATGATGATGGCAATCGGTTTCAGAAAAGGACTTCCTCGTTCGTGGGAAAACCAATGCGCTTTCAGAGACGATACGAGTAAATCATTTTCATGTCACGAAATTCTCACCGACCAGCTAATTAATTCGTCTTCATTTTCTCTCTTGGAACCATTAATTAAGAATTATGAGTTTAATTATAGACACGTAAACCACTAAACACACACGCACTTCTTTGAATTAAATCGTTTGTTATTACCAACCGAACGTCCCGCAATTGAGCCGAGCAGCGATTTGAAAATCTTCGTGGTCGTATTCAAACGGAAGTCGATTTCAGACTGGCCGGACCGGACCAGTAAGTGAACGTATTCCGCGAGAGCGGTCCGAAGAGACGGAGCCGCGACCGAACCAAACTAAAAGGACGACGACGATGATCGTCGTATTATCGCGGTGTCGATGATGGGCCGTCTGTCGCCGTGCAAAAAGACTCTCTTCGCTAATCGCCCTTCCACCACCAACAACAACAACAGCAGCAGAAGAGGACGATGTTAAAAAAAACCTTTATGAGGTTCGGGGAAGAGTTTGCTAACATTAAACGGGGTATAATCGCATAATGGTGCCGCAATAACGATAAAAATCGAGCGGATCGTTTTACGATTTCGACCCGCAACGAACCTAATTCGATCGTTTACGAGCGAGTTTATGAAGAAGGAACCAACTGAAACTGTTTGTGCAAGATGGACCTATGCAAATAAAATAACATCGGTCACGAACGTCCCGAATATGTCAATCTCGAAAGAGAAATAATTCGCAAAGGATCGTGATTTATGCATCGGTTATCGCACGCAGAAATGAATTAATAATTCGCCTCTTTGCGTTTCGCAATCGCAGTGGATTCCTCGTGCCAAAACTGCGGGGCAAACGAAGGAACGAAAACAAAAAGCACGCGGTCTTACGATTAGATGAAAAGATGGCTTTCAAACGTTCGCTGCCAGTTTAAAGTTTAATTAATTACAGCGCGAACTGCAACAGAGAATTGTTTTTCCGTGTCGGCTTCTCTCTTTAATTTCGGGCGGTGAAGAGGTAAATAAACGCCGAAGTAGCGGAGCGAAAGAGACAAATCGTACGTGTCAAGTTGTGCGAGTGTATCGGCAGTTTAATATTGATTGTGCTCCGGAATATGTTAATGTAACGAAAAAAAGATAAGCGTTCTTGTGCGGTTTTTATAATAGGCGTACTGATTTATATTCAAACAAATTATTTCTCAAAATTGATCGCTCCCAAAACGAATAAGAAAAGGAAAACTTTCACCGGCCAAATTAACGAATACAAAAAATAATTTTTCTATGAAGTAACTGGAAATCTCTTGAACTGTTAATATTCACGACAGCGAGCAACAAACAACGAGGCAAAAGAGAGAGAGAGATGATAATTAATCAAAATTTTCGTATCACTTTACAGTCAATTAATTCAATTACGTTCGCTTTCCATTTGGATTTCGATCGCGTGGAAATTGATTTCGAAATGTTTGGACAAACATTTGTTGCCAAAAATTAGCGAATGTGGACGAATAATAATAAAGGCGGAAGCGGTCCGCAGTTTCGAGCAAATTATTTCATTCGACGAGCGAGCGTAAAAGAGTTTGATGGCTTTTATTGATGGCAGACCGCAGACTCGCGTTGCTGTCGGTAGCCAAAAAGAGCGAAGGAGGAATGTTTATGCGAAATAAGAGAAGAAAGAAATGGGGGAACACAATGGGGAGACGGAGATTCAGATGGAAGTAAAGGAGTGAGTTATTTGAATTTCTAATACGGGAAAAGTGAGTCCCAACTTTTTAATACAATTTCGTCTCGTCCGTCGCCGTTTCTCATCATCGAAAAAGGGGACCGTTGTCGTTGTTCACCTCCCGCACGAAATGGTCCGTCTTTATTATCGATAATAAATGCTTTCGCTCCGGAACGAAATTAGCTCGTCGATTTGGATGAATATTCTTCACGTTGTTCTTCGAAAATCAGATAGGAATCGAGAAATAACCGGGGAGGACGATGGAATAAATCATTTTGTGGCGGAAGCGGATACATCTTAAATAAACGACGAGATTTATCGGCGTCTCTACGTGAAAGTTTTCAATCTTTTCGCGACATTGCCTTTTTACAAAATTAAATTTGCACAAACAACAACAACAACAACAAGACCGGCTGGAATTGTATTAAGAAATGTTAATAAATAGCGTAAGAATGGGGGACGATTGATTGATTGATTCTACGATTGATTGAAACCGTTGGCCATCCCCGAAAAGGGCAAATTGAAAAGGGGCGAAAGGCAAAACGAATTAGCACGCAACTCTTCGGGCTTCCCTTTTCGCTTTGTTGCATCCGGGCGAAAAGAAAAGGATCCTCATCGGTTTCGACAAAGAGATCAATTGGAAACAATTGGGCGAATTAGTAATGAAAAGGAAATAACAACGATCGGCAATTTCGCAACTCGTTTTCGACTGTGACGTAGGCGAGGATTTCGCGTTATCGGGACCGATCGATAAGCAGCGAGAAGGAACGGAACCGCGATGACATTCGATGATGATGAATAGTAAATTAGATGGATTTGTTTCGAACCGAATACTGTTGCCTCTCACTTTTCTCTTGTTAATCGGGACCGAACCCAACATTTTGATTTATTAAAATTAATTCCAATCTGATACGGATACCATCTTGGTTGCCATTAAAACGTATTAACGAGCGGCGACGATGAATAATTTCACGATAGTCATCCGTAACAGCGAAGAGGCCGCACTTATTGCATTTAATTATTTTCGAAAAGGCAACACCTCTGCGGCAAATGAGACATTTTCGTTTTAAAAGAACTCTTTAACCGTTGTTATATAACGATATTTTATCGGCGCATTTCGACGTGATTAAATGCAAAATCATTTAAACCGCGTGTGCATTCCATCGGCGCGAGACGAACGAGCGGACGAGGAGGAACAAATGAGCGAAAGAAAGGATGAAAGAATCCAATTCTCTTTTCGCTTTAACACTGATTGATTGATAACGTTGATGATGATGATGATGAAGAAGTCGTTTTCGACGTGAGATTTAATTTAAAAGTGTCGCATTAAAATGACTCGTTAAGGTAATCCGAAACCGCAAATGGTAAAAAACTGCAAGAGCAAATATTTTCACTTCTTCTCTTTTCCCATCATCTATTTAATCAAGGGAAAAAAGCAAGATGAATTTATTTGACGCTCGCGCCTCTATCATACGCAAATTTCGCCTCTTTGTCTTCACCATCAATTTGCGAATGAAGATTTTGCGAACGAAAGAAAACGACGAAACGTATCCTTCAGCGGCGGCTTTAAATCACGAGCAACAGCAGCACACGAACGACGATAATAATTTAACCGTTAAACTTCTGGTACTTCTTCTATTCGATTTCGTCTCTTTTCCTTCGATCTGTAGTTGTTTCTTTTCGACGAGGAGAGGCTTAGATTTAAGAGCGAGGCAGCAATTAAAAGAAGAATCGCGCAAGAAAAAAGAAGACGAAATTAAAGTGGATGGTATTTAAAAAGCAAAAATATACGATGCCATTAATTCTAACTCGTTTTCCATTCCGTCTTGCTTTCGCTCGCCAGTGATCTTCTTTTATATTCCATTTCATTATGTTCGCTACTACTTCTTCTGCTTCTTTCTCTTTGTCGACTAACTGTTATTGGCAACTTAACATCGGACTATTGACTATTATTATTCGTTTTAATTGCACGACGACTCGAACTTCTTCTCGTCGCAATCTCTCGTTTATTAGTAACACATGCGGACTTCGCGAATCAATCGAAACCATCGACGAGAGATTCGTCGCAATTTTGCGATTCAATGCGATTCGCATAGAGTGATAAACGACTTTGAATGTTATTTAACAAGATAGAAGGCGACAAGGGAAGATCCTTTGTTTTTATTATTATGACGTCTTCTTGCGAATATTTGCTATATCACACGTCTCTTTACTACTATTATTACCATTTTGCAACTGCACAAATTGTACGTACACTATTATATGTACATGTCGAGGATATTGCGCGAATTTTGCATGCAAATTGCTTTTTCTACAGCGTGAAATTCAGTTTAAAACAACATCAACTAAACGGAATGGGGGCGCCTTTTACTGCTCTCGCATTACTTTGCTATTTAACATTAGGGAAACTAAACGCTGTTATTGCAAAGGATTCATCCACTTTTAGCATAAAGTTGCAAACAAATTAATACCAAACAACAATTAAGTAAATACCATCGAATACAATTCGCAAGTAAGTAATCTGCCAGAAATGTTAACTTCTTTCGGAAACTTCCGAATGGAGATCGATTTTTGAAAGCTTCGAGAGCTCCACTTTGAGAATTGATTGCGTCCGAAGCGATTTAAATCGTTCGCCGACACTTGTGTTGCCATCTGGCGAGAGTCCATAGTTGATACCATCTGCAGACGCGACGTTCGTCGCCATCTCTTGCAGACGTTTCGCATCGACGACAGGTTACCGCGAGAATTTAATTGATTTGCCATCAATATGAAGAGATGAAGGATGTGGCTTACCTGTAACAAAAAGAAAACAGTTAATAATTGTGCTAATTGAAAAAGTTTTCGAGGCCAATCAATAACTGGCATAGATCTTTCGCTGACGGTACGACGGTGGAAACTTTTCGAGATGGAGTAAACAAACGGGTTAAAAAGTCGTTAAGATAACCCGCAGTTACTCGGGAACAATGCATCGTCGAACTTCTTCAATTAGGATCGTTTCTAGATTAAAATGCGTTCTCTTCAACTTTTTCCTCGCACCAACGAATCCTCCAACGACTGCACCGAAAGTATTCTGTTGCCAAAAATTCTCTATTCGCTTCTTTTTGCAATCGCGTAGAAGAGATAACATTATTTATTCCGTTATAAAATAGTTGAAATGTGCAACGAAAACTAAATTCGCTTTGAAACGATAACAACGAATGCAAGCGTTTTCCGGGAGACCATTAAGCGAAAATCGTATAAATCGTTTAATGCTTTTTCATCGTTTCAATTGCATACTTCTCTGGAGTTAATAAGTAATTCCCTTTTTGCAAAATACGTGCCTCTTTCAAAGGGGCAACAACAACAACACCGTATAAGAAAGAACAAACACGTTTAAAGTCCGCAGGGATTTCGAATCCTCATTTGAAGCTCAATTAGTTGAAGAAACTAAACTCTAATTACACTTAATTAGGCTTTGTTCGTTATACTCATTCATCCGCATTGTTTCTCCGCGATTGCATCTTTTGCGCAACTTTTAAACTGCATTTCTGCACGAGGGAAACTCTTTTAAAGCACTAGAAACGGGTACGTGAAGAAGTGCGGCCGTTTGCGAATAGATGGCAAACGAATGAACTTCTTGGATTACGGTAAATTCGAAGACCATTAATTATTTTATCGGCTCTTAACGCCTAATTAACGACGTGCAGTTTAAGGCAAATAATCCTAAGCGATTGCTGTTGTTGTCATTTGATTAATCGCTTGTGCCATTCCTCGACGCGATTTAATTGGGAACGGCTAATTATTTCGTTATTTATCGAATAAATATTAATAACGACTCAAATTGGCGGTCATTAGTTATAATAAATTGTCTTATTTGATAAAGATCTTAATCTGAATCGATCGTGGAAGCGACGTTATTGCGACTACCAAAAATGGTAGAAGCTCTTCGACCGCATTTCTTGTTCGATTTTGAATGACAAAACGGCGATTATTAGAAAAGTAAATTGGCTCAGTTTCGTTTTGCGATTCGCTCATCGTTTTTTTGTCAATTAGCGTGAATAATAACGATTAAAGAGCCGTTAAAACGCTAATAACCGGTGTCCCGTCGTAGGCGACTGGAATGCCGCGAGATGAAACTGGAGAGACACGAAGATGGTGTAGAGAGAAGGGAGAACAATTATCAATTTACGTCTACCAACGAAATCCGTTTATGCAGATTTCTCCTCCTCGCAATTCCATTTTTTATTGGCAATCAGTTTCGGTTTACCGTTCGCGCAGTAATAGTCGAGGATCGATTTGATGTTGATGATGATGATGAAGACGTTAACGCGATCGTTAGCGGCAACAAGGAGACGATAACGAGAAGAAAAAATTAAAAACGAGCGGATTAAAATAAATGGAAATGTGGGAAGCCACAAAACGACGGCTCTTCATCTTCCAGCTTACGTATTCCGCTTCTTGCATTTCGCAGAATCACCAACAGCAGAATCAGCAAACCAAATCTGTTCGTCTTATTTTTCTTTTCCTCTTCGTAAATTTCTTTGCCTCTACGGTTTTTTTCTTCATCGGTTATCGGAAGAAGAGGAGAATTAAGCAATTCTTCTTCTTCGCCGGGCTATTTAGCATCGGTGGGCAGCAGCAGCAGCAGCAACAGCAACATGCTCCCTAATGTTTTATTTATAACGCAAACGATTTATATTCCGAATAACTGCCCGTTATACTAAAATTGGGCAGAAACCGTTTATTATTATTTGCACTTTCCTCTCCTCTTCGTCCTCTTCGTCTCTTTTTATTAATTCCTCGACTCGTTCTTTATCTCGTTTTTGGCGATTTGGTAGCTGTCGACATTCGATCATCCTTAATCGCATCCAATTAACAACCGATAACGTTTTATTGGCAAAAGAAGCTTTTCCCTCTCTTTCGAAGAAGTTAATCTAATAACGAACCAACTTTTTGAAAGCCTAATTACGGCGATAATTAATATTGGCGTTGATGAATAAACTGCTATTCATTCAAAACTTACTCGCAAACAAAGATCCTTTTCGATGACGCAAGAAATAAATGAATTCGCGTTCGCCACCATAAAATGCAAATAAATTGGTCGTAATTCAAAATGCGTGGGGCAAAGATAACAACTCGTTCGAATGAAGGCGTTGGTCCGTTCGAACCCAATTTGCAAGAGCCGAAAAAAAAGGAGAAGTAACTTAATTGTGACGCGAACGGTAATAAAAATGAGTTACACCTCGATAAATTTGCAATCATTTTGTGCCGGGGCGAAAAAAAAGGGGGGGAAAAACTCGACTTAAAGCGATTTTCATTTTGTCGAGGGTTGAAATAACGAGGACGGAGGGTCGAAAAAAATTGTTAAAACCCAGCGATAAATTGCGGGCTGATCCGGTTGGGATTAGAAGGAGGGCGAGTGAAAATTTGGGCAACAAAGAGCGGATGACGATGATGAAGGTTGAGTCGGTTAATGAGCGAAGAAGTCACTTGACCCTCATTTTTTCCACGTTAATTATAATTAATTCGATCAGACTGTCGCCCGTTGTTTAAAATGACGGGGCGAAATTGCTCGAATCCGGAAATCGGCGTCGCGTTAATCTTCCGAACTATTTCTCATCTCGCGTTATTCGAAATTACACAGGAAGCGTTTCGGAAACTTTTGGCAATTGCCGTTTTAAACAATCGAAACTTGGCTTGATCTCGATAATTATTATGCGAAACAATCATAAATTATCCCTTTAACAATGCGTATAATAAATCAGGGAAAAAGGGATCCTTTTGTTAAGAAACATAATCTCCAACGACGCTAACAATCGGATTGTTTTCGCAATATTAATAATGATAATGGATTGCGTTTTGCCCTGCTTAACAGGGACCAAGAACAGATCAATGCGTTCGACCTAAATCTGGTTTCGAAGCTCTTTAAACATTCCCGACCGCACCGACACCAACTCTATTAACTGAACCGAACACCTTCGGCCACAAATCCGGATACCATTTCTGGACTTTGTGGCCAACAACAACTTCTTCTCTTGCGAAATAAAAAGAGTTGTTATCGTTATGAAGAATCTAAATTGAATTAAAATACGCGAACGAGGCAACGTAAACTCGTCAAACTCGTCGCGTCCTAGTGGCCAACTCGCAATTCCTGCTGGCATTAAGTTAACAAATTTGCTAATAAAGAGTGCGAATGGAAGTGCAAAAAAAACCGAAAGGAATAGCGCGTTTAATTGCATAAATTAACAACTTACTTCTTTCCGTCTCTATTATTCGCGATCGTGCTGGAAATAATTATGAAAATGAATAATTTATTGTTTTAGGTATCATCGATAGCAAGAAGCGGTTTAAGTTTTTTTTAAATTTCAGTACGTGTTAAGATTCTTCGATTATTGAGCTGGAAACGTTGCTTTTTGCAGTTCTTTCGCGTTTGTTTTGATTTAATTTAAATGGCCGCTGTTAATTCCAAAAGAAAAAAACCCGGTGCTCGAGAGGTCAAAATATTTGCCACTCGAAGTTGCGAGTAAAGTATAAATAAACGGATTATTTGGTGATTTATGATCCTTCTTCTTCGGTTGCTTCTTGCTGCTGTTGTTGTCGGTAATCCAGCGGGAAATCTCTCTCTGCCGCACTTTTATTCGTATTATTAACAGAAATTATTATCTGTTAAATCAAGTTTCTTTTTCGTTAATTTATGTTTATTTAATCGGCTTAAATGAGCCACGAAGGGAATTCCTCTTCTTCTTGTGCGCAGCTGAAAATCGGAATCTAAAAAATTGCAATTCAATCGCATTTTGTTTGATTTAAAATATCAATTTCTCGCGTCTTGTTTTGCAATTCTCCTGATGAGTGACGATGGAGGATTTTTTCGTAAACGTCGTTAAAACCGTTTTCGCCGTCCTTTGCCAAGAAATATTTTTATGAGCATTCTTCCTCGCGTAATAATTTGCAACTTTTTACCGTTTCCTCCTCTCGCAATATAATTTTCTCTTTAAACCGCGATCGAACGGACGCAAGGCAGACCTTTATGTTAACAATACCGGCAACAAGAGACAACAAACCGCTTGACATTTACTGCATTTCTCTTGGCCGCCGTACGCATTTTGCACGGGTCCGAAATGTTGTTATAATATGCAAAAAGAGAACGACGATAATTCTTATTATTTATACTCGTACTCAAATAACATTATTACACTCTTGTAAAACACGCAGATGGGCAAAGAGAAGAAGAGGACAAAGTTATTTCGCGTTTCTTCAGCGCGCATTAAACCGTCGGATGGCTTTTTAACGTTATAGCAGCACCAAAGCACCGAATAAACGCTAATAATAATCGCCGTGCGAATAAATTTCGCAATGCTCCACGACCCCTCGAAGCTTCCGCGATTGCCCAATTGATAGTAATAATAGATTGATGTCTTTGATAAATAGCGTTCAGTCTTGGCATCGGCCAATTTCCGATTCCCTTCTAACTTCACCCCACTTAATTTCCAACCGATTTTTCTCGTGACGTCGCACGATAGGGAAGGAAAAAACGATTTGCAAAAAACGAAAAAAAAACGCCTTTTTTTGCGAGCACGATAGATCGCTTCTTCCTGTTTCTGTGCGGCTTAATAACGAGTCCCTTTCCTCTCGTTTCCCTTCAACGTCTAGCAAACGAGAGAGAGAAAGAGAGAGACGAAAGAAGAACATATATTAACTGCAACTGACAAGACAAATTATTATTATTTATAAAAGTTGGTGCGCGCCATAAACGGTTCCAACTTTTATTTCCCACAAGAGTTTTCCCCCTTTCGCTTTCGACGACCTTTTCACTCCGCACAAATTCATATCTTCATCATCGTCATCATCGTCGACATCGTCATTAAACTCGTCGACCCATCGATCACGAACAGACTCCGTCGTCAAGTCGCGGCGAGCAAACGAAGGGGTAGCGATCTTCGGCGGCGGAAGTGCACTGTTAATTGGCAATCATTCGATAAATAAATACCTGCTGGATGCATCGGCGGCACGTGGAACTTGAACGACGCCGGGCTGACGAGTTGCGAGCTGGCCAACTGCACGCCGTGGTTGAGTATGTGCACCAGGAGGCCGCAGACGGCGATTATCCAGCCCCAACCGCCTTCCGGATAGTAGTGGCGGCACAGGAAGCGGCGCGCCTGAATCTGAGCGGTGCGTTGCGCCGTCTGACGCACCTCCTCGGCGACGGGCACGGCGGCCGCGAGCAGCGGCCAACTTTGGGCGCGCGATAACGACGAGGACATTGCGGCTGCGTTTTTTATTCCCTACGTCTTAAGCGGCCGCCAGCATCACTTTCCTCGCTGATTAAACTGTTGAGTCGCGCGAGGACGACGCTTAAGACGGGTCGATCTTGAGGTTTGATCTTCCTCCGTTGCTTGTCCGCCGTATCGTTCGTCGCGTCCGCCCTCGTTGGTGGTGACGTACGGTCGAATCGCTTCGTGGCAAAGTGGAGGAGAAAATAACGGACGGCGATTTAGATAATAATCGCTCGAGAAACAATTTGCTCGGCGAGGAATCGGGGGGGGAAGGGATCGCGGTTTAGAGTTTTGCGCTTTTGCTCGTTCTCGCGTTCTTCGTCTCGTCCGGCTTCTCGAGTGCCATTGTTTTATAAATTTAATTAAATCGCAATGTCCGCTTTTCTTTTGCGTTCGCATTTTGGGCAATTATTTAGCTTATTCGCATGTAAGGAAGCTAATAAACGTTTAACATTCTTTGCGGTTATTTATGCCGCCAATTGTCTTATCGTAATGCCTTTCGGGTTAAGTGAAAATTTGCAATTTCAATTCGGCAAGAGAATAAAAAGCCGAATCCTCCTACTCTTTCTTCGCGTTCCGCATAATTTCAAAAGGCAACGATGCAATCGAACTAATTTAAATTTTCCGTATAAATTACGTCAATCCCGCTTTCTAATGTTCTCTGCTTTTCGTTCTTTACTTTTATTCCATCGTCATTTACATTTAATGTCTAATTTGTACACGATAATATACCGGGTGTTTAACAGAATCGAAATTACAGTTTGGCGCAGGACGTTCGATTTAAACTTAAACAATTACCTTTGAATGTTAGGAAGTTACCAATCAAGAAATCGAGCGTTTAACCATTAAAAACGACGTAATGCTTGCCAACTTAAACGCTAATCTTCGTGCGCTCGCTCTGTACGTTGCGATTTGAATAAATTTAAGTTTTTTGTTGCGTTTGCAAAACAATCTTAACGACATATAATTACCCCTTTTTAGCGTTAGTTAATCAATATCTATCGATTTTAATTTGCCCTCTTACGCACGGCTTCCTACGTTAAGACGCAAAGGATAATAATCAATGTTTAATGAGAAACTTTAATTAGATTTTATCGACGCGAAATGATTACTATTAATATGCATATTTGCAGAAATTGGGTGGAATAATTAGCGTGAGAGAAACGCTCAAGAATTTTCCTATTAACGATTTTCCTGCCGTTTCTTTAACTCGACAAAAAAGCAACTTTTGTTTCGACGTTAAAGAAAATATTTACTTTTTCCCCGACTGGCCGCAGCAATAAAAGCAATTCTTTTGATCTGCGAGCGTAATAAAGGAATTGATTCCCGAGCGGTAAATAAAAGCGATGTTGACTTTTTAAAATCAAACGAAACGGTATTTTTAGAGATTGTTTTCGAGGCGTTTCTTTTACTTTCTTCTGGCTTCAGCACAAAACGATCGTTATCGCTCCGCGCTGAAGGTAGCCAGCAACCGCTCGACTTTGAAGGCTGTGCGTATAAGACGAAAGTGGAGAGAAGAGTGCCTTTAAAAATAGTTGAAATGCCTAACTAAGGATATGACTAGTTTATAAGCGGCGTCCGTTCGAAAATAAACTTTCCACCAAACGTCGCATCGAAAGAAGCGCTCGAGACAATGCGAGAGAAAGAAAGGCGAAAAGTGAATTTTATTGAGGATGGCAACGCAATACGCCGATATCGTTTGCAATTAACGTTTCCGCATAAACATTTATTAAACGTTACGCATAGAATAGATGAGGCGAGCGAGCGAGCGAGAGACCACACCGTGGCCGAAGAATGTTAATCCACATTTTTCGCAAAACGACTTTAATCAATCGTGTTCCGTTTAATTTTCAGCAATTAACATTTAATTGTCCGCAAACGAGACAACGGCGAGTACGTGTGCAGATTTCAAGACAGCAGAACAATAACAGCGAGACTTATTAAGGCATTTCTTTCCTAGAAAAGCTTATAAACGAAAGGCGAGGCAGCGAATTGCGATTGCAATTTTCCATTTGAAAATATCAACTGATAACACGCCATTTAGCGAAATTTAATTAATGCGGGCGCTCGACGATACGCTCGACCACAATCGCGATATTCTAATGCCGAACCAACTGGAGAGACGAAGAAGCAAAAGGAAGAAGTTTAATTCGATTTACCACTTCTTCTATCGCTGCTGCCAGACAACAAGCAATAAAGTGGAAGAACCGAATTCCAATCGCTCGTACTTATTTCGTATATAATATAATAGCGTTCGGTTAATTGCCGGAGGAATGAAGAACTCGTGGAATTCTACGTACAAATGGCTCTTCTTCTTCTGTTACAATTCATTTATTTATTATAACAACAACAACAGCAACGCACAGAAGAAGTGGCAGTGTCGAGGTGAATTTCTGGGAACGAATGCGACGCAGAAGAATGGATCTCTAATGGTTCCACGAAGAATTTCAGAAGTGTCACAACGATAATAACTCCCCATCGAATTGAATTCGAGACTCTTCAACGCTTCCGTTAACCGATCTTTGAGTATCGATGGAGAAATCGGAAATGTTTATTTGGGCTATTGCCTCAACTTCTTCGCCGATGCCCTTTTTTTCATTCGTTTCCTCTTCCCGCAAGTTATTATTCACTTCTTGCGGTTCGCAAAACGAATTTGCATTTACATGTGCGCACTCGATGGCGTTGTTGCTTGTTCAATTAAAAGAAGAAATGATATCGGATGGCTCGTTGATGGTGCTTCTTCGGCCGCACGTTTTTCTAATAAATTTTCGCTTAACTGCACTCCGGTTAATTGCCAACTTGTACTTACATATATTAAACAAGGCCAAAGGAGAAGATCACGGCCAATGACAATCTCTCCGCGTCTCTCGCTCGCTCTTTTCTCATTCACTCCTCTTTGCAATTATTTAAAATGATATTTATTAAACTCGCTTTTCTGCGGCGATGGCTCGCGAAGAAGAAAGAATCTTCAGAATTTCGCCGTTTGCTTTTTGTTCGCACGGTCCTTTACCACTCTTCACTTCATCCTCGTTTCTTTTAAATTTGTTTCGCACACAAAATCGCTTTAAGTGGAATTTCTCTGCCTTCGATCGTCGTTATTGTTCTTCTTCTTGCAACTTGTTCGTTGGCCGATGGTCGCAATGGGCGAAAGAAGTGAACGAGGATTGATGCCGGTGGTAGCTGCTTAAATTAACGGAAGCATTGTTGTTCGTTTGCCTCAGAAAGGCAACGATTGCAACGGTGGCAGAAGAACAAAAGGGTTTTTATCATCAACTTTGCCTGTCCTTTTTGGCACCGTACGCGCACGTTGTTGATTCGCAACTAATTAACTACTTCCGTTTATCACTGACACGTTTCTTTTTGCGTGGAAAAAATTCGCAAAAATCGTTTGATAATGTGGCGGTTTAATTAAACGTTTCGCCATGCGTTTGAGCAGCCGGCATCTTATTGCACCGCAAAAGAGGAATTCTAATGCAATCGCTTCTGCATCTGCATCGATCGTTTGCTCTTTCTTTCTTCTTCCTTCAGTTTTCCATGTCCATCAAACGGCCTTAAAGCTATATACAGCGCCATAAAGCGTAGTTGTTATCTCCACAATAGTTATGTGATTTATTCTTGAAAGTAGCTAAAACAAGTCGAGGAGAAAAGGAAATGAAAAGGAATGGAAAGTGAGGAGGTAAAGAGGAGATTAATGTAATTGCATTTGATATTAAGTAAAAGACCACACACCATTTTTCCGCGTCTTCAGCGGTTCTCCGGTGTTTCGATTTGTTTCTCTTTTCGACGGTTCTTTTCTGCGCTTGCGACCGTCTTTCGGGTCGTTTTCTAATCGCTCTAATAAAGTTCGCCGCATAAACGTCTTCCGAAGCGTCATTATTGCCGTTGTGGCCGAAATAAAAGCGAATGGAGCAAGTTAAAGGCTCTCCGTGGTTTTGGTCATTTAACTGCTTAACTACGCCATCTACGGTTGTTCTTAATTGTGGGCTAGTTCTTAGATGAAGATTGATTTGAAACGTGGTAAAACTCGATGTAACCATCGATGTAACCATCGGGTTAGAACAAGTCCATTTCTTTTTTTTTTGGTGTTTTATATGTGATTACTTCACGAGCAACATTTTCCACGTTCGACGCAATGTTTATGCAAACGTGAAGGGGGACGAAGACTGGTAGAAGAGGAGGAAGAATAAAGAGGAGGATGAAATTGATTTTTAAGATCGTGCACTTAACGTCCGCAAACTGGTAACATTATTATTACTCACTGGATACTTATTATTATGAATTTTATGTAACCCCATCGTACGATTTCGATTTTTTTCTCTCGTTCTCTCTCTCTCTCGCCATTATCCTCCATACGGAATGTGACTTACACGTTACGTTATTCTGTTCGCTCGCATGCACACCTTTATCGCGGTCTCGGCTTAAACCCATTCCCATTTGTCTTTCTCCTTTTCGCGTTACCGTTCCTCAGATTTCTTCTCGTTGTCGTTATTATCATTCCTTTTCCGAAGGTAAGATAACGTAATCGCCAATAAACTACATTGTTTATTTATATAAATCACAATCACGTATACACGGCGATACGAGAAGGTCTTTCTGGTTCTTTTCTTCCTCCTCCTTAAACGTCTCCACCTTCGATTCAACTCCAACGGTTCGCCATTCAATATCCGTTTTATTGCACCATTCGCATAATCGTATGCGAATATGCGAAATGCAATTATTAGATGAGCAGATTGAATTGTAGGAAGAGTTACGCGATTTTTTTCGCTCAACAATCGCACCAAGTCCAGTTCGCAGAAGGAACGATTCGCGATTATCGCCAATTTTGATCCATCGAAACCAGTTTTTATTTCGCCTTTAATTAGCCGGCAATAATAAATAAACGGTTTGTTATTGAGAAAAAGAGGCGAAATTAAATACGCATAAAGCGAACGATTTGCGAACCGGCCGGCAATTCGAGGCGAATTAAAGCGCGGCAATTATTAATTAAATAATCGTAAAGAATTGGCAAACGGTGGCCCGTGCAATTAACTTCCTTTCTCGCTCGCTTCTCTTCTGGTGGCTTTTCTTTCATTTCCGGACGGGATAGCATTTGTCTCGAAGATCGGTTCTTTGTTTGTTTTGACCGTACGTCAAGAGGACTTGAAGAATTCCCTCGGTGTCAATCAAAGAGCGAAGCGAAAACAAAAACGGATTCGTAAAATAATCGTCATAAATTATTCAAATTTTATTCAAATACCATAGCGAGTTGAGCGAAGGAAAAAAGAACGCAAATGGGCTTTCTTCGGGTTGCCACCGCTGCTTGCTCCTCATATTTAACTTGCTCCTCATACGGCCGCATTATCTTTATTCAATTATATTCAAATTATGACGATGATGTTGATGATGGTCCGGAGTCGTTGAACTTTTGTTACGTGTGCTTCTGTTGTTGCTGCTTCCAAAAATTCTTCGTTCATTTTTGTTTTGTTTTCGGTGATGTTCCACCGGTAATTACAAGATGTTATGAGTCGTATTATATGCTGTTAAAGATTCCTCAACTTCTTTCCCGACGGTTCTTATTATAACTCTTTCTTTTGCAACAGGTTTAAGCAACTTTTCTTATTGATACGCGGATGATGATGATGATGATGATGGGTCGTGATAATATGATAATTGACCGGTGATATCTCATTAAACGTGTTAGCAAATTGGCCCCGGACGCGTATCCGTAAATCATTGCAAAACTGATGGACGGAGACGCGGAAATTTGCAAATATAATAATGATATGATGGCGAGGGGACCGTTTAAAGTTGCATATCTTTCTCTCCGGCAAACCGGCCGAATCGAGTGCAGCAAAGGCAAAAAAATTGGTAATAATAATACGAAATTTCTCTTGTTACCTTGCCGAATTAATAACATCTCTCGCGCACTTTTTCGTTTTACGAATAATTTTCGTCGCAAATTGAAATTCCTTCCCGTTTAGCGTTGGATTAATTTAATAAAACGGGAAACCTTTAATCAAATCCTCGCAATGAATCGAGCGATTTTATTCTTTCCCGTTTTTTTTTGCGCTCTGCAATCGAGTCCTTCGGCAGGAACTTCGTTCTTATCGCTTGTTACAATCAAATTAAGGATTTGTCAGCGTGTTAATATTCCACGACCGTCATCAGTCGATATCGCTTCAGCTGCAGCAGCGAAGATCTCTTCGTTTTTTTCCCTCTAGTTCTGCACGCCAATTCCTCTTTTATTACTTTACCATTTCGCAAAATTTCCCTTTGATATTCTTCGCCTCGAAAGAACGGAAAACTATTAAAAGTAAATTTCCCGTCTATCTCCGTCCATCTGGACCATTCCATCTATCGATAATGGTAGGAGGCAACGTTTGCAACGATAAGAATAGTGGAAATATGAAATAAATGGATCAGAAGACTTTTTTCCCATCTTTCTTTTGCCATTCATTTGGCGTGCAAAAATTTTCAATTCAATTCAACTTCTTTATCAACCTCCGCAACGTTCCCCATCCATCTTTCGCTTCCATCCGATCTACCTTCGAGGCGAACGTATTCTTCTTTCGGGTTAATTGAATGCAAATTCTTTCGCGCACGTTTGCAAATTTACGAACAACAGAAAAACCGCTTTTAATCGAATTAATTGTCGACGACGATAATGACGTGGGGATTGTTTAATTAATTGTCGGGCCGGCGTAGAGGTAAAATGAAGAAACAAAACGGAATCGATAGCAATCTGATGGTGTCGGTGGTAAACAAAGACGATGATGATGAAGTCGGCCGAACGGACGGCCGGTCGGCCAAAAAAGAGATTTATAATTGGTCCTCGCTCGCCAAAATAACGACAGAAAAAAAAAACGCAAAATTGCCACGATACGATTCGCCTTTCTTCTCATTTAACTCATCCTCTGCACCGGTCTCTCTCTCTCTCTCTCTCTTTGTCGTTCTTCATTTCGCTTCCCAGAACTTCTTTCATCAAAATAACAATGCCAAACCAGAAAAAGATTAAAATAAAAAGAAACAATAAGCAGATTCGTTATTATATTCGCTACCAGCTCATTTAAAAACGCGCGAATCTCGTGTAAGTTTTCGTCTTCCTTTTCGTTGCCTTTTTAGTAATTTATTAACTGGACAAGAGAAGAAGCGAACAATAAACGATTTGCCAAACGGCTTCTTGTTGTTGTCGCGATCAGATATGGAATTAGATTAAATTGTTTAAACAAACGCGGTCGTTTAATTAAATTCGCTCGCGAATAACAATAAACGCAAAAGGAACGACGGAAGCAGCGAGAGATGACGGCGTACGACGAATTCGCAATAAGGGACGAGCGCGTTTATTTCATTTTTTTTTCTTCGCACAAACGCACCCTTTTTACGACCGTCCCAACATCTGACGCCGCATTTTAACGAAAGCTTTGCGACTCGTGCGTGGAAATCGGCGAGGTTTTCCAGGAGACCGAGCAATCTGTTTCTCTCTTCCACTAAATTTACCACCTTACCGTCGCGGATATCGACACGAAGAGACAACACAACTGGATGCGATTCACGTTACCGGAAGTACCATCGACATCGTCATCGTCCTCACCGCTGCAGTCGACGATTCCACGTTAAACACTTCACTCATCAACCAGCGAACGACCATCGTCGTCCACTGACCATCGATCTGCGGCGTGTTTCTTGCACAAGAACCGCAACCGCCAACGGCACACACTTAACTGAACCGCCTCTTCGCGGGGTTGACTCGATGAACGCGCCGAAGGACCGCACGGATTATTGCTACCGCGTTAAGGCCGAAGAGAGTCGGCGATGGAGTTCTTCTTCGGCTCTTCCACTCTTCATTTATATCTCACGCTCTCTCTCTCTCTCTCTTTCTCTCTCTGCGAGTGTGTGGGTAAGTAAAACTCTCTCGCCGACCCTTTCTGCCAATATAACACGCACGCGAGAGCACTTGCGGAGACTTCTTGACTAACGCTTGCGTACCACCACCGGCCGGCCAAACGTTTATTGTCCGCGTGGATAACGATGGGAACGATCGGCGAAATTGTCCTCGCGCGCTGCCACAACGGACGAGGAAGGTGTTAATTATGAGCGCGCGAGCGAAGAACTTTAACCGGTTGCGAAATTACACCAAAAAGCAACCATTTCTTGACACGAAATCTTCAGCTTCGCCCTTTGGGTAAAAATCGCCGTCCACTAAAGGTCCGGGCGTCGTCCTAAACGTGTTGTTCGCGCAGAAATGCGGATTAGCTGAAGTCTTCGTGCATGGAGGATGATCGCTTTTTAAAATGATGGCGAACGCGTTATTCGCCAAATAAGTGCAGACACAGCAACGAGAACTAAAGGCACGACAACAAGGCGAAGAGAAGAGGAATGAAATTAGCAACGGATTGGCGAGCGAATTGAAAAAGAACGAGGCGATCGACTTCCTCTCGCGATTTATTGCGATTCCTTCTTGTAGGCAACGTAGTCTCTAAATAATGTGGCTAATCATAATAATTTATGATGATAAATGGCTCAATAGACGATCGCCTCTTCCCGTCTCGCCTTCCGAAAGGTCTATCGCCGGAATAATTAGTTAATAAAATTAATTAACGGCATTAAAATGAAAATCTATCCCATCGCGCTTAGTGCGTTCGAAATAAAAATTAAAGCGAATCAATCTCTCTCTCTCTCTCGCTCGTCCGCATTTTTTCTTCTCCATCATCTACAATCTACACGAATCTAACGAAATAAATTGAAACGTAACGGCCATAAATGGTAACGATAATCCATCCGTTCCATTTCCACTTTGAGTGCGGCCCGAGTAGCGCTTGTCTCGTTCTCAAACGTGAATAAGCTCTTTTCGTATGAATAAAAGTATGATTATTAACTCCAAAAGGAGACGGATGGTTGTGACTTTTACACAATAATGGACCGGTTAAATAATAATGGGTGTTATTTCGTAATGGGAATCCGAAACACGGCGCGGCCGTTCTTACTACTCCTAACGCAACGGAATCGACAGGAGTCGAATGCGATTGGAATTAGAAGTCGATGGGTCACCTGAAGGAAGAGCGGAAGACGAATGATGATGGAGGAAGGCAACGCGAAGAAGGGACGAGACTATCAACGGATTGTTAAGGCGCGATAATGACGCCGATATAAATCATTTCGGAATTAATTCGATTGTGATTCGCTGTTGCATCCCTCGAGAACTAGAAGAATTCGTATACGGGGCGATCCTAAAAGAAATTCCGCGTCCGAAGAGCGACCGAGCAAATGGCTTTAACGCTCGATTTCTCCTCTCGCTTCGTATTTAATCGTGAAATATGCGTGAATTATGATATCGTAAAATATAATTCATACAAAGTAGTCGTAAATAAATTCCAAAATGGACAACAACAAGGATACCAACAGAATGGAGGAGAAGGCAGAGGGAAAAATGTGGGCACAACCTATGGATTACTATCTCTACAGGGCGTTTTCGTTTCTCGTCTCACGCGCAGTTCAAGGGTTCGCATTCGACGCGGGTGCGCCCTGTAGAAGAGAACTCATTTTTTTGCGATAATAAATTGATTTTGATACATTTTAAAATGCCTCATTATTATTGTAATATACGTTTGAGCATAATGTTGCGCAGTGCATTCATTACGATTTCTTTCGGCCAATTCTTCGCGTGCCCTCTCGCTCCCTTCGGCTGCCTTCCCATCGCCGGTCCCCCGTTCATTTCATAATTCCATTTATCAAACGGAATACTTATAATTCTCCGTTCGAATGATAAAAGCAAATAAAGAGAGAGAGACGCTTTTGCAAAATGTTCGCGTTGCTTTTCGTTTCCTTTTTGCATATCGTTGTTGCGTTACGAAGGAATTCCAATCGTTCCAACGGATTTGTAAGGGAAATAAGTTCTATTAATGGACGATTCACTTTCTGCGGGAATGCGTCGCCGTGATTTTATTGCAAAAATTTTGACGATAAACGAGTTGTAAATTCCGTCTTATTGTTTGTCTATAACAAATTTGGCAATAAATTGAATAAATATCGCTGTAAACTGCGAGAGGACGCACGAGGAGGGTGGAGAAAGTGATTTTGTTTAATGGAATTTGGCGAACATGTTGTAAAATATTTATTTTCTTCTAAAGTCGTTTGAGGAACAAGCGAATTAAAGCATTTTGCAATTATTATTGCCATCTAAACAACGAGCATTCGGTCGGTTCGCAATTCGATTTTTTTCTTTATGCGATAGTTTCACTTTCGCCAATTGCCGAAGAGTATATTCTCCAATCTTTCAAAGAACTTTATACGATTTTTATTGCGAAAATCATTTATTTTATGCGCCTTCATCGATCCCAAACGAATCTCTCCCATTCGCCTGCTTCTTGCCAGTTTGCTTGCGACTCAATAATTTTCAATTAGCAATTAACTCTCGATAAAAATGTCAATTAGACGACAATTTGCTGCCAGTTAGAATGGCGATCGTCGCATGCCAACTTCACCGCTTTTTGCTTTCTTTTTTGCTCTCTTCGATTGCCCTGATTGATTCCTTATTACGATTAATCGAATATTAATTGCTCTTATATGAAATTCCAATGGATTTTTAAATGGAATGCTGTCCACTTCAACGCGCCGATGATGATGAGGGAAGAATCCGCACAATAAACACGACGGTTTAGTAACAACGCCTAACGTCTCGAAGCAATTTTATTTATTTACCCTCGACTTCTTGTATCGAATGGAATCTCTCTTTCGTTTTTCCTTTCGCCTTTATTGTCCATCGATACGATGAAAAATGTTATGAGGAACGTCTGCCACATTGATTCTCATCTTTTATTTCTTTTGTTTCTTTTTGCGCTCGCCCTATATACAGTCATATTTTTCTTTAATTTATTATTTCGCATCCTCCATAAAACGTCTCTCGCTTTCCTCTACAACAAATTGGCTACAATTGGTAGCCGCGATGCAGCAAGAAACGACGTGGAGTTGTATTTAATCGATGCGTTAAACGATAGAGAATAATTGCCGATTGCTCTCTTGCTTTTATTCTTGCAAAATTTCGCCGTACCGTTTAAGTAAACTAAACACTTAAACGCCTTTTTGCGAGACGAGTGCTAGAAACAGACGGGGCGTTAATTACAATTGCTTTCCATCGAAGCCACATCAACATCATCATCGCACGATCATATCCTCGAGTTGTTTCTTTTTTTGTATCTCGAACCGGCCACAAGCGCAAGAAGTTAACAAATACTACGTAGGCATCGTACAAGAATTCTTTACGAGTTTAGCAGTCCTCGGCCAACAAACAAGCACTTAATAATCGTGGCTTATTTATAAATTTAACGTAACGCACCACGAACGAACGGCCGTTTCTTCGTCCTTTTGCACCGCGTTATCATTCGATCACACATGTTTACCATCGGATTACGCTTATGGATATCTTAAGTACGCGAGAAGCGTCGGTCGACGACGAGGAAGGTTCTCTGCCTTTTTCTCTGAACCCATCACCGATGGATGTTTATACTTGCTGCGCCTCCTTTTCTATTTTGTTCGATTCTTCGTCGAGCCTCTTCTTCTTCGGCCGCTTCTTCTAACCTTTTATTCGCCTCGTCGTTGCCGTATGCGATAGGCGAGATCGTTTTAGCCGTCTGGTCTTTTAAAGCGTGAATTGAATTAAATCAAACGATTTAGCTACTTGCTAGTTTTACAATCATCGACTTCTACCAACTGCCAACGCAAAGCGATAGCAATAAAATGCCGGTAAAGAATCTGCGAAGAGATATGGGAAAAAGAGAAACGAGTTTTGTTTATTCCAATCAACTTCTGTTCAATTGCAATTTTTGCTGTAAATTGATTTGCATGGAAGCAATTTATTCGCGGATTAACCGCAGAAGAACTTTAGAGAAGATTGGCGCTGTTGAAAGTTTCGTGGGAAATGGATCGCACTTTAAATATTGTTTAGGGGCGTTTTTGCACTTCACGCTGGCTCTCTTCCTCCTCGACAACCATTCCACTTCCAGGAAGTCGATCTCTTTTATTTATCTTCATTCGTTGACTGTCTTCTTTTTGCTATAATAAATATGTTGGCAGAAGGAACAGCGGGACGCCGCTTGCGAGGACGTTTAGCGAAGAAGAGCAGCACACTTTTTTGCCTCTTTGCCTATTGCCAGTAGTGCCATCGGGAGCAAGCGATTCGCACAAATTCTTGTGCTTGACAACTGATTTCCATATCGAAATGCCATCATTATCGTCGCCATCGTTCTATCGTTATTATTAATGGGCGTTCATCGAAGAAGATTTCTTTTTTTGGGTGAAATTCTTTTCGCAACGAGTGACGCAACATTCGCCTTTATCGCTTGCAAAGTTGCAAAAAATCGTTAATGACAATACTAGCAGCATAAAACGGTATTCTTATTATTTAGTCATAAAATGCGAAATAATTTATTTGCAAAACGAAGCGAATAAAGTTGAAAAATCGTGAGAAGTGAAAGAGGATTTTTTCTCTAGAATGCTTTTTTTGCGATTTCATAAAAATGCCGTTGTGTCGCTGTTTTATTATTATTAATTATCGAGTGGGAATTATAAACAATAATAATTTGGGTGGTGGACCGTCGTAAAGAGGAATCTTTATGCGAAAATTACATTTGGCTACGGCCAAATACGGTAAATGTCCATTCGTTTGTTATTCTCTTTTTATTGGCAATTTACCTTTCAATTTTCTTATTTGCGAAACCCCAAAAATGACATAAACACGTGCCAATGATAATTTAATTTGCATTCTTTACCTTTCCTCCTCAACTTCGCGCAATCTTGCAATGGAAAGGTCATATTCGATTACCAAAAAGAAGAATAACGCACAAATGAATACTTATAAAATAACTGCGAACGAAACGCGATATTTTCGCAAGATCGAGGCCTCTTTCGCACTTTTCCGTTGCTCCTTGTCGACGAGAGATTGCGATTGGAAGGAAATTCGCGTTTGCGAATAACAAATGGGGACCACACGTGTAAATTCCGCTTAATAATCCCAACCTCCGTGGACGTGTTGGCGCTCGCCCATCGAAACAGATGTTTCGCTAATAAATATTTCGTAATTGGAGCTAATTTCGCGGTCTCTTTTTTAAATCTTTCCCTCGACGTTAATTCCACATCCGCTATTTGCTTATTAATCACATCGAAACCGCGCCGAAAGCAAATCCCTCGATGCGAAATGCAAATTCGTGCCCAACCACGACGTTTTCAGAGAGCGCGGGTTCATTTGATTCGGGCAGAGAATTAAGTGCGGCCGTTCTTTTAACGTTAAAAAACCAACGAAATCCTCGTTATTTCTTTATTTAAAAAGACGCGTTGCCAAAAGAAAACACGATGATGAGCGTATCAAAGAGCGGAAAGAAAAACGACGATTTCAAAAGGGATCCGTTTAAAGTGTTGCGCAAAGAGAAGGAGAAAGAAACGAGGGCGTCCATCATCAACGTCATTAATAACAAACTGCGGGATTTTAAAAATGTGTTTTTCATTCTTCTCCATCTTCCGCCATCGTCGTCCTTAGCTCGAATCAAACGAACTGTAAGAGCGCTGATAGTAACGTTAGGAAGTTAAGAAAGAAGAAGAAAAGAAAATAAAACCACCGGATAACATTATCATAACGAGATGAACGTTTCGGACGATGAAAAAGTTAAACGAAGAATTTAAATGGTTCGGTTTTTATTTTGAGAAATAGGTGACGAAGACAACTCTTGTTCTTTGACGTACCGAGAGATTGATGTCCCGCTGCGGAAGATCACAAGCGTTTCGACCAGGCGACGATGACGATCGAGGAATTAAGAAAGAATTTATCGTGTTTTCGTTTAATACTAATGGCGTTGAAACTTCTTCCTCAATTACCGTTTCCCCATCTTCTGTTGCACTACGTTTGTGTTGTTTTTCTTAATTAAGATTTCGTTCTTCGAATTTCCTCGCGGGGGAAACTTCGCTGGCTGCGGCGCCATCTACTAGTCGAACGCTAGACTCACGCTTTCATACTCGGGAAAATCGAGAAAAACGAGGAAAACTTTACAGGTTCATGTATCGCGATTGCATTGATTTCTGCAAAAGTCATTCCACACAGTTAATCGGCGGAAATTCCTGACATTTCGTATTGGCGATTTTAGTTTTCTGACAGAGTTTAGTTGGAAATCGTGGGAAATTGCAAATTTTCCAGCTGAATTTTCCATGTTGGTGTAGCGTTTCGCTAACAGATGGAAGAATCCTGCATGCAAATTGGACAATTGTTCGTTTAATCCAATTTCGCGTAAAAATTACAAATATTTTTAAAGTTAATTCGCTTATACGTTATTTTTGAATGAATAATAAAAGAACGTCGGCTTCTTCTTAAACTAATTTTCATTCTTGTCGCATTAATAACTTGATCAACAACAGGATCATTATCTTATCAATCGTTGTTGACGCTTATCTCTGATAAGAAGTTTTTTACTTCTACAAAGTGTGATCGAAGGCAAAACTGAATTAGAAAAAAAACTTTTATCGTGTTTCCTCGTCAACGTCCACGTCATACTGGCGTTAAATTAAGCAAGACGTTGTGAAAGAACAACAATAAGAAACAGCGAACTAAACAGGTTTTAATTAACGCGAGTGCAATTAGTCGAACGGTCTTAATTGGATAATAATAAATCGTTAACGATCCGGGTCGAATTGCGAGCGAATAGTGTGGGATCGTTCCGTTTTCAGCTGTTGCAAATTGCAAATATTCACTCTTAATGTTAGCCAGATTGAATTAATTCCACGGTCCATCGGCGCTTAATGGATCGTCGATAAACGGGGCAACGAAGGGAATCATAAGAATCGGAAAAGAAATGAATCGCATCAGGATAACGGTCGTAGGTGACGGCGACACGGGAAAAACTTGCATGCTGATGGTTTATAAAGACAAGAAATTTGAGGAATTTTACATACCGACCGTGTAAGTAGAGTATACAAATTACCTCATTATTATTAGCAGTGTGTCGCTCTTCTTTAACGTTGTTTTCGCAAAAAAGAAATCGCTTCTCGAATCGCGAACGAAAAGCAATCATTCGCGACATTTTTACACGTTTCTTTAATCACCATTAATCTTCCTCCCTTTACGCTCTCTAATCACGTATCACGCATACGAAATTTGCACGCATTTGCAAACAATATACGACGATCACGAACCTCCATCGCTCGCCGGCAAGTTTCTTCGATCTAACTTCTGTTCGACCCAGCGACGATTGTTAAATAGCAGTTTAAAGAAGGAAACGAAACAGGCTAGATGTCGTCGGAGGCGATGCAGTTGTACCAATCGCAGAATTCCTGATCGCCCGTTAGCTTACCGAACGATTTCCGCCGTAATAAACGAAAATCTTTTCGCAGATTCGATTCGTACTCGATGAACATAACGATAGACGATAAAGAATACGTCGTCATCTTGTCAGACACGGCCGGCCAGGAGGAATTCGACAAGTTGCGAACGCTGGCGTACAAAGAGGTACGAATTGTCGTTGTCGCTTTGCCTCCAGCAGAAACCGACTCTCTTCGTTCTTTGTCCTCTTTCACGTTTAATTGTTTCTCTTCAGACGGACGTCTTCATCTTGTGCTACTCGATCAACAACAAGGACTCGTACGACAACGTGCGATTGTTGTGGTACCCGGAACTGAAGCATCACAAGCCGACGGCGCGGATTATATTAGTCGGTGAGTGCGTGAATTTGCGCGAGAGTTAATCGTCGACTACGTGCAAGAAAAAAAAATGCGTTCGTTTATCGTTTAGGTACAAAGTCCGACTTGAGGCAAACCGATAGCGCGCACTCGATACGATCGATCGACGGCGAGGCGCTGAGGCAAGTGATCCACGCCGACCATTTCATCGAGTGCTCGTCGAAGTTCATGTACAACGTCGACGCCGTCTTCCAAGAGGCGCTGCTCGTCTACGTCAAGCACAACGTGCCGAAGCCGAGGAAGCGGCGCGCGTGCACGATGCTTTGAGTGTGATTAGCGTGTGTAGAGAAAAGAGAGAATTATATAATTTTTTTATCGTTTCCAAGCGGCTCATTTTTATTTCGCTTCTCTTCCATCGGTAAGTTACGTTGCGCGCCGGAACGACGGATCATTTACGTCGACTCGCAACGGAATTGATTCCGCTGATTGATGATCGCTTTGTGAAGGGGACAATAAACGTTGAATGGATCAATTGATCGGGAACGGATCGTTGCCGGTTGACAGTCGAAGATGGATTCGCGAATTAGAGGACGACGGAGGGAGATTCGCTCGATGAGTGGCTCGCGTAGGAAATAAATTAAAATAAATTGATTTGTTCGTTATGAATCTCGAAGTTTTGCTCGAACTTTCTTTCCGCTCGGATTTCCTCCTGCCACGTTTCTTCGGGGCCGTTTGTTATTAAAGCCATCCCGATGTTTACATTATGTCGGAGATTGTATAAATGGCAATAATCGTGGGGGACGATCGTAAAATAAAAATAAAAACGTATATTCATATTTATCTATCGGCGATGCTGGAAAAAACCGATGGAAAAACCGAGGCAAAAGGACGCTACTTTTACCTTTTAGTTAACGACTTTCCCATTTTCCTTTTGGGCTGGGAGCAAGAAGAAGAAAATGGAAACTTGGCGCATAAATTTGCGTATGTGGAAGTGCCGTGTGGGAGGAAGGAAAGCGTCGATGGTTTAGATACACATTAAGACATTTTTCATACACTCTGCACGTTTCTTTTTTGCACAAAAATAAACGGACGACGCGAGAGTTTCCCGTTTATTTTTCGCCCGGCGACTGGCAAATAAAAGCGAGAAATTTATTATTAGATGATCGCAACGAAAATTGAAGTCGGCGAAAAGTTGAGAGCGACCGCCGCCAATAACACGACCAGCAGCACGCTCTTGTTGTTGTTGTTGTTGTTGTTGTTTAAGCACTTTTCCCTAACAAAACGAAAGAAGTTCTTCGCCTGCACGTTTATTACTTCTCTCTTGGTCCACTACTTTCCGCCGCCTCGTTCCTGAGCAATCGATAAAAAGTAATCACAACGAAACAGTTGATGAAATTAGAAGAGGAACGAAATGATAATCAAATTGATTCGCATCGTATGACGCACATTTTCATTCCCTTTTAGTACTTTCTCCCTTTTCCTGTGCCTTGTTTCTTGTTTTCTCCCGTGCGCACGTCTCCAATCGAATCGAATCGAAATTTAATAAAGACGTTAGAAACTATACGGCCATAAATAAATAAATATGATGGAAGGTACAAGAAAGGAATTGAAAGGGAACGAGACAAAGAGCTTTTATCTCGTGCGAAATGGCGAGAGAGCGCCGTAAAAGCTTTAGAATTCGCATGATGAATCGGTCGGCGGCCCTTCTCCGGGCAATTTGTTTGTAGGACAAGAAAAGTTAACAAATTGCAAAAGGGTTCGCTTTTTCTAAACGCAATTATTTCGCCTATTCATCATCGCATTCGCGCTTTCTTGCTGTTATTTACGATTTGGCGGCGAACGGAAATTTCAATTAAAATTTTACATTTGCCACGTTCCCGCAAACGTACCGCTCGCAAAAATGCGAATCGATCGACCGCCGAAATTGGATTGCGTTCGTTAATCTGATTGGATTGGCGAGCAAACAGAAATGATCAATTGCATTGTTAAACAAAACGCATTTTCGCCAAATTCTACGAAAACAGTATGCGAGCGTTTTGCGAGTTTTATAAATAATTCAGAAATCATTTCTGCAAGCAATGGGATTATCGTCTGCTTGCAATAAACGATATTTGCATGACAAACGACTGGAAAATTCGGTGAATAAACGTCTTCTAGATAAAGTGTTTGGTAAACATTGTTATGCGAAAAGTAAAATGCCATTGTTCGCGCAACCCGGGGACAAAAGGATCCGCAAACCCATCGCCGTTATTATTATTGAAACAAATCGACCACGCAACAATAACAATAATTCGCGAATAGATTGTGTCACATTCGCAAAAAAAAAACGTTTATTTCCATTCGAACATTCAAATATTCGACACCGAATAGTAATGATAATAACGCTGCGAAATTACATTGCCAAATCGCTGGCTTTCCTCATTTCGTTTCGCCTTCTTGTCGTTGTCCAACAACAATAAGCAGAAGAACAAAATCGACAAGAAACGGGCAAAAGTTGTCGAATTGCAAAAGTCTGATATCGCTTCCTCTTTGGCTCTTGAGGTCAATTTTTTCTCTCCTCGCAAACTTGCAACTTAACTTTTGGAAATCATGCGAACCGTAATGGAGATGAATGGACGCCAAAGATAAAACGTGAAAGATTTGAAAATACTCCGCTGCCCAACTTAAACAAGAACGTTTGTTACTTTATGTAATGCAAGTTCACTTCTTTTTTGCGGTGGTCGAGAACTGTGTCACCTTAACTTCTTTTGCGACGGTAGTAGTTCTTCGTCGTCGACTCGCTCTCGCTCCTTCTACTGGTTTATTTATCATTTGTTGAACACGTCTAACCGAGAAAGGACGAGATTTATTAGCGAAACAATAAATTCGTCTTCGGCAAGGAAGAAGGCACCGAAAAAAAAAAAAAGAACGGAAGCAGGAATTCTAACAAGAACAAGAGGACGCGAAAATAAAGTCGAGATGTGGTCGAGGAAAGGCAATAAGAAGCGCAAGAGAATGGATTATGAATGAGCACCGAGAGGATGTTGAGGAGGAGAATACGGTGAAGGTAAAACGAGACTTTTCAACTTCCTTTCGAAAGAGAATAATTGCGAAATGTTTATCCTTCTCTTTGTTATTACCAACAAAATAAACAAGCGAAAGGATAAATCAAAATCCGCTCCAAACTGCAGTTTATCAAAATCGGCATTAAACAAAAAAGGATTCCGTTCGTTATCCTTCTGCGTTATGCAGTTTTTGCGCATTTCATCATGCACCCCAATCGATCCTCCAAGTTCGATATTAATCGCGAATCTAATCGAAACGGGCGCATCCCGGAAATCCGTACGAAACGAAAATCTGCACGAATTTATATCCGTCACCCGCTGATTTACCGTGCGTCCCATTAATTCTCATTTCGCGTATTGTATTGCGAAAAAAAAAATTAAAAATTAAACCGCCGAGAACGCAGCGAATCGAATGAAAAGAATTAATTTGCGGTTCAACTTGTAGTAAACTTCTTCAGTTTGTCGGTGTTCTTCGTATGGTTCGTTTAAAATGGTTTAGTTCACGGATCAGGATTAGTATTATCACTATTATGGCAAAATCGTGTGCACGTAGTGCGAATTTAAGATGGATTTATAAAACGAGCGCGATCATAATTTCGCAATGCGATAAATAACGGAATCCCATCCAACTGATCCGATTTCCGCAACTTGCGACTAAACGTGCGTCCATCTCTTCTACTTCTTTCCAGATATAACAATATTCCACGCGAATGGATTGTTGCAAAAGATGTTTGCAAAAAAACAACAACGCCTTTTTGCTCGTGCAATTGTATTCCCAAAACGAAATTTATTATCGAAGATTTGCACTTAGTCGTGGGATAAATTGAATCCCGAAACGCTTCTGCCAGCGAGCACTAATTCTTCGAGCGGCTTCCGGTCTCCTTTCGCCCCGATTTGCTTAGTACGATGTAATTGGGTTATTTGGTAAAAGAGTTCAATTACTTAACTCGCCGGTTAAATCGTGTACAAGAATCTAGTTCCGAACGCTTCTTTTTGTTCCTCTCCATTGCGGTTAAACCCGTTACCGGATACTCCCCCGGATTGGATGCTTTAGTGTGATTAACGAAACGTGGAAGAGCAAAGGGAAACAAGAAATAATCGCGGGGAACAACAGTATTTCTCGAGATTACCGCACTTCCTTTTGTTGAAAATGATAAAACTCTGCGGTAATTCAAAGATTCCCGCTTCATTACCTCTTTTTACGTCGTCGATTCGAACGAAAGGAGACAAAGTCCTCGAGTACGAACGAGCGGGATGGACGTTGATGATGACAACTGATTATTCCGTCTTTCCGTTGCCGTTTATTAACCGCATTCGGGGTCGAAGAAGAACGAGGAAAGATGTTATTAGTTCCTTTCGTGGTCGTCGTCGTCGGTCGTCGTCAATCAAATTAAACCAGCGGGGATTCAACATCGAAATAATCGCCCGCGACGATCGCGGAAGAATGCAATGTAAGAGAGGGAAGCCCGATTTTTAGCGCACCCTCAAGACAAACAGCAACAAACAACCGCGAGTTTATTATTAGAAATTCCGCTCTAACAATCCTCTTTATGTCTTTTCCATCCTGTTATTGCGCTATTAATTCAACATTTTTATATATTTGCAAATTCCTCTCTTCTCTCATAAAAGACGAAGCTTTCGGGCGGACGCAATTTTTGTTCGACAAGTCCATTCATTGCGAATTTTTGGATTCGTGAGATAATTAATTGCGAATAAGCCACGTTCAATTGTTACGATACGTGCACGTTGCGAATAATAGTTGATATTGCGATCGTAATGGAACGGATTAAATTCGCTCGTATTGGCGCATAAAATTTAGTGGCGCCCGTAACTCTCTATGCGATTATCATCATTATTATTAGCGACACTAAACTAAGCTGCTTTATCGAGTAGAGAGTTGGTAGACTGCGTTTTTAGTCGGCGAAATAGTTGGTATGACTGGCACAATAGTTTCAATGCTATTACACCGTATATACTACCAACCGTAATAATACTCGTTCGTCTTATACAGAGTGTAGCAACTTGAGGAGGTTAAACTGAAGACAAATGCACGTCAATCTGCGTTCCTAGAGAAGATGCAAATCAAACGCTTTCCGGCGGAGAAACTCGCAAACATTTGCGAATCAATGCACCGTCTAAAGTCTGCGCTCACTTTGAACGCCCTGTATTAATCTCTTAGCGCATACAACTGAATTTCCCGGTTTAAATGATCAAACCGATTTAAATCACATTCGCTTAGGTCATGGTTCGAGAGTTTCGCGCACTACTGCCACTAATACCACGTGAAATTGCATTAATAAATCGCAATAAGCGTTTTACATATGCGATTAGCTTCAACTTACATCTCGCACACACGCCGGCTGATAATAATGTTAGTAGAGCAAACGGCAACGTGACGCTAAATGCGAAATTGATTTTATATCTTAAATAATTAACAAACGAAACGAATAAATCGCAGATTTTCCCCGCTCCTTCGCACATCCACTTGCATACATTTCATCCGGGGAAATTTATATGGCGACCGCTCGTGCAGGAGCAAAAAAGAAAATGCGCTCGCAAACGAATTTAATATGTGCGAATTTCGCAATATAAGTAACCGATTTCGATGATGGAAATCGCTCGCCGGGAAATGGGACGCCAATATAAAGCTTTATAAGTTTCCGAGCGCTTCCAATACGAACCTTCGAGACGGATTTAATATGAAAACAGATGAAAAATGACCTAATGAAAGAGTTATAACGACGCAGATATAGGGCGATAATCGCAAATTGATTCTTTGGTGGATGCGCCGGGGAAATATCGATTGTGGTATTTTTAATCCGATACATTATCGTTAATCGCTAATAAACCGCAAGAAGTTGAACAGAAACAAGTGAAAAATAACCTATTATAGGGGATAATGAGCGAAACGAATTTTGGTGGATGCGCCGGGCGAACGTCGAATATCGCCCAATTCCACGACTTTTAGTTCGTTTAGCGACGTTAATCGCATAGATAATCGTCAATCACTGGTGAATTTCAACGATTTCATTGCGATTACGATTGCGAAAAATTTCTGCCGCAGTAAATTCAAGCGCGCAAAAAGAGACTCGTTTGATTTTGATGGAAATTAATGACTGTCGCTGCGACGAATATAATAAATTAGCACAACCATTTTGCGCATTATAAAAGGGGACGCGAAGGGCTTTAAACGTCACTCCCGTGGAAATCGAGGTAATTTACCTTTTAGCGTTTATACACGTGCCCTCGAAAGTTAACAGTCGCCATGGGGCAAAGAGCCAATCCATTACCGGCGCCTAGACGAAAGTCGATTTGCGACGATAATTGGCAAATGCGCGAAAATCGGTTTCAATCCACTCACCTGCAATGTGCACGGGCAACGTTTTGAATTTCTCCGCGGCGGGCACGACGAGCTGCGAGCACGACAGCTGGACGCCGTGATTGAAGACGTGCACGAGGACGGTGCAGACGACGACGACCCAGCCCCAGCCGCCCTCCGGGTAGTAGTGGCGTCGTAAAGTGGTCGCTTTACGAGCGTCCAACGGCACGTCCGGCAACAGCAGACGGCAATCGTGACGATGCTCGACGGCACCATCGTCGACGCCACGTTTCGCCGCCCCGCATCCGCACACCACCAACGGCACCGTTTCGTTATCGCGTTTATCACCCGCCCGACCGTCGTTATCGCCGTTATCGTTGAATTTCGTTTCGCACGCCGACTCCCAATTGTCCACTTTCGCACTTTGTCCGACGCCGCCGCCGCCGCCGCCGTCGTCGCCGCTATTGTCCGTCGCGCCCTCGACGCCCGTCGCCTGTTCGTCGATCTTCGTCAGTGCGAGCACGTGAAACCGCTCCAGACGACGCGCGTCGCCGTCCAACAGTTCTGCAAACAGAAAGTGCGCAACAATTCCTCGCGGAACGATTTCGTTAACAGCAATTCACCCAAAGCTTCGGCCCGATCGTAATCGGAATCCTGCTCCAGGATCGTCGACACCGTGTCGGTACGCACGGTCGCCGGTCTCGAATGGCCCGACATCCTCGTCAGCATTTCCACATGTTCTTCGGACAAGGGCAGCACTAGCGTGTCGCCATCGCGGGAATATCGAACGCTCAATCGATCGGATGCGACGTCGTCCGGTAGCAAAGAGCTAATGGCGCGGCCGCGCGGATCGACGCGCACGAGGGCCGTCGTCGTCGCGGTCGGCGTCGCCGCGCGGTTCGCGACGGTCTTCGGCCCGGTCACCGGCCACGTTTTGCTTTCGTTCAACGTCATCCTCGCTCGTTGGCATCCTTTCAATTCGATCCTCGTCGTTCGATTAATCGATTACCTTCGTTCTTTCGCTTCTAGTCAGGTGGGTAGATCGCGCGGTCTTGGCTGCGAAAAGAGAATTTCAGGCAACAAGACGTAAATGTAGTTGGGCGCGCGTGGGACGTCGAGCGACGAACTTTTATTTGGTTCGGGTGCGTGGGCGTCGTTAATTACGTTTAGTCTGTTTCGTTGCCGAAGACGCTTTCCCCGGGAAACGTCCGCGCGAGACGAGGGCGTCGACGGGAAATTTAATTTGAAAATAAAAGACGACAAACGACAATTTTCCACTAAGGCCATTCGACAAACCAATAACTATCGTTATTCGTTTGTTTCAAGGGACAATTATAAAAGAGAGGCTGCCATCAAGAGCCGGGCCTTCTAAGCAACAAGTTTTCCCTCTTGTTTTGCCCCATCGTCCGCACTTTAGCCACCATTCGACGCTTTGTTTATTACTCGCTTTTTGCGAAAACCCTCATAATATTTGCTCGATGGCGAAAAGTTTAATTAGTTGCCGAAACCCGGAAAAATTTATCCTAATTTTACCTTAACTGCCAAAGTCCCTTAATAACCGCACTTTAACGCACTTCTTGTACGTGTATCGATGGCGTTGACGATGGAATGGAAACTGAGTGTAACGTGCAATTTTCTTTGCAAATAAAAACGCTTTCTTTTATTTATTAGCATTATTTGCCTTGCCTTACTTACAACTGAACCTGATTAGAATAATAAAGACCGAACGTGCGCTTAAAATGCAAATAATCAATCAGTTTCGCACTTAATGCGAGTCGAATGGTTTCGTCTGCAATTTCTTGCGTTGCGAATAGATTTGATTTAAAAATCAGCGAGCTCCGTCGTTAATTTGACGAGGCCCAATTTGCAAATTAATTCGTCCATAACGTGTCACTCTGGGAGCCGGCGCCCGCTGCTCGTTTCGCTTTTGGCAACAAGAAAAACGAAATCCTACCGGAAGCGAGTAAAATTCAAATTAATTTCGCGTCGCTCGCAAATTAATCGTTTCGCTTTCGGCCTTTATTTCGTCTTTTTTCCGCGTCGCTTTTGTCACTCGAGCGCAACATTAAAGTGAAATATTTCCGCGTTTCGCCGAAATAAATTCCAATTTAGTTAATTTCGCATTAAGCGAAATAAGCCGCAGCGGCGGTCTCGCGCGCTTGTTAGTTAGTTTCGCGAAAGTAATTAAGCCGAACGTATAAGGAATTCGCAATTTTCAGTCGTTTTATTTACGGTTTCGTGAAATCGCGTTATTAAGTTTCGGTGCATTTTGGTCGTGTGTTAAACCGAGGTTTTTCCGCTTAGCCAAATACTTTTCTCTTTTCGCGAAATAGTCTTGGACGTGTTCCAATGGACGAGTCGCTGTGAACGGCGAAAGAGAGCCGGAAATTAAACGTAAACGAGAAGAAAATTAAATGAAGGACGGCATTCTTATTGCAGTTACCTGCTTTCAAACAATTGTCGTTGTTGGTAATTTGAATTTCGCCATTGAATGGTCCGTTTTAAATTAAATTCACGCCGCCACCTGCGGACTCTTCATTAGCTGTAATTTAACCGAGCGAAAAAAAAACCTTAAATTACAAGTTTTTCTTGAACATAAACGATGATCATTAATCATCGAAAAATTCAGCTCATTAAAACCGCGTCCAACTGCCATAATTATCTCGCGCTCTCGCCACACCCGAAAACGGGAATAAAAAAAAACGGAATTAATAAAAGTTTTTGCGCGCAAATTCCTAACGCTACGGCTTTAATGTCCACCAGTTCGGGGGTTTCGTTTAGCTGAATTCCCATTTTTCTCCGCGACGCGTCCGCCCACTTTCGAACGACCCCCCGACGGTAACCCATTTCCTTTTTGCGAAATAAACGGATTTAATTGCGGAAAAAAGTCGACGAGCGAGAGCGCGGGGCAGGCGAACTGACCCAGATTCGAGCGAACGATAATAAAAACACAAAATACAAACTATTAATTAATTACACCCCTTTGCCGCTGTTTTATTGGCTCGCTTTTTTTTTGCGGTGCTCCGTTGGTGATCGCGTACATTTTTCATACGTTAATTTGCTACAATTAGTTTCGCAAAAGAAAAGCGGCGAGCAATAAACGAAAGGGATGGATTCGCGAGCATCGATTATACGCTTTTAATTGGGAATTTATTCGCGTCACGTCTCGCCCTTTTAATTCACACGCAATTCGCCCTTCGTCCCGCATCGGCTGCAAATGAAGAAGTTAATTCCTTTCCCATCGACGACCCGGCGATCATCAATAATTTGGCAGGAAATTGAAGTTCGCGCGTCGACGATGATTTAGACGGTTCTGTCGATGATGGGAGAGATAATATTCGCACATTCGCGTCAATTCGTGGACGCATAAATCTCTCGCCGTTTGAATCGATTGAAGGCGACAACAACGAACGGCACGAGGATCGAATGCGATGCGGTAATGAAGACGATTACTTGCGGCAGTAAAATAAAGTCGGCAATATTGCCAAAATATTTTATATATTGGCAAAAAAAAAGGAAGAGCGTGGGCACGATACGTATTCGATCGGAAACGATTTCTCTTTTATTTCTGTCTTAAAGCGCTTTTGGTCTTTGGACGCCAGCCAGAGACCCAAATACTTATCAAAGAAACCGTCAACGGCAAAAGGAATAAACCGACCCCTCGTTCGTTGGATTTGCGGATAATGGATTCGTTATTAGCGGAAACGATGGAATACTGTATTAATGCGAGTGTTAACTTCTTTTTCGCGTCGCGTTCAACATTGGCGAAATTAAATTATTCCCAACTGTGCGATATATACGTATAAGTGAACCGTTTTACGTACAATCGAATCGCACAAACTCTTGATTACATGCAGAAACGGATCGACCGCGTCACTTCACTTAGCCGATGCCAAAATGCAAATTGGCGATAATATTCGACTCGTATGCAAATGGTATTGAAGTGGGCGAAAGTTTTTGCTAAGGATTCGGATCCGGTGTGCGCGGATCCTTTTTCCTCTCGATTCGCGCAAAACTAATCATTAATTCGCCAAAATTGCAAACGACTGCGGTAGATAATTGCAAAATGAACGTGGATCCTGATGATGATGACGTTGCACGATAATGGATGGCCTCGATTATTAAATTTTCAATAGATTGCCGAACAACATAATAATTATATTAAATGGCAAAGCGATGGCGAATTAGCTGATATCGATGTTGTTCAACAGGAAGAGCCGCCGTTGTAATTGTTCGTTTACAAACGAAAACCGAAAACGCTAATTAATTATTGATTTATTAAATTAATTAAACCGAAAGGGCCGAATGCGAGTGGGAGCGAAGATTATTAACGAAATTAATTTCGCTTATAACAATAGCCGTTCTATTTACGAAGGCCCACGAAAAATTCGCAATTTAATTTTACGTCTCCGTCCGCGCGTCTTTCGCATATCAACATAATGAGAGTGCGAGGGCGGCGCCGGCGGCAGGGTTGATTAAAATTGATGGGCATCTTAAAAGTGTGTGCACACGAGCGAAAACCGTGGGCGCTTGCCAAATTTTATCATGATTCCATCATCATCATCATCATCGCTGTTAATGCGCGAAGCAAGAATTTCCTTCCGATTCGAACGAATTTCAATGGATCAATTATCAGCCCTTAACCCCGCGCCAAAAGCCGTCGGCAAATTAACTAATTACTGAATTAATAATCCCGCGTTACGTAAGCAAGATAACGTTACCAATCCCAAGGAAACCGGCGTAAATGAAGACGTAGCACGATTTCGTTTATCGAAAGCTCCTCGTATTTTATGGCGAGGAAAAATTAAATTCGCGTAGGAGGAAAGATATTTTTCTTCGTTTGTTCGTCCTTTTCGTACGGTTTCCTTCCTCCATTTCGTCCTCGTTCTCTCCCTTCCTTTAAAGGCAATAAAATACCCACTTCTTTCGCGCTTTATTAGCTCGAACGCGCCCGGATTAACTTTTCGCGATGGAACCAGCGGCAAAAGGTAAATAAAGGAATATTTAATAATGAGTCTCCTCGATTCTCTTCGGTCATCGACACCTTTTTGTCCTTTAGCCTGTTAATCGGCAAGTATTTGGGTTTAATCACGTTCCTTTTAGTATTAATCGCCCATTGGACGTGATGGCTCAGTCGCAGGTTGTTTACCCATCGAAATGTATCCAATTCGATTAACAGCTTTGATCGATAGATTCGCATTTTCATTGCTTTGCTCTCAGTTAAGAAAGTACGTTCGACAAAAGGGCAAGACAAAAGGGCAAAACACTAACTGTGGAAATAAACATTAAAAATCGATTAATTAGAGATTAATTGTGAGTTTTACATTGCGATTCATTCGTTTTTTGAGAATTTTCTTTCTTCAAAATTTGCACTTTTCAAGAATGCGAGACCTTCTCTACTTTCGAACTTTTGCACAAATTGCTATAAACTTCAAATTTCTTTTCTGTTCTAACTTCGACATCGTTTTGTTTCCACGTCGGATTACGGAAGTTTGCACGGCCGGACGCTCGGACAACCGACGATCCGGCCGAAACGCAAACATAAATATTTTGCGAAAAAAACGCGGATCTGCAAAATGCGGTTTTACGGCCAATATCATCTCGCCACCATTATGGTTTTGCGAGTTTGCGGCCGCGTAAGCGGTGCCATTGTTCCAGATTTGCGCCCTTTTAATTCATGCGAAAACTTTCGGTCGTGTTATTGTTTTCCCTTCACTTAATTTGCATATACGTATAAGTTATTATTGTTGGCGTTATTGCAAAATTCCTACACAGGATAACGTGTGTGCCGTTAGAATGATAGAGAATTTTTTGCAAGGTTATAATATTGCTATTATTATCATTATTGCGCCACCGAAATCATTAATCATCGCCTCTTGTCAGAGGGTTGTTTTATTTACTCAGGGGGCGCTTTTGAAATAAATAACCTTGAAACGAATGAAGAATGGTGGAGAAATGCGATGGAAACAAAAAACAACAACTACAACATGCTAATATTAAAAATGAAAATTTTTGACGATTTTGGTGGATGCGCCGGGTTGAAACTCGCTAATTCCTTTAAGTTTCCCTGGCGGCAGCTAAAAATCGATTTTCATCGTACAATCTCCGATAATCGTACAATTTGCAATCGTTTAAAGCACTTTAGCGCAGTTTCTTATCGCGAAAACGAAAATAAGATTGCGAGAGGAAGAAGTTAAATTTCACGCCGAACGTCTTACACTTTGTCCGCATTTAATCCGACGCTCACGGTGATTTTGTGCCATACTTTTTCTCGTTTCCTGATCAATTGAATTAAATTGCGCATTCAAATTAATTAGCCCACTTTTTCGCCCTTTCATCTTTGCACGTAAGCGATTTAATTAAGATTCTTATTATGAAGAGCGACGTTAATTGTAATAATAATAGTAATTGGAACGCTGATGACGATGACGACGATGAGGAAAAAGTATAGAGGGAAAATGCAAAGAAAATCGACTTCTTGCTCTATTTCGCTGCTTTAAATGGAAACTTTTGCGCGAAGAATGCAAAAAGACGCAAAAAATTGCGGTGATAAGAAATGATAAAAAGAGCGTACTTATTGTACTCGAACTGTTGACGGTTGTTCTCCACCCACGCGGTAGATGATGATGATGTTGGTGATGATCGTTATCCGTTTAGTAAATGAAAGTTTCCAATTGCCCCGCATGTTACTCAAAGTACAACAGAGAATCGGAGGGAGAAAGAGAGAAATAGAAAAGATAAACGTGGAGACCGTAATAAATTAACATTCCGCTTCCTATTTGCTTCGCTCGCGTAGCATAAAAGAAGCTATCGGATCCTTAAGACTGCTAAGACGCAAATAATAAACCGTTAACGTTCCATTTGAAATCAAAAGCGCAAAAAAAAGGAGAACACGAGGACGTCTCCTTCTTCAGCGAAGCGTGCTTCGGCGATGGGAACGAGAAATTAAATGCGAATTGTGGGCGGCAAATGGGAAATATACCAGCGGCGAAAGAAAGGAAAATCCGTATGCGAGGGCCCCTCTTTTAGAAATCCAACTTTTGGCGAATAACGCGGGATTTGGAAATGATAAAGGAGCGCTCGAACGGGGAATAAATAAATAAAAGGAACAGGAAGAAACATGGGAGAGGGATGAGATGGTTCTACGATAATGTGCTTTTAAATGCAACTGGAAGATAGAAATTCTTGTGATAAACAAACACAAAAACGTTCAGTGGAAGTTTTTTTCTCTTGCCTTCGTCATCCACTCCATGGAAGCGATACATTTTTAAACGGTTGCAAAGGAAAGGGAGGCAAAAAACGGTTGGAAACTTTGCAACAGGATCCAATTAAGCGCCACGGATAAGGAATATTATATCGGGGCCCGTTGTTCCTTCCTTTCGAACGCTATCACCATCGTCATCATCATCTTTTCCCTCGCTTTTTACAACGAAGCCGATGCTCCTTCGCTTACACCCGACGTTTATAAACGGAGTTTCGTTTAGCTTTACATTTTTATCGGCAGCGTTAATATCGATAAGAAAAACGAGCGAAAGATGGTGATTGTATTCCGAAGAACTTGCCGTTCGACCGGTAATTAGTGAATCTTCCGGGAATTTTTGTAAGATTCATTGAAGCCGCCCAATTCGTTGCGTTTCGCCAGCGCTCGTTAATTTCGATCTCGTTTCCGGTTACTTAATCCGGACATTTCGATCGTTGCCGATGCTTTCCGGTCCATTACGCCCAAAAATAAAAGACGTCCGCGTGCATTTGCTTATCGAGCGAAGGGAAAACTCGGATCGCATTATTATGACGATTAAATCAAATCTTCGTGGACGTCTTTTCGCGAAACGACCACTAAACTGCAACAAACTGTGCACTTGCGTTTGTATTTTAGAATTACTTAAGCGCCGAGGAGACGTTTCGCTTGACGATGGTAAAAAGCTCGTAAAAGCGTGCATTTTCCATTGACGTCCGCCCGGAGTTCGTAAAATCCGTTTTATTAACGCTCGCCAATGTACCAACTCCACTCGCGATCGTCAAATTATCATCATCAATAAACAACAGAAACTTACTTCTCATTCACCGATCGCAAGCAAAGGAAAGAAACCACTCGAGCAACATCTTCGGGAACGATTAGTTAAGCGCGCGCGCTTCGCGGAACGACGTCGCAACGACCGACCGACCGACTGACACTGGCGGACGCTGCGAGCTTTGCGCGCTTAAAAGCTCCTCTTCTTCGTGCGATTGCACGTGCCACCGGAAGTAGACAGACGCCGCACCGAATTCGAAAAGCATTTCCAATTAATTTCATCGCCAATATTTTCGTTTCTCGTTCGCGGCTTCAGTCGCGGACAGAATCGTTTATGCCAATTCGCTTTCTCCCTATTTCAAGTGTATCATTGTCCGTGCCGTGATGTATCGTGCGAATAAGTACGTGAATTTTTATATAAAATATCACGGTACGTGACGCTGTTCAGCTTCCATCCGCTTTTTCTCTCGTTTTCGGTTAGTTCTTCTAGAGTATCGCGGTCACGTAGCGAACGTGTTTCGCCTGTCGGTAGAAATGAAGAGATAGAGGAAACGTTCCTTTTTTTGTTCGCCGGGGAGGTTAATTGCGTTTTAAAGGTTGGCAAACGCTCGCAATTTTATTGCTTTATTACACGAAGATTTGCAGCAAAAGCAAACGTTCGAATGGGGAGAAAATCGGCGCAGAACTGCATCTTAATTGCAATCGAGTTCCGCAATAATCGTTGAATATGGATTCGCCACATTTCTTTCTGTGCCAATAATTTTTCTCCTTCTCGGTCGTTAAACGAAATTAATGTGTTTACACGCAAAATCCATTCGAATGGGCCATCATCGTTAATAATCGCCAATATTCCACCTATAACGGCTTCTAGGTGATCATAAATTCTTTCGCGTTTCTCCAGCTCGTCCAACACAAGCGATGAAACATTTCTCGTGCGCAATAATAACTTAATCCCGGGGCGTAGCATCGTCATTAGATCTTTATTACGCGACCGTTACCCAACTTTTATCATCGGCGCCCGTTTGTGCATTTAACCCGTCGAAGAAGCAATAATTGGCGGAATGGAGAGACGGCGATTTGTTAGGGACGAGAGATAAGGAAGAGATGCTAGCCGCCGTTATTGCCCGTCGTTTTCGGTCTTGAAACCGTTTCCGGGGGGAGCCGGCGAGCTGCCGGAGGAATGTGTGTCAACGGGGGGGACGACGACCGTCGTCTCGACGAATTGTTAGAGGACAATAACGGCTGCGACTGATTAAATTTTGCTCTTTCTTGCGGAATCCTCGCATACGGCATACGGTCGAATTAAAAAGAATTAGGATCGTGCTCCAATTACCGCCGTCCGTCTCTCCGTTCGTAAACGAATGCCCATCGACCTTTGGTATTTCTCGATTGGAGCAAACGGATTATTTATTTAAAAGAATCCAATCAGTGCGAACGATAAATTTTTAATGAATTGTAAAGTCAATCCAATTGATTCTGCTGCAGGATTGGGAAAATTGTCTCGTTCGAGGGAATGGATCGTGAAGGGCGATTAAATATAACAATTTTCATGTTTCGTTTTTTTTTTTTTGAAAATTCGCTTCATTTTGATTCTGTTTTGAGCTAAATCAAAGACAATCTCAATCAAAAATCAAACGCTCAAGATCATTGCGTGCCTACGCTTATTTGCAAATCGCAAAGCGTTTCGCAAACGTTTTACGTCCATTACAAACATCTAAATGGGATTCATACGACGTTTCCAGTGCATTTTAACCGGTTTCCTACATCACCCCGTACCATTTAAATGAATTCGCAAAAAGGAAGACCTTGTACATAATATTATTGCTATTGAATCTTAACAATACGTTATTGCAAAATAGTGCGACGTTTTGATTAACATTTAAATTGAAACAATCGACGTCTCGTTAGAGAGGACGCAAAACTTTTGACTCTATTGGCAACTATTTCACGCACATTCATTCATCGCAATCAATCGATCAATTCGCAATTTTCCTCCTCGCACAAACAAAAATTCGAAGGCAAAACTTCAAGGCATCGTCATCGTCATCAACTATTATTATCGGTACATAAGCTTGATCGTTTAAATTCGTGCCCGTCTCTTCGCATCGAAGACCGACCGTCGAGTATGAGGCCCTCGGGTGGGCGACTTTAATTAATAAATCCGCGAGTGAACGCGCGAGAAGAAACGCTCGCGGCCGATCGTTCGAATCGATTCGACGCATTCGTTTCGGCGTTAAAAGTTACGATGATCGTTCTGTTCGCTAAAGTTAAATTAAGGCTTCTTAATCTTAACGAATGGACCCACGGGTTGCGTTATAAAATTCGCTATTAACGCGTTCGTAAATTTGCACTTGACTTGTCGGCCCCAGTTTTGTAATTCGCTCCGTATATCATCTATCCAAAAACGAATATTAATATTGATAAAGGCCCGAAGGGTGTTACGACATTGATATGCGACGGGCAACCTGCAACGTTCCTCGCTCGTCGTTTCGAGCGAAGGCGCTTTGGAATGTAAATTACACAGAAAGAAAGCAACGACAACAACCGCAAAGAGCTTCGTTAAAACGTCTGTATCGGGCGGTACAGCCCGGTGTAACCGGTGAGACGTGCCCTCAGAGCGGGCAATAGGAGCGCGCAAGCGGTCACGTCGTTCAACAGATTCGAGCACTCGCACATCAGCAAGTACATCTTGTCGCCCTTCGGGCTGAGCGACTTGTGCAGCGAGATCTTCTTCAGGCCGGCGTGCGCGGGCAAGTAGCGATAGATCATGCGGGCGCCGGTCCAATACAACCAGTTGCGCTCGAAGATCTCGCGATCGTCGCCCTCGAACACCTTGTACACGGAGATCATGTACGCGGTGCCGGCGGAATGGCAGCGCGTCAACGGCGTGCCGGACTCGTGGATCGGCGGCCGACAAATGGACGCCACCTCCGTGTACAGGTCGAGGGTGTGCGCGGCCGTGAACCGCGTCAGGCGCGGATCGAACTTGCTCAGGCTCGCCGTGCGGATGTTGTTGTAGAACATCACCGGGTTCGTTTGCGCCGTGTTGATGATGTAGTACGAGATGAACGGAAACTCCGCTACAAAGAAAAACGAGTGAACAGCGTGAGGATGTGCGTTTCCTTCGTCGGTTACGTACCGCTGCGTTCCATGTTCGCCAGCAGCATGCCGGTGAGGGCGGTCTTCGATTGCGCGACCTCCGAGACCAGCTCGCCGGCGGCGCCTCGCTGCTTCAACAGCGGCTGCACCAGCGGCGACTCCAGCACCGGGTCGATCGGCTCCAGCGGGCTCATCAGGTGGCACAGGATGCACAGTTTCGGGTCGGGCACCTATCGACCTATTCGATTAAACGACGCGCCGAAGAACGATTAACAACGTTTTGCATTTACCTCCATCACGTGCAGTCCGGCGGAGGACTTTTTATCCATTTGCGCGCCGGGCGTCGGTGGTTTCTGAATCGCAGAGTAGATAGACAAAGAGAGAGAGAGAGTTAAGACTCCAAACTAGAGCGGAACAATTGGCGTTTTACCTACTGGCATCGGTACTCCGGCCGGCAGAAACCTGTCCAAACTGTGCACGGGTATGATGAAGCAGTCGCGATCCAAGCCGGTGAGCGTGCGGTTCGACGCCGTCGTCGTCGAGAGCGTCTCGTTGTCGCTGCTGCCGTAACTGAAGTTGTTCTAAAACCGGAGGAAACGGAAAACGGAATAAATTGCCGGAGGAATCGTAACCGTTGGACGTACCTGTCGCGTCGGAGTGTTCTTCGGCGACGCGGACGGCCACTTCAGCAGCGACACGGACGGGGTGCGCACGACGAGCGGCTGCGGCAGGTCCGCCTCGGTCATCGCGGGCGATATCGTGGCGGCGAGGTGCGACGCGTCGGCCGTTCCTGTCATGGGACCACAACGGGGCTCTTAGACACGCACACACCGCGTACGGACACAGAGCGACAGAGCGCGGGCAGAAGCGGCAATTATTTGCGAACGGAGTCGAAACGAAAAAAGTTCGGCGAAGGCGGTTTATTAGCGGAGAGCCCAACAATAACGTAAAAGAAAAACAACCAAAGCGTCAGTCGGCGTCGAGATTCGAGGACGAATTCGGGTCTTTTTAAGTCGGCCGCGAAGGGTGGCAATTCCTTTTCGCCGAAGGGAATCGTTTCCCTTCGCGGTCGACTACCAAACGCCCCACAAAACGTGTTGGCAACTTGCGAAATTGAGTCCGTTCGTAATTGTCTAATGTTCGTTTTACCTTCGTCATCGTCGATGCCATAGCTGCAACGTGGCGGACTGAAGAACAGATGCGTCCTATAATGATGATCTTCAATTGGCGTGTAACCCTCCCTGTTCGAGCGTTTACTCGCGTGTCTACTGGCACCACTTTTGCCACCGACGGACTTACCGCCGCCGCCGCCGCACTTCTGATCGCGAAAGTTCTTCCTGAACATCAAGTTCATCTTCGGCGGTTTTTTTTTTCAGTTTATTTATCGCAAGCTATTTATCTCCGCTTCGTTCCTTCAACAAACAAAATTAATTAATCGTTAGAGCAATGCCAAATTGTGGACCGAAGCGTTTCGCGCGCGCTCGCTAGGTGTGCAATTTCTTTTTTGGCACTCTCTCGCACGTCCTCAATTAAATTAATTAACATCGGATGCGCGTAAACAAGACGGTTCGTTCGCGGCGCGAGTAAATATTTTCCGCGAGCAAGGCCGTTTGCCAAACTAGCGAAATAGTTTTCTTTTTCGTAACCGTCTGGCTTCGAGTGTATTTTTAAACAATATGACAAAACGCGTATCGCTAATAATAATCGAGACCGCAAAAAAAAAATAATAAATTGCGAAACCTACGCGACATTCCTCGCTCCGCAAAACCGCAAACGTACTCGCTAATCAATCGCTACTTACTTCGACGATTATTGCTAACAACCCTCGTGTGCACGAAGAAGCGTTAAAAGCTCCAAGAAGAGAAAAAACCAAACAGGAATTAGCACGATTTGTGGCAAAATCGAGACTCCGTCGAACTGCGAGGGACTTCGGCGAGCGTCCGTCTTCGAAATATCCGCAGAATGGTAATCGATAGTGAACGTACGAGGGTCGTTCTGACAATTTCGACTCGCTGAAAGCTTCGCCAATCGTTTGTGCGAAAGCAATCGACTTATATGAGATTCCCTCTGTTTTCCTCTCGTCAATCCAAGTCGTTGTCGTTGAACGTAAACCAGAAGCGTTGTCGATGAAATCTGTTGCGATTAAAAAGAAACATTCGTTAACAACCGACGTCAATCAATCGGTAATTGAGGGAATTGAATTATTGAGTGAGCGACTTTATTTTATTATCATTGCGATATCGATTTTGGCGGACTAATGAATGCGAAGAAAGAAAGAAACAAGAGACATAAGCGAATTCAACGAATAATTAATGAGGATGATAATAATAGCTGGAATAATATCAAAGGCGAAGTTGGAATTGACCTTTTACGAAAAGTCCACGTGATCGTCGTCGTCGCGGAATGGGCGAGCGAGCACGCGACCTTTCCGAATTTTTTGCGCAATTACAACGTGCGATTTCAATTTCTGCGGACTACTAATTCGAACCGAATCGATCGACTTCGGAGTTGAAGGAATCGAAACTGAAGGGACGAACGTTGGATTAGGGTGATGAACGAGCGCGAATCGATAAATAAAATGCCTCCTTACCTGTGTGTACGCAGCCCAAATAAGCGCGACCTTCGCGGAGACGTCCGCACCGGAAAAAAGTTAAATTATTCCCACTGCGGCCGCATCTTATTATCGCCCGTCCGGCCCGTCCGAAGTGAAGGCAAATCGTTTCGTTTCCGTGCCCAAATTAACCGACCGACAACCATCAGCTATTGACCATCGTCGATTCCAATCGGGTCCGGTGTACACGACGGATCAATTACATCGACGAATTCCGATGAACCATTTCCAACGTGCGACGGTGCGACGAAGAGGCGACGGGACGCGTTCGCCCTCGAGGGCTGGATAGGACTGACTGATTGTTTGCCGTGCAATAATAATAATAATAATAATAACGATGCTGATGATAATAATAGATGCGAACGAACGGCGGTGAAATTGGTAATAAGCTGAAAGGTAAATCCGTATCAGTAGGTCACCGCGAAAACAAAGGGTCAATAGATGTTGGCGACAAAGCCTGAACGCGCGCCAATAATAACGCAGGATCGCGAATTTCACCCGGAATTTACCGGAATTTTTCTATTAAAAGTTATGTAACCTTTACCTATGTAAATGTGTGTATTAACTTGCCTCCGACGTGTTAATAATTAATTAAAGGGAAGGTAAATTAATTAAAAGCCGCTGCCTTTTGATAAACTTCGAGTCAGAAACTTGTCAAAAACGTTGGTGCCTCCATCTCGTCGGATTTCGTTGCAACTGGTGTTTCCACTTCTCGAAACGTGTGGCGCTATCGACTGGGCGCAAGAAGTTCAGAATTTTGAAAATTCAATTTGGAAATTAATTAAAGTTGCACAACTCGTACCAGAGATCGACGCGAAGAAAGGGATTTTTCTTTTTTGTTTGGAATCGTTTGTAATTAAGAGAAACCTAAAGTAAATGAAAACATTTAATTTCCAGTCACATTTATTTATAATTTAAACATCTAATAAAATCACATATGTAACTGATTACTTCTTGTATTCCGCTTTATTTTTTTACTTACTTTTTCGAAATATATTTCCTTTTATCAGTGATAATAACGTATGATAATTAGTTAAGAAAGCGCGGCGGCTTTCGTTAATTAATTATCGATTCGTTTTGACCGTACTTAAATTAAATAAACCTTATATTATTGTTTCTTTTTTATATAAAATTAAAACAACGTTACAAGAGCGGCTTTATTCAATATTAATAATTATAATCCCAATGAAAAACGAAATGGTTTATATTTTAGTTTCAAGTTAAGAGTGTCTACGTTCGATAGGCGACCCATTGAATCGTTTCTTTATTACCTTTTTTTTTTACTTCGTTAATATAGTACAAATGAAAATATATTTTCTACTTTCCATCATTTCCCCTAATCAATAGTAATAATAGAAAAGATAATCGCAACTAATTGCTAATCATGGAAAACGCTCATTAAGACGAAATGAATCTATCGTTTTCCTTTCGTTCAGTTTTGGTTTAAAATTTGTATTTATTTAGATAAAAAATAAGAAATTAAATAGTTATAATGACAAAAAGGAAAAGGAACATAACTCCTTGAATCATAACACTTAAAACTAACAATAATCATTTATATATTTCGTCGTTCTCCTATTCACTTATTCAAGTCTCCTCCCATTCAAAACAAATCCTTCTCATTTTTGGTTCAATACGAAGGAGAGAATGAGGGAAACAAAGAACTAAACAATTATATTCCTGCTATTTTACCAATGGGATAAACGGTTTCCTCATGTTTACTTTTGTAACAAATTAATCTCTTGCTTTATATAATTTAAAATATGTAAGTGCACAGATGATGAATTATTTTTTCTTTAATAATTTAAGATTAATTTCTATCTGCTATCCCATTTTTAATTACACAAGTTCCTTACACCAATCGAATCACAAAGTATGAAAAAATTGGCATAACGTTATTCTTATTTGGTTTAGGAGCAATTTAAACACCTTCAATATCAATCAATCAGTTTGACTCTCATTTCAATTTGGAGCAGTGTAGCGTGTACATTTGTGTGTTAATTTCTTCTCTTCTGTTAAGTGAACGAATGCTTATACAATTCTTATATTAATATTAATTATATTTAATAATATTTAACCATAATTTCATTGCCTACAGTCTTAAGATGTATTTTATGTATATATCCCCAAGGAAAAAATCTATTTATATTAATCTTACTTCGTTAATTTATATATATATATCTAAAAACACCGACTTTTTAAGACCTTAAATTAGCATCTATTAAGTACGAATTGCTTATCGATCTCTCCAATCGTTCAAGTAATTTCCTTTTTATCCTTCCGGGGGGATTAGTACAAATCCTACTCGTTTCATTGAAATTTACAACATTTCAAAATGGTTTTCATACTTTGTGAATTTCTTTCAGCGCGAAAAAGAAAGTGGATTCTTTGTCCAATTGAGTTATTTGAATTTTTTGTTGTAATTACGTTCAAAATTTCGCTTTCGATTCCATTGTAATTATAATAATTAGTGTGAATAGTTCTCGCTGATTGATTGATGATGAGTCGATGATGGTCTTCTCGTTTCTTTTAATATATCTTTCTCTACTTGCGCTAATTAATAATAATAATAGAGTCCAGAACTAAGATTAATGTCTAATTGAAGAAATGGTAAATAACGTTTTGGTTTGTTTGCTTAAACGATACTAGATTACTTAAAAATGAATCAAAATGACGTGAAAAGTAGATTCGTGTGTAAATTTAAATAAAAATTCAAATGAAGCTTTCCTTTTTATAATTATATTACAAAAATTTACACAATTATTCAATTTCTTTTCATTTTTTTGTTTGTTTGTTTTCCTCTCGATTTAATTATACATTATTTTATTAAATACTTTACGAATTTATAATTGAATTAAAACTCGTTTATGCTTTTATTTATTTTTTGTAATAGTAATTATAGTAAATAGTAGTAGTAGTAATAATAATAGTTGTAAATTAATTAATAATTAATTAGATAACCATTAAGTTATATTCACTTTATTACTTTTGGCCCGGCAGCCAAGCAAATATATATTATACCTTTTTCTTTAAATTTAATTTCTTTTAATCAATTCTTATTAATAATTACTTTATTTAATTTCTTTTTTCATTTTCTTTCCAATTAACTATTATAATAATAATAAGAGTTCCAAGATGTTTGTTTGTTGTGATTTTTCTTTCGTTTTTGTCGATAAAAAATGTAGATAGTAATAGTAGTTGTAGTAATGTGGGCCGGGATGAAATAATGGAAAAGCTGAAATGCGGGCATTACTTTCTCTTTTAAATTCCTTATCTCTTAAATCACTTCACTTTGATGTCATCATGGTGACGAACTCTGAAACAAGACGTAGAGAAGAAACGTAAAATTAGCAACGCAAATAGACTAATTAATATACGCAAAAAAATAATAATAAAGATCTAAGCTAAAAGTCGCCTCCGTCACATTATTTCGCATACTGACATCATCTCTTGGACTTGTTATCATCATCGTCGCTCGTCAAATTTGCAACAAAGCAACGCACGTATCGAGAATTAGCGAAAAAAGAAAAACTCGTTCACCTTTCAATTTTTCGCAAATACGCTCTCGTTGTTCGATAGGTGTGCCTTGCGAATTGCCACAAAATTGCAAATCATAATTGTTAACACAACACAAAAAATTGCGATAATAATAAATAACAGCAGCAAAACAATAAATGGTTAACATAAACAAGAAGTGGTTTAATTTATTTAATGATTAAAGAGCGCATCGTCCAGAAGCGCGAACTATTTTCGCCATTTCTAGCAATGTTCATTCGTTTGCCTCAAATTATTTGCGAGATTTCGCAACGAACTGTCTCGTATGCCTTTTTGCTAACAACTGAAGAAATTACTGAAAATAACTGAAAGAGAAACTTAAGAATAACGACAACAGCTAACGTTAGCACAAGAAGAAGAGCCAGTGTATTCTTCATGCAAAATAAAATTCGCAAAAAAAAAGAAGAAGCCACATGAACAAGAGTGACGTATTTGGTTCTTGTCATTGCGAATAATTTCTGTGTTTGCAAGCAAGCAAGCAAGCTTCACCAACAATTTGTCATTCGTCGAACGGAACGGAAATCGATGGGTGATTGGCGTGCAAAATTTGATATTATTCTAGGTCAACTACATGCCAGCTAGCTAGAGAGCTCTACGTAATCTAAAATCTACGAGAACGACACCCAGAGAAGAAGAATCGATTTCTTTTTGTTTGTTGAATAATGTACGAAAAGAAAGGAAGAAAAAAAAAACAACGAACGATAGGTCGGTGGGGAAAACGAAAAATTAATATTTAGTTTGTAACGAGTCTAAAACTAACTAAAAATCAAAAATAAAACTGACCAGCTCCAAGCTTGTGAAGTAGAATATCGACTGAAAACTATTTGAGCAAGCTCGCGGAAATCTGCAAGAGAACACTGTCATAGTCGTAACCAGTGTTTGATTTATTTTTTAATTAATTAACTACTCTACTTGTTAAACTAGAAAGAAACGAATTCAAAGAAGGAATATCGTAATAGAGTGGAAGTAGTACACAAATACAGTTTAAACAAACAATAATCGTCAATAAAGGCAATTGGAACTTGTTGATTAGAAATACGAATCCAATCGCGTAATTCCAAACCGATTACGCTGGAACTGATTGCACTCGAGTTCCCTGCAAGCGCGGTCGACGATCGAACTCGATTAAATAGCGCCGAAAAGGGCGTTTTTTCCGGGCGCAAAAACCAAATCACACACTTCCTCATCTTGTTTCTGGTTAATTGTTCCATCCTTACAAAAAAAAAATTCGATCTATCGTTAAAGCGTTGGCAAACCGCACTATCTCTAACTGATAGTCGCAGAGAGAGCACGTAACGCCGTCATCGAGCACTGGGGAGTTGGAAAGAATAATCAATACCAACTAAACAAACTCAACAACAGCGACGGCGGCGGCAGCATAATCACCAGGAGGGAGCTTTCGTCGTTTTATTGCGTTTCGTCCTAATTCTCCATTTCCGTCCGCGCGCAAAAAGAAAACGCGTTCCCTTTTGTAATGTGCCTCGCAAAGTTTGCTCGCTCGCTCGAAGGGCGGGGTGCGAAGTAAAATCATCAAATGGAAGATGACCTACTTTTTTCGGTTTAATTCGGCGATGCAGTTTTTACGCATTTTCCAGCGCGTCGAAAAGGTGCGAAAGATGACAGAAATCGTCGATCCTCTGGCCCTCGCCCTGTTTAAGGGTTGTGGCCGCGATGATGGTAATAATGGGGTCGCACGTTATAATTAACGGTTTTAATATTGCAGAATTTAATTATGCCGTTGCCTTTAATAACGGAAAAAGAGACCGTCGATTGCCCGTTTGCGTTATTATTAATAATTCAGACCGTAATCGAGTTTAATGCCGCCTCTTCGGGCGGGCCGTCGTAGTAGTACCAGCGCTTTTAATTTAATTTCGACGTCTTAACTTCAAAAACAATTCTTTTGCTCGTTGGAGAACGGGCGAGGAAATCCCCCAAGTGCGACGTCCCAGTTTCCCGGCGCGTTTCATTTATTTTCTCATAGTTAATGAGAGATTAACTCGTGGAAAATTGGAGCTTCTCTTGAATGTAATAATCGATAATAAACTAGCGGAAAAGGTGATGATGGCCCCGATCCGTTCTTTCGTTCGAAACTTTAATTTATTATTACCGTCGACGGCGTCCTTTTAGATGGCGCGGCGGTATTGATAAAACAACGTAGCGATGCGTTTTTGCCTTTTCCCCTTTTCGGGTTTTAAAGGTACGAAAATAAACGGGCGATGATAAGAAACGATGATGAATGAATTGATGCCACGGAATCATCGACACGGTAATATATAAATTATTTTAGCGTGTTGTAATGATAATCGCGACCATCATCAAAAACGATTACGATGATGTTGCTGCTGACGATGATTCACGTTGAATACGTAGTACAAAATTTATAATTTCGCACCGTGTGTCCAAAGAATTATTATACGTTCGCGAAATAATAAATTGCAAGCAGGCACCAGTGCCCAAAAAGAGCGAGACTCCGTTGTTGATGTTGTTGTTGTTTTTGGTTATTTTCTCTCGCGAAATTTTGGATTTTATACAAAATTATTTTTACGAGAAATAGGTAAAAACGACATGCGACGCGCACGATCGCTCGAATCCGTATAATCGCCCATCGTTTCAATAGGATTGTTGCTTGTTTTATTAATTGCACATTTGCAATAATAAATGCAGCACGGTCCGCCTCCACCGCCTCCGAGTAATAAACTAGAAAACAATTCGCTCTCTTTACTCTCTCTCTCTCTCGCGCGCGCACGCAAGCACGCTTATTGAGTTGGCAAAAATGCGCAAAAAACGATAACCGTTTACTATCAGCGTACGGTAAAAATCACGACGACGATTAGACGAGATGCGAATTTCCCTTGGATGAACAATACATCTTCGACGCGGCTTATTAGCCAGCGAGAGATCGTACCTTCGTAATTGACCTGGCCGTCGCCGTCAATGTCCGCCTCCCGGATCATCTCGTCGACTTCCTCGTCGGTCAGTTTCTCGCCCAAGTTGGTCATCACGTGGCGCAGTTCCGCTGCCGATATGAAACCGTTGCCGTCCTTGTCGAAGACGCGGAACGCCTCGCGAATCTCCTCCTCGCTATCGGTGTCCTTCATTTTGCGCGCCATCATCGTGAGGAACTCGGGGAAATCGATCGTGCCGTTACCTAAAAAAAATTGAAAATTAAACGAAATGATCCTCGTTTGGCGATTATGTGGACGAATAGACCATCCTAGCAAAAAATTAAGTTGAATTTGTTGCAAATAATGATTAATTAATGGCGAAACCGTTGTAACGAACGCAACCGGAACCCGTTTCCTGTTGGCGCGTTATTATTTTCCTATTAAGAGCCTCTGCTGCGGTAGATCCGGTTGGTTCCAAAATGGTGGCTCTCTCTCTCTCTCTCCTCAGCGGCGGTAACTTATTTAGCACGAAACCGGAAGAAGCGCGACGAAAAGAGCGCGATTCTATTGGGAATTAATCATCGTCGACGACACGCGCCTCTATTTGGAAATTAATCTTGGCATTATTCACGCTGACATTAAGATGAACCGTAATGAGTAATCTTAAATGAATAAAATAACCATCTCTCCTTCTGGGAAAGGTGTGTATCGGGCGAAACGTGCAAATACAAAAAAGCGATAGATCTCTTTGCAGAAAACACACAAATCGCGATTTGGCAACTTTCCATCTATTCGGGTATTTTTTCTGTTTCTTTACACAAACGTTGGTAAATTATTGTGTAAGGAAACTCAGGTGGTATACTGTTGCTACAATTATAATAAGAAGTTAGCGAAAAAGCATTATTTTAAAAGAGGAAGGAATCGATTGAAAATATATTTCACTTCTAACAGCAAGACGAATATAAACTTGACTTTGCAGTAAAACCAAATTTATCCTTCGCTTCTTTATTCCCGTGTTAACAAGAACGCATTAACGAATCGATTACCTCGGCGCAAAGAAAAAGAAACGGTGACCACAGAGAGTGGGTCAGAATGGAAAAAATTTCAATTTACAAGAATTTGCTCGTAACACTAATAAACGATCGGCGTTTTAGTGTAGAATGAATTTCCAATTAGCCCATTAGCAATTTGACCTTATTTGATTCGACAAAAGTGAAAAAAAAACCTACTATTTACGCGTAGCTGATAAAAACATTATCGCAAATTAACTTTTGCCTCTCTCCTTCCCTCGTCGTTCCCGTCTCATTTAGAAACGGGCAAACGATCAGAAATCGGCAATTTAAGCGCTCAAATTCCTTCCTCTTTTAAAACTAATGCATTTGATTCCCTTCAACGGCATGTTTAGGGGACATTTTCTTGTCGCGCCTATCTTCGCCGTCTACCTACCATCTGCATCAACTTCATTGATCATATCTTGCAGTTCGGCTTCCGTTGGATTCTGGCCCAGGGATCTCATCACCGTGCCTAACTCTTTGGTGGTGATCGTGCCATCGCCGTCCTTGTCGAACAGCGAGAACGCCTCCTTGAATTCGGCAATTTGTTCTTCGGTTAATTGATCAGCCTAAAAGAGAAAACGATAACACGAGGATTAATAATTACTTTTCCACGTCTTCGAAATGCAATCGAGTACTATTTGTTTTTTTGCTTATCAAATCGAAATTACTTGCAAAATTACACATATACGTATATATAACACGACAACAAAAGTACAAAGTGTCCGATTGATAAAATCGTTGTGCGTGGATGCATTGGAAAGCAAATTAATTGATGGGACGATGATCGTTATGAACTTTTCGACATTTCTTCCCACTTCGAATGGAAAAACGTACGAAACACGACGCGAAAATCCGTGTCGGTTTAATAAAGAAGGAAAATACCGCATTGCGGCAACGAATTTAATTGGTTAGACCGGTTAAATTGAATTGTGTTCCCCTACGTTTCCCCATTTCTAAACGAACGTAACGGACAAAACGAATCTTTTTTAAACGCACGTACGTCCCGGTTTAATTTAGTCGTAAATTAGAAATTTCGAAGACGAACTAAAAGAAAAGGAAATTCTGAAATGCGTGTGCATTTTCCTCGTTCGAGAAACGTATTTCAAACGGGTTAGTCGGCCTTTTCTTGTTATGCATCTCCCTGCCTCGAAATTGAAAGCAAAATAAAACCGTAGCATCGGTCGATCGGCCAAAAATAATCGTCGATTCCTATCTGTTACAAGTTAATGAAGGTGAAACGTTAATGGATTAATGCAAAATTGATACGTACCATTGCGATATAAACAGATTAAAATGTAAACTTCTACTATTATAAGATATATATCTATATATATGTATGGCACACTCTCTCCTAAACGTCAAACGACAGAGACGGCAGGATCAATTCTATTCCACCCAGGGAAAACTGTTCGTTACTACAACAATATTAATACTTTGCTGCCCGTCAATTAGAGAAATGATGTTTAGCGGTAGAGAACGGACGATTCGCTTTAAATATTTTGAAAATAATGCACAAATCTCGACCGCACAACGGTTGATAGAGAGCGAACGCTTCTTTTTGCTAAACGATCGTGACGGAAGCTCGGTGGCCAACTGAAACGTTCGACTACGGTTTTTGTTATGGACGTAGAGGCCTACTTTTTTCTTTTTACAATCGTCTCGCTCTCGCACGCATCCTCCGAGGTGGCAGCGCACTGCTGCTACATCGGAAAACCACTGCTGCCACGCGCAACGCTGCGGCTATGACATAAACCAGTAATATTCCGACGCCCCGGATTTCGAATTTTCTCCGGACGATTTTCGCGGAAACAAGCGCGAAACGTGCGGATTTTTCGCGATCGTCCGCCGTCCACGATCGTGACGCGACGCCGTGAGCGGCTCGGTCGCGAAACGGCACGCGGAAATCGCCTCAAATCCATGTACTACATCCGGCGGCGTACGCGAAACGTCATCGACGCTCGGCACGGGTGCGGCTTGTTTACAACGTAGTTTGCGAATGTTCGCGTTTCTATTGGCCGGCGTCTACCTGCAATGCGTCAACTTGTCGGTATCTCGGTAAAACGAAACGTTACGCCTCTCTGGCACGCGGCGGGTACCGGGAACAACGACGACGGCGTCGCGTCGACGACGACCACCGCCGCCGCCGCCGCGACATTACTCGCCGTTTATTGCGGGTGCGGTCGCATCTCCTACACGCCCCAAATACAATTTCTAATTATCAATGAGCGAAGGAATGAACGAAGAAAATAACGGAGAGAAAATGCGCTTCTGTTCAATGATGATGATGATGCGGAGAATTTGCTCGTTATTCGCAAAAAAGAGCCATTTTCCCGTTTCTTATACGGCCTCCAATGCCTTGTCTCCAGCGTAGAAAAGGACGAACGATAATGCGATTTGTTAAATAAACAATTACATAATTATTTATTCTAGCTGCCATAAACTTATAATAAACAAATTCTTATATTTCATGTTGCCGAAGAAGACATCAAATGAGCGAGGAAATGCAAAACTTGTTGAAAATGTCAGCAAGCAAATAATCTCCAGTGGAAGATTTCAAATTCCAAGCGAAGAATTTAAATCCCGAGCTAAAAATTTAACAACTTATCCTGATAATGATCGAAAAGCTTTCGCCACGGATTAACGTATCATCTGATGCGATGTTGTAAAAAAATTATATACGACTCTCTTGACGGCCGACTTAAATAGAAGCGGCGCGAATTGGCGAAGAATAATGAGAGGAAACGGATCGTTTTGCGACAAACGTCTGCCGAACCCTTTAATGAGCTTCCTTCCCCATAATAATAGCTTTCGGGGGGACGGCAGTTCCATCAAGTGCAACAAATTGTCACCGCATTCTTTCACTTCTTCCATCGCAATTTCTGCCGTCGCCTTTTCGTTTTCCATTTTCCTCGCGTCTCCTTTACAAATTGGCGATGTATCTGACCCGTTAATGAGCTGGCGTTTTCTGCTTTTTTCCTTTCGTTCCTTTCCAACATTTGTTATCGATTTGTGCTACATTAATTTTTTTTTTATTTATTCAAATATGCGAAAGATTTTGCGGTTTAGTAAAAGAAAAGAAAAATCGTTTGTTGAAGAAAGGAAAAGGGCGCCGAGAGGGAAATAGAAATCGATTTTTGAATGAATGGAATAATAATATTGCTAATAATATAATCGAATGCCTATTGAATAAGTGTAATACCTGTAGCATTCGCAAAAATCGTCGTCGGTGGAATTGTGTGCAAATGATTGAATGCGTTGTTAACATTTGTAAATCATCTCGAAATTAGAATAATTCAAATTAGCTCGAATCGTAACAACAGAAAATTTTGCGAATCTTTTATAGTAAAGATTATCGTTTAGATCGACGATGGAGATGCAATTTGGCTGTGAACCGATGCGTTTTAATTGATCTTTACGGCCTTCGAAAGTACATCGAAAATCATCTTGGACTTATAAAAAGGGAACTACGTTTCAATAATTATGGAAATAAAAATGAAACAGTTTGTCGTTGTGAAAATATTACGAAACACCCTTTCATAAATAACAATAATAAACTGAAAATAATGTTTTAACCGTTTATAATTAACTTAAAATAGTTATCGATTATAAGATTATTCGCATGCGAAACGATATTAATTGTTGTTAAAGCGGAACGTCGTTAAACTATTTAAATAATCTTATCGGTTTCTCTTTTGATTCTCTTCACCCTACTTCATTTCGCATTCATTTGCAGGGCTTATTATTTTGTTATCAAAGTGGAAATTTCACGATTACGTCGTCGTTAACCGCAAATTAATAAATTAATTATCTAAAAAGCAAAAAATCTTACATAACGTTACGGTGAGTTATTCGTTTTATCATTAAATGTTTTTTTAATAGGTCAATTAAGATTGTTTTCAAGGAAAGGTTTAAGTGTTTCGAGCAATTTGGCAACAACGATACAGATCTTTGGAATAATTTAGATTAGATAATATTCGACCGTACGTACAATATTCTACTAATTTTCGTTTTCAAATTAAATTTTACAAATTGTCTTTGGCAAAAAAACAAATAACGTTTATTATAATAGAATAAACCCTTTCGATAACATTTAACAACAAATTTATATTAGTCTATAAACCAAATAATTTCTCGTCCCTCGTTTATACCCAATTTCTCCTATAGTTTTCCATAATTTCAATCTTCTATCACACAAATAAAACGTCCTCCAAGGACGAGTTTTATATGTTTACAAAGATGCTACTTAACATTATTTTGTTATTGTTGAAATTAAATCCCATAGTTTAGTAATACTAAATGTAAGACAATTTCAGATTCGAACAATCTCACATGGTTTGGAATGTTAATAATAAATATTATTATTATATAAATACACGTTTCGCCGATAAAAGACCACACTCAAGTTATGGAAGAATTCTAAAATATCTTTTCATTTCACCCATCAAATCAATCAAAACACAACGGCACCGATTGAAACGGTAAAATCGGACTGGTGATTTCCACGTATAAAGCATTATTCATCGCGCTGCTCGCCGTTTCGTACTCGCCCAACGATTCCAATACTTTTCCCAAATTGTACCTACAAAGAAACAAAGATTTATCCACTCTTATTGTCTCTATCGATCGATAATTACCACGTAACATGGTTATTAGGTTCGATTTTAGCCGCTTCTCTCAGAGTGGTCTCCGCTAAACCTTGCAAGCCAAGATAATGGTAGACCAAACCTAATTGCTGTAACGATTTGACATGTTGCGGATTGATTGCTATCGCGTTCAAGAAACAAGCCTTCGCCTCCGACCATTCTTGCTTATGCATGTGAAGGAGGCCTCTCTAAAAAATGCAATACAAACAAACGATTCCCTGTACAACTCTCCTCTCACCATGTGCATTATGTGATGTGAGAGCGGAAATATCTGCGTGGCTTCTTGCACGCACATCAACACGTCGGCCGGTTGATCTAAGGCCAAATAGATCTCGGCAAGTAACAGCCACACTTCGAGCAAAAGCATCCACGCACGCTGCGGCCCCGGCCTCGGACTGAAACTGCTCAACGAACTCGCCACCTCGCTCAGTGCCTGTTCAACGCGCGATGCCGCAACGCTGTGAGCTTGTAAAGAACCTAAAAAAGAATTCGTTAGCGTTAGACGGGAGCTACACGCAAACTGAACCTACTGGAATCTTTATCGGACATTTCCGACGTATACAATTGGAAGACGGATCGCGTGTCGCTCTTCAAATCGCATTCGGGCATGTCGCATGACGTTTGGCCCTCGAACAGGTTCTTCCACAGTTCAAGCATCCGTTTGGCCGTAATCAAAGCTCGCTACAACAGAACAATAACGTTTTGAACGTCGATCGTTTTTCGAGAAATGAATCGAAATCGAACACCTCGCCACCTTCTTCGTGCAGTTCCAAGTACGCTTTCACGTACATCAGATTCAAAGAGTCCGGATACTCGAATAGAGCCGCATCGACAACTTCGAGGGCGCGCTCATGTTGCCGGTTAGCGGACAAGAGCAAAGCTAACAGATGCAAGATCGACGAGTTCTCCGGATGTAGTTCCCACGCGACGTTCACGTGCTGCAACGCTTCCGTAATCGAACCGCTTAAAGCGTATTGCAATCCCAAATAGTACACGCATAAATGATCGTTGGGTTCCAATTGTACGGCGCTGAAAATGAACAAAACAAGTTGTTAATGAAATGCCTCATTGTGTGTAGTAATAATTAATACTATTTGAAATTTTCCAAAGCCTTTTCGGTCATCTCTTGCTTATCCGTTTTTAATAATAACGAATTGGCCAGCAAATGATAACCCAAACCGATGTACATGTGACATCGGCCCAATAAACCGCTCGAATTGTTCATTTCGCGTTTCAACGCCTCTTTACCGAAATTAATACCGTCTTTCGGTAAGTTCAAGTGCTCGTAGCAGAGTTTGGCGGCCAATAGGCAATTGATCGACTTGTTCGGTTCCAAACGGATGACCTCTTTTAGAACGCCGATCGCGTGATTGTAATGACCGACGGCTATCAAGCTGAGTGCGTGCTGTTTCCATAAGTGCGGTTCTTCGAACGAGAATTTCATCGAACGCTCCAGCGACTGGAAAAATTAATTAATAAACTCTTCTAACAGAGCCGTGTCACGTTTACCTCTTGCAACAACAAAATCTGTCCCCATCGCACGGTCGCGATGGTCAGTAAATCGTATACGGCCATCGCATCGTGGTACGCGCTCAATCTGGCTTCTTTAAATTCGGGCGATTGCGATAATACTGCATTACGAACGGCCATCGCTTCGGCAACAAGTAACACCAAGATCGTTTCCTCGCAATCGTTCCTCGGCACGAACTAATGTCGAATAATTATCAGTTTTAACGAGTTTACACGATAAATTCTCAATTACCTGATTGATAGCCGTGTAAAGTTTAGGCTTCCAGGCGGATTCTTTGTACGGGGTCTCGGCCGGTTGCTTATAGACCTCATTTGGTAAACCTCTCAAAAGGGTCTCGGCCATTTGGCACATCATCTTCAGTCTTAACGGACTAACGCTCTGCGATTCTACCGCACACAACGTCGAACGGTATCTTTCCAGAGCGTTCACCGGTTTATTCATGTGTATTAATACAAGGGGTGCAGATTGCATGGCAGCTTCCAACACTGTACTCAATACTTTTGTGGCTGAAGCAGGTTGCGGCGAATAAGAGCCTAAAATTTATGCGGAAAATATGACATTAAGAACATTTGTTGCTGCAATTGTACCTGTATTAGTTAAGGTGGAAATCTGCTGTTTGTCCAACTCTTGCATGTAGAGTAAACCCAAATCTGTGGCTAGTTCGAAGCATCTTAACATTTCATCATCTTTCTCTGCTTTCTTATACTTGGTTGTTGCCAATTTGTGCTTCTGCAAGCATAATCCTTTTATTGCAAATGATTCTGCCACAATTTTCAAGCTCCTCCTGCAGCAAAAGATAAGCAATTTCTTACAATCCTCTTATTACACTTTTTAGATTTCTACATACAATGGTAATTTCTTTTCTGAGAGTGAATGCAATTCTGCCTGCTTGAAACTATTCAAACCTTCCTCATACTGGCCACAAGAATAATGAATCTTTCCCAATAACAAATGTGCATCTAATGCAACACCGGCCTACAAAAAGACATCAAATTGACAATTATCATTATAGTTTTACAAAAGTTTAAGTAAATACCTTCTTCCCTTGATCAGAAGTGGCTGCTTGTAAAGCCATTTTAGCCTCGATCAATCCAATCTTAGCTCTATGTACATTTGCTTCAATTGGAGGCCACTCTTCTAAATAACTTTCTAAGCGTCCTTCCCCACATAGAAATTTGGAGAGATAAACTAAAAAATAAAAGCAGCAATGTAGTAACGATAAATAAATTATTCTTCAGTAGGAAAGGATGTTATTACTGAAATCTGGAGAGTTGTCTTTCAGTTGTTCAGCCAATTCTATAACCTTTGACCAATTGGAATGTTCTCTATTCTTCTCGATGTCGGCTTCGATTCTAACAGGAGTATACTTCACACGGCCAGTCATCTTGCACTTAGTTGATAACAATTAATTTTCAATCAAAAATTTATTCAAGATTTATTTATTACTCATCAAAACATAACCAAAAAGCAATTAATTTGACGTACCATTCATAATTGTGCAAGAAAGAAAAGCACTAGAAAACGTCAGATGTTTGATCTTTGCCTATATTAACATTAATCCATTCAAAGGTAATATCGACTGACATTCTTTCTAATAATTCCTCTGATTAAATAATTAGAAAACATGTCTGGAGAAGATTCAGCAGAAGCCAGTAAATTAACTGGAATCAGTAAGATATTCAATGGACAAACGATGAGAGGCCGGGCAAACGTAAGTGAATTAAAATCCTCGTGGAATTTCTTAGCGTATATCGTTACATAATTTTCAGGTTGCCCTTGCAACTTACGGTGCCGTAGGTCTACTGATAGCGTATTTTACTCTAAAACCGAAGAAATCCAAGTGAAGCCTTTCAGTTTGAAGATCTAGATAAGTTATAACTTGTAAAATGGATTAGTATAAAGTGTATTGTATTAATTGGAACATCATCTCCATTTAAACCTTAATATAATATTCATTAAGATAGAGCTGATTTTACTTATTACATGTTCATGTGCGTTAAAAAGTGGCCCAGCATCATGTAAAAGTAATTCAACAGAAAGATTATGGTACTTACTAAACCTGGAGTTGCAATGGAGGATTTAAATTTAAGAAGAAGTAATTGATCAAGAATAATCTATTTTTTATTAATATCAATTATTATTATTAAAAATTAATGGAGAAGGATGCTTAATAATAGGCTGCAATCAATACTAATCTATAGAATTTGCTAAATAGATGGTTGTGGTCTAATTGTATGATGGAATACATGTAATTGAATTACTATAATCAAGCAGAAATTTAAAGAATATAATTTTCATTGATCAATTCAGTCAATAATTGCCCAGTGATGGCCATAACAAGCTTTGGTTTCAGCCCATTTCAGCAGTTGCCTTGTCATTATTGATCCAGAGAAATCAATCTTAAGACAATGGTATTATCTAAAGATCAATCCAAAGATTTCGTGAAAAATTTGCTGCTAATACCCAAACTTATACTGGAAGGCCTCAGCTTGTGGCCTGAAAACGATGGTACATGGATAAAATTCATCAATTACTTCCTTATCATCAATTTAAGTCTAATGGAATTGGGCCATTTGTCTTATATGTTGGTCGTTATCACGAACATATCGAAAATGGCAACGACTTGCACGACGGTTTCGGCCACGTTCCAAGTTAACGCTCTTTTACTGAAAGTATTCATTAATTATTTCTTCATCTCTTGTAGACAATCTTAAAAGTCGCCTGTTTACGCTACTACAAACGCGACTTCAATCATATTCTAAACGTGGTACGAAGGGAATTTTGGTCGACGGATTTGGCGAGTAATAGAACGCGCAATATGGTTAAGACGAACGTAAATTTCGTACGATTCACTTGCACGTTCTATTTAGTCATCGCCCTTATATCCGTAACACAATTCTTATCGTATCCCATGATCATCGGTAACGAATCGTTGCCGTTGGCCTCGCTCGTTCCATTCGATTCGTTCAAAAACGTACCGTTCTTCGAGATGATGTACTTATGGCAATACTTTAACGGTTACATAAACGTCTGCACGATAAGCGGTTACGATTTCATGGTATCGGGCATCGCTATCAACGTCGTGGCGCAATTTCAAATATTACAAGATGCGCTCCATAACATTGGCAAAGAAGATTGCAGCGAATCGAGCATTAAGAACAGGCGTTCATTCTTGAAACGATGTGTTATTCATCATAAAAGATTGTTAACGTAAGAATTAGATCAAATTATTATTCCCGCGTTGATCGATTTGTTTTAGTATCTGCGAGAAATTAAACGATTGCACCACATTGATCACCTTCATTCAGTTCTTCGTTAGTTCCCTCGCTTTGTGCGTTTCTTGTCTGGTGATAGTAAGTTAATTGCAAGTTCCGCAAGCATCTACGAACTGATTTTTCTTATTTAAAGACTCAAGATCCAAAGGAGACTAGTAAAATGGTCCCTTTCGTTATGGCGCATCTCTTACAATTGTTCATTCTATGCTCGATCGGTAGCGAGTTAATAAACCAGGTATATTCTGGAATGCATTCGCTTTTATTGTTCTTTATGGGAATTATTTTCTGTAGAGCGTGCTCGTAGCCGATGCGGCCGTCGAGTGCGGTTATCAAAACGAATTCGATAAAAGCGTGCGGCAAGCGATCGTGATGATGGTACAGAGGAGTCAAAGGAAGGTTCGATTAACGGCACTGGGATTTACGGAATTGAGCTACGAAAGTTTCGTGATGGTAACGAGAAACTAAGGAGAAACTAATGTTAATAGAAAAGTTTATATTATATTCGATTTTCAGTTATTGAGAACCACGTTTTCGTTCTACACGATGTTGGATTCGTTCAAGTGAACGAGAAACGTTACTTCTGATATAAATTACATTTATACACAAAGAATACTTAATTATAATTAATTATGATCTCTTTCAAATTATACGTATAAAACGGAAATGTAGTTATTGTATTAGAATGTTTTGTACTTTTACATGATTTATCGAACAATTCTTTATGCACATTGCAGTTTAATGCTGTACTACTAATAACAATAAGCAAGAAAATATATACACATTTAAAAAAATATATATATAAACAATTTTTACATTAATAAATTGAGATATTAAGTCAGATCTCATACAAACATAATAAAAGAATTTCAGTATAAAATGGACGGATTAAAAAGACAGTAAATACTATAAAAAATTAAGTCATCTGAAGAAATATACAAATGGAATAATTGTAACAAGAATTACCAATAAGCTGGAAGATTTGTTCATGTATGAACTGTTACATCTGTGATCTAAAAAGCAAAAGCAATATGTTGTCTCATCATAATAGTTCCTATAAATGTCCAGTTCCTTAATGGAATTGTTCACATAATTCGCAAGCTTCAGATCTTTAGGTGCTGGTCTACAACCTTCATAATGGTCTGCTGGTATATCAGTTCTTAGGCCTCTTACTGAACTTAAGCAACTTCTTGTAATAAGGACATCAGCTAAAACAGTACAATGTTTACAATCATATTATTTATTAGCAATAGGAACCAACTTACCATCCCTCCTTTCTATTATCTTAACACAAATATCATCATCTTCAGGACACACCTTGGTCCAATGCCACAACCAATTGAATGGTGTACCACATCCTGGCTGTGTACTCACACATTCATAACACCATAATGCTGAAGCTGAAATTAAAGTAATAGTAGCATAATTAATGAATAGCAAAGGATTTATTTAATTTTGTTGAATGAATATGTGCCACACCCTCTACTTACTCACCCACTGATAGTAAGCTGCATATTATTACAAGACGCGAGTACATGATTTCGTTTTATTGATCGCTTGATCGATTTATTGTAATTGTTGCTTATAAATAGAAGGCACTAATGTTCGTAAAATAAAAAAGCACAAATTGATCACTAATAACCTAATAAATTTGCATTTCGTATAACAATAAACAAACCTACTATAGTGTCATCTACATCTGACAGTGCTGTACTATTTTGGTGATGTTTATAGTTGTTTTGTTACAAAAATAGTTGCTTATTTGTGAAATTAAATAAGTTTCTTCATTATAAAGCCTATATTACTCTTGATCTTTCGAATACAAGGATAAAACACATTAAACAGTCAGAAAAGTTATAAACAGCTGGCAGGTGTCAGTAAATAGACAACATTTGTCATCAACACTGAAACGTGAAATCCACTAAAAAGTCGCCAAATTGAAATGTTTAAATAATTTTTAACACATTGCAAGAAATGGAATTTATGAACCACATGCTCACAATTATTTTGATATAGTATTATAATCTCTAATAAAAAACGCAGTGTTTGTTATTTTTTAGATAATAAAAACAAACTCGATTACAAAATATTCCAACAACCCATTAATCGCTTTTATTTTATAAATGTCTTTATAATTTTACATTTCATTAATCGCCAATAGACGATCGTAATTAATCAATCAAGTATCAAAAATATATTAAAGCTTTTCCATCAATTCATCCTTACAATCATCAACATCATACCTTTGCATTCATCATTTTACTATTTTATCTCTATACGTTTCTTTTTGAAATATCATTATAAATAAATCTGTTAACAATTTCGTAACTTAACATTGAATTAATTGACTCATTTATAAATTATATTAATTAATTATTATATTTACGGCAATAATGTAGTCATCTCATAATTCTGTCGTCGTTTCTATCGGCGATCGGTCGCCGTAATTAAAACCTATGTGCGAATAATCTTTCTTTTCGCGAAACATAACGTTCTCGTTCGTTGGACTAGCGTTCATCGTGTCCTCCGTCGGTCTATTAGTAACAATAAACGGATATTAGATGATAATTGATTCAACATTAATGCCATTAGAACCTTACTTAGTATACATGTGATTTCGTCCGGACGTATGACTCAAATTCTCCGGTATGTGTTCCTCCAAACTGGAAGCACGTGCTGTCGACTCGCTACTAACGGGACTTTGTTGCCCTGCAAATTAACATTTATGCGTTAATTATTCTTATTGCGGTTCGTATTAGACAGAGATTGCTCACCGTAAATCTTCAAGTGCTTGTCCTTACCAATATAGCTCACGTTATCTAAATTAAACGCGTGATTCTTATTACTAAAATCCAAATGTAGATCGTTGAATTCGTCTTGATCGTCTATTGGAACGCACATTTGAAGCACCTGCGTTTCGTATTCTTTCAGATTCGGCTCGACGTAGACGGTATCGTATCTGGTCGGACTGGCAGGCACTATGTACGACCTTTGTACGTGATCCTTGAATGACTTGTATCTGGACCACGACACGCATATGTATATGATACCGATTATGCCGGAGACGAAGATTATGCAGGCGATGATGATCAACGCGTAGGGAAAGACTTCGTTACTGAACGACGCTATCGTTGCCGTTTTCACTTTGTTAACGACCAACGGCTCGTGTATGTTAAAGGCCGTGTGCTTGATTTGACCAGACACGTCGAATGTGATATTGTCCATCGCCAATTTGTTTAAGATCGTCCTAAAAATAAAATCGAAATGTAATATATATATATATATATATATTTAATGTGCGATTTTATTTATTTCCAAAACGGCCTTCGTTTCAAACTAAAAAATATGTATGCATTAATAACAACAACTTTGTTGCACGTAAACGTATTCAAATGCATTTTCTTTAATCAGATAACGATTATTGAGTTTACAACGTGCTCGCAAGTCAAACAAACCCGAATCATGCCAAAACTAAGTTTAATTTCGCCAATTAAATTATAATTTTAGGCAGTCACCAACTTTTTACGAAGATTTACTTCGCCTCCATTAAATTTTAAACAAATTCCATTTCTTCACTAATTCACAACAAACTTATCATTAGAATAATTATTGGAAAGAATACGGAAATTACGCTTATTGTATGAACTAAAGACTGGTTCGTTTTTCCTGAGCACTTGTTCGATAATGAGCAATTCATTATTTCGTGTGCATTTTAATTACTGGTTATGCGCAATAATGCAATACATTAAAAGGTAGACGATAAACAATTTCCACAAATGAATGTCAACGGAAACAACTAAAAGTGCGTTATGTATAAAATAAATTTTAAAAGAGCCATAAGAAGTTGCTTTGGTCAATTACCTTTGTATAATTGAATGATTCCTATGTAATACGGCATCCGTTTCCGGATCGATTAAATAAAACCAGACATCGGTGGCGGCGTTATCGATTTCCAACGTGCCGTTCGGCCCAAAATATTCCCTCGATTGTAAACGATCGATACCCATGATTAGACCGGTTTGTTCCTCGACAACTTTGGCTATTGTGTCGATTTTCGTCGATACGACGTCCGGTTTAGCGTCGCCGATTACAAGCACGAGTAGATTCGAGTGCGTCACGACGTTGACTATTAGTGGCGCGGTTACCGAATGCGATTCCGTCGAATTCGGATTATCCCTCGCCGTTACCGTTAATCTAAACGGCAGAACGTCGTCGTCGTCGACGTTGTCCAACGTTCGTTTGGTCTTTATTATACCGGAACTCGCGTCGATCTTGAAATACTTCGCGCTATTGTTGCCACTTAAAGAGTACGCTATTTTACCGAATTTACCGCTATCTTTATCTTCGGCCTTAACAAGAATCGAAAGCAATTAGTTGCTAGATAATAATCGACAGTTGTAAAGTTCTTCTTTACCTTCACTTGAGTGACGGTCGTCGATATCGAAGCGCTCCTCGGTACGGCGGCATAGAATTTCTTTAATTGATCGTCCGGAAACGTGAACGTCGGCTCGTTATCGTTAATATCGGCCACGTTAATCGTCACTCGAGTCTTACTGAACTCCTTGTTGATGAATCCTTGCAACGAGACCAACTCAACCTCCAAGCTGTAGCTTTCTTCGGTCTCATAATCCATGCTGTCGTTTAAGTATATGGCACAATTACGATCAGCAGTAGTAACATTGATTATAAATTTCACTAGAAAGCATTAATAAGAAAATTAAATTAATCTAAGCAACAACGTGGGACAAATCATACTCGAATCGTTTCCGTCAATTATCAAACACTTCAACGGGATATTGTCGCCATGCGACTGACTGTTAACTATCGTCAACGTTTTCACCAAGCTTCCGGCCGTCGCGTTCTCCAGTAGCTGTACGCTGTAAGCGGTGTCCGAGAACCGTAATCCGACCTCCGGAGCCACCGTGGCCACGTGCTGCACGAACACGTCCAACGTGATGACAGACGATAGTTGCGGCACGCCCAGATCGTAAGCCCTCACGTCCACCTGATATTCGGTGTCGATCTCCTTCTTCAGATCGTTGGTCACTTTCAACGCACCGGTATCGGGATCGATTTGGAAGTATTTCGACGCTTTGCCGCGACCGATCAGCTCGTAACGCACCTTGTTGCCCGGTGCCGAACCATCGGAATCTGTTGCCACAAGTGTGGTGACAGTCGTGCCGATCGTCACGTCGTCGTCCAACGTTATCGGATGCGAGACGACGGTGAATACGGGCGGTATATCGTTGCGATCCTCAACGTTTATGATCACTTTCGTCGTGCTTCCGTTACCATTAGACATGTTCTCCAATGTTCCAATTATAAGCACGTGTTGATTTTCTTTCTCGTAATCCAACGCTCTTGTCGTATAAATGGCACCGCTCTTCTCGTCAATACGAAACAAATCTGTCGGTCCTTGATGGATGACGTACGTGATTTTCTTCACCGTGTCCGGATCGTAGGCCTAATAAAACAATATACAGAATAACTCGATACAATCGAAAAATGTTCAAAATTTTACCATAACATCGGTAACAAAATGATCAGGCATATTTTCAGGCACGGAAGCACTGTATTCAGGTATGCTGAACATCGGCAATTCGTCTTCGACATCTAAGACTTCTATGGATACGGTCGCGGTGGCGATCCGTGGATCGGGAGCACCGTCTTTTGCCGTCACGACAAACTGATATCTGTTCTGCATTTCATAATCCAACGGTCTAATCGTGCGTATCTCGCCGGTCTCGTTGTCAACGCTGAACGGCAAATCGGGCGGTACGAAGTAAGAAACGAGAGCGTTAACATCTTCGTCGGCATCGGTGGCGTGTACGAATCCAACGGAGGTCTCGTTCGCGCCCTCCTCCACACTGAATCGGTACACGTCTTTGGTAAATTCGGGATTCTTGTCGTTGACGTCCGTCACTTTTATGTTTACCGTTGCCGTACTATAGAGCTTTCCGTTATCTTCTGCTTTAATCGTCTAAAAATGAAAACGTGTGCTAAACGTCTATTCATTGATTAACACTTTGATGCGTTACCAATTGGTATCTGTTCAAATCCTCCCTGTCCAGTTTCCTTATAACCGTTATTATGCCTGTCTTCGATCCAATAGCGAATTGCCTTAAATCGTTTCCTTTTGTAATGGCGTACGTTACCGGATCATCCTCCGGATCTACGGCCTACAACAGTTTAACATTAGAGAAAGCAACAAATCGATTTTAAATCTCGAACATACAGTCACTGTGGCCACCGTCGAATTGATGGTGGCCCCTTCGCTCACTTCGATGTCGTAAGCGTTCTGCTCGAAGACGGGACTCTGCGTGTTCGGCCCCGGACTGACCGTCACCTCGACGATTGCCTGATTATAAAGACCGCCTCTGTCGCTCGCCTGCACGGTCAAACTGTACTGTTCGCCCGCGTTCAATTTGCCCATCGTTTCAATCGTGCCGCTCTTCGAATTGATTATGAACTTGTTCATGCCGTTGTTAGACACGTGATAGAGCGAGTAAGTGATCAACGCGTTGTCGCCCTCGTCGTTATCAGTCGCTTGTACGGTTAGCACCTTACGTCTAACGTCGCCGGCCGGTACGGTTACCGGCGCGATCATCGGTAGAACGGGCGCGTTATCGTTCACGTCCCTCAAGTTTACCGTGACAGAAATCGGCGCGCTTGCCGCGATGCCGTTCTTTTCGCGCGCGACGATCTGAAACCGGAACTTGCCCGGATTCGGCGGGTCGCGGTCCAGATTGTTATCGTTGACAATCAAACTGCCCGTCTTGTCGATTGCGAAATATGGCGTCGTCAATTCGTACGTGTATTGCGGCTTCGGATCGTTCGGTCCCTAAAAAAAAAGGAAAATCATTCCATTTACTGTAACGTTATTTAACGAAGAATTAATTGCCAACTAACAAAATCTTTATCGGCGACGTCGACGACAAGGGGTTTACCGCTAGGTTCTACCACTTCCGTGCCGATGGGCGAATTCTCGTCGACGTATCCCTCTGACGAGGAGATGTGCAGTTCGGGAGGATTCGCATCGACAGGTTTCACGGTGATCGTTAGCTTCGCGGTGACGGAACGTTTCGCCTCCGACACCTCTTGTGCTTTCAGTATGATGTTGAACATCTTCGTCGTCGACGTATCTACTGCTTTTATCTGGTGAATGGTGCCGGTCGTCGGATCGATCTTGAAATAATCCTCGTACGTGGCAGGCGAACCGCTGACGAACGAGTACCGGATCGGCGAATTGATCGTGTCCATATCGACCGCTTGTATTTTATCCGGCGTCACGTTCAAGATGCCATGCAGAATACCGCTGGAAACCTGTATGAAATTGTTCGTGCGGACGTTAATGAACGAATTTTTTATCAACAAACTAACCGAAGCCATGTATTCCGGATTGATGCAGGCCCCGTCTAATAGCATGCATCCCTTATAGATGAAAGAGGGATTTTGATCGTCGTCGTCTAAAATGTTTACCGTTAGCGTCGTCGTCGAGGAGAGACGTTGCGATTCGTTTCTGGCGCGGTCCTGCAAAGTAAGAATAATTTAGATGGACAGAGATTAAAACGATCGAATAGCATTGTATACGTACGGTAGCAACAATCGTGATCTTATACTTTTGCGTCTTCTCGAAGTCCAGCGTCTTGTTGACGGTCACTTGTCCCTGATGGGGTAAATTTATGGCAAAGAAACCGTAACCGTCCGCAATGACGCTGCTACCGTCCCGGTCGTAATAATTCTCCGTTCCCGGAACAATTGAGTACTCGACTAGGCCGTTAACGCCGGAATCTTTGTCTTTGGCTAAGATATTTTGAAATATCGTCGTACCAATCGGTGTGAGCTAAAACGAAGAATAGAAAAGACGAGAATTGAAAGGATGAAGAAATATAATTAAATGGTCACCTCAGATATGCTGGTCTCGTATGGCGCATTAACAAAATCTGGTGCATTGTCGTTTATATCGGTCAGTCTTACAATCACAGGATACGTTTTCGTCTTGTGCGTTTCCTTAACGGTACAAGTCACCTGAAGATTAAATACGAAATAAATTAATAAACAAAAGGAAATTATATAATTAATAAATAGTCATTTGTTATGGAATGAATGAAATGAAAGTGACCGGGTGTTTTACGATATTACAGAAGACGTTTTTGTCGCAATAATTAGGAGTAATATATAGCTTTTTTTTACGAGAACGTGAAAGTAAGAAATTAATATCGTCGAGTATGTAAAAGTTACGTAGAAAACTCTAATAATCATAATTGTTGGCTGTTGTTGTGGAATCATCTTTCCGTTAATAATTACTGCACGTACGAAAAGAATAATAATAAAACAAATCTGGGCAATTGACCTCTATCTGTTTGTTTACAATCCCATTATTTCCAACATCACAATGGAAAGCATTGAACGTTTTGATACAATTTAAAAGATTGTCTCCAGTTTTCAATTCACATAAGCAAGAAATGTTTCCGGTCGCGCTACGTTCCGGTATCTCTCGTTCTATTTTATACCTGTTCTGTGACCATTTACATTTTTTCGAAGCAATAATTCATTCGTGTCCGGACAAATTAATTTTTACTACCGCAACAAGTACTACTACTACTAGCCATAGTACGGTCTCACCATTGTTGTTTGAGTAAATGTTGAATGAAAAATAACTGAACTGTAAAATGGACCTTCCTTTTAAATGATGCACCAATTTTAAAGCTGCTGCTAATCCTTAATTCACTTGAAATTAATGAATACCTCGAAATACGTACCAAAGATATTATGCCTGTAAGCTTTATTAGTTTCGCTTTATTAATATAATAATAAATTATGATTATTAGCTTCTATTTGCAACGAACATTTAATTAAAAAATAAATTTAGTAACTTCAAATATTTGTGAACAATATTAAACGTCAAAACAATAATATTATCAGGGTGAATATAGCGCCAAAAATTTCAACTAACAATTGATAATGCAGAAAACTACATATTGCTGAACAAAATGAAATAATTTCAAAGTGATATATATATATATTTCAATTTTAAGACTTACTTGAAAAACAATGTGCGACAAATTCTCCTCGTCCCTATCCAGCGGCGTCAGCAATTGTAATTTCTTGCCGTTCAAGAAAAATATCGGCGATCCTTTCGGGAAGATGAGATCCAGAAAGACGTCCACGTTGGGTTCGCCAGTTATCGGTAATTCGCGGGGTTTAGTCTCTTGACTTACGGCTAGAAAGGAAGGAAATGATGATGACTAGCGTTCGATTTTGTAAATATAATTATTGTTGTAGGTGCAAATTGCTGCTTACATGAACCTCGACTTTCCTCCAGGTCCAATATGATGTTGGTTTTTCCATTCTCCACTTCGCACAGCCCTACACAAAGTAAGAAAATGAGAATCCAATAAGACTATAATACGCATCGAATCGATAATAGCAATGTAATTAATTAGGAAATTAATTAAGATAATGTACTACTGTTCCATTGTGAGTACTAAGCAAAGTTTGTTATTATAGTTTATTCTTTTGTAGATGTCATCGTCGCAGAGTGGCATGTAGTCAAAAGGACTATTGATAAAATAAGAATAAACGTGTCTAACAATAAGTGAGAATGAATAGATTCGAGAGCGCGAGTACATCGCGGCAATTGTGGAACTTCGTATTGTTTCCATTGCCTATAAAGAGGCATAACGACAACGAGAGATGTTACGTGAAGACGTGCATATTAATAATATTGCTCGTCGCGTACGCCGTGTTAATCGTCGTCTGCGCCACGACACATTCGTACACGACGCGATACAAATCGGCCATCATCACTTTTTTCACCGGTTTCAATTTGATAATGTTGAAATTACTAATGCTCGTCATCATGTTGAACGGCACGTTCCGTTGGCGAACGATGATCGAGGTGAAAGAGGGCATCGAAACGGTGGACGACTACGTGTTGCGGATGAAGAAATCGATCGAATTGCACGAAAACGATCGACAACTGCGGACGGCAACGATCGTTTTGTTCCTGTTGCGTAACTCTTTCATCTCACATAGATTTAACCGTTTATATTGACGTCGATTCCATATTTTTAGTATTCTTCGGGTACTTCGTCGTCGTGGAACTCGTCATTGCGCCCATATACGGTTTCACCTCGTATTTCCACACGTTCGAGTACGTGCTGCCGATTATTACGTTCACTTACATGACGCTCCAATACTTCGTGTGCCATCGCTTGATCGCGAATCGATTCGCCGCGTTGAATTCGATTCTCATCGAGAGCGACTCGTTGACGACGAGGAATCGATCGAGTAACGCAACGATTTATAAGTGGGATACGTACGTGGAAAATGTCATGGACGTGCACGATCACTTGTCGGCGCTGATTAGAAAGTTGAACGATTATTATGGCACGCAATTAGTAATCGCTTTTCCCCTATTATGCACGCTCATCATCGTCAGCGGTTATATGGCGATCTATTCGTTGGCGTTGATCTTTAACGATCGAATCATTTACGTCGTCTATCCCGGTTACAAATTGATCACGTTATATGTTGGCAAACTGATATTGCTGGTCAGTAGCAGTGAACACATTTGCGAACAGGTAGATTCTGAATGGGGGCGAAGGAAGTAGCTTGATTGAACGCTTTGTTTTTTAGGCAAACAACGCCAAATATCTGTTGCACACGATTCGTGTGGATCCTGGCAATGTGGCGGTTAGGAATATGGTGAGAAATTCTCTTCTTTTCTTGCGTGTGCAGTCTTGTAAGACTTCCATCGACGAACCCCTCATGTAAAAAGTTGTATTTTGTAATTTTTCTTTTTCCTTCTTGTTCCAGATAATTTCTTGCGGTCTGCAATTGGCACACGATACCTTGCAGATAACGGCATGTAGATTATTCACTATAAATTTCAGTTTATTATTTTCCGTAAGTATTTCCTTTACATTTCTGATATTTAATGCGTACTGAATTTGCACATACAGGACGTTCGTTAAATGATTGTCGATTCGAATTGAAGCGTACGAAAATTTCGCTCGAGTTTCGCAGAATTCAAACTTAACGTGTATTGCCAATTTAATAATGAACTGGCGTTTCTTTTTAACTACGAGAATCAGAATTCATCACGTCCTGTAACAATCGATTGCACTCGGTCCGTTTCATCTCTCTGTAAATGAAACGTTACTTTTCGCTCGCAATGAAATGCATTTTTAATTCATACATTTTCTTTTTCTGGTTTTACAGATATGCACCGGCGTCACGACATATTTGCTCATAATGTTACAATTCGACATCGAGGCACAAATGTTCAAGTTACTCAACAATAACAACAGTTATACCAGCGAGTATTTGAATAAGACAAATGTTAATTAGATGTTGGAATTATCCGCGAAGAATTGGAAGGAAAATAAACCATTGGATAACTCTGGAATTAATTATTAAAGAGGAACGAGTTTCTCCGGGATCTGATGGAATTTGATCGGAGACAATACGAATGGGTCGATATTATTACACGATTTCCTCCAACTTCTCGTATTCGAAACACGTGTCTTTACCTAATGAGTACCGTTCACGTTTCTGCTTTTTAATGAATGCAAAAATTCTAATAATTTTTTCTTCTCTCCGCTTTACGATTCGCCACAACGAAATTATTCATACGGGAGCAAAGAAAATGAATAAACAAGAATAAATATTAATAATGTGAGATTACGTTTAAATAATGAACAGTTATTATTTAAATAAAGTAAGCGAAAGAGAAAAATTGTTTTATTCCTGTAAACGTTTTATCTTAACTAAACTGAACATACCTGCTTCTGCTATTGAAATTGCCAGTCCACAGATGTAAAGGAAACAGGATAACCAAACGAACGAGGCAGCCATTCAGTCTAATCTGAAACCGAAAATATGGATAAGGGTTCGTTCCCTTTTTTTTCGCAAATCAAACTGGATTAAGCCTTACGGAATCCATTCGAATGGATTTTGTTAACGTTTCACGATAGAATAGGTGAAAGTATTGCATTGAGAGGTAATTAAATTCAAATCGGTCAATTTGATAATTTCTTGCTATTATATTGTGGAGCACGAGAAGGAGAGTTTCCAGAAAGAAAAGTGAAAGAGCGACCAACGAACCGTAACTTTAAAGAAGTTTAAAGAATGCCCCTATTTCAAGCCAATTTACGTTGCAAAATCCATTTGATTTGGAATTCCTAATACGAAATTAATCGATTTCAAAAATCTATAATCTATAAAAATGTCAAATTTGAAGACAAAAAATTAATGAATCTCAATGCGTCTTATGGAAATGCAAAATCGACGTCTAAGAACAAATTTCTCGCCGTTTCGTTCGATTGAAATCTCGCATTACTGTGGCGAATTAATTTCTTGTTAAACCTGTTATTGTTTTTGCCTTTTCGTTATTGAACGTCTATTTGAAACGTTAATTAATGCGACAAGATCGTTAAAGAAATTGGCAAAAATGAGAGAAAGTTGTTCGAGTGCACTTAAACGTAGTGCAAAAACGGTGTTCGATTGTTCGTTCGTTGGCGAAGAAAGTGGTTCGAAATGAAATTGCATTGCGAATTGTTTATTGTATTAGATTGTTTATTATTAATTCGATTAGAAAACAAAACGCTAATTTTGAAAAGAGCGTTTTCAGCATTTGAATGAGAGTCTTTCCATTATTAATTGTTCAAATTTAATTAATTCCACTTCCTGACTGTTACGATGCCACTTTCGCGTATTGTTTGTTCATAAAAGAAGATTTCGCGATGTTGTAAAAAGATCTCGCATGATAGTTTCAATTAAGATGCGTCCGTATTAAAATGGAAAGAGGTGGCGATTAATTAATTACCTCTAATTACTGTTTGCCTATCGTTAATCAAAAACAAGAAACGTCGATGGATTAATGAGGTTGCCACACACATGCAGAAAATTGCATGCACTATGCAATCATATTTATGAATAGTAACAAGTGTCGCAAATTAATGGATAGCAATTATTAAAATTACGATGCCGCTGATTGATGATGATGATAGTATCGTGATTTCGCGTCAATTGTTTTGTTTATTAATCGAAGCTGCGAATTGGTCAATTTACTCATCAACATTAATAAAATCAGGCGATGGCGCCTATGAAAATCCTTATCAATTGTCGTTTACGACTGACTATCTTCGAGATCATTGGTAATTTTAAGCAACATTACCTTGACAAACTAATTGAAACTTTCAACAGCGATTGGGACACGTATACGTTATACAGGGCAGACAATAAAGATCGATTTAAAATTCCAACCACTTCCTATGTGAAGGTAAAATTAATTATCCTTGATCGCCTACCCAAAAACCAACTTCCTCGTTAAAAAAAAACTGAATTAATTAAGTCGTACTGAAACGTGCAGCTTCTTGCAATTATTAGTTACATAACATTGAATTTGAAGTAACGACAACAAAAAAGTGCAAACTAATCGAAAGAGCATAATTAAATTAGGCAATACCTATTACGAATTCAGTTGATTAACAACGAATGGGTCGGTCAGCAAGTCGTCGATAGACGGGAAGGCAAATTATAAACGCTCAGCTATTTAAAAGTCAAGTTTGACACCGTTTTTAATCGGCTAAAACTAACGCTAAAACTTACGCAAACACACGCGGCGTCTATTTGGTAAGAAGCTAACTGTAAACGATTATCTTCGATTCTTCGCTATCGTCACCTCTGGTCTATTCCTTTTTCTCGGCTTGTTTCCACATGACGAAGAAGAAAAACTCGATCGTTACTTGTCGATGCGACCAACGACTAAAAACGCATTTAATTACGCGACAACTTTCATTTTTCCAACGCAAACAAGAGCAGGAAACCCGAACGATTGTTATCATCGTGCAGCAAATTACGAGGTGTAACAAATGAAAGAGCGTGCTCGTAGTAAATCGTGCGAAAATTGGTCACATTCGCTGATTTGGTCGAATCCGTTTGCTAATAAAGCGAAACGACTGTAAAAGACTGGTAAAGTTCAAGGTACCAGAAGTATATCGATCGAGCGCACAAAATGTTAATTTACATGTTAATTAAACGTCGATTTTTCCTTTTTTAAAAATTGTTAATCGATTAAACTCGAGCGTATTTAATTACAAGTTGCTTAAGATGAGCGCAAGAACAACTTTGTGTTGCGAAACGTATCGTGGACGGAAACCGGAATTTCTCGTAGCGTAAATTGCCGCAGAAGGTGCCCAGCAAATCACGCGGAGGAAATGATTAAGGCAATAATTAATCCGTTTCGTTACCATTCTCACGGTACAACAGCGTTCGTCTCGTCATTGTTCTTTTGATACCGAAATTAATTATCGTCAGCTCGTCGTACGTTAAAGTGTGTGGAAAGAGCGGTGTGAGATTTGGCCCGTAGGTGTCGAGCCAACACAGAAACACATTTGCGTTGCGTTGGAAGGCAACAGGTTTCCTTTGGCCACGATTCGAAACCGTTTCTTTTACGACCGTCGACAACGTTGCCGTTCAACGAATTCTATTGTTCCATCGCCGATTTGCTGATCGATGACGAAGGCAATCGTCAGCGAACGATGCTAAAAATATTCGTTAATCATTTGTGTTATTATAGCCAATTATGCAATTAACATTCCGATGGAAGAAACTTTTCGCGTTTCGGTTAATGTTATTCAAGCGCATTCCGATACTTTCACAAAAGATCCTTGCATAATGTCAGGGAATAAATCGTTTCCCCCTCGTTTTTTTTTTGTTCGTTCGCAAGAGCTTCGTTCCTTCTTCTCCTCCGCCTCGCCACTCGTTCTTGCATATTTTCCATTATAACAATGGACAATAATGCATAATGATAAATGGAGCATGGTTGCTGCGAGAGTTGAGAGTTGCTGTTAAAGAGAAAGAATTGCGAAACGTTATTAGCATAAATTCTTAAATTGGATACGCGAAATTACGTAAACTCTTCTTCTGCGATGGAATCGGATCCGAACGGAAAGAAGGGCAAGAGTACAAACCGAATAAGAGACCAATCAAAGAGAGAGAGAGAGGCGAAGAAAAAATGAGTTCAAAATATCAATGACACCGTTCTCCACTTACCTTTCTTAAATAATAAACACTTAAATTACTTCGATCGAATCGGGGAATTGTTCGTTAATTTCGCGACAATATGCAACAAACTAGGAATCGCAATCATTTGTCCATATTGCTTAAACTTTGTCTTTACACGAATGGTAACACCATCGAGTACACCATCGACTTATTATTCCATTAACACTCCAAGTTCTTTTCATAATAAACAAATTCTTATCCTTAGTAACTGTTGTCTCGTGAAATTAATCGCACGAAAATCCGTAAAATCCGGTTTTTAGCACAAAATCCATCATCGCACTTCGCGAATCGTCCAGCGCGCAATGATAAACGCCGATTCCCATACACTACGAGAAGAATTAAAATCATCCAGCAGCAGCAGCCAACACAAACCGCACCTGCTTTTCACCTCAATTATCCTTTTGCCTTCGATAGAAAACCGTACGCAAAGGACAAGCGACAACCCACTGTTATTCGGAAAGAAACATCGCACAATATTCTCGTGTGTCTCTCACTTTTTTACGACTAAACGCGAAAATTCTACGTTTCTCGATATCATTAGCTAATGAGCAACACACACACACATACACAGGTAACTAGCGGTTCTTCGTTAACACACATTGACCCGATACGAAACGAAAATTAAAGTACAGGTAAAAACGAGCGAGCGAGCGAGGTGGAGGTAAAAGTAGACAAGATAGCAATCGAGAGGCAAGAAATAAATTCGAACTTTCGAACGTTTACCTGCGGACAGTAATAACGCGTCGTCGAGCAGGTTGCATACACCGGATTTCACGGGCCTCACCGGAAAACGAAAGATTCCCCGCCGCGTTATCACGCGGTGAATCGAGAACGTCTCTTTGGTTGCCTAAGAGTAACTTTTTCGCCTTTCGAAATCCAAAAGCAAATCCAATTCGTCAACGCAAATTGCGGAAAGGTTTGCCCTCCTCATCAACGGTTCTTAACATCACAATCTGGCCAACAAGAAACTGCTTGATCGTTGAAAAAACAACGTGGAAGATTGATCTGGAAGACCACCGATCACGGAGCGACATCGCATAATCAACGTGCCAAATTTCGCTTTCCTCTTCTGCGGCCGTAACTTTTGCAGACGGCAGTAATTGCGGGGCCAAACGGCGTCTAACTTTTCCCTCGGACAAGAACGGCGAGTAGGATTAAAAGCGAAGACGATTTTTTCCTCCTCTTCTCGTTTCTTGCACGTTAATTTAACGAAATTGCCTCAAATTAGATTTAATCGTTCCCAACTTTACCCGCATTTTAATTTCGTTTTTCTCCTTTTTCGTTCGAATTCTCGTCGAGTGAATGACGCCGTTCGACTTTTTCCTCTCGTTTCGTTAACCATCGACCGAAGGAAACCAATCGAACCGTTTACCGGGCAACTTCTTTCACGAGACCGTCTTTACATGACCTACCACCAGCGAGAACGGCAACAAAGGCAACATAATAGCAGCAGCAACAACAAAGAACTAATTATATCGTGCGAGTGTGTGTGTACGGCTATGCATGTTGTGCACGTGAAGGAAAACGAAAAAATCGCTCTTGAAATTCGTTACCGTATGGTGGAATTGTTGTCTGCTGGGTCCGCACATCTCTCATTTAGTTGTCAAGCGTTCGTCAAACGATCCCCTATAATTTCGACTGCGAAGGGACGAGGAATACAAAATAAAAAAGCGAAGACGAAGACGAAAATTAAAATCGAGCCGAACGAAAGCGGGACAATTTAACTTCGATGGAAATATAAGCGAACTAATAAAAGAACAACAACAACAAAAAAACGCAATCGAAATGGACCGAAGCAGACGGTTTATATCCATCGAGCGTTTAAAGGCCCACTTTTCCTCGCCTTTCGGTCTCCGGGAATTTGGTGGAAATTACAAAGGGAATTGGCGCCGCATTATCGAATTAAATTATTATGCCCATTACGTGTATATGCGGCAATAATGATGGAGCAATTCGATTCGGAGTCGATGATGAGGATTCGTTTTTACGAGACAAAAAAAGATTGTTTGCGATGGAATACAATGGATCGATTGATAAGCGCGAGCATTCCAATAAAAGCGATATCAACTGCATTGACGTTAATTAGAGTGCAAGAGCCAATTAATTAATCGAAGGTCTCAACGTCAGGGTCAGATTTATTTTTAATGCGAATAACAACAGACTCGTTTACAATTAAAAAAAAAGCGTGCCGTTTTTGCGATTGGCCCACGAATGAATTTCGATCGTGCAAAATCCCAACGTTGGCCCTCGAAGTGACAAGATGTTAATCTTAAGCGGTACATTGATCCGCTTCGCGGCGTTCAAGGCGAGTCAACACCCCTCGCATCAGGTTATCGCGGCCGATTTCCCAATCAATCAGCGGCAGAAATAATCGCGAATCGTTTCAGTCGTTCCGGCGAAGACGCGCCGACAAGATGCTCGCAAAACTCGCGACCATCGCGCTCCTCTTGCCGCACGTGTTCTGCGATCCGCACGATTGCGACCTGGACGCGTTCCCGCCCGTCATCAAACTGACGCACTACCGCACGCACCGCGACCTGGACGCGTCGAACGGCACCGACGTGCGGACGAGCGTCGGCAACTTGTCCGCGTACCGCGACAACTTCAACGTGTTCGTCTACGGCACGCCGCTCGGTCGCATATGTAACGCGTTCGTGCGCCAGCTGGCCGGCGTCGACGAGCTCGAGTTCCAGGACGTCGGCCCGCTGACGGTGCAGCCGTACGCGTTCCGCGCGATCGACGACCTGCGAACGGTGACGATCTACTACAGCGCGATCGCGAACGTGTCGTCGCGCGCGTTCAGCAACTCGTCGATCGTCACGCTGCGCATCGAGTCGAACCGCATCGAGTGGCTGGCCGGCGACGCGTTCGACGACATGCCGTACCTCGAGGCGGTCAATCTGAACGAGAACAATTTGCTGCGCGTCGACGCGCGCTGGTTCCGCGACTGTCCGCGCCTCAGTCTCGTCGACCTGTCGTCGAACGGGATCGCGCGGTTGACGCGCGGCGCCTTCCGCAACTTGGAGTCCGCGCGGACTTGCCGCGTCGGCGAGAACAAGATCGATTGTCCGCAGATCGTGCTGGCGGCGAACGCGATCGAGACGATCGACGAGGGCGCGTTCGACGGGCTGGAGTTCGTCGGGCACCTGGTGCTGGAGGGCAACCGCATCAAGCACTTGCCGAACGTGTTCGACAACAGCAGCGTGAACTACTTGAACTTGAAGGCGAACCTGATCGAGTGCCTGGACGACGACGTGCTCTTCTCGTTCGTCGACATGGGCGCCGTCTACTTGCAGGCGAACCGCATCGAGACGCGTTGCGCCCGCGTCATCGGCGAGTTCAACGACAAGCACGACGTCTCCATCTTCTTGTAAACGGTTTCACATTCATTCTGTACGAAGTAATCTTTCGCATAATAAATTCTGTAACACCTTCAACTTCCAGTCCTTTAACCGTTCACGAACATTGCGAAGATTTAACACCGAATTCGACAGGTAACGCAAAGCAATTGCAAAGAGGTCGCTGATTGACGGCGGCGATAGTGCGAGCGAAATCTGTCGTCCGCGCGTTGGATGCCTTAACATCGACGCTCTTCGGCTGATTAATCGAATCGTGCGTGTAATTTATTACGAGTAAAAGAGCGAAGAGAGTTTTATTGACGCCGGACATGCAATTGACGCCCAAACTTCTTCGGCCACAGTTTTATTCTTCAGACTCGAAGCACCATCATTGTCGCCGCACTCCCGGACGCTCCTCTTGAAGACGTCCTACGACCTACGCCGCTTCCTTTCGGTTAATTATTTCGTCGTTTGTTGTAAGTGGGTTAATTCGGATGTCGTATGCGTGTTACTTTGCGAATTGAAACGGCATCGGCACGGATGAAAAGGAAGAAGAAGGAACGACGAAAGAGTCCCATTTCGTTTACGTGTTGCACGCAATTGGGCGAGGACACGTCGGATCTGCGGACGCGGCTTTAAGTAGAACGCTATTTGGACACCTTCTGGTCGGAGGCAGGAGTCCGCTGGATGGTTTCGCTCGCCAAAATTAATTCGCCACTCGTTTGGTTAAGACATGTCGTTTAGCAGAAGAGGTGCTCAAGACTTAAGTTGGAGTCGGTTCATGTGGTTTGATTTTCTCGTTGGTGATGGTTTGTTATTGATGATGGCAACAAGTGCAAGAGTGTTTATGTGAAAGTTGACGGTTTGGTGATGACGGGGTGTCTTTGATTGTTGGTACGTTCGAGTGGATTTTTGTTACGTTTATTCTTGGAAATAATTGAACGGAGTGCAATTATGTGGAGGAAAAAATAATCCGCTGTTGATGTTATTGTTTTTCTCGTGCGGTTAGTTCTTTTTTTCGCTTTTCGCCGTTGCTTTTTGCTCGTTCCAAAATGGCTTCCCGTATAATTTTCAATATATAATAAGGATAATTTTCAAATATGGTCGTCCGGTTATTATTGTGCCGACTCCGGGCCCCGTATTGGCTCGTCGCTTATGTACAACAAAGGTCTGGCACCGCCTCGACTCTTTCTTTCTCTTTCGACCATCCGACGTACCTAAACGTTACACCGACTGAATGGGAAAAAAAGGAAAAAGGAACTTTTATAACAGAGAATAATAATGATTGTTTTTGTTGTTAAAATAAAATTCCCCCAACAAAAAGAACAGAAGAGAAAAGAAGCAAAAAACACAGCGTAAAATCCATCAACAGCAACCGACAAGAACAGAGAACAACAGAATCCCGGCGACGCTTAAAAAGGGAAACAGGGTGTAGTCCGGAAGAAGAACAAAAAAAAACAACGACAACAATGCAATTACTTTCCTATTATTCAAGTCTTTTTCTCTTTCTGTGCAATTTAATGCGAAAATTCTGAAACGTTGCACCGGAAAATTGGTGGCAAAGCGAGATAGGGATCGCTAATTTCGAACGAAGCCAATCTTCCAGTTTCGCTTATCTCGAATCGATCGACTTCAAACCAAATTGCGAGCACGTATTTCGCGAGATAATTGCCTGCAGTTGAACGTTATCAACAATTGCAAAACTGCAACTAAGAGGGCACGTCAAAAGAAAAGAAAATCTCTTGTAGAAGTCAAACAAACTTCCAATGGATCAGTTTCAGACTTAATTTGCCTTTTTTGGGGTGCAAAACAAAAGAAAAGATTCCTGACGATTGCCGAAAGTGTTATACGCAGCAAAAGAAACCTTAATTAAATTTGCATACGTTCGTGTGTCTTTCGACGTCGTTAGCCAAATTAAACTTCTTGTCCTTAATAAGGTAAAACGTAATTATTCGCAATTATTAATATTAAAAGGACGCAAAGAATAAGACGACAAACGTTCGGCAAATTAACAAACGTAACAACCTCCTTTATACATTGTTTATCTCTTTCGTGAATCGTTGAGGCGACATTCATTAAGGCCTTCTTACACGGGAGGACTCATTTTCCTTTTCCAATTTTAATAAATTAATTTACCGGATTAAATGGATCTGTATAACGAAGCCAAAAAGAAGAAGAAGCGAATCGATATTCTTCGGTGTCCCCTTTTCTTTTCACTTTAAAACGCATTTAACCAATATTTAATCATCGCGAATGGGACGAAACATAAGCAGATGTTATGTTAAATTACGTTTCGCGAACGAATGCGAGCGTCTTCGTTAAGGAAGTGACATAATTATTGAAATTAATTTATATTTAATATTATTACCATCGATGTTTGTTATTCCGGCCGAGTGCAATTACTTTTTCTTCGAGGTTCTTCGTCATTCTGAAGAAGGCCCCGAGAGAAGCTGGATTGAATTAATTACTTACGCGATTAATCCCTATCGATTGTTTGCGCGATTTCGATTTGATTAATTCGAATTAAGTAACCCTCGAGTGCGATACGAACGTAATGATATTAATAAATTCAATTTATTCGCTAATTTATAATTCAATCTGCGCGCTCTTTATTGGCGTCGTTACGCGTTCTTTTCTCGCTCAGATTTATAACGACTCATTTAATTATCAATTAATCTAAATTAATTGATCGAAGCGAAGAATTAAGACATCCGATGGAAGTCGTTAATATTAACACGCTTCGTAATTAATTTGCGTCTAATTGATTTATTAATTTTAATGCAAAACGAGCAATATAATGAATAGATTAATTGATGCAAATTTGCAAAAGGCAAATTGTTTTCGAAGAAACAACGACACCTTTTTACGTTCTGTTAGAGGAAGAGATAAGAAACGCTTCACTCGCATACATTTCGGCAAAGTTCTCTTCGCCAATTCATCTTGCCTCGTGCATTTTCTTTTTGTTGTTACCTGATGATATTGCTTCCTCGCTTTTAATTTGTTTAATTATTTCAGATGGAAAAAAGTCGATTCGAAGAAGTCGCGACAATTAAGTTAATTATCGCGTTAATTGACGCAACATTAAAATAATAATAAGTGTTTATGGTGTATTTACACCATGATATTCCTCTTTTGCATTATTGCATATCTAATTGTTATTAACATACGCACAATGTTTCTTGTTGTCCCTCATTCCGCACTTCGTCCACATCGATGCCATTGTCATTATTTATTGTCGTTGCCATTATAATTACTTTGTCCGTTGTTTAATAAAGAGCATGAAATGGTACTTTGTACTTATGACACGTGTATTTTGCATAATAATAATTACTCTTATCATATGCGAATGCAGCAAAAAATATTACTATTAAAACGCAGGGAGGAAAAGAGAAGAACCAATTGCGACCCTCATTAAAAACTGGATTTGCTAATTATTATTATATTCGGCGTCGGTTGCAATTAATAAATATCGTTGCGTCTCTCATTATTTTATTTATTTCTCTCATCATCACGTTCCCCGCACACAGATGGTCCCCTTGAACACGCACCATTTGAATATTTGGGCGACGATGATCGCGAAATATCGGACAAAAAGTTAGATTAAGTTTATTGGAGTTTTAGCAATTAATTTGCAAAATTAGCGAGTAAGAGGCAACGAAAAGAGGCGAAGCTGACGGAGAAAAAAAGGCGACGAGCAGGTGGCTCTCGCTGCGAGTATTTAAACGCTCCTCTTTTATTTTATTAATTATATAATTTTTTCCGTATCAATAATAATTATTAACCGAAATGAGAAATTCGTTAATGATTTTGCGTTTTGTTGCGTTTTTTTCCTGCCGTCGAAATTCGCTCGTGAAGTTTGTAAAGCAAAAAAGAACGAATCGACTTACTTACATAATGATATTGTGTTTAATGCCTTAAAAAAAAAGGTTTCGTTCGCATTAATTCCTTCAATGCAACTCTCGTTATTCTTATTATTCTCGTTCATTTTACCCTCGCATTTCGCATAAAATTTATATATTTTTGCTTAATTATAATATCTTTATTAATATTAATTTCAGATAAGATCGCTTATGAAACGACGAATGCATTTTATAATTCCTTAGATGTACATTTTTTATTTATTGCCATTATAAAGCGAAAAAGGTTATTAAAATATTATTAATAAATATTTAAAGGATAATATTTTAATATACAAACACTTAATTAACTCGTTTCTTTTTCGGACGATTGTTGCATCCGAAAAAGAGAAAAATTGCCCGATCTATTTTCGTCATTTAATAATAATTAATTAGCGACGTTCGCGATTATCTTATCCGGGATGATTGCCAATAATAAGGAGAGATAACGGGGCGAAATCCTATTAAAAGTTTGCGAAAACCTATAAATTTCACAATCCCTCGGCAAATCGATCCGTTCGAAGCGTTTCTCCTTCGCATTCATTTGCAATTATAATAATAACGATTATAAACGTTTTATGCGACGTTAATCGAACGAGATTTTTTGCCCACAGCAAAAAAAAACGAACGCTTAAATTTCCACAAAACGTTATCGATAACAGGCGCAAATAGGAAATGAAAACTGGCTGGAAAATGTCAAGGCTTTTGCTGTATTTCTTTCTCGATATTGATTTCGAACAACAACAACGAGGTAAGTGAAGTGGCTTGTTGAATTGGAAAGAAGTTCAATTAGATGACGATTAAAATTGCTAAAACAATAAGTTTGCAAATCATCATCATCATCGTTCCACTTATTGTGCGTCCGATTGTTTAGCATTATGCGCTATTATGATTAGTAAATTGCATATGATATAATGCATAATTTATTGCAATTCTATGGACAAAAAGCAAATTGTACGGCTGGAAAAAAAATGGTAGAGATGTAATTATATTTGCATAGAGTTGCAATTATCCTTCGTTTCCATATAAATAAACGTAAAAATATTTTCCTTGCGATCGTTATTATTTGCAAACAAATATGGACGAACCTATTGAAAATGGAAAACAAAATTTTCCAACTCCAATTAATCGTTTGCGTTTTACAAGGGGACGTAATTAACCATTAAACATTTAGACGCGAATACGTTTAAAAAAAACGCTCGACATTCTGACAGAGTTGTAGAAAAGCTCGAAAGGACGCAAAGTTTTCTTTTGACGACTTCCAAAACGCAACGATTATTCCCTCTTAAGCTTCAGACTGCGACTTGTAATTGTGGTCGTTTGCGTCGAAGAACAACGGAGCGGCGTAAGACGATCGCGGTAACACGATGCTCCTGGCAAGAGGAGATAAAGTACGAACCCGAGGTATGCGACACGAGCGACTTCCTCGATTCGGACCAGAGATATTCAACGCAGATAATCGCGGAGATTCGCAAGAACGAGGATCGTTTCTTTGTGTCAGAGTGGCTTCGTAGTAGTCGCGGGATCGTATTTAAATAAACGTTTGCCACTCGCGAATTTATTTTAACTGCAAATTATTTCCACTGCCTACGAGAGACACCGCTCGTTCCTCATCTTCCACCACCTAGACGTCGTCTCTGTTGTTCTCGTGCGGCAAAGAAGAGGACGCGGACAATATGTGCCTTATGGAGGAACCGCAGTGGATATCGTTTATTTTAATGTATTTGTCTCGTTTCGAAAGCTAATGTCCCTCTTATAACTCGTACCACCGCGAGAGATACGCACCTCGCTCCGGGGACACGTGGTTTATTGCCTTGTTGCCGCACGTTGTGTGTGGTGGCGGCCCCGACACTCGACCGCTTTACGAAATATTAATATTTTGTGAAACGCTTAATGATGATGGCGCTCGCCCATAAACTACACCCAGCCACACACGTACGTCTGTAATAGCGACCTTTCGGACGACAAATCGTCCCTCTCCTTGTACCCGCCGTCGATGAAGCTTCTTAGGAAGAACTTAGACGGAAGAAGCTGCTTCGTCTTCGGCGCGACAAATTAGACGCAAAATTGCGACTAGCGTTTTCGTTTTTTGTTAGTAGCAATCGACGACACGTATAAGAGCGAAGAAACTGTAACGGCGAGGAGAGATGGAGGCAAAGCGGAGGCCGAAAGGCCTCGTCGACGGTCGTTAAGCATTCAAAGAGCGCATTCACACTACTGGATATCGGACTTGGGTTGTTTTGTTTATGGGCCCGGTTAACAAATTATTATATTGTGTCGGCTAAGGACTGCGGGATCGTCATAGGAGAAGAAGACGAAGAAGAAGAACAGGATCGACCACATGCTGCACGTGATTTACATTGTGAATCGTTCGCGGATGGATCGACGAGGATCGACCGGTTTGTTTTCTTCTCGAGTTTAATTCCTTTTTGCGAAATGAACGTTTCAATAGCACACATTTTTGCACGTCATTAACGGCCCCGATTTATTTCCCCCGTAAATTCGCAATTAAACGAACGAATCTTGCGCCGGCAACTTGCCAAGCTCAAATCGGAGTCGGATGATAAATTCCCCCATCGCTTTGTGCCCACCAGTTGTAAACGGTATTGTGAAAGGCTTCTGCGGACCTAACGGACGGTCTCTTCGGCGCAGTCACAAGCGATATTTTCGAATAAAAGGAACCGCGAAGCAAGAAGCAAGAATTCGACACGATGCTAGGGGTTGTGGGCTGAGCGATTAATCAAATCGAACGAAACAAGAACCGAGGCGATCGCTTTGAAGGGAAAAGTTTGGGAACGATCAAAAGACGATTATTAACGATACGCGATCGAGCGAAATCTTTATCGATCGCCTTTAATGTCGACCATTTATCAGTCGACGTGGAATGGTTTATGTGCAGGCGAAGAAGAAGAAGGAAAAAGGAAGAGATCGCCGATTGGGGGCCCACCGTTTTCGCCTTCGCCGTTTCGTGACTCTCGTACATTCGGTAGATCACCGAACAGAAGACAAGAAGGAAACGAAAGCAAATTGATACGTTAAATCTTATTCTTGTAATCGATCGATCGGTCGTTAGCTTCGAGATGATCCACTGTTAAAGCGGATTTGCGAATTGGTTCCTTTTTTGTTTAGAAGAGAAAAGATCTTCGTCTATAATTTTATAAATGACGAAGGGAAATAATTGGCTTGATCGTCCGGTGGTCTTCGAAATTTATTCCTCTAGTTCTCCTCATCATCTTCCCGACATCGACAGCAACAACTGCAGCGAGAAGAAAGGAAATTGACCGAAATTGGAGCGATTTGATTGACAGTTTTGTGCCCTGAGGGCCATCACTGACCGCGCCGTTTTTGTAATGTACCATCGTAATTGATGCCTCCTTACATGGACGTCGAAGATGGTAGAAAAGGGGCCTTAATAAGAGAGAGAGAGATGGGACACCGATTACCAATTTTCCAATGACGTACCATGCAAGAGTCTTATAATGAGAGACGAAGGCAAGGAGGAAGAAGAAGACCAGTTAAATGAAAATAATAAGCAACGTCTTCGGTAATTATTTTTAATTTCATTTTTCTCCTCTTCGTTCCTTCGCCTCTCGAAATTGCTTTTAATATTTAGCCGCTTTCCGCTTACGAACGTTTCTCGCTCGGTCTCTTTTTCATCTTTGCCTCTTTCATACGCCGTCGATTCGTTTGAGTTCTTGGAAGACTCTTAACACTTCCACATTATTATTTACCGAGTAGCTGATTGAAATGATCGTTTGCCCTCATTTTTGCATTTGCAAAACGAAACGTCGCGAAATTTAAATCCAGCAGCTCTTTCAGCGACGTCCCGTTATCGTCGGTGCGCGAGACAAATCGTCGATGATTGTGTGAAGCTACTGGAAACGATCGGTTAATGCGGCGATGAGAAACGATTATTAATTGGCGAAATAAATTATTGGGAGACGTACGATTTCGCCAATTTATAAATTGCGTTTGTTTATAAAAGAGGCGGCCATTAATTATTATTTTTCATAAAGAACGCTCGCAAGAAAGAAGCAACACAAAACTGACCGCAGAATCGTCGATAAATTCGTCTCCCATATAAGTACATCGCGGTTTTTTTTTGCGAATGCGATCCCGGAGACCGGAGTCCGGTTGAAAGGTGATCGTCGTCGGCGAGGGGATGGAGGCGATGGAGAGAACGAAATCAAAGGTAGAGGAGAGAAATAAAATTAAGATTGTTAAGAATTACAAGGAGAAGAAAAAAGAGGCGAGAGAGAGAGAGAGAAAGACGACGTTGCGAAATAATAAAGCATTATGAAGAATGAACGGTGGACCCCCCGTAGTAAAGAATTTGCTGAAATTTGCGCGCAAAAGAGAGAGAGAGAGAGTCTGGTAGCCGACGACTTGCACTTCGAATTGGCTTCTAGTTACAAGAAAACAGACCAATAAACAATCCGAGCTCGTGCAATAAATATCGAATTCGGATTATTTATTTCGTCGCTACGTTTTAGTCATGTTTCTCTTTACTTAATCTTCGACTTCCACCAATCTCTCTCTCGCTCTCGTTCATTATAAGGTCCGTCTCTTCCTTTTCTTCGTTGCATCCGATCGGCCGCATATAATACGTGCAGAGTTGCAGTCTTTGCTTGCAACCTCTCCTTTTTCGCCATTTATTTATTGAGCGGTCTCAACGGCGAACGGTCTCCACTCGAAGAGAAAGAATGAGAATAACAAGTCGATGAAAATGGGGAAATAAAAAACGCGGCAATAAGAAGAAGACATCGCCGATAAATAATTGCAGGCGACGATGGCGGAGAACAATTATTATTATCGTTAAAAATCGGCGTGCAGATTTTTCGCTCGCAACAAACGAAGAAATAATCCGCAATAAACAACGTTCAATTCGGAATAACGGTGCGACGGTTTATCTTCTAAGATAATAAGCGACTGAAAATTGACTCATTAACAGGATTCCTCCGTCTCCTTCCCTTCCCCACTGCCACATATCGAGCTATTTTTAAATGAGCGTAAATTAGCGGTGGCAATTAGTCTTAGATGATGATTTATGATGTTTTACCGCTCTCGCTCGCCGTCTCTCTCCCAACTCTCGGCTCCTCGTTTCTCTCCCTCTTTCATCGCTCGTCGGTACGCCGCCCTGTCATAATCCCATTTGATGATGCTCTCCGCGTTGACATTACCATCGTCATTATCAACTTATTGTTGATGCTGTCGAGAAGAAACGACGAAGACGGCGAGAACGAATAATAACAGCGTCATCAACGATTGTAATTGGCAATAATGTGTGCTTATCGCATTGTTACGCTTCCCACGATTATTTAGCAAAACGCGTTGGTTTCGCTCCACTTTCATGCGACTTGAATCGTCATCGAGCGAAATTTCGCGAAGAACCGTCATTCCTGCTCGCCCGCACAAAACCATCGCAATTTAATCAATTCTATTGTTTCCTTTTTGGAGTTGACGAAATGTTCGCAACTTTTCACCGCTTTCCCCGAATCCACACGAATTCGTTGTCATCTGCGAAACGAAAGTGATGGGAATTTGGGAAATTATCCGACTTTCTTAAAAAATCCGACGCTCTTACAAAAAAATCATCGCCCGGATCAATTGTGGTCCGATTCCGGATCGGCGAAGAGAAAAAAAAAAGAAAAACGGAAGCGATTGGGCGTGCACGATCGCGTCGAGCACGCCAATGAAACCGGTAGACGTTATATAAGACCCGTTATGGGTGGAGTTCTTGCCGCGAACACGTGCAATTTTCCTTCGGCAATTTCAGCCCCCGTCGACCAACTGAAACGTTCCGTTCGTTGCGGGAACGAGAAAGGAGACAAAGACGAGGGAGAATGGGCCGCGCGAGGGAGAAGAAAGTTTGCCAACAACAACGGCAGCAGCAGCGACGATGATGACGGGTAAATATTTGCCAACTTTTTCCCTTTGTTTGCATGCAGCTTATTCGAGCAGTCTTTTTTTCTTGCATCGTGCATACGGTTAGTTTAATGCATTAATCAACGAGAGAAGTGGAAGATGTCAACGACAGGCCGAAGAGACGATTATTAAAAATGAGTGGCAAGAATTGATTGGAAGCAGCAGCAATCGATGCGCGAGAGAAACGCGGAGAAACTCCTTAAGCGTAACAGGATCGGCAGGGGTCGCCCGCCCCCTAAATCCAACGGGAAACAGGATCGACCGTTCCGGGCCTCATGCGCTCCTAATTATATGCGGGACGATTGACCCCGATCAGGGTTAAACTTTAACCCTTCGCGACGGTCGCGACGACGCTTCACGTTTGCGCGCATTTCCACGAAGAGACAAACGAAGGCCGTTAACTGTGCGTTAATCGAATTAACATTTGAGCGCCCTCTAATTAGCCGCCATCCCCGGCGATTGATAATTAACATTATGTGGGAGACAGTTGCGGAAATGTGCACCCAAAATGCAGAAGCCTTCCGGTGTCTACGTCAACTCCAACAACTGCAACAAATGTAAAAATTAAAGTTTTAATGTAAGCTTCTGGTTAGTTTCTTTTTAAATCGATAGCAGTTTATGGGCGATCCTATCCGAATATCGAAAAATCTTGTTTATCCTTTGTTTTTCTTCATTAGACCGGTAATTATTTGGTACTACACGAAATCGTACTCTAACCAATTGGCTAATCGGCTCAAATGGCGTTGCAACGCGTTCGCGTTATCAATCACGATTAGTTTTCATTTGTCGAGTTAAACCATCAAGAATCGAAGCTTTTAAGCGATTAAAGTGCAAACTACAATTAGCAATTAGAAAATTGATTGATTCGCAATTGAAAGGGGTTCGTTTGGCCGCTTATCCCTCGACTGTTATCTTGTTTGCTGTTAATAAACCGTCCGCCACTCGAATTGCCCTCCACTTCTTCCCTTTTTAGTTGGAACTTCATCCGATAATTGGCCAGATATGGATCTTTGTAATTTATTAGTGCGGCATATATTGTAAATTAAAAATAATAACGAAGAGGAAAATGCCGAAGAAACGGAGAAAAGCGAGTTTTCTTTTTGTCGATACGCTGCCAAGGGAAAAAAGAAGCGAGTTGGCAAAGACATCAAATTTTGTTATATTGTTGCTATTTGTGCAGGTTAATTAAAATTGCGGGGTCGAATGAATTGCGGGGGGTTGTAGACGATGGAAAAGCGGGGCACGATAATAGCGAAAGACTAATTTATATTTGTTACGAATCTAAATAATAAACGGTATTATCGCGCTTGATCGGTTCTAATGAAGCAGCGGCGTATCGCTTCAAAACACATTGTAACCGTTTCCCAAAAGATGCGAAATTCCAAGTGCTGCAGTAGATAAGTTAATCAAACTTCAACTAAGTTCTGGCACAATTTTAGCGCAAAACAAAAAATAATTCTTCCTCTTCTCGTCCTGTGGATTAGTGCTTCTGCTGGCGAATGTTACGCCACTGTGTCGTTACCTTTACCGAATTAAAAAGTGAGTTTTGCGAGGGGGGGCGCCGTGAGGGAAACGCTGAAATTGGCTAATGGTAATTTCGTTCATCGTCGTCCGTCTCTATTCGTTCTTCGCGCGGCTCGTACGCGATAACAAAGAGGAAAATCCGTCGCCCCTCCGCGTGGGCCACGTGGAAAAGGACGGAAAACGAGGCGAGGGAAAAGGAAACCGCACCGAACGGAATCGGCCATGTTTTTCCTTCACGTTACCAACGTCCAACTTTGGCACCGCCCCTGCGGCGCCTCCGGTCGGCGCCTACCTGTAAAACAAACTTCACCGTCGTCGCTCTTTGTTGTTGCTGCCGTTGTTGTCGATGATGATGATGACGGTGGTGGTGGTGGGGGCGCTGCTGCACAACGTACCGGAGTTTCGACGTTTCAGTCCGTGCGCGATCTCCTCATCAACAGTACAATCGCGTTTATGAAACGGTGAAGAAGAAGAGGAAGAATTCGAACGAACAATCGAAGAGCGCCGACGAGGAAGGGAAATTCTGTGCCCTCTCGGAGATCCGATCAATTCGATCGATAATCGCTTGCGGTCGGTCCGGGCAATTTTCCGGGTACAGTGCGAGAAACCGAGAAACGAATTGTTGTCGAGTGCGTGCTTTGGTTAGGTAAGAAGGTAGCGAACAAAGGAAGAAGGCAAAATAGAGGGAACAACGGTGTGGACACGGGGCGAAATTAGCAAACACGGAATTCTTAAGTACCACAGTGCAACAGGGCCAATGTCCGTCCGGAATAATTTTGCCGTCGACGGGTGTTTCCGGTGCGTTTGGAGGTGAGACGACGGGCGTCGTGCTCGCTGCCCCGATCAACGTTGTCGTCGCGACGCCGCCGCCGCCAACGCAACAGCCGTCGGCCAACGCCATGAACCAATTGGGCACCGTTTATGCGACGAAGAGGCGCCGCCGGAATGGGAAAAGGTTCGTGATTCACAATCGAAAACCAATTGAAATCAACTCCCCAGGGTCGAAAATTCCAATCACGTTTTTCGAATTTCTTTTGCAAAATTCGATAACTTGCAGAATCGTCCAAAGCAACTTTCGTGGAGCCCGTCGCAGAGGAAAAAATGTTACCGGAAGACACTCGATCCGTGCGCTATCTCGCCGCGTAAAACGATATCTTTCGCAATCGAATTCGCTTCCAGTCGATTGATATCGGGCAAAATATTCGCAAGATCGCACGTTAAATTTAACTTTCCTCTTCGAATTGTTACACGTGTAATTCAAGTGTTCAAGAGGAAGATTCATCTGCAATTAAAACGATTCCAATTGAACGAAGAACAAAGATTCTCAATTATCTTTGCTGAATGTTGACGCCTTTTTTGGGTTGCTGATTTAAATGGCAAACAAAAGAGATTCCTCCAGGAGAATATAATTGGTTTTTAACCTGATTATCGTTCTTTTGGCAAGCCCCAGATCGAGGATAACGTCGCGAAAACGAGGTCGGAGAATGAACGAATTGTGATTAGATAGAACAAAGATTCGTATCGCTTGAAGGCCCTCACAGAACTTTGAATAGAAAAACTAAATAAATTTTATGACAAGCCAAACTTTTCTCGCCGTTTAAAACCCCATCGCTTGATCAAAACTATCGATTCGAGATTATGATGTATGGCCGTATTGCGTTCGCCGCGGGAGCAAACTTTACCGGATGGTAAAAACTTTCTTGTTTTAAATAAATAACAAGCGAACTTTGCAAACTAATCAAAAAGTCAGTAATTGTCACGTCGATTCCCTTCCAACGGCCTCTTTCGTCGCGACGCTTGCACACGATTGATTCTACCCATTAACGAGGGCGCAATAAGGGAAATTTTGGCAAACGAAGAAATGCAATCCTCGTGCACGTCGTCGTTGCGTGCGGTTGCCGCTATTTTAAAGATGCGTGCAGACTACGCTGTTGTTGTTGTTGTTGTTGTGTTATCCATCGATGGGGAACGTAAATGAAACAGAAAAAAAGGGAAAACGCGAACGGCGCCACAGATTTCCCCGCCCTCATTAACATGAACACTCTCTTTTATTTTTCGCGTTCCTCTCGAATTTCCGCTCCTAAAATCGGTGGTTTGTAGCGACGGTTCGTGAATTGGTCGGTGCAGCGTTAAGGTCAATGTTATCCAACTTTCCATCTGGGAAGATTTTGCGTGCGAATCTTCTTTTGCCAGCCAAAAATTAATAAAAGAATCGCAAAACGTCCTCCCGATGGTCGACCTCTTTTTCTCATCCAACCCCAAAGTGTTTCTCCTTTTTGCCCATTCTTCTCGCTTTTTTTTTTATTATCATTGTTGTTTTAATGAAGGCCATAAAAATATTTTTTATTATTATTATTCGGCCGCTAATAAAGTTAATCAAGGGGGGAGTGAGAGTGAGAGAGCGCGGAATTCGCCAAAAAGGGGGGAACGAGACGGAGGGTTTCCATCATTTTCCCATCCCTTTTCGTTTTTCTTTTAATAAATACATATCCACCTTTATTGCCTTCGCTTTCTCCTTTTCCCTCAAGGTATTCGATAATTTTCTTTCATTATCCTTCATTTCGTTCACCTTCCTTATCATTCTTTTATCGTCCTCATCAGTCTACAAAACATTCCTTTTTCCTTTGTTTGTTTCTTTCAATATTTCATGACGAAGTTTTCCCGTTCTATTCGAGTTCAGGGTTCAATTGCGTTTCGGAAATATAAAATCTCCATTGAAGCTAAAGACGTTTTCAAAAAGGAAATAAAAGGCAAGAACGCGAGCAAAAAGCCAATTGCTTGATGGCCGTCGTTTGAAGTTTGGAAGAAAAATTTCCCATGGACTTTTACAATGACAAATTACGGAAAATGATAACTGTTATGTAATAATAATAATAATAATCCACTCGCTTCTTCTTCAGCTTGGTCCCTAATTTTTTCCTTTTACTCATCGTTTTTTTGTTGGATTTATTATTTGAGAACGTAATTATTATTAGACGTAACCGACAGATATTAAAGTTTATATGATATTAAAAATGCGGTTTGTTCTTGTAAAAACGTCTTCACATACGAGCAAGAAATCCAACACCAGCAACAAGAACGAGAACGAGAAGAGGAGCCCGAAAAAAATCTTTTTTAAAGCTGTTTTTAATTATAGTAACGTTTCTTACTTTCAGGTAATTATACCTTAGATACTTAAGAAGGGGTCCAAGAACGGCCGCAACGAGAACGACGAAAAAAGAAACGAAGAAGTTTTCGAGATGATTTCAAATAAAGGCCCCAGAATAAAACGCAAAAAAAAACGAAACGGAATCAAAGATCCACTTCTTATTATTACCGCGTAATAATAACAATAACATTCCATTATCTGCGCGAATTTTTTGCCGATAAACGTACCTCTTCCAAGTAGCAATTTGCATATAAGAATCGGATGAATAACAATTTTTTTCGCGATTCGCAATTACGATCGATCTGAAAACCTTTTCTCTGCGGTAAAAGCCTCCGGGCGAGCAAAAATTTCTGGAAACTCGTCCAACAAACGAAAGAAAAGTGCGAAACCATCAAATATCGAATATAAACTCGATGGGGACGCACGATTCGACTCACTGTTGGTTCGATGGCAACGACGAACCCGACGCATTTTCCCGTAGGGGTGTGTTCTGGATGATCCCTTTCTTCCTCCCCCCCGGACTCCCGCACTCCCGATCTCCACGCTCGCCCTCGCGTAATTGTTAGGCAAATTTCGTTGCGAAACGAGGGTAAATGGCGGACGGAAAAGAGAAAATTGCGCGGAAAATTTCGAAGGAAACGCGACTGCTTCCAGCGTTCCGAGGATTGATTCGCATTTATTTATTATGGCAATAAATCCGACCGCTGCGATTTGCCAACATTTCGTACGTTGTAAATTATTCGCATTGCGGTAAAAACGAAAGAGGCGGAGGGATGCAAACGTTTAGTAATAAAAGAAAAACGAAAGAAAAGGGAAAATTGAAAAATCCGCCTGGAAATTAGTCGTTGTTTCCCCCGCATCGGGCAACTTTTTACGACGTTCGAAGTTAATCGAAAGGAAAAAGTTTCGTACGCCACGCAGTTTAGAATTTAATTATTTGCACGGAATTGACGAGCGAAATTACCAATTTGCACCGGGCTTAAGATTTACAGCGTAATCGTTTGATTAAGATTTTATACTCGGACCGAGCGCAGAGCGAAGTTAAAGTAGATCTTAGTGCCCTTTTCGGTGGGTATGTTATTGCGCTAATGATACGGCGCGCAAAGAAGTCAGCAATGATGATGGGTTATTTGCAAATCTACGATAATTTGCCGATTTTTCGAGTCGATCGAACGCGAGCGAATAATAAAGTCCGAAAGCTTTTAATCCGAAGGAGGCAAAATGCGCATATTTGGGCAAAAAAGGAAATTGCGAATCGTTTCGAATCGGGAGGCGTGCTCCTCTGCTAATAACATAAGGCCGTAAAGTTTCGTTTCGTTTTCTTTTTTTTTTTCTCGTTCTCTTCGACCCTTTTGCAAACGGTGGTGTATCATTTATACCAATTTGATATCGTCGTCGGGCACGATAATTTCCTTTAGTCCGCACACAAAGCGAAAATAAACGAAGAAGTCTTCAGCGCACAAACGGGAATAATATGCTAAATGGTACGCAGCAACTTGTAACGGCCTTTTTTGCATAAACGAACCGTTCGCTGTCCGCTAATGATACAGTAGCCGGTCGACTACGGCGTATTCGCAAGAGGCGAGCCGCCGAAGAGCGCTACGTGAAAACGAACAAGCCGAAAACGAGTCCATTGTCTGCCGAAGAAGATTACGATAGTAATTCTCGTCCTTTTCTTAAAATTATTATTAATCAATCGTTCGCAATTTCCGTCGTGCGAAAATGCAAAATAACGTAGACGAAAAGCTCGAGGAGCGAAAATACGAAGAATCGGCGTAACTGCGAGACAAAACTGGCTCGTTCCTGAATTGAATATGCATGAATCGTTATTGTTTTATTTTAGAAAAGTAAAAAGGAAAAGTGAAAAGGAAAACTGTGAGCGTGGAAAATAATGACGTACAATGCGGTTCGAAACAGTCGAGGATTAATGTTACGTTTTCAGCTATCATTAAGTCATTTAATAATATGCAGCAAGAAGGCAGCAATAGCGCATCAAACAGAAGAGCTTTTTAACAATAAACAAGGAACCTCCAAAGACGTTACCGGTGGGTCTCTGCGAGTAACAAACAAACGAGCGAGAGAGAGAGATTAAATGAAAATTAATCTTTCGCTTCTTCAGCTAAATGAGTACATAAATAAATGGCAGACGTTAACCAGCTACTTTGTCTTCGGCGGCAGCAGCAGTAGCAAGAAGAACAATAACAACGTGTGTTATTAATAAATTAAATTTTTAAACAACTGCGAATCCATTAATATTAACTTAACTTTTTTTAATTGACGCCGAACACGTGGATTCGCAAACGAATCTATCAACCGCCAGAATCAATTCTAATCAAATACGAGCGCGAACGGAAGCTTCCATGTCTTCATCCGTTTTCGTTTTTGTTTCGATTTTGGCAAACGCTTTCGTATTAAACTGCCATTCATCACCTGTCATCGGAATTACCCACCGCACGGTTATAATTAATTATTTTTCGTTTTAATTTACGAGTCTCGTCGCTCGATTCGTAATAAAGATAAATTAAACGCTATCGAGAACGCATTCGCATGAACATCTCGAAAGGAGGGACGAAAATGAAGAACAAGCGACGTTTAATTGCAATAATTATAAACAAAAAAGAAGCAGTCACGATTAATATTTAAATAAAGGCAACTTTGCCAAAATGTGCGATGACGAAGTCGCTGCTTAAGGAGAGAACGCAAAGATCTTGATTAAAACGCGAGCAATTTATTTCGAGGCATGAATTTGCAAATTTTCCATCGAAGCACAGGAACCGGGAAATTAAACGTTTCCCTTGGGTCTTTCTTTTGGATTTGGATGGAAAATTTCTCGTGGCAATCGATCGCTTGCCTAAAATTTTAATCTTCGTTAACGATTCTTTCTTTTTCTCTTCCAAACATCTATTATCCTTCGCTTCGTTCACAAGGAATTCATTAGCGGAACAAAAGGGAAGCGTTCATTTTGTTGAACCAAACAAACGTAATTAAGCCGAAAAAGAAATTAGTTTTTGTTTTCGGTGCCACCGTGGTAAAGGGATGAGTAATTAGTGTAAGGGGAAGGAAAAGAAGAAAAAGAAATTCAAACATTTCCCCTCGAGTTGGAGATCGATAATAAATTTGCAGGAGGAAAGAACGAAAACTTCTTCGAGTCGAATTTGATAAAAGATTTATGTGCAATTTGCGGCAGGAATTAAATTGAAATTAGCAACTCGAAAAAGAAAACGTAAAGAAATACTTTCTTATCGCTGAATAATATTCGCGACACATAAACACGTGTTGCAAACTGCATTATTATTAAATATGCAAATGATATACGTACGATCGCTTTTATTTGCAATATGATTTTAATTTGCTAATCAACTTTCGTTAATTACATTCCATTCTCGCTTTTTGCTAAAATTCCGTTTCTTAAGTTTTGTTTTCCTAATTTTTCTGCAGTTAATTAGTCCTAATTAAAACGTTAATTTCGCAAACGAATAAATAAAAGGCGTTCATAAACCGACAGCACATTCGCACACACAATTCATCAGGGTAATACGTTACATTATAAATTGGCAACTTTTAACAATTTCTAATTACATCCAGTTAAGTTCCCTTAACAATGAATGGCCGGTACGAAGAAAATTATGTTCTCGTATTATGATTAAATTAGCCACAAATTTGCATATAATAAGGTCACGTGAAGATTGACCACTTTGAAGGAAAATTTCGAATGGAAAACTCGAGCGAAACGACGTGACACAGGACAAAAAATTGAAATAATAATCGATCTGCATGCGATTAACTCGCGAACCAATTTTCGCTACATTTAATTGCAACTATTATTTTTTCGTTCGTCGATCGAAAGGAATTATTCTTTGCGTAAGATGGTAAGTGTGGAAAATTGTTTTCGCTTATTTACTATTCAAATTTCTATATAAATATTTACACAAGTCGTACCGTGTCAAAAAGAATTCGTGTTAGATGGCGAAAAAGTACTGCAAATTAGCATTTCATTATTAATTCTAATGGAAAAACAATCGTACAAGAACTAGGTTTGATCATTTAAATTAACTCACAACGATTTCTTAAGATTCAAGTGACAAGTTTCTGTTTGTTGAAAACTTCTGAAAATTGCCATTTTTTTGCAATATAATGATCCTTTCCAAATATAAAACAAAAACAGAAATATTCATCTTCATCAGTAATTGCAAACTATAAACGTATGAATTTTAATTTAATCAATACGTTTGTCATTACTGCGGAAAAAAGCAAATGAAGAATGACTTTATTTTGCAAATTATGACAATTTCGCATTTAATCTACAAGAATTAACGTATGGGCGACATTAATTGCTTTTATTTAATTAACACTCCACCCTTAAGTGCATTATCAATTAAATTTAGATGACCTAAACGTAAATTTCCACTTCGCGTAAATTGTTGCTAATTCTCGCTGCAGAACCAAAAACAAGAACAAATCGTCGATTGTAGATCAATTAAGATGTCTTAATGAACGCTGGACGAATTAATAATTTCCGAAATTTTAATTAAAGACCCTCGATAATTATCGTCTTGCCAATCGTGTTCGAGTTGCACTTCCAAAAGGCACCGATCGCGAACCTTGATAAGCCTCGTTTTTTGCAAAAAATTTGCTTAACCCCCTTGTGTTTCGTGTAAACAATTCGCAAAAGCCGAATACGTACCATCACTTGTTATTTTGCAAATTACAAATCAGCTGGCATCGTTACACATTTTAACCATACACCTGCCAGTGCAAGAGAGGAATCTTCATTATTTGAAATAAATTCCTCCTGGTTTGCAATTCTTCTTCGACGTGATCCGGTTAATTTGCCAATTAATTGGCACAGCAAACAAATGAAGACGACGGAAAATATTGCCAAATATTCTCTTCTTCTTTCTCCCTCGAATTTCTTTCCGATTAACGTTTTGATTAATTAACATATAAGAAAGATATTAATTGGTCTTCGCCTGCTTAACGTGTTGGTGCCACTGGTGCGAAGACGAAATGAAGAAATAAAAAGTAATGGTAACAGCAACAACAAATGTCTTTTATCGTAATTATAATATTAATTAATTAATACGGAAACGGACGTGGTTCCCTTCGCTCAATTTTTTCCCCGCTTCGACTTTTTGCCCAATTTTCTCTTCCACATTACTTTTGCTTATAATTACTTTAATTGAACCATTTTAATTTGGTCCACCTTTTATGTACTACATCCAAACGTTGCGAAATGTATTTGGACTGGACGTCCGGTAATTTTCTTAAAAACCAATTTCTTAACATTTCACGAAACACTCTTAAGATTCAATCGATAGAGAGAGAGAGAGAGAGTGTCCCACTCGGTCTTAAATAGGATTAATTAATGCGGTTGGAGAGTTCGAAACGTAAAACGTTTCTGTCCTACTCGTCGTCCGAAAACGCAAAAGAACGACACCAATAATAACTCAACCGCTCTTAAACTCGTACACTTACAAGAAAAGCATTTATCTAAATCAATTCGAGTCCGTCTCGCTTCTTCGTTTTGCTCCTCTTCTTCCTCAGTTTACCAACTCTCACGCGTCCGTCGTCGTCCTCGTCGTCATCATTTAAAGATCAGAGAGGTTCGGCAATAAATATCCGGTTGAGTGATTGCGATAGCGGTTAAGAGATACGTGAGTGTGTGTGTAAGGTAGCAATGGTCAAGAGAAGAACGGTAGATGAGGAATCTCGCGTTTGTGTGTCCGCGTGTAGGACGTGGCACGGAGACAACGGCGAGAACAAGAAACGAATAAGAAAGAGGTGGAGGAATGGGACGAATAACATAATATATATAAAAGCGATAGGCAGCGGATGGCTACCGATCCGGTAGCCGCTTAAAGAATGAAGACATCAACTTAAAAACCATTAAGAGAACTTGTCTCGACATTTTTATTTCTCTCTCTCTCTCTCTCTCTCCGTTTTTCTTTTTGTTATTTCCTTTCCTCTCGCCGTCCAATTCCCGATATGCTAATAGCGTTATAACGCGACAACCGCTAACAACGACGACAACCGCGAAGAAGTAGCCGAAGAGGAAGAAAGAGCAGAAGCACTCGATTCCTCGGTGCCCTGTTTAACAATGCGTCTCGATCGATATTATTCGATGAGTTATTTATTTCTCGGGCAGGTGAATCCTCCGCGTCGCTTCTTCTTCATCGCTCCCGGAGCCGCCGTTAATTAATTAATTTTTTAATCGAACGGCATTCACCGTGACAGATGCGTATTACGCATTTTAATCGTATAATAATTGACGAACGAAAGTATTGGCACATTTAATTCCGAGTGCCATCGACTTTGACAGCGATCGAGATAGCTTCCGGTGACGGTCTTAATTGTTACGTTTTGTCTCGCCGTTTGTCTCATTCCATCGACGATGACGTCGTCTCCTGAAGAGGTCTTCTTCAGGTAAGGAACCCTGTAAATCAACGAAGCGATAAACATTTTAAACATTTGAGGATCAGCGAAGTCGCACTGTGCTTTACCGATATTCGCAAGAAGATCGTCGCGAACTGTTTGCGATTAATTCGCGACATCGCCATTGGCAAACGGTGCGGAATCGTTACCGAATCGCTTCTTTGCGCGCCGTGGTGGTTAGTTGTTGTTGAGGACGTGGTAAAAGTGCGAGAGGACCGTCGGTTCGATTTATAGACGCGACTAGGGTTCTTAACGTGCGGCCGATAATAACTTAACAACGGATAGATGCCCGAATCCGAAGGAGCAAGGCGACGAGGGGAGGAACGAATGCGGGCCGCGCTCGCCCGTAATGGCTTTTTAAGTGAAATCCGGAATTCTAATCGACCCATCCTTATCTCCTCTTTCGCCATATAAAATATATACGCTCGATTCGAACGCCGGGCGACGTGCAGCTCTTTCTTAAGCGTTTGGTGCGTTCTTCGTTGTTGGCTGAAGAGGAAGAAGGAGAGAAAGAGGAAAAAATGGGTAATTAAGAGAGCGAGGAGGAGGAGGCGGAGGAGGAGGTGAAGAATGTTAATATTGTGAGTAAATTAATGAAGAAGTTCAAAGGCGTTGTACGGGATAAGAGAAGGAGCTAACGAAAGCAAGGGCGGCTTATATTGCATATAAATGAGTAATTATTCCTTTTGTATTTGTCATTAATGCCTCTTACTGCTTCGGTTCGTTTTCATTTCTTCTTTTTATCCTCGACATTTTTTTCCGCTCCTCGAAGACGAAGAAGCACGCGTTCCATCCATTTGATTTACGACCTATTTAATAGTAATTTACGGTATGTACTTACAAATGGACCAATTAGGATTTTAATTGGACTGGTTTCTCGACGCGTTCCGTAAACTGTGCGTTAAAGAAGAAGCAAACAAAGTCGCGAAATGTTTTCAATTTTCGTGATTCTTTGTGGAAGGTGGCCGAAATCGATTGCCATCATTAACGAGGGCTTAAATGGCGTAATCCGCCGCGTTTTGGCCGGTTAAAGATTGATCGTTGGGTTAATTGTTAAACCGCAAGTTCTTGTTCCTCTTTTGCGGGCGAGGACGAAATTAGACGACGAGCGACAGCAGCAGATGCGACCAGTTTCCGAAGGCGATGGGCGATCGAAGAAGATTGCCCGACGAAGGACAAGACAGTAAGAGGAAGACGGATCATTAGAGTTGGATTGAAACGGCGGAGAAGAAACGAGTGTTTCATCAGTTTACGACTCGAATTATAAAGAAATTTGGAATTCTCGCATTACATATGGATTATTATTCCTTTACCGTCCGTTTCCACTTCTTCGCCGCGATCGTGATCATCATCATCTCCTTGTTCCTCGCCTCGGTCGCCTTTTATTTAACTTTTTCCCCTGCGCGATTATTTCCTAACTCTTTTGTAATGATAGGCTGCGTCCGACGACTCTCTTCGGACTCGCCGGGCTATTAAAGTTCTTCGACTGTTCATAGTAATAACGCATGCCGTTGGCAACTCCATCCGTCCGTCTCCTCCGAGTAACGCGAAGAATCGTCGCTTGCCGAACGCGATTTCAATTCGCCAATCGATTAATCTTCGACTCCTTCCATTCTTCGATTGTTCTAATTTTCCGCGCCTTCTGTGCCGTTGCTGCTGCTCCTCTTACCGTTCGGTTAGCGTTCGTTGTTGTATTTTATGCTACACACACACATCCATGACCTGTCTCAATGTTCGTGCTTTGATTTGTTTCGCGTGCCGGCCACATTATTACATCCATTCACCGACCGAAAAGCAATCGAGCCGACAAGAACAACATTTGCCACGCATCGTTTCATCGTCATTAGCCCAGTGCTGCGCCATCGATGTGGTCAAAGATGCGGGTGCCGCGCGAATTGCCATTTGTTTCGCCATTTTTTCGCTCTCTTCTGCGATTTCGATTAATTAATTTCGTGATCCGCTGGTGGGGAAGCAAAAAACGTGGAACGTTCGTGAACTACACGCATATTTTATGAATGGAATTGATGTTACGTGATCTGGAGCAATCGCAATCATTCCCATTCGTTCACCCACCGAACTCAATGTCATTTAATGAGAAACACAAACCGAAAACGACTTGGAAGGAAAATTTGCTTTTCTGCAGACGTTTACCTACGGACTTAATCACCGCTCGCAATCACTCGGCGGAAGTAAACTTCATAAAAGTTCCTCTTCCGGATGCATCTCTTGATGTCACGTCCACTTACCGTTAGTTCTGCATTTGTTTCTTTTGTTTTAAAGAAGTTTAAGAAAATCCCTTCTTCAGATACATCCTCTTCGGCCACATGTCCATTGTCCTTGTTTAATAGTCGATGAGGCGATACGTTAAAAGCCATTTAATCCATAGCGAAGAAACGGAAGCCGAACCGTTTAACATCGCCGGATACGGATCAATGGCCCGCCACTTATTGGTCGTCATTCCGTGGAGCTTCTTCCAGTTACATAAAACGAATGGACGCAATTAGGTCGGACGGGCAAACGAAAGAGGGATCTCGCCTTAAGGGGATAAGAAAGAAAGGTCGGCGATAATTTGATGTCTTTCTCGGGCTAATTCAACGTAGGAAGACGTTAATAATAACGAATAACTGATTCGAGTGTCTGCACAAACCAGTAACATAACATGAGGTTGTCGGTGAGATGGAGAAACGAATGCACGTGGAAGAGAGACGAGGAGAGACGTTGCTAAATGGGATTTATTCGAGATGCGAGCATTACCATCATCGTTATTATTATTTCAATAAATTAGCCATTGTCATATTTTAACGTTGATTTATAGCGTTAGCGGAATGCTTAAGTAAATAAATAAAACGTTACCGATACACACGCGGACAATATAGAGCAATAATATTACAAGATTAATTTACCTTTAGCGATATTTATCACCGTTCGCTTTCAATAATAACTCTTTGTCAGCATTCGTGAGTAATCGACAGAAATAAATTGTGTTGCAGCTGTGTTGGCCCATTTTTGAAACGAAAACGAGAGATTATGGGATGTTTGTTAAAATCAGAAGACGTCCTCAAGCGAAAATCGCTGTTGAAGAGCGAAATAATTGTTTACAGTTAAAAACGATGCTTCGGCGTTTAAATTTTATTGGTATGCTAATAAATTATGAATTAATTATAAAGCTAATTAAAATCAATTGCTTGCATTTTAATTGAGCGTTTTATTATAATTGATCGTTAAATAAATTGCTATTTAATTTAATATCTGCGAAAAAAATCACGGCAATTAACTGGTTTGCATAATCCAGCGGTCGGTAAGAGATTCATTTCTTTTTCGGGGCTTAAGATTAACATCGACGTTCAACAACGAGATTATTAATTATCTCCGCCACCAGTCAAGTATTTAATTTCTAATTAACCAGGTAAAGAATGGTAACGATGGTCTTGGAAAGATGAGAACGAAAATTGACGGCGTCCGAAGATGAATGTAATTTTAATAATATGGAACCGTAACTTCTCGTTCTTTCCTTCATACGAGCGCGTCTTTCTGCGTGGGGAGCGAAAGGAATTAGGAATTGGTCGGCCCCTTGGTTTTGAATTTCGTTCTGTTACGCATTTTCCGCTACCATTATTATTAATGATCCTCCAACGCAAGCAAAAAGAAACAAAGATTAGACAAAGAGAAATGGTTCCTTTTTTGTTTCGGTTACATAATGACATCGAGCTTCAGGGTCGATGGAAACAAATATAAACATTAATTTGTCATTTGATCGTGAAGTAAAAATGGGAACTTTTAATTGAGCCCTCAACTTCTTTGTACAAATACTTTCTCTCGATACACGCCCAATGGATGTGTTTGTTACGTAATTGCCGCAAAGATTAAGTTCCTATTCACCTGTGGATGACCTTATTACTCGCTTTTTCTTGCTGTCGTTGTTAGACGTGGAAAATCGAGAGGATTTAAGTGAAGAGAACAAAGTTTTTCTCATAATTTATTATAATAACGTATTGTTTTAATAAGTTTGTATATCTACAGGATGACCGAAATGCGGTCCCACCATTAACTTCTTCGGGCGTTTACGATTAAGCAACGATTCTTGAGGATCGATGACTTCTTGAAGATTGCGCTTGTAGCAAGAACTTGATTGCTAATCAATTAAAACCCTTCGATGTTTCGCGTTCGGTTGGGTTTCAATTCGACGTGGACCTGTATATGCAAAATGCAAAAAAAGTTATGCAATCGTCCCCCCTTTCGCATAAACTATATTTTATTTATTTAATAATAGCACAAGATCTTTCATTATTGCAAAAAATCTTCTGCTGCTCCTCGAATGAATATAATTAAAGTATTATAATTATTATATAAGAAACAATGTAATAATATGTAATTGTTGAACTCGACAATAATAATAAGGATTCCCTCTTTCTTCATTCTCTTGCATCTCGCTGTTTGAGTAATTGTTATTATTCATTGCGATGTTAGTGAATTGTACGAACGAATGAAGAGAGTTTAATCATAAATTATTCACTTATCGAACGATTAAACATGCTAATTACTATTTTATCTTCGCCTTATTAATATCATAAACATCGATTAAATATTAATGAACGGATTATAATTAAAAGAAAATATATACGATTTAAATTTTTAAACTGTCGGAAAAACTGAAGATTTCTCACGAACCACTTATTTTCACTTCTCGTCTTGACATCTTCCACAATGCACTTAGCCGGAAGATGTCATCCAACTTGTCTCTTAAGATTGTGGGATCTCATCATTATATTCGTCGTCGTTTCATTTCTTGCTTTTATCTGTTTTCAGCTTGAAACCGACGCCTAAGGATGGTGTCACGAAGAGCAATCCGAGTAAGAGACATCGCGAACGACTCAACGCCGAATTGGACACGTTGGCCAGCCTGCTTCCGTTCGAACAGAACATCTTATCGAAGTTGGACCGACTGTCGATATTGCGATTGTCCGTCAGCTATCTACGCACCAAGAGCTATTTCCAAGGTAATTCGCACCGCGAAATTAACTCTACAAATTGCGTGCCGTTTTTTTTCGGTGGAGGCGCCGGGCGCTTTCGCGGTTCGTTTGAATTATTGAAATTCTATCGCGTTAACGGCGAACAGATTATTCGAAATCGTCATCGGGATGGATGATGATGTTAATTAACGGCTCGCGTGCCGATGTTTTTTTTTCTTTTTTTAACACGGGGATAATTTCGAAGAGATTGATCCACGACCGTAAAAACGCACTTAACACGTATTATTGTTATTTATATTTCAATAACACACGACGACGCTAATAGCGAAGAAGAACAATGAGTGAGCGAGCGAGAGAGAGATTGTTATTTAATAATAATTGGTAATCAATTGCTATCGATGGCACTCGGGAATCAATTTGATTCGTGTGATTAGTTTATCCAGGCAATAAAACGTGCGGCTAATAATTTAATAATATTGGATTAATAAACTGTTTAGCGAGGAATATTAATCCACGATTTATCGGTATAAACTTCACGTTTTATCCACGTTTATTAGACGCCGTAAACGGCGAATATTATCGATAATAATTTTCGAAAAATGGAAAGCAGAAATCTTTTATTCTTATTATTATTATATTTACTCCGTCTCCCTTTTTATTTTATTATATTTATTCTTTATCGAACACGCAAACCTTTAAATATTTAATAACCAAATCCCGAAGTTAATATGATAATTTCACGTTTTTTTAGGGGTCACCCTGTCTCTCCACGTTCTTACTTTTGCTTTATTGCTATTCTCCAGCTCATTTTATCCATTATTACATTTCTCTTTTACCTTTCATTATTATTTTTATCCCTCGTTATTATTGCTTATTACATTTCCATGTATGCATTAAATATTATCATGTGATTGTTATAATTTGTTGCCGTTTAAAATAAACGCGTTCAACAATAACAATCATAAATATCGTTCACTTTCTAACGCACTATTTTTGTTCTTGGGACAATCTTAAGTGCCACAATTTCCTTTAAAACTCCTGCAATTGCTACGACGATCGTTTTTAAGGTTTAAGACCGGCGCCTCCGCCAAATTTCGTTCGAAATTCTTCAAGGATTCTTTTACGATTCGCTGCCATTTGCCAGAACAACAGCAAGGGGAACTTTATTACTTTCGTTTTGTTTGGCGATGGGATGGATATGGGGGGAGGGGGGGCGCATTAAATATTACAACCACCGCACCTGGATACACCCTCAAGAATTTCGTATAATAATCATAAAACAATTTTTAGAGGGTGGTACGCGACGTAGAGGGGACAGCCGAAAAACAGAAGGAAATTTGAATATATGTTAAAGAGGGAAAAGGTAACAAGGAGTATTAACAGGACGAATAAATTAGTTTTATCGTTAGATTAAATCGCGCCGTAGATGAGGAGAGAGAAAGAAACGAAATGTTAAAAGTAAAGAGAAACGAAAAAAAAAAATGGCTCGATTACAATTCTCCTACGTTTCTTTCTCGTCGTTGTTCCTTCATCTACTCCTTGTACTGTTACGTACGAATTTTTCGTTATTATAATCTGACAAGTACAACCATCCAACAACAGCGAGAGCAACCGAGAGCAAAGAAGAAAAAAAACACGTGGAACGAAGAACGAGCCACCCGAAATGTAGGGATCCATGCACTAATAATAATAAATAATTACATACTTGTCTTTGCGAGGAGATAAATGACCGGTGCCCTTAAACGAAAACAAGGGCCAGCGCCGTTTGGGCTCGGTTCCTCCACGTGGTAGTCTCTTCCTTATTCCTCTTCCTCCCACCAAGACCGCTTCGTTTCGAGCCTTCGTCTCGCTCGCTCGCACGCACTCCTTCGTAATAAACCACCGCTTTTTTTTGGTTCGTCTTCGGATGATGATGGACGGACAGCTGCCGTGGATTTGTTTTAACGAACGTCAGTTGGCGGAATTAACAAAAAACTTCTCCCCAATTCCTCGATCTCTGTGCCAAGCAATCCGAAAACAAAGAGAGACGAGCGATTTGTGGAATGGAAATTATTAGCGCAGCGTAATGAGTCAAGTTTGGCCGCTGTCGAATGTTAAGGTAAAAGTTTGCTCGCTCGAGCTTTAATTAGGGAAATTAAAGTTTTGAATAAGTGAACGGGGAAGGTCGTTAATGCGAACGCTCCATCATATTTAGCTCGGACAATGTATGTAATAATAGCGAACAAAAAAATAAAACAACGGCGCTTATCTCTTATTATTTATAGGTGTAGTAAAACGAAAAAAATTAAATTAAATTCCTTCGTCCCCTTTGGCCGTTTTGCCGTTGTTGTTGTTGTTGTTGCTGCTGTTGTTGCTCGACCTCTTGTCACTGCCGTTACGTGGCGCATTTAATTAATTTCGTACTGCCACCGACGCTTTGTAATTATTACAAAACCACTCCTCTACGCGTATACATGTGCTAATTAATGTAATGGAAAAGAATTTACACAAAAATTATTATTTACCAAATACCAAAAGGACTATTAAAAAATGTTAAACAAGAAGTGTACGAGGATGATGGCAGCGAAGGAGGACAGCCAGCGAATCAGTTTATGGCTGGAATTAATTTTAATTAAAACACTCGGTGCTACTAAATTTGCTTGAGGAACCTCCAACAACCTCTTGGTGGATTTCAACGATCGTTCCTAACTTCTTCGAGAATCTTTTGCACGGTTTAACACCGGCAATTTCTTTCGCCAGAACCGAGCAAACGACATACGTTTTCGTTGTTAAACGATAATTATATAAGCTCGCGGAAATGGGGGAGTGAGCGTGTAAGGGAGAAAGAGATAATGAATAAAATAAAGAATTAGCCATATCAAAGTCCCCCTCTGCCGATATAAATGCACATATTTATTATGGCCATTTGTTAACGCGACCCCCCTTTATAAACAACGGCAACAACAACGAAAAAAGAATTACTCCCCGTCCTTCCTTCTTTTTTATTACTATCAGTTCTCTTCTCCCTGCTGTCTGGCACCGGTAACGCAGTGTGAGCCACATGACTTACTGCTGTTGGTGTCTCTCATTCGTTCGCGTTTTAATTTTGAAACCCGTTTGCAAAAAAAAATATAGACGAAAACGTGCCAAATAGGACGTCGATATTTGATTAAGATTCCCGATGGCGAGATAAGAGAAAACGCAATCGGATTAATGCGATACGTCGCGTAATAACTCAGTAGATCCGAAGGAACGATATCCACAAAGTCATGATTGATAACGATCGCTTACGTTCCTTTTATGTAACATAGAAAACGTGCTGAATTATTGGAGAAAGCGTCGAGATGCTCTTGATAAATTACCATTCTCTAACAGCCTGTTATTTGCTTTTTTGCTCGACACCGAGGCCCCAACGAGTTTAGCAGACGCCTTCATCGATCTAGAATGAAATTCCATCGGAACCAACTTTGATTATCCGGCTCGAAGGACCGCGTTTGTTGCTGTCGTTAAATTTGAACAATGTAACGAACTTGGCAATTATAGTTCGGATTGCTTGACGAACGGTGTTTTTCCATCTAGTTCCGATGATTTACCGATCTTCGGCGTACGGTTCTTGACCAATTGATTGATAATAAATAATGTGTGTCAGTCGGCTCGGTTCGGTTTGGTAAGGTAAGAAGATGAATGTCGGTTGAAATGGATCGAGTGTAGGCAGTTTGCACGGCAATTCGGGCGTGATGGGAGCCAGAACAGATGTGTGGATATTATATCATTATAACAACATCCAGGAGGAGATCCAGGTGGGAAATAATGAAATCAACGAGCCGAAACAATACCGAAATGCCGTTCGCTATTATAATCCAATTTCTCTCTCTCTCTCTCTCTCTCTTTCTGCCTCTGTTTTTATTTTCGCCCTTTAAATGATCTCGTTCCTTCCTATTGCCAGCAAAGGGCACAAATGTCCAGAGGTAATTACGACGGGAAAATGTTGAATTTGAAATTCGTACGTGATGGACGGTTTGATTGAAAATGTTAGCGAAAATCGGGGCGTAGTAATAATAAACGAGAGCGCAATTTAATTTCCTGTACGCGAACTGCACTGCAGAAAATTGCAAACTGTTTTGCTGCATAAATAAAATGCTAGGCAATAAACGCGATTAATTTTGTTTTGTTTTGTAATCAATCGAAAGAAAACTTTTTTGCGATCCTGCTGAAATAGTTTTTAATGACATATCGTTGGGGGTATAAATAATTTAAAATGGAGAACGATCCCCCTTTTAACAATAACAACAACATCAACATATCGAGGGTCGCTTTTGTTCGCAAACGCAAGTTACAAAAGTGGAATTGGCACGTGTTTTAGGTCAATCGAATCCATAAAGACCTCATGCCGGTGCGCTGTCTGTTGTGTCCATCGACGTTGTCTATTATCTGGCAATTTCCCTTCTAACCGAACGAATCCGAACCGATAAAACCGTGTATTTAATGGTTTTTTAACGTATCATTACACCCGACCCCAATCGCTTAAAGTCTTCGACTCATTGACGTTCGTTGGAAGATTTCCGTGTAACCGGAAACGGGGCGATCTCTTAAACGCTGATTAAATCCCGCGGATTAAGCGTCGAATGCGTCCGGAGCCCGACAATTGTGCGTAACCCTTCTTCATTGCGCCTCCCCGCGAACGGCAACGATTCGTGCGGATTCATAAAGTGACCGTGCGAAATTAATTAAACGCACGCACTCGCTAGCCAAATCACATGCGACGCACATTTAAACTCTAATTAATCGATCTCTAGTGTTTGTTTCCGCAGTTAATCACTCTAAGAGCTCCAAAATGAGTTGATTGCAATTTGTGCAAACACGCAAAATGCATTCTTTCTCAAAATTCACCAAAAAAATGTGAAGTTGAACACAAAGCAAAGGCGCATCCAAAACTTCGAACCACTTGGCTATATAATTACCGGGCGTTCGTGTAAGGTAATGGACGATTAGTTATTTATTCATGGAGGAAATTAACACCTCGTTCGTGGCTTAATAATAATTTCAACAGAAAGCCACTTTGTTTTCGACGCATACGACTTCAAGCTTAACGCAAGACAAAACAGTAACGAAATAATGAAGGAGTTAAACGTGCGCATTGACGATGAGGAAGAACGACGTGCAGAAAATTTAAAATCAAACGGGGGCATCACCGGGAGAGATCGCCATAAATCAAACGGCGAACGAAAGAGCAAAAAAGTTTGGCGAGGATCGGCGAACGGAGGAATTAAAGGATTGTTGAAATAGCAACAAAAAGAAGCGCGGACGAAGAGGGAAAAAGAGCGAAAAAAAAAAAAGAAGAAGTGTTAAGGTGAAGATATGAGAATAATAAATCGATCCAAACGCGGGATCGTACACACATTCGCCGGAGATATATCTGTTTCTCTACATTCTTTTTGCCCTCGTTTCCTCCGTCGCCGCTCCTCTGCGCCCTTTCTTCGTTCTGCCTTTAAATATATTTATTGCATTACATCGGGAAAGTGGATCGGTCGATCTTATTCTTCGTCTCTTTCTTCCTCCCGACCGTCCATTCCAAACGTTTATTTATCATCCATCTCTTTCTCCGTCTCTCGCGTTCGCTCCCTCGCCTCGCATTCCCTTTCGCAAGTTCAGGTGCCTAGCACTGGGAAAAATGGATCGATATCGTTCCTCGACGAGCAAACAAAAAATAATCCATTTAACCGAACAGAAATTTTGTTTAGTTTCGTTATATTTCCCGCATTGGAAAACGCAAACAAACGAAAAACGTTTTGGAAAATGTTTCGAACCGAGGCAAACGACGAACCTAACATCGAGGCAAAATGGAATAAGTTTGCGGACATTTGAAATGGGCTCGAGCCGGCGATAACGGCGGTCGCGTAGAGGTAGAAAGGGCCGGAAACATCGACATCGCTTACTTTATCGCGGCGCCCGACCGGAAATGGAAACTCTCCGTGACTCACACCGTCGAAACTGCGCCGCGATCGCCCCCGATTTCCGACGCGAACGGTTTCGGAACGAAAGAAGGGAAAAGCGAAAAAAAAAAAAGAAACGTCGAAAATTCGCAATTAATAAGCGATTTTCTCGCAACATACCGATTTATATTTTAACGAGTTGTCGTTTCGTTTCAATTCGAAACGAATCTCTTGTTAAGTTTACTGCTTCGAGAAAGAGGCAAAGGGTCCGTTATTAAGCGAGACAATGAGGCCGAAACGTATAAGCGACGGGTTAATAAGCAGACGTAACGAGAGCGAGCGAGTGGGATGGATTTTTCGGCCGCGAACCGGTCGTTCATTTCACTTCTGCGGCGGACGAAAAGTGAGCCCGATAACGATGCGACCGAACTTTATTACCGTTAACAAAAACGAACGAAGAGCGGTAACTCTTCGCCTCGATTATAATTGAGACGTTGGTACGGCACAATAACGAGAAACCATCGACAATCGCGCAACAATAACAACATCATCGCCATCATCACCAAGAGGCATCTACGGAATATAAATGAAATATTAAGGAGTCTCGCATCGTAAATAACAATTAGTTTGCGCCGAACCGAAATTAGTGCGGTACCCGATATTTATGCGTGCGGCCTCTCGACGTACGTTTTAATTCCTTCTTCGGCTCTTCATTAGGCCGACTCCGCGCCGGCTTTATTTCCCTTAATTTATTATCACTCGTTTAATCACCTCAACGCGCCAACAATGGGCTTGTTAAGAGAAGACCTCGCGCTCCTTTCGCCTTTTCCATTATCTTCGCCCGATTCGCGTATAATATGCAAATCGCTCGTCATTATTATTAGTCTTTCATATGCAACGTTCATTTGGAGGCTCGCATTTTAATTAAATTGAAACCGTCGCAATAACCGAGAAGTGATCCTTGAAATAAACCCGAAAGCTCCTTCTAATTGGACGGCGGCCGTCGATTTACCAAATTGAAAAGGCACCAAATATCGGAATCGCTTATCTCTCTGCCCGATACATTTATAATTTATAGTTTTAATTAACGAATTGACGGTGAAATCTATCTGCCCGAACGAATTCGATTAGTCTTCGCTTTTGGTTTTTAGTTAATAACTAATACGTCTAATGTTGAGCAAGAATCTGCAATTCGCCTTCAACTATTGATCTTCCATTGAACTCTGCCCGGTAAAACATCAAACGAATTGCAAATCGAAACAAAAGCAAACGGAATCGGTTCGCAACAGCGCTGATTATAAGGGATCGCCGGGGATTATTCCAAATTAGCTATTAGCTAATATTTATGAAGAAGCGGGAATCGTGATGTTCGCGAGGAGTTCGATTGGGATCGAAAGAATCTGCAACACTTTTGCGTTACTCTTAATGTTATGCGGCGCGTTTCCGCTCGTTCTTCTTTTGCAAATTGTTTGTTGGTACACAGTCCTCCTCCTCTTTTATCCGACCAATCGTGACGGTTACCCTTTTCATTTACCATAATTTTTCCCCATACAGTTAATGGATGCAATCTTGTCTTATTACAAGATAACATGCGATCCTCCTCGTTTCGTTCTTTTCTCTTCTTCCCCATCATCATCATCATCATCATTTCTGTCGGTTTTCCGCGGCCGCTCTTCTTTGCGACTGCGAGAAAATCTGCATTTCGCTGCGAAACGCAACAAAAAAAAAGCGAATCGATCGCACTCGCTGAATGAGTCGAGTAATAAAGTTAAATCGTTCGTGCTCTTTCTTGTGCGGAGAGGAAAGTGAAAGTATGAGTAACTTAATGGAAATTGCACTAGACCGAGCGGTCTATATAGTCAAGGATACTTCTTTCGATTTGGTCTGGCGCGAGGGGGAAGCGGCAGCGGCGAGCGCCTTCTCCGGCAGAAGAAGAAGAGGGCAGAAAAGGTGCCACCGGTTAATATTCTACATACGGAAGTTGCGTGTCTCGCACTCATATTATTTCGCCTCGTAGTACAACAACAAAAGAGCTTCGGCCAGAAGGATTATTATTACATTTAAGCGGTCCCTCCGTCTTCGGAACCCTCCACTTTGCTTCCCGCTCGTAATAATTCTCCTTTAGGTTCGGTTGATCGAAACGAAAGAAGCCGCCGGATCGAAAGAAATTCGAAAAATTATCATTTGGCTTTACAATTTTCCCCAGCGAGAAACGAAAACTCGATCGAATTTTCGCAACCACCAAATGGAAACGCCGTCTCCCTCGCTTAATCTCCTTTTTTTTTTTTGTTGTTTGGTCGGACGGACGGGTCGACGGTTTTCGGGCACGTGGCCCCACAAACAACAATCAGGATTCGGGACTGCGTCCTTCTTCTACTTCTACTCCTTCTTGCCGTCGTTGTATTCGTACGGCGGCGACGTTCCCCCCCGATCATCGCGTGTTCGCTTCTTTTCCCGAATAATATACCACCGAGTCACGCGATCCTCGGCCGAAAATGTAGCAGTTGTAGTCGTTCTTGTACGTTATGTCCAGCGGTCGTAGGTAGCGCAGATCGACAATAATAACGCCGAAAATGACAATTGGACGCACGCCCAATACGCTCGCCGATGGTGAACCATCCAACTCTTCGTCGTACAAAAGAGAATCGCCTAACACCAATTAACCTCTGTCTCTCTCTCGCATAACGGTAAACGAAAAATGCGTCTTCAGCAACAAGAGGAGCAAAAGAAAGAGTCTTGTTGTTGTTTAAGGTGGCAGAAAGATGTAAAGAGATACCGCAAAGACAAGAAAACGTCTTGTTCGCCATCTATCTCTTTGTTGTTGTTGCTGCTGTTGTTGATGGTGATGTAAATGACGAAAGAGTGTGTACAAAGTGGTAAAAACATGTTGTTTGTGGTGTAAGGTTTCGCGTGTTGGATTACGGTTAACTCGAAAGTAAATCGAAGAAGAAGAAGAGTCGAGGTGGAGCTCTGAAGAAGAATGCGGTGGCATCTTTGCGAGAGAGAAAATAATCGCGCTCTTGCAAGTGGGAAAACTTAGAAAATCCGCTGAAATTAAATCGGCCGTCGCCGGCAAAAGAAAAACGCGTACTTGCAAAAGGAAAAAAGTTGTTTGATTTATTAAATGAGCTTTTACTGCTCGTTTATACTTTATCTGGATCTCCGGCGGTTATTCGTATTCAAATTTTCCTTCTCCCTTTCTCTCTTCGTCCCTTTAATGTACTTGGATAGATCGAAGGAACGAGCCGAAGAACGCAAGGGAAAAACGTAACGAAAATTATGCAAATCAAATTTGCTGCTATTTCCGGCCGCGGTCCAAAAGAAACGGAATGGAAAATTGGGAAAATTTATATCGGCCGATTACGGCAAAACGGTCCAACCAACGGTCACATTGTGGGCACATTTCAAGATCGAGGCGATAGCGTGCGTTTTCCTTTTTTGGCGAACCAACGAAAAAAATTAAATCGTACGATTATTACTTCGTTCTTCGAACATAATTCCGATTTTTCCATTTTATTGCGAAGTGCGAGACCCACGATGCCGTGACCTTTTAATGGGTCTTTAGATAAGGGACTTGTGCGAGCAAGTGTAAATACGCGACGGCCGTAATCGGCGTTTCGCATTTCTCCATTTCTTTCTTCCCTCATTCTTCTTCTCGCCCAAAGAATTCCGCTTGCAATTAACATTAACGCACTTTTATCTTTGAACTTGACGAGGCTTCAATGGAGCTTCGATAGGAATTCCTAAAACGCGCGTGAACGATTCGAACAGTTTGAGCGAGCAAAGAGAAAAATTGAGGAAAAACGCAAACGGATTTGCGTGATAAGGTGCGAAAGAGCGGCATTTCACCTGTTCGCCCAGGTACAATAAACGTATCCTCGAGTAAGTGTCGGACTCACGCGTGTTCGCGTGGACTAGCAAAACACACACACACACACACACACTCGCATTGCTTTTATGTCTGCAAACTTCTTCGCCGATCCGTTATGTGACGATCAGCTGATTTTCGCACGTCAGCCCATTTCATTTTCTTCCGAAACGAAACGAAACGAAAACCATTGAAATGAAGAGAACCGCATCGGGATGCGATTTCGCAAATTCCCGTTTTTTTTTTCATTTCCTTCGCGTTGCCGAAAACGAGCGCCGAATTGGCAGTCGATGGAATGGTAGCCGACGTTCCCGGTTGCCACGGCGACCAGCGTCGACGACTCCACCTTCCGTCGCGACGTCTATGATAGTAGTAATAACGATGATGGCCGACGCGAATCCCGCGGGGGCCCACCTCGATTCGCCGTTTCGTTTTTGGCAATTTATCGCTCTCTGGAATCGCGCAGAAAAGTGCAATAATAACAACGGGCGCGATGGACGAGGGAGATGGGATCGAGAGGCGAACGGTAGCGCGAGGAAGGTGTTAATAAAGAGCGTGGGTTTTGCCCTTTCCGAACGAACCAGATGGATCTGCCGTTTGCAGCGAGGTCTCACGGAACTTGCAGCAAAAAAGAATGGCAAACGAACGAACGAAGAAGAAGTGCAAACGCGTATCGGCAGCCCGTGATCTTTGCATTTAATGAACTGCTCCCCAATTTATTATTATTATTGCTTGTTGAAAACTACTGTTTAATGCGAGAAAGATACCGAACAACAACGACAGCAACGAATGGCAACGGCAGAAGAACTCTTAGGGGACAATAAAAGGAAGCTCGCAACGATTTCTGGCTTACAATTGCCATCGTCATCATCATCTTCGAACGAAAGCGAAAATAAGCAGCAAGAAGTCGCGTATCCTTCAACGAATTATGGCGATCCCGTTGTGGCGTTGGTTAAATTACAAGAGCAAACGGATAAATAAATATAAGAGGCAGATAACGTTGAAACTGTGGCACCGAAGGAAACGCGAAAGAAAATAATTTAAAAAAAAAACGGAGAAGAAAGAGGATTCAATAATTATTATTGGGCGCGAGAAAGACGGTGCGAATGAGCGAGGGGGCCCCGGAGAATGAATTTACGTTGGCCGATAGATTGGAGGCGATCGTAAATAATGGCCGTGAGAGCGAGAAGGAGCGATTCCCAGGTTAATGAGCTCACGCTGTTCCACAACCCTTTTTATTTATTATTATATGTATATCCTTCGCGAGCTCTTCGTCTCTCTCTCTCTTTCTTCTCGCTGCTTCTGCCGCATCTTTTGGCCGTCCTCGAGGTTGCGCCGCGATCGCCCCGAAGAATCCTTATTCCTCTCCATCCACGCTCACTTAGCGTTGACGTCTTCTGGATTGAAACGGACGTTTATTTTATTGCGCTCGTTCTTCTTTCGTTTCCTCCGCGAATTCCTTCGCGCCATCATCATCATCAGCTGCGGTCCTCTTCTTCTCGTTTTATTTCTGCTTAATTACAAGATTATTTACTAAGTGGCAACGTGTCCCTCGGACTGTCGACGACTTTAATTCAACGTGCTGCAAGAGGCGATTTAACGGGCGTCCCCCAATTTCCAATTCTTTGCGTTCGTCGTTTTCGGCAGATTTTTGCCCATTTCCCTCGAAATAATTAATCAGCGGAGCGTAATGAAAGGCGATTTTATGCTGGCGCAATTAAAATTATGCAAATAAATTTAAATAAATCGATGGAATTATACACGTGAAAACATGATTTATTCATGAACATTGTGGTATCGTATTAGTTAGATAATATTTATATAATAATAATAACGTGTAAGGCGAGCGCAAGAAGTGGAGGAAACGGGGCGAAAACGAAATTGCACGGGGGGTGAAATTTACATTTAAATCGAATTAAAAAGTCGCTCGCGATAATTAGCCATCGCCAAAAGAGTTTCTTCGATTAAGCTCGCTTAATTGTCGCTTTGGATGAGTAACAATTGACTCAGAAGTTGACTAACACTAATTCGCTAATTCCTTTTAAAACGTTACTCCTCGCAGCTTTACCGGGAAACTCTTTTAGAGGTTGATCGATTCCCTCGGCGTTCAAGGTCCCGCGCGGTTTTCCTTTTTCCTTTTACGCCGATCGATAGGGTTGAAAATTGCAAAATGAATAATAATCGTTTTCGGGGGCGAGCAGTGGCGGCGGACAGCTATTGATGAGACAGCGGCGGACAGTTAACAGACTCCCGGTTCGTCTGCGAGGAAAACCCGAACCTGGACCTTGGCCGAGGGGGTGGACAGCGACGAAGGAAAGGTTTCTGGACGGTTCTATCGCCGTATCTTATCGCGAATCGCGTTCTATCCGAATGATTGCAACTGTCAGACCACGCCCCATTTATGTAACGCAAAGATATTAATCTTCGCCACCGAAATACTAGAAGCAAGCAGCAAACAGCGGCTAGTGGTGGAAGTAGTGATGATGATAAAAACGGCCGCCCCCCTGCGAGCCCTTCGCGTACGTCGTCGTTATAAAACCTTTTGTTTTTTGTTTTCGTACAGTTCGATCGAATCGCCCGTTTCGGCGAACCCTTTGCCATTCCGGGGGCTCGGGGGAGGAGAAGACGACGACGTCTTTTTTCCCCCATTAAATTCGGATTATTTCCATCGATTCCCGCCCCGTCTTCTTATCGAAGGAGATCCACGGCGACATCACGAACTTCCCAAATGGAAACCGTTTCTCCGTCTCGCTTTTTTCCATTGCCGCGCTTCTTCACCTAGCTATCCATCATCGTCCGCGATCCGATATTAAAATTAAATAAACCGACGGTAATAGCGTTCGTTGTTTTCTGTACGCGGTTAGCCGGCCGAATTCTGGCTGCGGGGAACGACGGAGCAAAAGCGGAGCGAGAGACGTGCACACAGAAATGGAAACCCAAGTGAAAACCATATTTATTTGATCAATACTCCGGCTCTCCTGCCGCGCGGTGTAGTCTTCTGACTGGCGGAACCGGCCCCGGTCGTCTAATCAATATACAAAAAGAAACGCACAAAACGCCCCACGTTAATATCGTGCTTTATTGCGGGCCCGCTATTATAAATCTCGGATTCGTTCGTCGACGCCGGCGAAGGAAAACTCGCGGACGGAAAAGGGGTCCCAATTAAAAAAGACCGTTCCGATCTAATTTCATCTCCTTCGCGTAGACCCTCTTCTTCGGCTCGGACGTTCCTTGCGGTGCCTTATTTGTTTTTGTTCCTCGCACTAATAAATATGTCCGTTTCTTTACGAACAACGCACAGACACACGTGGGGAGTTGATAATAAATATATTTCGTAATTGCGGTCGTAAACCTGCCCGTGTCACATTCGGAATATTTATTGCCGTCGAAGGCCGAATACGAAAGAAATAATAACGCATCCTTTCACGAGCGGACGGATTCGTCGATTTCGATCGTTTATTTTCCGATTTACGCTTGTTCGTCTTTCGACCGACGAGGAACAAAACAAATTTTCGCCTTCAATTCGACGACCTGTACAGTTTAAATGAGGTGAAAAAGCTTATAGGGCGACGGCACACGAGCAACCCTTCAGAATGCATTTCGGCGTACGCGTGTGCGCTGTCATATTTCTTTTTTTTTTTCGTCTTTTACAACGGGGCATAACTGTTAATGACTAAAACAAACCTGCCGGTGAGTAAATCGAAGAGAAAAGAGCAATAATTTAGGCTTCGTTTGTGCTACACCTGCCCGCAATAATCGACGATTGTTGTTTCGAACCAAAGAGGGAAACAGTCTTCACCGTCATTTGCTGTTGTTGCTCGTAATCGATTAACATTGACGAGTTAATTTTTTTACCATCGATGATCGCCCTTTATTATTGATAGTCGATCGACGATGATGTTGCATCGTACATCGCAAAAAGTGCCGGTTCATCGGCCGCGGCGAAGACGCGAAAGGGGCGCTGCTAATAAGTAAATAAAGAGGCGCAAATTGATGGGTTCGCCCTTTAAATATTCGTAATGCGATTAGCGGCTTTCTGCAAGTCACTCGGAACGTTTAGCTCGCGTAACGTTTCAATCGAATGGATATTCGAATGGGAATCGCTCAACTTGCGAAGAGACGAGCAATTAAAACCGATTTTATTAATTAGAACGGACGACGGTATCGTTCCATTTATTGTTATTAATAATGATTCAACGATAAATTAGACTTATTACTTGTGCGGTAATTAGCGAAAAAAAAATTGCATTTAATCATATTAATTGTGTTGCGGAAACATCACGACATAAATAACGAGAAGAAATTTATAATTTAACGCTGAAGAGAGAAAACTGCGAGCGAACGAATTTAATATTTAATAAGAACTAAATAAATAAATTATTCGCGAGGAATAGAATATCTTTTATTATTATTCCATTTTTTTACAATATTACTGCACCAACAATCGTTCTCCTTCTCTCGTCGCAATGCATCATCCTAGCAAATAATCGCGCAATTACCTCGAAAAAGAAGAAGGTAATTGCATTGTTTATACATGCAGTTCATTATGTTATTATTATGCCAAACGTACATTCGAAGAGTGCGAGTATCTCTTATTCAACAACAACTGTTATTACGCTCAACTGAACTAGAAATCTTACGGTCTTTCTTCAATTGGTTTCGAGGAATTCGATTCCTCCATTGATAACCCATCGATCGCTGTTTTTCACGGTTACGCAGCAAACCATCTCGCGAATTGTTTAATTAAAGCAAAAGAACAAAAAACAGAAAAGCAGCGTGCTCGTCAATCCGTGTATTAATTGCGATAATTAGAAGGAATTACGAACGAACGTAATTGAATTTAACAATCCGTGCTCACGTCCATTGATAATTAAATTGAGCATCTTCTCAAACCGTTCCTTCTGCGACTGCTTCCAGTTGTAATGCACAAAGACAAGGACGAGGGCGGCAGCCTGCATCGCACACGGGACCTGACCGCTTTCGATCACACCCCGCTGGACGGCGAAATGTTTCTGCAGGTAATCGATCGTCGGAAAGCAAGAGACTAATCGTTTGACGCGAATCGAATGTTTCGCAGGCATTGAACGGGTTCCTCATGATATTGACGTGCGAGGGCGAGGTCTTCTTCGCCACGCACAGCATCGAAGGCTACTTGGGCTTTCACCAGTCGGACATCGTGCACCAGTCGGTGTACGAGCTCGTCCATTCCGAAGACCGCGAGGAACTGCAGCGGCAACTGATGTGGAACTCGTTCCTGCCGCCGGAGTCCGCCAATATCGGTCTGCAAGACGTGCTGCTGCCCGAGAACTGCCACTTGCTGGAGAGGAGCTTCACCGTGCGCTTCCGTTGTCTGTTGGACAACACTTCCGGCTTTTTGGTATTTCGCTTGCCTGCGAAATAAAATCGACTTGTAATTGTTCGTCTAACTCTTTTCTCTCTTGGTTCTCTGTCAGAGATTGGATATTAGAGGGCGAGTGAAGGTGCTGCACGGGCAGAACAGGAAGTCGGAGGAGCCGCCGTTGGCGCTCTTCGCCATTTGCACGCCTTTCGGGCCGCCGTCCTTATTGGAGATACCGCAGAAGGAGGTCATGTTCAAGAGCAAGCACAAGTTGGATCTGGCGTTGGTTTCGATGGACCAGAGGTAAGTGAAGAAATCGCGTTCATAAGCAAGGTCAGCTTCACGGTGCGTTCTCTTGCAGGGGTAAAATGTTGTTGGGCTATTCGGACTCGGAATTGGCGAATATGGGCGGCTACGACCTGGTGCATTACGACGATTTGGCGTACGTCGCGAGCGCCCATCAAGAATGTTAGTCAGAATTCAATCGCCAATTTCTTTCTGTAATTCTTCCCGTTTGTTACGTTGTTGTTGTTGTTGTAGTATTGAAGACGGGCGCCTCGGGAATGATAGCCTATCGGTTCCAAACGAAGGACGGCCAATGGCAATGGCTACAGACGAGTTCGCGGCTGGTCTACAAGAACTCGAAGCCGGATTTCGTGATAAGCACGCACCGGCCGCTAATGTGAGTCACACGAATCGCGTCTCGTCACGCGTTAATCGATCGTAATTGCAGGGAGGAGGAGGGACGCGACTTGTTGGGCAAACGCACGATGGACTTTAAGGTGAGCTACTTGGACGCCGGCCTGCCGAACACCTACTTCTCGGAGTCGGATCAATTGTTGAGCACGACGCCGGCGACCGTTTCCGTTCAACAGCAACAGCAACATCAACAGCAGCAGCAGCATCAACAACAGCAGCAGCAGCAGCAGCAGCAACACCACGCAGTGTCGACGACGCCGTCCAGAGTCAATCGACGTTATAAGACGCAATTGCGCGATTTCCTCTCGACGTGTCGCACGAAACGTAAACTATCGCACGGTCCGACGTCGTCCAACGGGCAGGCGACGCCGCCGTCGGCCAACGTGTCGACGACGGTGGCGGCGGCGGCGGCAGCGGCGGCGGCTGCCGCAGCGGTCGTCAGTCCGATGCCGACGGTCGATTACCTATCGACGGACGGCTGTGCCGCGTACAACATGTATACGACGACGTATCCGACGAGTGCGGCGGATCACACGCTCACCCCGTACATGGGGCACACGAATCTGCAGCACGGCTTCTATCCGACGCCGGCGCCATTGGATAATCGCTACATAACGACCGACAATCTGTTCCATCAGTACCGGCCGTTGAGCACGTATTATCCGGACTATCATCACACGGCGACGGCCGCCACGGCGACGCCGTACGGTAACGGCTTCCTCGAGATGACCGCGCGCACGGTTCCCACGTACGATCACGCGGCCGCCGTCGCGCCGACGAATCCGCACGCGGCCTATCGGGCCGTCGTCGACGACAAACTCTATCCGTGTCAGCAGGTGATGGAAACGACGCCGCCGCCGCCTCCGCCACCTCCGCCGCCGCCGTCCGCGGTCAAGTATCCGACGTACGTGGACGGGTCGCGGGGCTACGTCGTGACGAATCCGGGCAAGTGTCTGGACGTCTCGTGGCCGTACTCGGTGAGTCCGTCGTCCGGCATCATACAGCCGGTGCAGGTGATGAGTGGCGCGCAACAGCACGATCACGGCCATCACAAGAGCTGCAACAAGAAGCAGTCGGAGACGATGTCGAATCATTCGTCGCCGTTGAACAATAATAACAATAACAATAATAACGGCTTGATAACGCCGAAGATCGAGGACATCAAGGCGGACAACGGTAACGGCGCGATGATGCAGCAGAGCGCCGATCCGCACATGTCGCAGAATAACGTGCAACGGCATTTCGCGGCGCCGGTTCCGACGACGTCCGTGCATCAGCTACCGCGCCAAACGGTACTGATGTGGGGCTCGAATCATAACATGCCGCACGACGCGACCGGTGCGAGAACGTCGCCGAATCATAACGAGTACGTGCAACAGCAGCAGCAACCGCCCGGCGGCGATAATTGCGAGACGTTGAAGGGTTTGAACGATATCGGTAATCCGGAAATGTGCAAATGGAACGGCGACCCGGAGAAACCGGAATCTATCGGGCAAACGGGCAACAATTCGGATAGTCCGCATCAGCAGCAGCAACAGCAGCAGCAACAACAACATCACTCCAGCCATCATAATCATCATAACTCGAGGGTCGTAATGGTACTATGATGAACGTTTTCCATGCTGGCTTCCAGCGAAGATCGTTGTATATAATTTATATAAATAGATTTTTATCAAAACAAAATACTAATTTAACTGAAAACAAATCAAAAGTCTCATTTAAGCAAATATTTAAAAAGAATGGAATCTTGATAAGACGATTAATTAGCACATTTACTAATCATTTGCAAACAATTAGATTTTTAAATGGGCGAAGGAAAGAATCACTTACTTCCAATTTACAAAAAGAGAAATGAAACGATTCGCGATGCCCAAAACGATGTTTTATATTGAAATACGGTGAAAATGTTTAAACGGAACTAACGAGTATAAGCGCAATTGAAGCAATTAACAGTGGGAAAATACATATCTTCCGTTTTTTGCAAATTAGTTGTGAAAATGTTAATTTCGAATTTAAGGTAAAACGTGTCTTCGATTATAGGAATTACATTATCTATTATAAATACAGATTAAATAAATCTATATATACATATATTATATAGATGAAGAAGATGAATTATAATTGAATAGAGAGAATATTGTATAGTTATTTAAGTACATACTTTTAATTCGATTAATGTACTCGTTTTCATAAGGCGCAAATTTCCATTCGAATACAAAGTCAAATGAAGCGATCGTATTTTAACTAGAATCATCGATTGAAATCCAAATGCTGTAAATATTACTACAATAATTGATTTGTTCTTCTCTTTTATAGTAAATACCGATCTCTTCAGCTACATACTTTTGTATTTCGTACGACTTTACGAATTGTATTCTGAAAGCTTTTACGATCCATCAAAATCATCATCATCTAATTCCTCTCCAAGATTTGTATCGTAAATGAATATATTTTTGTTATTTAGTCGATTCGTACCTACATTAGATTAATTAATACATTGTGTGTTATTTATTATTTTAATTGATTTCAGTGAAATGAAACGTGCTAGTCATCATTATAAAATTTACTTTGTACATTGTTGTATATTAATTAATTTATAAAGATAAAAGAAATATATATGGCGCAAAATTATTTTCTCTTTGTGCAAAATCTCTTTTAGAGGAACATCGTTCATTTTTTGTCTAATATAATTTTATTCCTCGTTTCACAACGAATTGTAAAATAAATAACGAGAGAAGGAAATAATTGAAATGTACTATGTATTACAAATGTATAAAAATAAACGGAACATATTAATTTAATGCGATCATAAATTATTTGCTTTGTGAAAAGAAACGAGAGAAGTAACTAGGTCCAAGAATGGTGATTTTCGGAGAAAAATTAAAACGCTTTAATACAACTTACTTTTATATTATGCCAATAAAATGAATTACAATCATGCAGTTGCTAATGCTTTCTCTATATCTTGCTCGTCAATTTCAATCCTCTTTTGGACCTTCTGCCGATAAACGTCCTCGACGTAAACCGTATGGTCGACTTTCAGTTTCTCTCTGGATGGAGGACTCAAGATTAAACATCTAGAATTAGATTTTATCAAGTGACTTATCAAAGATGAATGATAATGTGGATTACCGCGAGATAAAATTGCCTTCTCTCTTCGGTCTAACGTCTATTATATCGTTTAGCAAAGCCGCAAAATTTTCCTCTAGATTCTTAGGGTCCATGTCAATCTAAAAACATAACGCATTATATTTGTTAGTGGGGCAACTTGCCTAAAAGCATACCGTGCCAATTGTCGTTTCGATCATACCAAAATCCTTCTCATATTCATCCTTTTTTGCTGTATAACTGATGCCAGTAACGAATTTATTGACAACACCAACAAGATCGGCATCTAAAGTGCCTGCTTTTGGATTGGGAAATTTCTTTTTCATCAGTCCTCTCAATGATGCCAGTTCAGGTATAATGTTAGGATGTGCAATGAAGAATTGAAAACCTTGCAATGAAATACCACCATTCTGTACTTCTTTAATCAATTCTGTGCCACCAACCAGTGAAGCACCAGCATTTCTAACATCAATTTGCATATTTGCATCCTTGGTAAATGCTAGGATTGTTCTCTCTTCGCCATGCTCAAATTTATGTGGTATGGTAGCAATCCTTGTAAAATTATCCACAAAGCGTGTCTAAAACATAAATGTACCATCCATAATTACCTTTTTTAGTTGTCAATCAACATTCCACCATTTATACCTTCTTTTCACCTTGCATATTCAACTCAATAAGCACCTGCAGAGGAGAATTTGGTTGATTATAGATGTCAGGATGGTGTGACTCTCTGTGTGCTTTTACTGCATCTACAAAACTGTACACTGTCCATTTATAATATTTTTCCACATATACATTGTCTGTGGGAGTCTGCTTCCAAGAGTCATCAAATTTCCTAGTGCCTCTCATCTGCATAATCCTAATTAGAATCATTTATCAACTGGATGTTTCAGCAAGTATCCACATAATACTAACTTTTCCCTATCTCTAATATTATGAGGAATAAAACCGACTTTAACTTCTTCAGTTTTCACCTTCTTCTTTTGCTTTCGCTCCCTTGTTCCCTTCCTGGCAGCATAATTCCTAATTTGATTGTTGAAATTTTGGCACGTTATTCGTTGAAAGGGAGACGCCAGTTTCACCAAACCTAAAATAGATTACCTCCATTGTTATCGAGTTATAATTAATTGGAACTAATTACCTTTTGAAAATAGCGACATTTTAATAAATTAATTATGAAAAAAGTGTATTCGTAAGGTTATATCAAATAATTTTGAAGTTAAAGTCTCGTTTAGTGTACGTTTCGCCATCTATTAGCGAGCGAATTATCTAATACAGTTCAAACTCGCAGCAGAAATGGTGCCTTTTTAAATTTAAATAATTAATAATTGTTGTAATTAATTGTTTACAAAACAACAACATCTTGTAGAGATAAACTTTGTTGAAAGAGTCGTTTTATATATCTAACATAATCCCGGAGAGATTATTAGTAATTAAATGAATCAATAAAGATTGATTATAACATTTAATCTATGAACCGCAAATTGAACTGTTAATTAATTAATTCATACAAAAAGCATACGAATGCATAGTGCTTGCGTCAATTAATCAAACGGAACGCTCGCAAACAAAATTGTTTTCTTTCTTTTTGAGTAATTATCAATTTCGCTTAAAAATTTCGCATTAATAATATTCACAGAATAACAAGTGCGTTTATTGGCAACAAAGAAAAATATGCTTTTCCTCGATAAAACAAGCCAATCTGCGAGAAACGCGAACTTGTTTACGTTAAATATCATCATCGTTTCGGACTTCGGTAGTTAATAATAATTTATTAGAGTGTATACATGTCGCTTCGTGTGTTGGAAGTTGAGCGACCGGCTCGTTGTTCGCTGGCTGGTTTTTAGTAGTAGTTTACCATTTAAAAACGTGTATAGGAAAAGTCCGGTTATACGATTCGACGCCTTAAAGTTTTAAACGACTTAGGCTAGAGAAGAAGAGAAAACGAGCTTATGTGAAAAGGAACTAAACAAACGGGTATTGGGGTAACGAGAAATTGGTCGTCCTCAAGTTTAGTTTTGTGCGAGTTCTTCGTTGAGGAGAGTGTGTCGCGTGGTGTTCGAATAATATTTAGGTTTCATAATAATAATTAGAGGAAAGGCACGTTTTTATACGTTCGCCGATCAATTAAACGGTTATCGTGCTTCTAATTGACCGGTTCGTTTGATATTTCAATTTAATTGCCAATAGTTTATCGAGAAAATTGAAAAGAGAATCAATTAATTATCATTATTATCGTTAAAAAAAAAACGTTTTGGATGCGATAAGTGTTAAATATTCAATTAGTTGCGATATTTGCTACATTACAACATTATTATTTTATCTTCGCCGTGACCCCTGTTACTTTTGCACCAAATACATGAACTTTCAAAAATATACATCAACGATTTAACTCATTAACATCACGTCGCAATCGAAAGTGAAAGACGAAGATCGTCAATCTAACAATAAAGCAAAACGTTAAAGTTCCGATTACAAATGAATTAACCGCACAAATTCGACTCGTCGATTAAACGAGGTGTTTGAAACTGAACCAATTTGGTTTTAATTAAAAAAAAAACGAGCAAAAAATGGACCATCATTAATCCGAAACATGTTAATTACAATAAACGCCGAGTTTGACCATTGTTATTGCGCTACGAATAACAACCGTAAGAAGAATGGCGAGACGACGGAGATTGGTGAAATTGATTGCGGGCATCGCGATCGGTCTACTGCTGTCCGCTTTGTTAACGCGCAAGAAACGCACGATCCTTCCCACTCGCTCAATAAACGACATTTGCACCGACGAAGACGGAAACCGCGCGACGATGCTCCTCCGTGCGGCCGGTACAAGAGGAGATGACGCGCAAAAGAGTGCGTCCGACGACGACGACGAGCGATTGCTGTTCGTCGGCGTGATGACCGCTTCGAAGTACTTGGAGACGCGCGCGCGAGCCGTCTACGAGACGTGGGGCCGCCGCGTGCCCGGCCGCATACGGTTCTTCGGTTCGGAACGCGCGCGATCGCCCTCGGTCCCGCTGATAGCGTTACGCGGCGTCGACGACGGCTATCCGCCGCAGAGGAAGTCGTTCGCGATGCTCAAGTACATGCACGACCACTACATCGACCGGTTCGAGTGGTTCCTGCGCGCCGACGACGACGTCTACGTGAAGACGGACCAGTTGGCCGCGTTGCTGCGATCGATCGACAGCCGGCGGCCGTGGTTCATCGGGCAAACGGGTCGCGGCAACAACGACGAGTTCGGCCTGCTGTCGCTCGACAACGACGAGAACTTCTGCATGGGCGGGCCCGGCGTCATTTTCAGCCGCGAGACGTTGAAACGCATCGCGCCGTACATCGACGAGTGTTTGCGGCATTTGTACACCGCGCACGAAGACGTCGAATTGGGCAGATGCGTGAGACGGTTCGCCGGCGTCTCTTGCACGTGGTCGTACGAGGTGAGTACGAAGGCTCGCGGGATTCTTCGTCTAACAGTTAACACTGGCGGCCACGTTCTCCGTTGCCTACCTGAAAGGAAACAATGCGACGATTCACGGACGAGGCGAACGGAAAACGATTGTTTTCGCAATCGATTGGCGAGCATCGCTTTAAGTAATAATAATTAATCGATATACAAAGGCTAACGTACTAATGGCTATAATTTGCGGCAATAAGTTTTAATTTTTAAATGCCGCCAGTTGGACCATAAATATTTTCGTATGCCTCGAAGGCAAACAAAGTCGACTTCGAAGCGCTCACGAATTAATCTCGTTCCGTCGTCTCTCTGAGCGATAATTAATTACAAAGTTTTACGTTCTCGCTGTACAACGAGCGACGAAACCGACGTGAACGAGAACAGATGTAAGACAGTCGGTTTGTGGCGGAGCGCGGACGAAAATAAAAAGAAGTCGTCCATAAAACGCACCAGACATCCTCGAATTAATTTCTAAGAATTCCATTGTAAAGAAGCGGTAGAGCAAAGGAAAAGGAGAGGAGGAGGATTCTATTCTCCTCGTTGGACGTCTTTCTCGTTCGTTCGTGGGCCGTTCGTTCTTCTTTCGGGGCAAACGTTTGTTATAAATGGAATTTGTTGTTTGGTTTGGAACAAAAAAACTAGTTTGTTCTTTTTCCCCAAACGACGAAACCAGTTGTTAGCGATCTAATTATTCTTCTTTCTTTGCCGATTGTTATAATAGAATTGAAGCACATGTCATTGATTATAATTGACAATTGATCAATTTATCCGTAACTTAATTTAAATCCTGAACGTTTCGTTTTCGTGCTCTTCCATCGAATCGTTCGCAATGTTTATCTCTTTGTTTACCCGTGCTAATACAAAAATAACATATTATTATGTTATTTAGAAAAGCGCTAAAACGAGAACGTAGGATTCAAGTGTAATTGTGTTGCTAATCTTATTTATTTATTGCTGCTGCTGATGATGATGATGATGCGCGCTTACATCCACCGGAATCGCTCCGTCAAAGACGTTTAACATTTATTTGTTTGCACGATGTGCAGTTATAGAATAAGGAACGATTGATGAGCGGCCTCGGAAATAGAGGATATCAAAAGATCTTTCTTTTTTGATTTAATCTAAATAAATGCGCACGTTGTTAATGGAGCAAGAAACGACCTAATTTAACGCAACGTAAACTATCGATAAATTGCCAATTTGTTTATTGAGTAACTACAAACGTAAATGCATAAATATTAAATGATTAATTAGTCAGCAAGTTACGAAACGAACAGGTTTCCCTTAAATGTACAAACGCAAAAATAATTTGCAAATAGCGTACACCGCATGTCCTTGCGAGCGACTGCAAAAAATAAGGAACAGTCATCATTCAATTTAAATTCGTGCCATTAACAGAATGAACTCTTAAGAATAATAAAGTTAACTTAAAATGATGATGGATCATAATAATAGTACACACTTTGAGCGAAACTTTCAATGGGAACTCGTGGCGCATTCAAATTAATTAATCTACTTGTAGAAAAAGCAAACACAATGAGTAAAAACAAGAATGAGAGACTCTACAATTATTTATAAAAGCACATTTGCATAAAATTAAATTGCAAATTCTCACTTACTTAAATGTAATTGTTTAAACGGTTTGCGTAAATGTGAAAGAATAACAATTTCACTCCCACTTTTTTAACATATGCATGATGCAAAGTTGCAAATTACGGCCAGAAATCGAGAAGATTTTCTGATTTCGAGTATTAGGAAAACATGAACGCAAGAAGGTAAGCGAATTCGGATCGCGTCGCAGATAATTAACCGAGTCACGCCAACTACCGCTTTTAACTTATGCGCTCCTGATACGAACTTTTAAAATTTCGGTCGGAAATCGGGAGTCTTCGTATTAGGGAAACATGAACGAAAGAAGGTAAGAGAAATAGGGCCGCGTCTTAGCTACTTCGGTAGTAAAGTAGGGGTTCCTCTTTACCGACCCTCGCTAAATGCTGGTTTTACGGCCAGAAATCGGGACAATTTCGTGACTTCGAGTATTAGGAACACATGAACGCAAGAAGGTAAGCGAATTCGGATCGCGTCGCGGATTATTAGGCGAGTCTCGCCCCACTACGTTTTTTAAGTTATGCTTTCCTGATACGAACTTTTAAAATTTCGGTCGGAAATCGGGAGATTTCGTATTAGGAAAATATAAACGAAAGAAAGTAAGCGAAATTAGATTTGAATATTCTAATTAAGGGACGCAATTAATTGATGAGTATAATGTAAATTAATATATAAGTAACAGAATTTGGATTTAAAAGCTTCAATTAAAGGACGCAATTGAAAATTAAATAAGATATAAAATATATTTACGTATTTTTATTTATAATATTATTAAATACAAAACATAATTTAACATTAATTAAAATTTAATGAGACGATTACACTCTTATTTCTAGAACGTGGAGTTGAGGAAAATGACGAAAACTTCTGTGTTTTATTTCGTACTCCTCCTTTATTCCTCTTGCAATTAATATCTGGAGACGAGTTTTCTCTACAATTAAAAAGAAAATCGAAATTCTTAGGAGCAGCCGCTTTCGTCTAGTATAACTTACATATGCAACATCCAGATTATTATACATCTATTGATGTCATCTCTTTTATTTGTTCTTCTTTCAGATGCAAGTCATACTATATCATAATCAAAGCGGTGAGTACGCTTTCACCGGCGACCTCAAGCAGAAGGAAGTCCATCGCGCGATCACTTTGCATCCGGTCAAACAGCCGCAAAACATGTATCGTCTTCATAAATACGTCCAGGTAAAATTTGATGGCTTAATCTCCAAAAACCATTCCTTTTGAGTTAAACTCCTATTGTTGAAGAAGATTCTTTGATTTCCCCTGAACCATTCCGAATCTTATCTTATCTTTGGTCTTCTTCAAACAGAATTCATCGTTCATTTTGGAGTTTCTCGTTTAAGCTACAAAGAAAGACAGATTTTAGATTAAATTTGACTGATGTGTAAACAGACGTTACCAATTTTTATAACTTCTTCTTTCCTCTTATCCATCTCATTGCGTAACAGTTTAATTTACGTTATTTCATTGGTAATTATAGCCGTTTATGACTAAATTTTATTACATTCTTCTTGTGTAAATAAACAGGAAGGAAAAAAGCAGAAACGTTCGTACATTCTACTTCAAAGTCGCAGCATAATAATTTAGCGTTATCAAGGCTATGCACTTCGCGAATGGCACAAAAAGAGATGTAAAACAATTATTTGCGTCATATACACCGTCAAGGTTCCCGTTATGCGGCGAATAATTGTTCGATTTCTAATTAAAATTTTACGATGCTACTTCCGAAATTTGTTAAATATTCTCGCTAAAATGAAACCAGCGACCAGTTGCAATTTACACTTATTTTTTTTTCCTTTTCGCAGGGATTACTCGTCCAAGATCATAAGCAGGAATCGATCAATTTGCATAGGGACATAGTGATCGCCATGTCGAAGATGAACGTGCCCATCGAGAGCGTGGAAAGTGCGAATTTGGTCGACGATTTGAAATTGTTCGATAACGATTTGGGATCGGATCGGCATTTAGGCGATCCCGCCGTTCTAGGTGAGATCTTCCGACTGAAACTATCCAATTCTCGTATATAAAACGGTGTTTATCGTTGCAGGCGTTCCCGTTAGTCTAACGAAATATAAATCGCACGATTTGGAGGACGTCCTCGACTGGGAACTGATATCGAAATCGCTTTACTCCTACAAAGACTCGAATCCGCGTAAACGGATCGGCACGTCGTTAAACGAGGGCCTTAACGATATCATACGTGAGGCACGTAGAAATATTTCTGTTTGCCAATAAACGAGAAGAAGGAAATCTTACTCGATTCGCTTTTGCAGATTATGGAGCTGATCAACTCGTACTCGAAGCAACGCGGTCGCATAATCGATTTCAAAGACATATTCTACGGTTATTGGCGATTGAATCCCATTTACGGCGTCGACTTGCTATTGGACTTGTTGCTCGTTTACCGAAAGTATAGAGGCCGCAAGATGACCGTGCCGGTTAGAAGGCACGCTTTCGTGCAACAGTCCTTTACAGGCGAGCAAATTGCCATCAGTGATCCAGATCAATTTAAAACTAAAAGAGAAAATATCGATCAATTCCAGGTATCGAAATTCGAGAGATTAACGATAACGGAAACGACGGCGACGACGAAGGATTGGCACCGCATAGGAAGATAATCAAAACCATCTTCTCGAAGTTGAGCGATACAATGCCGAAGATCGGTTTCCTAACCGCTCGAAACGTCCGCACGATCAACGTTCTCGTGCCGTTGAGCGGTCGCCACGAGACGTTCGAACGGTTCTTGCTGATCTACGAGGAGGTCGCATTGAAGAACGACCGCTACGCTCGCTTGTTAGTCGTTCTATACGAAGACGACGATTTCGGGCGCAACAGGAAGTTATTGGACGATCTGCAAACCATCTACGGCAAGAATAAAATCGATTACGTAACGTTGACCGGTCAATTCTCGCGTGCAAAAGCTTTAGAAACCGGTATCGCTCTCCTCGGCGACGACGATTTGATGTTCTTCTTGGACGTCGACGTGGTGTTCTCGCCGAAAACGTTGCAACGCATCCGGTACAATACGGTCCGTGGCGACCGCGTCTATTTCCCGATAGTTTACAGTTTGTACGACGACACGTTGTTCAATCGAACGCTGGTGCCGCATGATTATACGGCCGGTAGTACGATAGTGAACGAGCGCACGGGTTTCTGGCGACAGTTCGGTTTCGGTATAGCGAGCATCTACAAATACGATTACGTACGGATCGGCGGTCTCAATACGACGATCAACGGCTGGGGCATGGAGGACGTGAATCTCTACGATAAAATGGTGAAATCGTCGCTGAGGATCGTGCGTTCCGTCGACCCGGATCTGATACACGTTTATCATCCGGTCGTTTGCGACATCGGTTTAGATGCGACGCAGAGAAACATGTGTTTAGGTACGAAGGCGAACACGTACGCATCGTTAGACGACTTGCAGCGTTTATATCTAAAAGATCAGCATTTATTGAGGTGAAAATGAATTAATTTGTTCGTGTCAAACAAGTGTGTTCCTAAGTATATTAAATAATGTAAAATGAAGAAGAGATAAAGAAGCTGTGATCAATATTTCATGGAATTGGCCATATGTAATATAAGGATTTTCTTATTAATTACTATTTGTTTTTTAAATCGTTGCCTTTACCTTACTCTATATATTTTTGTATCCATTTCATTCGAGCTAGCTAGAAACAAATTATTGTTTGTATAGACTAATTTGCGAATTTGGAAAGAGAAAAGAAAAGAATACCAAAAAGAAATATTTGGAAAGCTTTTAAACTTCAATTATGCAAAATTTATTAATAAATAAATTCATATGAAATAAATTTATCCACTTACTTATCTAATCTACATAGAGGGCTGTTATGGACCATTTTTAAGTCGACTCGCGGGCCGACCAAGTCTCTGATATTATTGTAACCGTATTTGATCATTGTCGGTCTCTCCAGCGAAAGACCCCAAGCGATAACGTTAACGTCTTCAGGTAATCCCATTGGTAGTAACATTTCCGGCCTGAACATGCCCGAATTACCGATCTCGATCCATTTCCCTAAACCGTTGTGGAAACAGAAGATTTCCATGCTGGGTTCCGTGTATGGATTATAAGCCGGTTTGAATTCCAACTCGGTGATACCCAGTTTCTTGAAGAATTCGCTGAGCACGCCGATCAGATCGCCCAATTTTACATTGCGATCGGCGATCACGCCCTCGACCTGATGAAATTCGGCCAAATGCGTGGCGTCCAACGTCTCGTTGCGGAATACGCGGTCGATACTGAACAATTTCACCGGTTTGAATTCTTTCTGTTGCGCCACTTTGTACAACATCCTAGCGCTGTTCGCCGTCGTGTGCGTTCTCAATAAATTCTTTTGTGCTTCTTCTATTTTCCAATCGTAACGGTACCTACGAAATAATTGATTAGTCCACGAGCATCTCATAATTACATCGATTACCCTTGTGATCCATAACCGCCGGTGCTGTGGACTTTCTTAACTCTCTCCAAATAATCCATAGGGAAATTGTTTGATACCATCGGATCTGATATGAAGAAAGTGTCGTGGGCGTCTCTAGCAGGATGCTGCTGTGGCTGGAAGAGGGCATCAAAATTCCAGAAAGAGCTTTCAACATAGTTGTTGGTCGGCATTTCTGTGAAACCCATCTCAAGGAAGATCTGTCTGAATTCAGATCTTACTTTCAATAGAGGATGCAAGAATCCACTTTCAATTGGTGCACCCAATGCATTGAAATTGTAATCTTTGAATTTTAATGTCTTCCAGCTACCAGTAGTCAACATTTCTGCTGTTAGATCAGTGTCCAGCTTCTTTATGTTTAAAGCAAACTCTGGTCCTTTGGTCAATAAGTAACTCTTTACAATAACCTCTTGGATTAATTTCCTCTTTTTGTATTCTTGCTTTAAGTTATCAGTGATTTGTGAATGATCACTGGCAGCAATTGATTTTAAGTTTCTCTGTACATCATCCCTAATTTCTGACACTTTCTTCTTAACCATTGGTACACCTCCAGTCTTATCAACATGTATCCATCCACTGGACATTGCTTTACTGAATCCCACCTTTCCATTTGGCAATTTCATCAGCTCAGTTTGTGCTATTCCACAATCTGGTATTGCATTATAGACAGCAGCTTCATGACTACCTAAAGTTAAACAATAAACAATTATTAATCCAAACAATTCATCATTGTCAATCAAGAATCTTACCTCTTGCAGCCACCTCTTTACCCTCATCAGTGAGTTCTATAAATTTATCATTTTGCTGCACGGCATTCACCAATTCTCCAGATGCCTGAATACTTTTCAGAGCTCCAATAACTTTCTGATGATCTTCAGTAAATATCTTTGCCAGTTCGAGTGTACTCACCTCGTCGATGTTGGCTAAATATTTTAGAATTTTCACACTCAATTCAGTCATTTTAAACTCTTAATTAACTCTATAAATGCAATTTTAAATCAATGATGCAAGACTTTTCTTAAGCACATGCAGGTGACGAAATTTTCATGCAATTTTTTCATTTGACATTTGTAAGAACAGGTGACACACAATACAATCAATGTCTATGCTTTTTAATGATTGTGGTTTAGCAAAATATTAACTCTAAAACGTTATTTAGCATTAATATTAATCGAAAACTCATGTAATTAATTTATATAATCTAGTTTAATTAAATTTTCTTTAATTCTGGCTGATTGCACCATCTATTGGAATTTGTTAGGAACCTTCAGTGTGGCTATTTCCCCCCACTGGCGTTAGTGTCGATTTGTTTTAAATTTAACTCTTTTTAAATTTCGAATTAATAATCAAAGTATTAGATTAATCAAAGTCCTTAAGATAATTAACTATCCTCTTGCATTATTAGACGAACTGTCTTGAAATGAATGACTAGCCCTTAAGCAATTGCCGCTTATTGAAACCAAAAATATGTTCCACGCAAATTGATATAATTATTTGCAAATCAATTACTATTATTATGAATAATTATGGGAGTTATTGCAGTATTAACTGCCTGATTGTCATCGATTGTGCAAATTCACTTTTTTGCGGTAATTTTCCATCATTATCTCCCTTTTATCGTTGCCCATCAATCTCGCTAATTCGCTAACTTGGCGATTTCAATTTCTTTGATGAACATAGAAGTAATAATAATACGGGTTTATGTAAGATTCTTTTAGAAGATAGGCAATAAATAAGTCACGATTCAAATGCAAGGGATCTTCTTCGACGGAATTTCGTTATTTGCTTTTTCGCAAAGTAATGCAGGGAGAGAGAGAACAAAAAAGTGATGATAGCTTTCACTTTGGTTTTTGCGAAAGACAATCTTATTAAGTACGAATTTTTCATAATAAAACAAGCGATTTTAATTCAAATTAAAAGCATTTTTCTTCTTCTGTACCAATTATGATCGCTGGAGTACGCTTTATTTTTCGCAACGTTTATCTTATTTATCACAATAAAATAATATTGCGTTGTCTGTTAAGATTTCTTGTAAAAATCGCTAAAGTTTGTTGCGACCGATATCTGAGATCACGTTTAAATGCCACATACAAAACAATGATGGCAATAAAGCAATAATAACGCAAAAGTTTCATTTCCTTTCTCGTTGTTGCAATAAGACAAAATTTGCAGTGTTTATTTAACATTTTCTTTCACTTAAATAAACTACTGTTTGTGTGGTCTATATTGATGAACTAATTACACAAAACCGAATGGTGTTTGAATGAAGACGTTGCAAAATTGCAGAATAAATATTGCACTAATCTAATGGTAAACATTACAAATGCAATTAATAAAGGTAATCGTTTAAAGATCGACTCCGGAATCGTAGACATTTAAATGATGGAAGGCTGTTTTAGCAGTTCATCATCATCATGAAGTAATTATATCCAGTCGAACGTTTGAGAGAGTGCAAACAAGAAAAAATGGAGAAAAAATTAGAAACTTAATTATTTCGAATACAAAAATAGCCATTTAAACTTTATGCCAAGGACGTGCGTTAAACGTTACCCAATTTTTTTTTTCTAATTTTTTCTTCTCCACAAAAATCCGCTATTATTCAATTATGCAATCAATAAAAGTACCTGCATCATAAATCTATAATTATAGAAATTTGTAATGACGGTTTGGATAGTTTGCCAACGACGAAACACGAACTCTATTATTCAATTCATTTCTTTCACCTATAAACGTTCATACTTTGATTACCTCATGCGAACATATTCAACGACATTGATTGTCTTCTGATGGCCCCCAAAATCTATTGAAATCGATTAAAATAAATCGCAAAATCTCAATGTAAAACACATTTAAACGCTAATTAATCGATCTCTAATGTTTCTTTCGGGAGTTAATCACTTTAAAAGCTTAAAAATGCATTTCTTGTAATTTGTGCAACAATGCAAAAATGCGGACTAATAGCTTGAACAAATAGAGAATTTTCAGCGAATGCGAATTTTTGGCATATCAACTAGTTTGTGGATAAACATTGTAACAAAATCGGATTGCGTGGCTGCTTAAAGTAAAAATTCTAATCTAATTGCAAGCTAAAAGAAACGTAAAACTCGTGCTCGCCTCCAGATACGAACTAAGCTCCACTTCTGTTTAATCTCCATCATCATGCCCGTACTTTTTACTATGGTGATGATGATTAATGAATGAAATTGTAACGGTAGCGTTTGTACGATGAATGAATGAGTCCACTTTAAACAATTAACTGCGATCAATTTTCTATTTCACTTTGGCAGTTCGGTGTTCTTTCGCCTCGAGGATACAGAAAAACGCGGCGAAAAACTCTCCCATTAACGTAAAACAATGCACACATTAGCACAATGTAATTAGCATAATAAATTTAATGAAAAAAAAAAACGAATCAGAAACCGTAGCGAGACTAATTAATTTTATTTTTCCTCGAGTGTGTAATACAGTAGTAAAAGATCGCTTGTGGTTTATTTTATTAAAATAAAAGCGGTTTACACGATTATTATTTGTGCGAAATTTGTTTATTATTTTATTATAAATGCCATCATTGTTATTACGAAATTTCGGCATTCTTCTGCGTCATTAGAATAATAATTAACAATTACGAGTCGATCTTACATAAAACAAATCGCATTCAAATGCAGTGGAGGAAAGGAAAAGTGATGGAAAGGATCGTTCTGAAACAAAATCTAATCCACGTTTAACGCAATCAAATACAATGGAAGCGACTTTTTTTTTCGTTTCTTTTCACTTTTCGCTATGCACCGTCCCATTGAATTAGCCTAGGATAATAATACATTTGCAATCAGCAACAATGTAAATCGATATCCAAATGTTTACATTGTTAACAACAATGCGCTGCGAATCTCGTTCTTTTTCTCCGTCTCCAGTTAACTGTAATTTATGAATTTGCGACAATAATCGATAACGAACGCAAAAAAAGGCACGAACGAGAATAAAATCGCGAAAGGAGAATTTATGATGCGAGCAAAAAGGATGCTGCCGATGATGATGATGATGATGATGATGAGAAGGAAAAAAAAAGAAAAGCGACTGAATCATTTTCTAGCCCAAGGCCAGTCATGAAATCTAATTACTAAAACTTCGTACGATAGTAATAATAATAATAAAATATAAATAAATTCCATCCATTATCAACTACATAATAATAAATAAATAAATAAAACACTAAAAGCCATCCTCTTGTTAATTAGTTCGATCGAAACTCTCTCGAAACGATTTTAATTGAACGAAAGGGATTTCACATAACGACGATTGGCAATAAACGAAATAATAATCGGCATTTTGCAATGGCAGATGATTGGGGCATTGATTTAATAACGGGGGTCGATTTCGTTCGACGAATGCATCTGCAATTGCAGAATAATAACGTCGATGGAATCACGACGACAGCCACGGATGACAACGTGATTTATGATATGGATTCGTACAAATTGTTGCAAAACGTCTACAGGATGTGCGCGAAAACCTACTTGCAGCGAAGACGTTAAAGAGGCGGAACGTCGAGCACCTCCTGTAGATCGAAGCCTAATCACTGAAATATTGATAAAACGAAGATGGGAAAAGTGATTCGTCGAAGAAAAAAGAAATTAAACACACACAACAACAACGACGACGGCAACAAATAAGAGTTAAAAGATCGTCAATTAAAGGATGGTTGTGTAACGTTTGCACAGACAACGAAGAGGAGCAGATTGAGGAGACCTTTTCGCGATCGTAAATAATCGCAACTTCTTCAATGCGAAGCACCATTCGAAAAGAGCGAACGGCAACAGCACAAACGCTATTATCCGTAATAATTAGCTTTTATTTTCGGGTTGGCACCGTTAAGATCGTGTCCAAACGCAGGAAAAGGTAAACGTTTCAGATGTGCTAAGAGAGAGAGAGAGAGAGATAAGCGAATTGATCGCGCCACGAATTAATTATCGATAATCATGATTTTGCGAGCGACTTCTTCTTGCAATACACACTCGACCTTTTGCTAATAACAATAATCCGATTGCATACCGTCAATTCATCGGGGAAGGAATGTTACAATGGGCAGAAAACAATTAACACGTTCCTATTCGAATCGTATCGCGTCTCCATCTGCGGCCGGTTCTGCCGATGGACCACCCAACCGTATAATTAACGAACTCAATCGCAAAGATCATGTTGAGGGCCGTCGAGAGAGACGCGGAATCCGTTTATTAGTTGCTTTAACGCCAAATTATCGTTCTTGCAAGGGTCAAATTAATTAAAATGCTTGTTTAATTAGCTGGCGAAGAATCTCTTGGGCCGCTGCTTACTACGACGAGTGTTTAAACGATAATTAACAGCAATCGCAATTCGTAAAAAAAAGCGAAGAATAATGATTTCCTCCTTTGTTGGCGTCTTTTTGCACGCAAAACAAATAGTTTTTGCGCTTGTTATTGTTGCAGAAGCACGTTTATTAGGAACGTTAATGATAAATGATGATTGTGTAATAATAACACGCAAAAAAGACGCGAATAATAACGCAAAGGAATTAACTAATTGCTAATTATTTAACGTTTTTATCAATGATTTAGCGCGACGTTTAATTGCTCATTCATTTTGCGCGTACGGTTAATAAATTTATGAATGCGAATGTTGAACACGAAATTGGCAATAATTCTGCGTGGATTCCCGTACGATAATCCGCCAAAAAGGAGACGATCTCCTTCGCTGCCAACGCGACGAACGTCTGCGATCGATTGCAACATCCATCAGCAGCGTTCTGTTGAAATGTCAAGACTTTAAAGTAAACGAGTGTACTTTAAATAATTAGTTTTCTTCAAATTTCGTCAAGTCAATTAAAAAGCGTCTTCTTCTACTTTCCATTCGGTTAATTAAAGAATCTCATTCGAGGCGAGAAGAAAGAGCAATTATTTAATTAACAATTATCATTTGCCATTTTGCAATTCTAATTGTGATCCGAACATTACCTTCGACCTCAATACGATCGCGATACGATTTGCGATTAAAGCGATTGGGGGACGAATTAATACGATTATTTGCTTTAATTACCAAGTTATTTCATTTATTTAATCAAGGAAGCACACTAGCCATCATCATTAACATTAATAATGAACAAGAAGAAGAACTGGGATAACGTCTGCGAAAGTACAATGATATTTTACATAATAGTCTATTATTATTAACAAAAAAAAGCGAAGAAGAAATTGTACCGTTCGCAATGAAGAGGACACGAAGAAGGTGGTAGAGGCGAACGTGACGGGGGAGGAGGAGGAGGAGGACGCGAAAGAGGCCGTTGAAAATGAGAGTTAATGGATTTTAAATTGATTGGATCGACGCTTTTGAATCTCTTTCGTCCATTCATTCCCGCTCTTGCTAATCTTTCGTTTAGGTGATTTGCGACCAAAGCGGATGACCTATCCGCAAAGTTCGTTTGCACATCCTTCGTTTGTTTTCTTTTTGCAATTAGTCCCTTCTAAAGACCTTTCGGCATCAAAAAAGCGTCGAAATTGCAAAAATTAAGACGATCTTGTTACGGATAATCCGTTTGCAAACGAGAAATTCGTTTTTTCTTATTTTGCTAGTCGCAATTTATGTGAACTGAACGTCCTTCCCTCCTTCTCCGTCTCCTGTGTCGTAAATTTTTGCAACAAATTGCATTACATACGTTTATTGCATCTAATTAAAACAATTAAGCTTCTTCGTTTTCATTATTGCGATTATTTAATCCGCTTATATTTTATTTATTTATGAACGTTATTTTTATTTATCGTTTGCCATTGTGATTATCATTATTCACGTCGCGCTCATAATCCTTCATAATCGAGAAGAAAAATGGCAACGAAATAAACCGTTGCAAAATTTACGGTCGGTCGTTCTTCTTTCTTTGCGAGAAGATGAAGAAGAACGACGGCACGAAGCGCACCGAATTGCTAAACACATTTTATTCACGTAGAACAATAAACGATTTTGCATAAATGTTAAAGTAGAACGTCGAAGAAGAAGAAGAAGGATGGAAAAAAGATCGCATTCTTGATTGAATGACGTACGATTCGTTTCAGCAAGTTTGCGAAAAATAAAAGAAGAGGATTGAACTTAACAACAATCAGCAGCAAGAGGAGAAGAGCCTTGTCAATACCATATAAAAATCGATCTGAAATTCATAAAAAAATCATACGGATCCGTATGAATCATGCGACCAAGGTTGGCATCCAGTAAAATTGACAAGCTTTAATCAATTCGCTTCTATTTGCAATTACCTTTTTCGCAACGTCTTGCGGGCATTTTTCGCGCGCGTCGAAATGTTTATGAACGGCACGTTGGGAGCCCAATAAATCATCGACATCCTTTTCAGTGGAAATAAATTGTAAAACTTTAAAAGCAAAAAACAGAAAATCTTTCTTGAAGTTGTTATTATTTATAATGTTCAACAATCGCAATCATAATCGCCATTGCCGCGTATGCTAATTTATCGACGTACTTAATCACTTCTTTATTATTTTGCATGCAATTAAATGATAATTAACGCATCCCGATGCGTTTCCCACCATCACCATTGCACTTTATCCATACGTAAATTCGCCAATTCCATGTGCAAGACACGAACTTTTCTTGCGTTATCATTTGATTCTCCGTTCCGACGACGACGAACTGTTTAGCTCAAAGTCGAGTCCTTGCAATTAGAGTCCAAGAGGTAAAGATTAATCGCTTAGTTTACGTTAAGAGAAGCAACTTAAGCGAAGCCTAATTAATCGCGAAAAATTGTTAAATGTTAATTACCGTTCTTCGTGCCGTTCTTCTTCAACGTATGAAAATTGAAGAATTTAATCATCATTACGAGTATGAGCATCATCGATTTTTTGCTATTTGTTCCAAACCTCCCATTTCATTTTCGTTTTTTTTTTGCAAGGACACGTCTCTCGCCGGATTTAATGCGATTATTTGATTTAAGGATCTAATTAGAAAATCGTTAATGTTTTTGCTTTTTATTACCTCTCTCTCTCTCTCTCTCTCTTTCAAATTTCGAAGATGCGCGTTTAATTTTAATAATTGAAGTTTTGGCAAACTTACATTCTATCATTACGTCACTTTTTTGCTTTTTGTTTTCGTAAATACTGAGGAAATTAAGCAAAATGATAAATTCGCTGCCAAATTCAAGTGTTTAAACGCTAATAAATCGACAATTAGCGTGAAATTGCACCATCAAGCAACGATAATTAGGCGTCATGGTCTTATTATGGCGATTAAGGACTCGAAGATCTTTTGCGCCACCAAATCCGTTATTATTATAATAATTAAACGCTTCTTCTATTTGTCTATTTCTTCTTTCGCGTTGAATTATCGATAGAGGATAAACCGTGTGGATTTAAATAATCGCCACAGGTAATTGCATAACGGCTAATAATAATAAGGTGTAAAGAAATCGCAAGTAAAATTGCTCATTTTTCATCGACATACGATTTCCCACCGAACAAAGGTGAAGGTTTCTAATTAATATCATGGGTAACGCGAATCTTACAAAAGGCACGTTTCCAATGCGTACTTCTTGCCCGATAAAGATTTGCAGTAGATTGCTCGCAATATCGAAAATCGCGAATTGATTGTTCAGTTCCTTTTCGAATGAAATACGTTGCATCCTGGTAGATTCCAAAGCGAACGAAATAATCGCAACGAACACGCATAACAATAATTACAAACTCGACAATTATTAACGGTGATATTAAATTAAATAATTTAATTATTCGCGCAAAGTGAGTTTGGTATTTTAATGAGTTGCTCGAACAATTAAATTCGCTTCCCTTTCTTCCACGACTATTATCTTGGTCTAACATCGAAAACATCCATCGACTTCTTCGTTTGCACGTTTATCCCTAGTTGACTTTTATTCGCACACGTTTCTCACCTCTCATCGAACGATTACGAGCAATAAAACCGACCGATTTATGTGTTACCAAATCTATTGCAACAATAAAAAGAAGCTACGAAGAATTTGCACGAATTGCGAAAGCGTTTAACTGAAGATGAGCCGATTTTTGTCATCGCCCTTCTTGCAGGATCTCCGTTGCCATCAAGGAACCGAATGCATATCCGCATCTTTTAACGAGCGATCGAATAAGTTATTTTTACTTGTGGCCATAAAAAAAAAATAGAGAAGAAACAACAAATTGATATCCTTGAATTGCCGGAGAGAGAATTTTCCGACGACTTGCATAGCTTTTCAATTACCAATTATCGATAAAAATAATTTCCTTCGTCGAACAACGTGCGTCAAATTCAATTAAGAATCCGCTTCCAAATAGGATTTCGATCTGTGATAGAGAGAGTTCTGCAAAAGTTAAATTCAAGAACGTAATGGAAGAATGGATATTAAGCAACGTTTTGTTTCTATTCGCTGAGCGTCCCTCGTTTCATTACCCAAAGCAGCACAATTAGTCTTAATGTGGAAATAATAATGAAGATTATGTCACCTTCGATTTCTTTCTAATGTTTTCGCCAAAATCTCACTGCGTTAACAAACGTAATTGGCAACAAACAAGCGAACGAACAGCGACGTATTGTTCTTTCTTTCTTTTTTTTTTTTGGGTTTCGTCTCGAAGATTCATAACGTTCCATGAAGATCGTGCAACGCTTCCACACGTGTATGTGTGTTATTAAACGTGTATACACCATCATCATCATCGGGTTTATTGTAAGGCTAAAGATGAAATGATCCCCTCTCAATTTGCAATTAAATGCGAATTGTTTTTTTCTTCTTCTTCTTCTTCTCCTTTTTTTTGTCGAGATGCTGTTGTTGCTGCTGATGATGATGGTGGAAGAAGATGGAAGAGAAGAAGGATGGTTATAATAATAATAGTCAGTAATCATTTTCGTATAAATACCGTAAACCAATTTGGACCTAAGACAGTACACCTTTGCATCGTTTTAGCGTACGTTTCGGACAAAGTAAATTAGGTCGGTGTCGATTGTAATCAAAGACCGTCTTGCTATCGTGCTTTTGGCGCTTTTCGGAGCTTAATTCCTCCTCGACTGCTCTTCGACGGTGAACGAGGAGCGTATCCGGTGGCGACGACTATTTTTAATTGCATTGCGTCAATCCAAAAGCATTTTTCTTCTTTTTTGTTGTTTTTTAATACCAACGTGCTTTTTATTGTTTCAATTTTAATTGCTCTTCCATTAGTTGCGCTTTTGCTTTCCTTCACTTATTCACTCTTGCGTTAATGAACGTTCGTCTCGAATTCCTCCAGCTTTAGGATAAGGTTCTCCGATCACCGTGATGCATTGGCTTTACTACGTAACCGGTAAGTGGTCGATTCTTTAACATTTAATTCCGAAGCATGATCTCGTGACTGCTTCTTGTAAATTATTAACATTAAACGGTAATAATTGTCGGTTATCCTTGACGGTTATTGCCAACGCTGGTAACGTAATTCAAAATTCACCATCTGCGTTGATAAGGGCACGGTTCTTCGGCAATTAGTAATTCGGTTAAATTAGCATCGATGAAATCATCGATCACGTTTTCATTAAACGCACGTTGATCATTACGATTATTATCGATTTTATCGTGTCCTTGTCAACGGATCGCGATGATTGCGAAATGTTTATAATTAATGATAACTTTTTGAAAATGGTAGAAGAAGACCTTTAATTATCGGCAACCGAGTGTCAAACTTTAATTTAAGCATTCGATTTGCAATGAAGCGTTTCTAATGATTATCATAAGCAAATGTATTATCGAATCGTTCAAGGATTCTCTTCGCACTGTTAGAAAGTTTTTTAAACTTAATCGATCGTCAAACATTTCAAAAGTGGAAGATCCTTTTACAGGAACCGGATGTTAACGAGTTAACAGCAAATCTATTCCTTTAAGGTGCAGAAATATTGTTGTTTTTTCAGATTAAACAAGAAATAATTCCTTTTCCATTTAATGTTAAAGCACAACCGCTGTTGACATTTAATTCTTCTTCGCGAATATTATGTATTGCTAAAGTTGTAATTTCATGAGAGAGAGAAAGAGAGAGAGGATCGTATTGTTTATATTGTTGTTAACCCCATCTGCAAAGAAGAATTACTCGAGTTCACATGGTAATTATTTCAATGTGTATGGTATTTATTATTTTTGCTTCGTTTCAATTTAATCGACGCAATAATATAAGGTAAGAGTAACCGGTTACATAAATGGATTTGTGCAACAGCATTCGAACGTAATCCTTTTATTATTTCATCTTCATCGTGTTTCTTTTGATTATGTTATGCTTATAAAGTTCTTCTCTATTTTAAATTCGAAACCGTTTATTGAAGCCGCGCGAGAATTTATTTATCGATTGTCACTTGTGCGAAAGAGATTCTCTCTTTTGGTTCTCTTCTTCATTGAATTTATTTGTTCGTTCGTTAAACTATTGAATTACAATCGTCTCTTTATTTGTTCTAGTTTGTCTGTCGATTGCAACTTGCACATTGGTGAGATTTCACTTTTTACTGGCTTTTATCGATTTCGTTTTATAAATCTTCTCTTTCCTTTCCGACTTTCTTCGTCAAATGCCAGTCACAAGATGGATATAGATACGATAAACCCGACAATCCCTTAATTACACCAACGACAAGTCGTCCAGGAGGAGGAAGACCATCCGAACCACACGGGCCATCCGGCCCACAAGGTCCTGGCGGTTATCCTGGACCACAAGGACCATCCGGACCACAAGGACCAAGCGGTTATCCTGGCCCTCAACGGCCATCTGGACCACAGGGACCATCCGGACCACAAGGTCCTGGCGCTTATCCTGGACCACAAGGACCATCCGGACCACAAGGACCAAGCGGTTATCCTGGTCCTCAACGTCCATCTGGACCACAGGGACCATCCGGACCACAAGGTCCTGGCGGTTATCCTGGACCACAAGGACCATCCGGACCACAAGGACCAAGCGGCTATCCTGGTCCTCAACGTCCATCTGGACCACAGGGACCATCCGGACCACAAGGTCCTGGCGGTTATCCTGGACCACAAGGACCATCCGGACCACAAGGTCCTGGCGGTTATCCTGGACCACAAGGACCATCCGGACCACAAGGTCCTGGCGGTTATCCTGGACCACAAGGACCAAGCGGTTATCCTGGTCCTCAACGTCCATCTGGACCACAGGGACCATCCGGACCACAAGGTCCTGGCGGTTATCCTGGATCACAAGGCCCAGCTGGTCCACAAGGCCCGTCTGGTCCTCAAGGACCAAGCGGTTATCCTGGTCCTCAACGTCCATCTGTACCACACCGGCCTTCCGGACCACAAGGTCCTGGCGGTTATCCTGGAGCACAAGGTCCATCCGGACCACAAGGACCAAGCGGTTATCCCGGTCCTCAACGTCCATCTGGACCGCAAAGACCGGGTGGATTTCCGGAACCACACGGCCCATCTGGTCCTCAAGGACCAAGTGGTTATCCTGGTCCTCAAGGCCCATCTGGACCACAAGGCCCGTCTGGCCCTCAAGGACCAAGCGGATATCCTGGTCCTCAACGTCCATCTGGTCCACAAGGGCCATCTGGACCGCAAGGACCAAGTGGTTATCCTGGCCCTCAAGGCCCATCTGGACCGCAAGGACCATCTGGTCCTCAAGGCCCATCTAGACCATCAGGACCTCAAGCACCAGGTAACTGCATATTAATAATGAATTATGTTACACAGTACATATTTACAAACATTGTAATGAAATTTTTCGGATCAAGGTCCGCAAGGCCCATTTGCAGGATATCCTGGTAGAGGATCACCCTCTGGACCTTCTTTTCATGAAGGACCATCAGGAAAACAACCTGGTCCTCAGAAACCAGGTACTTATCCCGGCGCTCAACGGCCCCAGGAACCATTTGGTCCACACGGACCAACAGGACCACATGGACCGACTGGTCCACAAGGACCATCGGGACCACAGACTCCTAGCGGATATCCTGGTTCTCAACGCCCACAAAGCCCATTCGGTCCACAAGGACCAACAGGACCACAAGGGCCCGGTGGACCTCCGGGTCCTGCAGGTCCACATGGACCGACCGGTCCGCAGGGACCTCAAGGCCCGTCGGGCCCACAAGGACCATCTGGACCACAGACTCCTGGCGGATATCCTGGTTCTCAACGCCCTCAAAGACCATTCGGTCCACAAGGACCACATGGACCGCAAGGCCCTGGTGGACCTCAGGGCCCTGCAGGTCCACAAGGACCGACTGGTCCACAAGGACCATCGGGACCACAGACTCCTAGCGGATATCCTGGTTCACAACGCCCACAAAGCCCATTCGGTCCACAAGGACCACATGGGCCGCAAGGACCCGGTGGACCTCAGGGTCCTGCAGGTCCACATGGACCGACCGGTCCGCAGGGACCTCAAGGCCCGTCGGGCCCACAAGGACCCTCTGGACCACAGACTCCTGGCGGATATCCTGGTTCTCAACGCCCTCAAAGACCATTCGGTCCGCAAGGACCACATGGACCGCAAGGACCCGGTGGACCTCAGGGTCCTGCAGGTCCACATGGACCGACCGGTCCGCAGGCACCTCAAGGTCCGTCGGGCCCACAAGCACCATCTGGACCACAGACTCCTGGCGGATATCCTGGTTCTCAACGCCCTCAAAGACCATTCGGTCCACAAGGACCACATGGACCGCAAGGACCCGGTGGACCTCAGGGTCCTGCAGGTCCACATGGACCTCAGGGTCCGCAGGGACCTCAAGGCCCGTCGGGCCCGCAAGGACCATCGGGACCACAGAGTCCTGGCGGATATCCTGGTTCTCAACGCCCTCAAAGCCCATTCGGTCCACAAGGACCTACAGGGCCACATGGACCGCAAGGGCCTGGTGGACCTCAGGGCCCTGTAGGTCCACAAGGACCGACGGGTCCACAGGGACCTCAAGGCCCGTCGGGACCACAGACTCCTGGCGGATATCCTGGTTCTCAACGCCCTCAAAGCCCATTCGGTCCACAAAGACCTACAGGACCATATGGACCGCAAGGGCCTGGTGGACCTCAGGGCCCGCAAGGCCCTAGTGGACCACAAGGACCATTTGCACCATCTGGCCGCCCTTCAGGTACATTTACGTTTATTCCTGCAGACGATTTATATAAAAGCTTGTATATTAAAGGACCTACTGGTCCACAAGCTCCCAGTGGTTTTCCAGGAGCACAGAGACCAGGTTCTTATCCCGGAGGACAAACTCCAGGCGGTTTTCCTGGAGGTAATTTGAATTTATATCAATTGAAATCATTAAGGTGTTAAATATTAAGTCCACATTATAGTACCGGGCGGACAGAGGCCATCTTTTCCGGGTGGCGAAGGAAAATACGAAGAAGAAACGTACGATGAAGGCGATTATTCCGCAATCCCAGGAGAAGCGGGCAAAGATTATCCGATCTACAGCGAAATTCCGGAAACATCGTTCGATTGCGACTCGCAAAAATATCCAGGCTATTATGCCGACGTCGACACTCAGTGTCAAGTGTTCCACATATGCGCCAATAATAAAACATACGATTTCATCTGTCCGAATGGCACAATCTTCCATCAGGAATATTTGGTATGCGTTTGGTGGAATCAATTCGACTGCAGCACGGCGCCATCGTTATATTCAATCAATGAGAAAATCTACGACTACACAATAATGGGTAGCATAATCGAGAGCGGAAAAGTACCAATGTATCCGGGAGTGCTGCCTGATAAAGGATTGCCGGGACAAGGGCCGCTTATTCCCGGAGTAGGCCCTCAATTCCCTGGACAAGGACCTTCAGGACCATCATTCCCTGGTCAAGCGCCGCAAAGACCGGGTTCTCCGGGATATCCAGGCCCTGGAAAACCGTCAGGACCATCTTTCCCCGGACAAGGACCTTCAGGACCATCTTTCCCTGGTCAGGGACCTAGTGGACCATCATTCCCTGGTCAAGGACCGCAAAAGCCCAGTTCTCCGGGATATCCAGGCCCTGGAAAACCATCAGGACCATCATTCCCTGGTCAAGGACCACAAAAGCCTGGTTCTCCGGGATATCCAGGTGCTGGAACACCGTCAGGACCATCTTTCCCTGGGCAAGGACCTTCAGGACCATCATTCCCTGGTCAAGGACCGCAAAGACCGGGTTCTCCGGGATATCCAGGCCCTGGAAAACCATCAGGACCATCTTTCCCCGGACAAGGACCTTCAGGACCATCTTTCCCTGGTCAGGGACCTAGTGGACCATCATTCCCTGGTCAAGGACCGCAAAAGCCCAGTTCTCCGGGATATCCAGGCCCTGGAAAACCATCAGGACCATCTTTCCCTGGTCAAGGACCACAAAAGCCTGGTTCTCCGGGATATCCAGGTGCTGGAACACCGTCAGGACCATCTTTCCCTGGGCAAGGACCTTCAGGACCATCATTCCCTGGTCAAGGACCGCAAAGACCGGGTTCTCCGGGATATCCAGGCCCTGGAAAACCGTCAGGACCATCATTCCCTGGTCAAGGACCGCAAAGACCGGGTTCTCCGGGATATCCAGGCCCTGGAAAACCGTCAGGACCATCTTTCCCTGGGCAAGGACCTAGTGGACCATCTTTCCCAGGACAAGGACCAAGCGGACCGTCATTCCCTGGTCACGGACCACAAAAGCCTGGTTCTCCAGGATATCCAGGCCCCGGAAAACCGTCGGTACCATCTTTCCCCGGACAAGGACCAAGTGGACCATCTTTCCCTGGGCAAGGACCTAGTGGACCATCTTTCCCTGGTCAAGGACCAAGCGGACCGTCATTCCCTGGTCACGGACCACAAAAGCCTGGTTCTCCTGGATATCCAGGCCCCGGAAAACCGTCGGGACCATCTTTCCCCGGTCAAGGACCACAAGGGCCCAGTGGACCACACGGTCCGTCTACACCAGGTCAACCGTCTCGACCGGGATTCCCGGGACAACAACCGCAAGGTCCTTCATTCCCCGGGCAGAAACCATCATTCCCCGGACAACGACCACAGGGTCCTGGCTATTTGCCACCTTTAAAACCAGGGCAAGGGCCATCATTCCCTGGGCAGGGACCCTCAGGACCGACAATTCCGGGACAGAAACAATCCGGTCCATCGTTTCCGGGACAAGGACCATCAATCCCTGGACAAAAGCCATCGTACCCGGGACAAAAGCCAACCACTCCGTCATTCCCCGGACAAGGACCGACGGGTCCATCGTTCCCTGGACAAGGACCATCAGGACCAAGTTATCCAGGACAAGGACCGTCATTCCCCGGACAAGGACCGACGGGTCCATCGTTCCCGGGACAAGGACCATCTTTCCCGGGACAAAAACCGTCTGGACCGTCATTCCCTGGACAAGGCCCGACGTCGCCTGGACAGAAGCCTTCTGGTCCATCGTTCCCCGGCCAAAAGCCATCGTTCCCTGGACAGGGACCGACTGGACCGAGTTACCCGGGACAAGGACCATCTTTCCCGGGACAAAAACCGTCTGGACCGTCATTCCCTGGACAAGGCCCGACGTCGCCTGGTCAGAAGCCTTCTGGTCCATCATTCCCCGGCCAAAAGCCATCGTTCCCTGGACAGGGACCGACTGGACCGAGTTACCCGGGACAAGGACCGTCATTCCCAGGACAGGGCCCTTCATCTCCGGGCCAATTGCCCGGATTCCCCACGAAACCGCCATCGCAAATTCCAACAGGACCTAGTCATGGACAACCGTCGAGTCCGTTCCCAGGAACGCCGTCAACGGAGGACAGACATTATTTACCTCCCGTTAACGGTTAATCATGAACGTTGCCGTCTCTCTATAAACGAATTCATTCAAACTGCCAACGAAGATAATAAAAAACGTAAGAAAGACAATTATATTAATCAAGTGTGATACATTTTTGTAAGAGATTGAGGAATGAATTTTCTTGTACATATATATATTGAAAAAGAGAAAACCCTATTTTTATTATTAGTAAGATTATAGAATTTTTTAGATTTAATCGTGAACATTAATTAAATGTATCTTTTTCCTTTTTGTACCTACTGATACATAACATGAAAAGAATTTTACAAGAACATATTTACTAAACTCCGATTTATTTATAACCATAATTTAATAATAAAAACAATCTGCAAAAATGTCTTTTTCGATCGTCCATTCGCTCTTTTATCAATATTTATTGTTATCGTATATGGATTTGAACAATCTCTTAATGGCGTGAACGTATGCTGCTGTCCGTAGATCTAAATTCAACTTGTAAGAATCCGTAGTTTCCATCACTGCCTAAAACAAAATCAAATCCAACTTATTGCAAAAGAGGCCGGAAGAAACGCCGAATTACTTCAATCGTCTCGCTCAAGATGTTCTCTACGACGAACAGTTCTGCATTATCATTAGTCGACGGCTTCCGTGCCATAATTTTACTAATACCATCCATCAAGTTCCTAAAAACATCAACTTCAATATAAAACGATGCGCTATAATGAAATGACATCCATTATAACTGTTCCATAACGTTTGAGCCCTTTCCAATTCGAAAGTGATTCATGTAAGTGAAGTAATTCGCCAGCGAGACACCTGCCGTCGCCAGAACGTCCGGCACGACTAAACGTTTGCCGCCGATGAGGATCTTCTGCGCGGTCGGCGTAATCGCCAACGAAGCGCACTCCAGCACGATTTTCGCTTGAACGCTCTCCGCCATATAACAGTTCAACACTTTATGCGACGAGCAGAGAACCAACAGATCGCATTCTTTCACCAGAATAACCGATTGCGACTCGCACTCCGTTATACCGTTGCTGTAGCCTTTGAACGAACCGAAGCGTCTCTTGTAATCCATCAGTTCCTTAACGTGCGCTTACGATTAGTTTACATCGTTTCGACGAGAATACTTGCGTACATTCACGGAGAAACCGTTCGAATCGTACAAGTAGCAATCGGTCTCTCTGAATCCGACACAACGGGCGCCAGCTTCTTCTAATTGCTTACAAACGCTCACTCCCATCTTGCCTAAGCCCTAAAAAAAGAACGCTAATCATTGTTGTAATTCGCTCAATACAAGTGAACGATTTGCGTACGTCGCAAATGAACGTTTTATCTTTTAATCCTCGATCTAAACCGATGCTCGCCATCAACGTCTCATCGTCCATCAGTTGCTTGAGAACGAAAAACGGGCAGTGTCCCAAAACGCTCGGGTAATTCTTCGATTTAATCGCAAACAAACGTCCAGCATCGTTAATCGTGCGGCTGCCTTCGAGCCATTGAAGTTCCTCCGGTTTACAATACATATCCGGCTCATAAACGTCGCAAACGTCTGCAAATTGATAATCTTAATTAATTTCCAAATAAAATCGTTCACTGGCGACACGAATCTACCGTGAATTAAATGTCTGTCCATTGCACGTCCGTACAATTCCATCGCTTTCCTGAGTTCCTCCTCGCGGTAGTCGTCTTTCGCAACTCGCAGAGCACCGTGCGCTCCGGCCATGTGGACGCCGATGCAAGCGTTCTTGTACGTCGTCAGCGAAGCCAACGCTTTCACATGGTCTCTGCTCGTGTCGCAACATATGCGAAACCCGCCCAGACACGGCCGTTGCAATTGGAAGAGGCCGTGATGTGCACGAAATCCTCGACACACTTTATAATTGCCGTCGTTCATCTTGACCGGTAGATGCACGTCGATCAGATCGTTGCAATTCTCCATGCAATCGATCACGTTGTAGACGATCCGTGTCGCCGAACTGTTCTTAATCGATCGCCCCTTCGCCAGGTCGTCGACCAGATCGTCGAAGACGATCTCGTAAGCGGCGTGCAAATAATAATTGACGCATTCGAATAATTGCGCGTTCGCGTGATAAAACGAATTGTGATACCTTTCGGGCATCGTGTAATGCGTGCGAATCGTGTTGCGATTCGATCGTGGGAACGTGCCACCACGTAGACGGTCCATTAGTACGAAGAGACGCATTTTTGGAACGATGCGCATTTCTATTTTGACAATTTCGAATGAGAGACAGTTTGAAATTGAACATGTAAGGGAACCGTATATGGGAACAGCATACAAATCGTTTTGTATTTACAATTTATTAACGTTCAATGGATGAGTTTAGAGTCCCGAGGACGCAATTAAGCGTATGTATAATAATAGTTTCTCTTTAATATAACTTATGAGAATTATTAGTATGTATAAAGTGTGTATAATATAATATTGATTTTCTCTTAATTCCTGTTGTAAAATTCGTTAATCACTTACTCGCGCTTAATTTCGTTTCGCTTCCAATACTGTAAAACTTAATAATTATCCGTTTTCTTGTTTCCATAATATCCACTTAGATGTAAAAGGGTAATAATAAAATTATCTCTCTTATCCACTTTTATCCATGCAACAATTGTAAATTATTATTTTAATTTAGAACGTGAGACCGGCCTCGTTGTACGTCGTGAAGATCTTCTCGATCGAGTTAACGTAAGCGGCCGTTCTCAAGTCCAGCCCCAAGTTGAATTTCAGAGCGGTCTTCATGATTGCCTACAAAAAAGATAATCTCAATTAACACCGAACGGAATGTATCAAACAAACGACATACTCTAGCCGAACGTTCCATGGTATAATCCAAACCAGAATGCACGATATCCTTCTCGGACGCGCCGTGAATCTTCTTTTGGAAGGACTCGGACGGCGTAACCGGGATACGACCGCCGACGCGGCCGAAACGGCGCTCCAACGACTCTTGCACGGATTCTAGAGACACATGACGATCATTAGATTCCATTCTATAGCGGCGCCCTTCGGCCTCTTACCCAAAAGATGGTAATTGGAGTCGCGTTCGTATTTGAACGTCAATCTACCGTACGAGACGTGATTAAGATTTTTCAGCCATTCGAAGAACGAGACGGTCACACCGCCGGCGTTAATGTACAAGTCCGGAATGACCAAGATGTTCCTCTCGATCAGGATCTGATCGGCGGCCGGTGTCGTTGGTCCGTTGGCAGCCTCGGCGATAATCTAAAAATAATGAGAACCGATTATTAGTATTTCCCCGAGCGTTCGCAATCAATGATTTCATCTCGATTAAATTAGTTGTACCTTGGCGCGTATCTTATGCGCGTTGTCCTTGTTAATAACCTTCTCGACGGCGGCCGGCACGAAGATGTCGCACTCCTCGAACATGAGGCTCTCGCCCTCGTAAGCTTTCGCGCCGGGGAAGCCGACGATCGTGCCGTTGTTCACGCGCCACTCTTCCAATTCCTAACCGCCGAACACAATAACGTTAAACTACAATGCCGCTCGTTTCTTCATGCACAACGTATACCTTTGGATCGATACCTTCCGGATTATAGATCGAACCGTCGTACTCGATGACGCCGATACACGTGGCACCGGCCCGATGCAAGTACCTCATCGTGTGCAAACCGACGTTGCCGAAACCTAAAAGAGAACGTAGCGCATAATGAACGGACGGTGAAGCGGCCGTTGAACGAGTCTACCTTGGATGATGACAGTTTTGCCGCCCCAGCCGGGCGTCGTGCCGATCATGCTCATGTAGTTCGCCTCGTTGATGAAATTCTCCAAGCCGTGAAACACGCCGCGACCGGTGGCGGAGACGCGACCGTGGATACCGCCCTGATTGATCGGTTTGCCCGTGACGCAGGCATGCGAATTGATGTCGGTGTAGCCGATCGTTTTCGAGTACGTGTCGGCGATCCAGGACATTTCGCGCTCGCCGGTGCCCATGTCCGGAGCCGGCACATCGATGCCGGGCCCTGCACAACAAATGCGTTCATTGCGACGTTGGAAGCTTCAAATCGTAATCGCGAACGTACCGATGAAACCCTTCTTCGCCAATTCGAGCGTGAAACGACGCGTGATCTTCTCCAGCTCGTGCTGCGAGTATTCTTTCGGATTGATCTTGATGCCGGCCTTGCCGCCGCCGAACGGTACGTCGACGCAGGCACATTTGAACGTCATCAGAGCGGAGAGGGCTTTCACCTCGTCCCTCGAGACGTCCAACGAGAAACGGATACCTGAAAGTTAATTAAGGTTCATTATAAATGATTTAATTGAATAAACTTTGCGATTAAAGAAATGTGTAACTTAAAAAAGCGTTCCAATTAAATATTATCAATCGTTGGTTTCGAGATTAAGATTATGCGAGTCACGTGTCGTGAAATGATTAGCGTCCTATCGCTAAATTGTGCGATGGAGTCGCGTGATCGACACCTAATTTTTGCATAGCGTCCGATTATTTATTTCGAAATCAAAATTGCACATGAAATGGCAAACGCTCCAAGGCAGAAATAACTTCTTCGCTTTTACATTTATACGAAAGCTTGTCATAAACGTGTGCACGAGTCGCTTGCGGGAAACAGTCGACCTTTGTAATCGCTGATATCGTTTGCAAAATATCATTGTTATCCAATGGATTATGTGTAAAATTAAATAAATTTCTAGAGAACTTTTCAATTTCCTTCACCTGATAATGGGTTACAAATACATCCCAATTTAATCTACATTACCCTATAAATTATGATAAGAGTAAAATAATTCGTTGACTAGAACAAGATTTCGCAATTTGGCTTCTTGAACATCAAATAAATGCCAAAAGGTGATGGCCTTCCTTCAATTATTACTTTTTGAAAAAAAATGAAATTAATTTACAACTTTTAAACAAAATTACTAAACTCTAGCGTTTTAATTATCGATTGGAACTTGAAAAATTCAAATTACTTCAGCGACATGAACCATCCATCGGCTCAATTACATAAAATTACAGTAAACGACATAATAACAATAATTTGTTACGTTTTGTAGTTAATTGTCGTTAAAGAGGCAACAAACGATTAAAAACTTTTGTTGTATCGTTGGAAATTTGTGGGAATTAAACTTAATTTACAAACATTTCTCGTTTGTATCGATTGTGAAGCGTAAAATGATTACAATATTCAAATCGCTCCCATTGTATTTGCCAGAACGATTTTTCTTTCTATGTTTAATAGTATTTTTAAAAAAAGAATCTTGAATATTTTCCAAGCTGCTTGAAAGTGCGTGGGCGATCGTATACGTTCACGACATTTAATACGTTGCTCTTCATAATGCGATGCGAATCGCGCAAAATAATATTATTGTATCAACCGTATTCTTATATAATTTGTTTGGTTAAACGTTTTGCGCGACGAACTGATGCTAATCAAATTAATTAAATAAAAGGTGCTATTGTAAATTGATTACATCACCGTTGTGTAAACAATTTAATTATTCTGCGTATCAGCTGAAATGAGAGCAATTAGCGTTGGATGCGGGAGTGTGACGAATTGAAATCGCGAAAAGCGTAGCCGACGGTCTATCTAATTGAACTGTTTACCTCCTTTGCAAGGCGTCCTATGAGTACTATGTTGGGCCCTGTACCCTTTGATAATCTCGTATTCGCCGCTATCTCTTCGAATCGGGAATGCGATCTCGATGATGTGATCGCATTGTTCCATCAACGTTAGGATGCCCTTCACTCGCGCCTTCCGCTGGCTCAACTCTAAACGCGACCCTTTCTGATTGCCCAAATCCTCGACCAATTTGTCCTCGACGATCATGCAAGCGCGATGGAAGAAGTATTCGACCATATCGTAGAATCTTGGGTTAGCATGGCTCGGAATCTCCTTTAACCTGTCCGGTATCTTGTGGTCGCCATAATTCCTACTTTGTACGGCGGCGGCTGGCAGCAATTTGAATAGATTCCCGATATCGATGTTATTACTCTTCTTCACTAGTACAAGAGTCTTCGGAACGTTCTTTAAGTGAAACATTTTGATGATGGTGGTGAACACGATGGACCACTCTCTTTTCTCTTCTTACTTCGTTGTCACTGTACAAACGTGGCCCGATCGATGACGAGCTAGAATGCACGCACACAGCGACTAAACCAGATTAGATAATGGTTCGTATAAATAAGATGCCGGGTCTTATTATAAATTCAAGTTACGTAACGGTCAATCTCGATCATGTGGTTCGGTTGGAGATAAATTAGCAACGGTGTGGAAATAATGCCTGGCCCACCTAACAATAAAGAACTAATTAATTAGTTACACATGGTTACCAACAATTGTGCGTGCATTTACGGATTTATAAGTTTACAACGTTGCAATGGTTACCGATAATCTGCGTAATTAACAATAATCTATGAAATGGAAAAATAATCATTGTTAATTGATTTTATAACGCGAAATTTGAATAGAATCAAACCTCTAGGGACTTTTTTTGATTGGCAACTTCATTGCGGTATGCCACCAATTTCTGTCATATTTGACAAGTTATTATGAACTTCTTTACTAATTAAAATATATGATAAAAGATATCAAAAGAATAAGTAAAAATGGTAGTCTGGAGCGCTTTAAGACCGACCTTGCTCAGGAATGTAGTTAACTCTCTCAATAAATGTGAGTTTTTTTGTTGTTAGATTACATAACATGTGTATGGTGTCCTATGTTTTCTTTTCTAGCTGGGCCCCGTTTTATGTCAGACCACAGGGTCTTCCCATTGCAACCATCACGTTTCCAATGGAACAAATTCAAAGATCTACTTCACTTTTATACAATGCTAGGATTAATACCAGTGGGTCTAGTTGTGTTTTATAGTAATGTATTTATTGGTCCAGCAACATTGTCAGAGATCCCTGATGATTATGTTCCAAAGTATTATGAATATTATAGGGTTTGTAATGTGTATTTTGTTGTTGCATCACAGAAATTGCATAAAGTGTCAACTATTTTGTAGCATCCAATCACCAGAGCCATTGCAAAATATATGTTAACAGATCCACAGCAAGATTATGAGAAATTCTTGCACCATGTGTTTGAAGAAGAGGAAAGACGTAGAATCCGCCTATTAGAGAAGAAAGTTAAAGAGAAAATGGGTGAAAGACATGATTATCAAGCATACTATTATAGGCCAGTTACAGGAAAATACTTGAGAGCAACCAAAGAAGCTTCTGACTACTTGGAGTCTTTGCGTGGTGATTAAATGATTAAAACTGTATAAATCTGTAGCAATGTATATTTAGTATTTAATAAAGTTGTAAAATGTTACTCTTCCAACTACAGGATTCACTATTTGAAAAAATCAATTATTCTGGGTATATAATTGCTGCCCTTATTCTTTGGTGTATTATTATTGTAACAATTAATCATTTAAATAGGGACTAATGAGGGAAACAAAATGTGTTGATAACTGTTTAAAATTAGTACACATAGTTTGATAAGAAATTTTTTACTAAATTTATATTATAACAAAGTGTTCATAAGGTCTTTACATCTAGTTTACAACACCATTCAAACCATACACAATTCTATAATTTTAATTTATATTGAATGCTCATGAAAATTTAGTATTATTACTTTCATTCTTGATAATTTCCATCTGAATATAGATGATTACATCACTTTGATACTTGTTTATATAAATGCTACATGATTACAGTTCATCATGTACATCATCAGAATGTTCACTTGGCAATTCTCTACAAGCTGATGGTGTGTTAAATTCAAACAAATATTCACATCTATTTGGTTCAGACACAGATGTGACTTTATTCTCACTGCCACATGATAACTTTACTGTTGTTGATCTAGATGGGCCATTCCAACATGACTGTCCATGATCATAATACATTGTACTATATTTATTGCCATCTGTACCTATCCATTTGGCCCAAGTGCCCAATCTAGTTTCGATTGAACCACTCTTTGGTTGTTGGCTAACCTTTTCAAATGGACACAGCTTATAAATGTATTCATAATCACTAAAATCAAAGCATTGCCCTTGCAGAGGAGCAAACTCTTCATCAGGGCCAAAATCTTTTTCCAGGTAATCCCCAATTCTCTTAATCTCAGCTTGAATGTCCTTTACAGCTTTCTCAGCTGCACCAAATTCTGATCTTGCATGGTTTGCTGCTTGTATTAATTTCTGTGTATTTTCATCATATTCAGGTGTAGCTACTTGATCTTCTTTCTCAGTAGTTGATTCTTGGTCCTGTTCATCCTCATCTTCATCATCTTCTCCATGTTCTTCAGTGTCCTCTAAATCATGTTCATCCTGTTCATTTTCATCTTCATGTTGCATGTCATCAGCTTCACTCTCTTTCTCTGTAGAAGGTGCTTTAAATAGACCTGCATCCATCATCAAATATGGCTTTATTCTGGACCAAGCATCTGTCACAAACTCTTCTAATTCAACTGATTCTGCTTCATTTAAGAAGAATTTTGCTTCTTCCAGTGACACTAAAATAAAAGACAACTTTATATTGATCTACAGCTATGAAATGAATGTTCTACCTTCTCCATTACGATCTTTATCAAATGATTGCCTTGTTTGTAATTCAGATACATCAATCTTTCCATCTTGATTGGAATCAAACTTGTTGAACACTTCAGTGGCCTCTGCCCTATTGGTAGCTGCCTCAGCTTCAGCCTTGATTCTTCTCTCCTCTTCCTCCAGTTCTCTGTAATGTCTTAATGCAGCATTTTCCAAATCTTCAGTCTCTTTCTTTATGGCCTCCTTCTCTGACTGTATCTTTTCAGCTTCAGTCAGTTGTTTTTGAATTTCTGTTAGTTTTTCCTTAATCTCATGTTTCAACTGTAAACCTCTCTCACTCATTTCATTCCTTAATTGTTTACCCACTTTTATTAATTCGGCCATTCGTTGAGCTTCTTCGCGAGCAGTTTTGCCCAGCTCGTTACAATTATTCGCGCACTTTGACTTCTCATTTGCATACTCATCCGAGGCATCACAGCAGTCACATATACCATCGTTGACTCTGGACGCAGCAATATTTAACGACTTGTGACCGGCATTCGTACAATGAAATACACCGTGCGGACAAGCCGAGGTGCCCGGTTCATCGCTGGCATCTGGACAATCACAGTAATCGTCGTTTACTTGGGTGAATGGTATCTTTAAACTTCCATCGAAACACGTAAAATCCTTGCTCGGATTGTATAGTGGTGCCCTAGACAAAGATACACCTCGAGGTCTAGGTATTTCGGATGTCGATGTTTCACATAATATCAATAGTACGATGTAAAAATAATTAAAGATGTTAAATAACGTGCAAAGTCTGATCATCGTGAACGAACCGGCGACAAATATCAATTGAAAAACACCGCAAGAGACACGTCAATTAATCTAGCACTAAATTGCCTAATTTCACAGCTCTGCTCATAAACTACAGGTTGTTGGATCAATTCTATACTGAATATAATTATCACCAGGCTATGCCACTTCGGATAGGAAAGTGTCAGAATCACCGCCGCCGGGGGATAGTTGAACTAAACGTGGTTTCAGTTTAAGCTGTGGGTTCATGTATTAAATACTTATGTCTAACTTTGTTTTGAATACTTACATCTCTCTTCAAGAATTCTTGTCGCTTCTGTGACACCCACACGTATAGAAATATGTAGGCATGCTTTGCGCGCAATAATGCATTTTTGTTTAGCTATATACCGTACTATAATAAAACATTAAAATTACTATTAATAAAGACTTAAAATGTATTTTACTTCCATATTTTAATGCGTGAAAAAAAATCCAAATCACCTTAGCTTTTTACAAATAATAAAGCCGTAGGTACTATTCTCGATTCGCTTTTTGTTAACGTGGATCGCCAATAGCCCTATACATGCATGCACTTAGTAATGAAAGCAAGTCAAAATAAAGCAAATTATAAATTATGATAATATGTCTCATTTCGAAAATTATAAGAAGTCCCTTTTCCTGAGATAAATAAAAGGTTTTGAAAGCTAAGGAAAATAAAGAATTGTGCAAAATTTCTCGTATTGTTTCCGAATGTTCGGTACACATCTACCAGTCAAAATTAGTACCGTGTATTACTCGAAATATTTTTTTATGCAATGCGATGCGATGACCATATGCCTTGAAAAAGTTTAAATAAAAAGTCACTGACTGATGCCCATTGCCCATCAGAAATTTTTGCCTGGTACATTGACATCAAATATAAAAGCTTCTCAGAGACAGCAAAATCGGAAAGTGCGACTTGTAATCGAAGAAAAACTACGTTGCAGGTATTTCCTGTAAATCAAATTTTGTTAATATGTAATTTAAATTTTTATTTTTAAACTTTTTTAACAGTTTAATTTCTTTGTGCTTGCTTTTAATAATTTTTCAGGCTTTTTTGTGGAAAAAAACGCAACAATGCTTTTCACTATCTTTATTAATTTTTCGATATCAATTTATTTTACATAATTATATATTTACCTTGTACAAGTTTAAAATGTTTAAAGAACTACATTCAGTTCTATAACATGTGACAAAACCGCATTTTTGAAAATATTATTAATAAAGATGTGTATTTTGAAACTTATTGAGAATCGAACCCACAGCGTAATTTCTTCGTTAGAGTTAGCTACTTTATTGAAAAAGCGACGGTGGCGGTGCCGCTGGGGGATATATTAATTATTTTCATTTGTCCATGGCTTGTTTTATATAAATCGAAGGTTAACGCATTGAAAATTAAAGTTTCAATAGCTCTGTGGTTATGGACATAGGACTAGCATTCGGAGTTGTGGGTTCGAATCCCGCAAGGAGTGAAGTACGAGAAGTTTTGGTATTTTTTTTCCATTTTGCAAGATTTTGGTCATGCGCAGAATAGCTTTTGCTTTCGAGTGTTCAATCAGAGCTTGGAATATCCCCCAGCGGCACCGCCACCATCGCTTATTCTTTTAACTTTCCCGCCTTTAACTCTTCATTTGTAGTTTCACAATCCCGCAGCGAGGGCGTTTCGTCTGAATTTTTTAACATGGAATGTACACATCTTTTATATATTATCTTTGATTATCACATAAACATATGACGTAGAATAGCATGTATATCGTTCGAAAGATTTTTCTTCGTACAATAAAAATTAGTGAATGAATGGATTTTTATTTAGTTCTTTCGCAATTGCGTGTCGTATATTTATCAAATATGTGCTGAAGGACTTGATTTAAGCTGCAATTAGGTAGAATTTATGTCTTTCTGAGTCAATATTAGAAGTATAGCTTTCGGTCAAGTTGGTTGCATAAGCAACAAATTTTGCCCTTTTTTCTTCCTATTTTAATTGTAATTATTTCATTTAACATGCACCTATTTATAATTCTAGGTACATCATTGTCATCAGTTTATCACATTATTTTGAATTAATGTGAGAAACTTCCATGGCTATATCTGTAAAAGAAGAAATTGCTGCATAAACTTTATTACGATTTAAGAGGATCACATACTGAATTTTATTTATAATACATAGGTATGATAATTTAAATAACCTACACTTCAAGTTAAGTGATTGTATTTAGTAATTGGCGAGATTTACTTAATAAATTCTATAATTTATGTTATTTTAATTTTATTTTGAAGACGTCCGTGTATTGCCATCTATTGACAATTTGTCGAACATTGCTGTAACAAAATCAAAATTCAAACTGGAAAACTTCTGTATTTCAACCGCAAATTTCCAAACTGGTTATTGTTTAGCAAGTTCCCTTCTGTGTTCTTGATAGCAAAAGTATTTTGGAGGAGATTCTTGACTCTAATTAAATGTAATTGCTGATCTTTAAATTGTTAGTGATCTTTGCTGGATGATGTTGGCAGTAGTGTGTCAAGATCACTGACTTATCAAATTTGAAAGGAAAAATGGCGTTAAATGTTAACACAGAAATGATTCATATTTGGGGTTTTTCTTACTAACAAAAATCCTTAATTATTTTATGCTTAATCTGAATTATGATTAATTAAATATATAATTCAATCAGTGTGTACATTCTCTCTAAATACGTGTTAAGAATGAACTTTCTGTGGGTGTTCAACCTTATAATTGCAATTAGTTGTACTACAGGTGACTTAGAATGATAACAAGCAGAAATAAGCTAAATTAATTTTATCTGTTCATTAAATTGTAGGTTCCATCTATAAGAACTTGAAATATTTTGAAACATTACATGCAGACGAATTAACACATAATATAGTGAAGAGAGGTTTACAAGAAAGCAATCATCCATTCAACAAGATTAAAGAAATTAAATTTAAATCATTGGGTAAGGACTTTCGGATATTTCTAACGCCGAAAAAGGGAGTGCTTCATTCAAAGTTTAAAGCATACTCTATTGATGGTGATGGAAATGAGACCACTATACATATAGGTATGAAATAAAAGAATGTTCAAGAATTTCACATTTGATAACATGTAACTTTACAGATCATGAATCTTTTTATGATGGTAGAGTATTTGGAGAAACAAATTCACATGCTAGTATTCATATGGAAGATGGTATAGTGACTGGTGCCATTCATTTACCTGATGAGACATATCATATTGAGGTAAGTTAAATTAATTATTGAATCCTTATTCTAATTGCTACTCATGATAAATTATACATTTATTTTTTAGCCTTCATGGCGACATTTACCAGATAGTGATAATAGGACAATGATAGCCTACAAATCTTCTGATATAAAATTTACATGGGATAGTGCTGACTTAGCACCTGGTGAAGTTGGCCCTAGAACTTGTGGCTATGTCAAGGAAGGCACAGACTTGGAAGATGAAGATGAAGCAGAGGATTACACCAGTCATTGGACATCTGAGAAGCACATAGATAAACGTCAAGTGGATCAATATGAATATACCCCAACCAAGACCAGATGTCCATTGCTTTTAGTAGCTGATTATAGGTTCTACCAAGAAATGGGTGCAAGCAATATTAAAACTACCATAAACTATTTGGTAATATGATTGTTATTTTGATTCTTCTAATTTATAAAACATGTCTGATGATTTAGATTAGCCTCATTGATAGGGTGCATAAAATATATAATGATACCATATGGCAAGACAGACAGGAAATTGATGGATTCAAAGGGATGGGATTCGTCATTAAGAAAATACTTGTGCACAGTGAACCGACGAAAGTCCGGCCTGGCGAAGCACATTATAATATGGTGAGAGAAAAGTGGGACGTACGGACTCTGCTGGAGGTAAATAATTTGCAATTAACCAGTCTATTTGAATGCTAATTAGTGGATTGATTTGTTAATATGTTTTTTTATATTATTAGCATTTTTCTCGTGAAAAACTTAATAAGGATTACTGCTTGTCACATTTATTCACTCACCAGACGTTCAAAGCGAGACAAGTCTTGGGTCTTGCATATATTGCATCAGCTAGGAAAAATTCCTTAGGAGGAATTTGTAGTCAGGGTTGTTATTATTATTATTTTTATACTACTATTATTAATATTTTACTTGCATGGCTTTTTTGCTTCTTTCACTCTTCTCTTTCGATTTCATGTGAATGTCTTCATACAATGGTGAACTTAATAATAATTTTCTGAATTTAATATTCAGGTATTTAGTCGGGAATACAGTCACAAGGACTTCTGCTTAGCTCATCTCTTTACTGACCTTAAATTTGAAGGGGGCATACTGGGATTAGCTTACGTTGGGTCGCCTCGACGTAATTCGGTTGGGGGCATCTGTACCCCAGGTACATTGGTTTGATAAGGAAATATTGTTTGTCCTTGTTCCTAGTGTTGCATGCTAAAATATGCTCGCTTATCTTGTACATTATCAATATCTCAAACAAACACATCAATTTGTTGTTTATTTGAATCTTAGAGTACTTCAAAAACGGTTACACGTTATACTTAAATTCCGGTCTAAGCTCGAGTAGGAATCATTACGGGCAACGGGTGATAACGCGAGAGGCCGACCTAGTGACCGCTCACGAATTCGGCCACAATTGGGGCTCCGAACACGATCCCGACATACCCGAATGTTCGCCCAGTGCGAGCCAAGGCGGTTCATATTTAATGTACACTTACAGCGTTAGTGGTTACGATGTGAACAACAAGGTAATGAAACGTGAATTTTATAAAATCGCCTAGTTTTATGTTTGTAATAATGTTTTAGAGATTTTCGCCGTGCAGCTTAAGATCGATCAGGAAAGTGTTACAAGCCAAATCGGGTCGATGTTTCTCGGAGCCGGAGGAAAGTTTCTGCGGTAATTTACGTGTCGAAGGTGACGAGGAATGCGACGCCGGTCTGTTGGGAAACGAGGACAACGACACGTGCTGCGATAAAGATTGCAAGTTGCGTAAGGGTCAAGGCGCGGTTTGCAGGTATTAACTTTATCCGATGCACTTGCATTATTTTAACATAATGAAATGTTATTTTAGCGACAAGAATTCGCCGTGCTGCCAAAACTGTCTGTTCTTGCAGAAGGGAATCAAGTGTCGCGAGGCACAATACGCCACGTGCGAACAAGAGTCGCGTTGTACGGGAACACAAGCGGATTGTCCACGTAGTCCGCCGATGGCCGACGGTACGGCTTGTCAAGAACGTGGAAAGTGTCGCGACGGCAAATGCACGCCGTACTGCGAGACGGAAGGATTGCAGAGCTGCATGTGCGATATAAGTGCGTTTGCTAACGTTCGAATGAATTTGAATAATCGAATCTAAACGATTTCTTCTAGTCGAGAACGCGTGTAAGCGATGCTGCAGGATCAGCATGAACGAGTCGTGTTACCCGGTGGACCATGCGGACATTCTGCCGGACGGCACGCCTTGTATACAAGGTTTCTGCAATAAGGGCCATTGCGAGAAAACCGTACAGGATGTCGTCGAACGATTCTGGGACATTATCGAGGACATTAACATCAATAAGGTTCTACTGTTCCTCAAAGACAATATCGTCGGTACCGTCGTGCTGGTGACGGCATTTATTTGGATACCGGCCAGCTGTGTGATAGGTTACGTGGATAGGAAACGTAGAAGGGAGGAGGACAGACGTTGGGAGTGGCGGAACAAGAGCGATCTGATACATCCGTCGGATCCACGGAGGACATTCACTTTGCGAGTCCGTAATCCAAAGCATCAACACCAGCAACAGGTGCTACAGCAGCAGCAGCGTATTAACGTTGTCGATTGAAAAACGAATGCAGTATTATTTGAACTGTACTTAAAAGAGTTCACGATTTTATTTTCTCTTGTTGTGCCGTTTATGTTACCATTTTTTAATTTAAGCAGACGATTACTGGATAAAATACATTTTATTAGACATAATGAGGTTGGTAGAAAATTTACATAAATACAGTTAATTAATCATAAATTAATCTAAAACTTTCAGTCTTTAACATATGTCCGTGTTTTCTCTGCGGTTTCTTTGGAATTTTCTTCGGTTTCGCGAATACTTGTAAATGAAGTAAACGACAACGGATGCCGCTACCACACAAGCGAGTATTATGACTATCATGTAACTGTTCCCTTCATTCGTCTTCTCATTTGGCGAATTATTATTTGGTACGTTTATCACTTTATCAGTTTGTTTCCTTTCGCGCGTCACTTCGGACGTATCATTTTTATCGTGCAACTGCTCGATCGGTTCGATCGCCACGGATTTGACCACCTTCGGTTCGACAGTTGCGACGATGGTCGTCGTAGGAATGACCGTCGTGGTCGAAGGTTCGGGTTTCCTCTGAATAATCGGCTCTCGATGATCGACGTACGTTTGCAAGTACTCCTCCAACGGTTCAAAGAAACTCAACAAAGAATCGGCGGCAATGTCCGTTATACCGAAATGATAGCTTAAGAAGTCCGTTCCAGCTTTATTCGGTCTGTCTCTTATCGCCAATCTACAAGAATTCGATTTAATTATTGATAGTTCGTTTGTACTTTGTAGATGAACCACTCGCCTGATAGTTTCGTCGTTGAAACTGGAAATTGCCTCGCCGCCTTCATTAAACAGTCCGACTTGATAATAATCCACCAGTTGGAATTGTAATATCAAGCCAAAGAATTTGCTGCGAAGGAAAAACGCTCCAATCATCCGTTCAACAATTTGAAATTCGACCTTACCTGAGATAGGGTTCGTTCCTGATGAAATGCGAATCGGTCATAAAGTCCGGTTCGTTGTTATTCAATCCTCGAACGCCCTGATACTTCATCCTAAAACACCGGGAGTAATGATAATGTTAAGTCGACAAATTAACGAACAAACATTACCTGAATTCCCACCACGAAGCGGTTAAATTTGCCGAATTGTTTTCCAACTCGTCCAATCGCCACTTGTCCGCCGCCAAGTAATACGGTAACTGCGGTAAGATTCTCAACGCGGCCAATAACAGTGCGCTCATCTTGTTGTAGTTGTTGATGTCTTCGTTGAAAACGTCGATGGGTAGAATATCGACGAACGGTAGATTTTCAATGGCGAACAACGAGGCCAAACCGATTAGAGCGTCGTCGTAAGGGGAATATCTTAGACTCATTCGCATCAATGAACCGTAATCGTTGTTATTCAACACCACTCGCATCGCGGATTCGTGGGCGTTCAGGTATTTCTGCCAATTGAGTTTGTTACAAGTTAAAACCCTGAAGAAAGAAAACGGAAGATTGTGGAAAATCGCTTATGAACCATTTGTAACGGAATTACTCGGAATATGCGCTTGCACAATGCGGATTGATCTTGTTCTCGCACAAGTTCACGTTGAAGTTGCTCTTGGACCAGAATTCTTTCCCCAAGCCGTTCAATCCCATTTCTTTCGTCAACTTTTCCGCCAACGCGAACGCATCGCGATTCGATTTCCCTTTCAATTTGAACTCGATGTCGTGCAATAATTGCGGATGCGGCATCAGTATGTCCGCGATGTTGCTCCAATCGTTACCGAAATTCGTACCTGAAATGAGTTTCAGCGGCGGTTCTTAAGACGTTTTGCCGTATTGTTAAATGAGATTACCCGTTAAAAAGGCCGGTATGTAAGTGTAATTCGTTTTGTAGTGCGCATTTAAACGGTGCAAAACGAACGTTTGCAGTTTAAGGTAGAACGGTTCGATTGAGGACCACAGTTCGTCGGCCCTTTTGTACGCCTCCTCGATATCGACCAATTTACTCCAATAATCTTCTACGTTATAATGGCCTACCGCACAAAAACATTAATTATATTATCGTGTATTGATATGTGGGTTTTTTTAAAGGTTTTTACCGTTTATTTCGGCTGCTTTCGTGACCAATTGTAAGATGGGTTTATACGGATCGCCATAGAGCAACGCGAATTGCCACGTGGACCATAAATTCTGCAATTGCGTGCGATTTCGGGACGTACTCAAAACGTCCAAATAGTCTTGTTTCGATAGGTTCTTGCTACCGATGCCATCCAGTTCTTCGACGTTATAATGCGACTCTTCGAACGTATTGTAATAGTTGAGTAACTGCAAAGTTGTGAGTAATTGAGTTGTTTCGAAGAGGTAAAATCGAAATTATACCTTCAGCAGAATGTTCTCCGGCAATAACCAATCGCCGCTTTGGTTAATCAAAGACAAATTTCTTTGGAACTCGTAAGAAACCTCGCCGACATTCAGTTCCTCCCGCTGACTCTTCAGGTAATTCCCGTAGCTATTCTCGTTTAGAATCTGCGGAAAAGCATTTACTTTCGTTTGGCAATTTTCGATGTTATTAAAACGTACTTTCTCGCTAAAGTTGACCGGCGTTTCTAAGAGAGATTTATGCAAATTAATCGCCATGTCCTCGCAAAAGTCTACCAGATCCATATCGATCAGTTCTAACTTTGCACGTAGAGTTTCCTCCTTATCGGCACCATCTTCATCGCCCACCTTGTTCGTTACATCATCGTAATCCTCGTCTGCGTACGTTGTCACGTTACATAATATTAAAAGCGTTAAGTAAATAAATATCTTCATTTTGTACTGCAATTAAAAAGAAAATGATTCACTTATCATTCGCACAAACTCATTGTCGTGCAATGTTTCGCGATTAGTTTTGTGCAATTCGACGAGCGATAAAAAGTTTAATTATCGTTTACTGTTATTTATGAAACAGATTCGTTCTTTCTCTTGCCTCCCCTAAATTATCCGTTAACATTACAATGATGCGTGAAGCTACTTCCGACTGCTACTCGAACAATGTTCGGTGAAAGTCCAATTTCGGATTGTTATCCATTTATTTCTTTCTACTTTCTACCAAGGGCAATGTTAATTAGTACTAATTACGATATTAATAAGGATCGACTTTAATTAACGTTGCTTTTTCGTGTTTTAGGAACCTCAAAATACCAATGCAAGTAAAGCGAATGATTTGCCAGTACAATAAAGGAGCGTTCCGGCATGATTTTCGGGGAAGAGATTGGAAATCGTACTTCGTTTTAAAGTTTTCGTACAAATATTTGCACAATACCGCATAATACGCAAATATAGTCGATGACGCTTTCTGCAAATAAACTAGGATGAGTATTTCCGGTGCACAGAAAACAAAATTTTCGATTTCTGAAGATGGAAAGCAGAGGGCAAAGAATGTGATTCAACAATCAAATAACACATTAATCGATTCATTATCTAACTAGATTATCTAGCAATTTATTGATAGATGACTAACGATTGTTATTGTAAAATCGAATACGATCATAGTGCGAATTTGATTTATTTTCCAAGTTATAAATAGTCGCTTTTCATATGAATAAGTGCCCCTATTGACCCTTGGCGAATAATGTATTCCATCGAGGCGAGGATTACTTATTTTAAATCATTTGCTTTCAATTAATTTCAATGAGTAACCAAATTGAAAGGTTAATTGTTGCAATTACTGAAAGAAACGTAATTTTACATTGTAAACAATTGTAACAACACACCGAAATTAATTCATAAAATTAATTACCGTGTTCCAATTAAGATTAGGGAGTTTGTAATTTGAGCTAATCGCACGTACAACACAAATATCTCACCTTTATTAGCAATGTTGTAATACTTTTAAATAATTTTTCGGAATGTGCGAAATTGAAGCTTTCGTAAATTCTTTGAATCAATCATCACTCATCGTCACACACACAATAAATACACTTTGATTGATACTCAACTTGAACGACAATCTGAACCGAGAATCCTTCTAATCGTTCTTACACACTCACGTTGTCGCACACGGTCTGACTTTATATTTGTACAAACAACGAACGTGTGCGGCGAAGTGAGAGAAAATTTGAGAATTTGTACAACGGAATGAGGCAATTAAGGACAGTGGCGTGGAGGGGTTTTTTAGTTTCTGATCGCACAATTTCCCATCGTGCTTATCCACTTTCATTTCTCAGCGTCTCTAATACTATTCTTTTAGTTTTTTAGATGCTGGATCAACAAGTTAAATGATATAGAAGGAGAGACTCGACGGTAAAAGGGGATGATCCTTAAGAGAGCTCGTGCACGCATTTTCGTGCGATTTCTGGAATCGTGCGTCGATCGATAATTCCTTCGGACGTTCGGGAGTTTAATAACGATACGCCGCTGTCGCCGCATCAAATAAATTTTAATTTTATGGGGCAAATGTGGTTAAATGTCCACGCAAGATCAGGTAGAACAACGACAAGCGATAATAATAATAATGAGACGCGTCGCTATTGTACTGCTAGAAGAAAAGTTATTTTTGCACGAAGGCCACTCATCATGCAATTTATTTTTGCACTAAATCAAACTCGTATCGGCCGGCTTTTTAAATTAGTTTTCAATTTGCGGAGCTGATTTCTTAAATAGCTTGTACTTTAATTGCGAACGTAATAATTTTTATTATTAATATTATTCATGCTTCCGCCAACAATCGTTTGCGATAAAGATAAATGAAGCGATTATGTTAATAGTCTAATGGCACGATAAAGAATATTGTGACGCTGTTGTTGATAACTTTTTGAATTATAGTTGTGGAAATCGATTGAAACTCCCGCCGAAAGCCGAATGTTATTGTAAGTACCCCTCTAATGCAGTAATGAATCCGCTCGTGTTATATAGCGGTTTAATCGATGACTGTCATTCCGCCGTGTTGAGCAAGTTAGCAGCGAATGTATAATATTAAAAGCGACTCCTATATTACTTCGTGAAACTCGATTTTAAAATCGACGAGAGGTTACGACGGTTGCTGCCGTTGCTGTTGTTGCGTTCGATGTCTGTGTGTATGTCGGAGGAAAAAATTCGAGGAGAAGTTATAAAACTAGTTGAGTGCGTGCATTAAAAATATCGGTTAAATTAGTGTGAAAGAACGAAGGAAAAAAAGGGGGAAGTCGTGTTCCTAGTTTTGGACGCTTTATTATTTTTATTTTTCGGTTTCCCGTTCATTGATAAAGTTTCTAATTTATATTGATATATAAAATACGTAATAATGGAGAAGCGTCTAGAATTGGAAAAGAGAGGCAAAAACCCAAAAGACGTAAGTTGAATTTTTGTTTTATTTTATTTCTTTTGAAAGTGTTCAAGCAAAGAATCTCTCTCTGTGTGTACGAGACCATTTGGCAATTTTTGTTATTAATTAATTACAAGAACACGTTTGATATCGAAATTACGAAATTGTATTTCTTCTTCGTCCTCCATCCAAACGATCAACATGTGCTTAAAAGCAATTTGGATAACGTGCATTTATGATTAATTTTGTTTGTTTCATTGTCGAATGTGCTATAGAAACTTAGATTTTTTTATGTGGGAACTAATGTGCAGCTATCAGAAATAATGCACTAGCATTTCGTTTCGATAAAAAAAAATGTAAGAAGCTACAGCAAATCGAAACTTGTCCTTTACACTTTTATGTACGTGTGTATGATGTTGTGCATATTCTTCTATAATTATTACTTGAAACGCACATTGTTGGTTTTGTACCATTCGAAGCATCAAAATTAATTTCATATTGATAAAACGGATTTATAATTAGATTGCAAGCGAAAGAGGAAACAAGGAAAGATTCGATTTCGATGCTTCCTTGCAATTCCCTCCCATTGAACACGAATTGAATCACTTATTTGCTTATCGTAAATATTCTTCCATTATTGTAATTAATTAGCATTATGGCTTTGATTCTTATCCCTGCCTTTACATGTTTTTTTATAGATAAAGGAGCTGAACCTGGACAATTGTCGTAGCACGAGCATCGTCGGTTTAACGGACGAATTCTGCAATTTGGAGACGTTGAGTTTGATCAATGTCGGTCTCACGTCGTTGAAAGGGTTCCCCAAGCTTCCCAATTTAAAGAAATTAGAATTAAGCGATAACAGGTGAATTTCATTATCCCGATATATGATCCAACCAAATGAGCGAACCTTTAATTCTTACTGCCTTTTTGTAGAATCAATAATGGATTGAATTTACTAATAACAAGCCCCCGATTGACACATTTAAACTTGAGCGGTAATCGTATCAAAGATTTGGACACGTTACAGCCGTTAAACGATTTTAAATACCTCAAGAATTTGGATTTGTTCAATAACGAAGCGACGAGCATCGATAATTATAGGGAGAAAATCTTCAAACTGATACCTAGTCTGAAGTATTTAGACGGTTACGACGCCCAAGACTGCGAAGCCGAGGATACGGACCCGGAGGACGAAGTGAATGGCAACGAGGACGAATCCGAAGATGAAGGTTTTTTATTGAATTCCACCCAACAATGCATAAGCAACTAATTGGGAAATCTTTGAACTCCTAACAGGTAGCTCTGATGAAGATGACGAGTTAGATGATAGTATTGGATTGGGTGCAGTTTATCGAGAAGATTTGGACGATATGTCGGACGAAGGCGATTATGAAGCAGTTGACGAGGAGGAAGAAGATGAGGAGGGCATTGAGGAGGAAGAGGATGAAGTGGCAGATGATGGCCACATACAAGAAGGTGAATTGATTGTTGTCTTACACTCTTTTATCTGTACATTTCTAATCAACATTTCTGTTATTCGTTTTTTAGTTGAAGTAAGGGGTAAAAAGAGAAAACTAGAAGATGCCGATGGTAATTAAAGTAAGCAGTGATATTTATAAATAAATATATATTAAGGAAAAAATAAAATAAAAGAGAGAATATTTACAAATTGGTGACCAATAAACTGAAGGAAACATTTGTCTCCAGTGTGTGTTGTACAAAAGAGAATAGAAAAAATTGAGAAAGGGATATAAAACGTGAGACAACATAAACCCCCCTGGCTGTGGATCAAACACTTTATAATATTTAAAAGAAAAATACATCAAAAAATGAAATGGAGGAAGTGTGTTAAATAAGTTTTCAAAATTTTAAGTAACTAACGTGTAAGTAGTAATTTTTGCAGGAATCGGAACAATTTCAAATTAATGAAAGAAAATGAGGATAATCAAATGCCAGCCAGTTTTCATAATTCAAAATTTTGTATGTGCATTACTTGAATTGAGAAGAGTTATCAAGTAAAATCGAAAAAGCAAAATTCGGGTCGTCAAAACTTATCAATCCATTCTTTTAATTTACTATTTATTGTTTGACGAGATGTTTCTCTGTTCGAGCTGCAACAAGGTAAATTGAAAGTTTACAAATTAGAAATAGGTAATGTGCAATTATCTAAAATTTGTAAATTTTTAATTAGGAACACGACGTGCGAAGCAAAGCAGTTATTTGAATATATATTTGTAAATGAACTGTTACTGTTTACCTTTCTATTTTATAGAATCATTTAACAAGCGACGAAAATATCGCCGATAAGATTTATTTTAGTGTAATGAGTATGTTAACGATGAGGATATGACAGGAACCGGAAGAATACATTTTTAATGAAAAGAAGGTTTAGATTTATGGCTAAGATTAAGCGCACGAACGTCGTTCATGTAGAGCCTCACTCCAGATTCGATTGATCTCGTCTCAGAACTTTATTTTAATTTTCAAATGGATCCAAACTTAATTAGATTGAAGAGCATTGAATTCGTCTTAATTTTTTATGTAATTTTTAACAATAGGAACACGACGTTCGTTTAAACTTGATCTTTTTTAGTTATGATTAAATTTTACTGAATGTTATTACATATATATTAAATATACAAATTAAGAAAGTTCATAAGTAAGGAAATGAAATAATTAATAACGATGAATAATAGAGAGAGAACAAGAAAAAAACAATATTTGGTAGTGTAATATATTTTGTACATGATCTACTTATAAAAGAATAGGTAGAGATATATATGAAAAGAAATTATATGATTATAAAACGATGATGGTTAATGATGATGGCTAAAATGATTATTATCGTAATTCGATCATTCTAATTAAAAGGCTTTATATTACTTTGTTGACTGTTGAGCCTTTATATGTTTTTCTTTAGCCTTTCTTTCACTGGCACACGGTTCTTGAATTTTGTATCGTCTTATCGGACGCTGATTAAATAAGATACCGTTGGATTATATTTTATTTGACTTTAACGACTAATTAATTAACCGATTTATTATACATATATTAATTATTATTATCCAAATGTAATAATCTATTATTTTGTATTAAGATAGATTGTAAGGTTTTCCTGTGTTTTTTTTTCTTAGTTTTTAATTAATCGCCATTGAAATATAAAAAAGGAATGATCAAGCGAAGAGCATTCAATAGAAAATAAAAGCAGTATAATATAAAAAAAATATTCTAGGGTCTAGGTTTTGTACAATTTGTTCTCTTTAATTTGTTGCGATTTCTTTTCACAATGAAATTATTAGTAGAGTAACGTGTAAGGAAAAACAAAGTTTATGAATTACGGCAATTAGTCTCTCCTTTTTACAATTATTTCTTGATTTATTGAACGCTTTCAGAAAGGGCAATAATGTATTATTATAATTTGCAAAAGGAAAAGCTCATCCCATTCATTGTCTATGTGCAAATGTAAAGATTAATTTTGCAAAACAATTGGTTGGAAACATTGGAAAGATCGCTTTTTTTATATTGATTCGCTAAACCTACGATTTTGATCGGTTCTAGTAGATTTGAGCGATTCAAATGATTAAAATCAAATATTAAACGTGCAAATGTACAGGAAACAATGTCGGTTTGTCGTTCGCTCGCTCATCGAAATCACTACTGTTAATTATTAAATATACTTTCCGCCCCTTATAATTTTAAATTTTTATTATTTTCAAGAATCTTTCTCTCTTAGAATTTAAAAGGATCATTTTTATTCTTGTAACTTAGTTCTATTTAACATTACTTTGTAATAAAAAAACAGAATACCATATAATTGATCTCCTGGTGTTTCACTAGTAATTTTACTTCACCTTTCCTTCCATCTCCCCTAAAATCCAGAATTTTGTAATTCGTTGCTTGTAATAAAACGAATAAGTTTACAGATTATTGTCGTTCGAATGTAGTTAATATTCGCGAAAAAGGACGTGCGCAATTAAAACACAATGAATCAATTAATGATCAGTACTTTATTAAAAATTAACGAGAAATATTACAACAACATAAAATGAATAAAAAAAATATAACGTTCGTGGTTTTTCGTTTGCGACTTTCTTACCTCATTATTATCATGGTTTTTTCTTTTAAAAATTCAATAATTAACATTCCATTAAACTTACATTTAGTAACAAATAGTTCCTTTTCTATATTTATATTTTTCATTATTATTATTTCTTTAAATTTTAATTACAAACGATACAACGTATGTTTATATGTATATAATAATATATTATTTATCTTTATTAATATTTATAATATGTATATTGGTTTATGAGAATAATAATATATTAATTTATATTAAAATAATAATAGTAATCATTCATTATGTTCCAAGCTCCAAGTTTCAATATATAACGAAATTACAAAATAAGAATTAGATAATAATATTCGATAAAATCTATTAGTTGAAAACGCATTAATAATCAAAGAAAAATAAAAATAACGCGAGCTTATTTAGCAAAACTCTCTACTAACTCCATACGATTCGAAAATAAATTATGCAATTGTTAGTCATTCGCGAACCATTTTCTCACAAAAGAATTAATTAAGAAAAGAAACCGAAAACTAATCAACTTATTAAGCTAAAATCCAACGACTCAATTTATGTTTCAATTCCGTTAACAAAAAAAAACACAAATTGAGCTCTTCGATATTTCATTATTCTTTTCACAATAAAGCAACAGTTGTCCGAGAAAAGTCATCTCAACTAACTCCTTGTCTTAATAATAACACGATTAATTAATTTACAAACGATACGTCGGCGAATAAAATACACGAAAAGAAATATTCGACTGTGCTAATTAATCGAATTGCTAACGGGGTTAAATCCCACAATACAATATTGGCACTGTACAATATCATATAAAATCAGTTGCGTTCACTTCCTATTCCATGCACGCTCGAAACGTTCTGAACAAAATTGCGGTCAATCGAAGAAAAATATTTGAGTAATAACAATACATGATGGGGATGGGAATAATTTTAATTTAAATAATCAAAATTTCAATTTACGAAAAAACACTTCGTTTCGATCTTTGCGTTTGCTTTCTCAATTAAAGATCGTTTCTCAATAAGGCACTATCGTTGTTGTTTCTGTTGTCTCGCCGTTTTTACGACAAGTAACTCTGCAGGAGAATAGTTTCTATTGACTATGATTATTGATATTCTTCTTTTAAATAGTTGAACGTTATCCGACGCCGATAAGAAAAACGCGCAAATCCTACAACGGTTTCGTGAAGTTAGCGGGGAACATTCCCTTCTCGCCGTTATGTTCCTTGACGCCCATCAGCCAACCTTCTTCCTAAAAAATGTTAATCACAATTAAATTCCTTTTCTCAAACGTATGATAACAGTTCGTCCGTACTTGTTCCTCCGGATCGTCGTACTCGATCACGTTGATTATTTCGCCGACGTCGAAGGACAATTCGTCCACGTCCTCCCTCGTGTATTTATACGTCGCTTTCACTCTGTACAAGACGCCCGGCGGCAGATTGTCCGTGGTGGCGCCTAAAAGGTTAGCGAAAGAAAGAATTAATTGTTGATACATGCAAAACTGCTTGCAAAAGCTTCAAAAATAGAAAGCATAAGACACCGACGGGACCGAAAATAAAACCGTGTTACCTGCCGGTATATCGTACAATTCTTCCATCTCCTGCTTGTTACCACCGTCCTCTTGTTTAACGACCGTCGTCGGCGGTTGTTGCTGCTGCGGTTGCACGTTCTCGTACGTTTTCTCCTGCTCGTCCGCGTCTCTCGCTCGGGGTTTCGGCGACTCGGCCGTGCCGTTCATCGAATTAGTAGTTTTATTGTTATTACTCTTGTTATTATTAGACGGCAACGATGCCGATGGCCGTGCGGGTGACGGTGGCGAGGAAGACGAAGGAGACGAATCGGGTGGTGGCGATGCGACGATGGCATTATTGTTTTCTGGTAACGTTTTGGATTTGGGAGACGACGGACTGTGATCGTTGCTGTTATTGCTGCTGCTGGTGTCGCTGTTGTTGGAGAACGGTATCATGGAGTTGGAGGAGGATCGTTGCTGGTCGGCGTCATTGTTTTGGTTTGGCGTACTACTACTAAGAGGTTTGGAATTTAAGTCTTCGGCTGCAAAAAGAAAACCACACAAAGACACACGTGATTTATCGAAGCCAAACGGTTGTAAAATAAAGACAATAAAAATGCAAACAACACAGAAACAACGTGCGCAAGACATGAATTAGTCATTAATTAAAAGAGAGTAATTATCGACAAAACACAAACTAGACTGAATAACTCGCGAATCCGATCTCGTTCGCATAAAGACACTTACGGACTGCGCTGTTTCGAGGCGAAATGTTATTGATGGCCAACGAGGAATTCTTATCGTTAATCGCTTTAATCGACAGGCTCGTCCCGTTCGATTTCTTCACGCTGTACGAGCCTCGTTGACTTTCGGTCGCCAATTTGTCTACGATCGCCTCTAGTTCACCATATACCTAAAAAGAATTTACATTTAACTGTACGGTCCTTTTAGCAATTTGATAAGAATCTTTATATAAATGGGTTTCCTCCAACTCATTCTGCATTAAGGATCACTTAACACTAGATGTTACAATAGCTCTTGCATTATATTCGTATGTATTAGTTTAACCAACTGAAACAACTCTTCTCGATTACATTTGAGTTGCTTATCTTATGATCGCATTGACTGGAGGAAAACCAAGAATACAGATTTCCTAGTGGAAATGTCTACTTTAGCAGTTTCGGCGTGGAAAATTTGTTCGGCGGAGAAGAGCGTCTGCAAGTTCGTGACCAAGAAGAGTATGCGGGAATCGTGCAGGGCCGGCAGTTCGTCGTGCAATTCGGAATTGAGCATCTCGTACGTCCGTTTCGCCTCCTCGAGCAGCTCCCTGCCCTTCGAGATCTTCTGCTCGTCCCGTTTCTTCGCCATGCTCGTTTGCAGCGCCTGGAAATTGTGCCGTTGCCCGTCGTAATCGACCAGTTTGCGGCCGCGTTTGTCGATCTTCTTCTACAAAAACGCAAAGAATCGATCGATCAATGGCGATTACAGCGTGTGAGGAACACGGGCGAGCGTACTCTCATCTCCGGGAACTGGCTCTGGTAGGTGTTGAGCGGAATGAGGACCTGATCGGCCAGTTTGTGGCTGAAATCCTGCCACAAATTGTCGATGGACTGCGTCTGCATGTACAACATGTCGTGGCCGGACCATTGGCTCTCGTAGATGTCGCCGATCGCTTCTAACAGCGATTTCGAGGCGACTTGCACGGCTGCAAAGGAAAAAACGGCGATGTTAGTTATATTTTAAGACAATCGTTCGTTATATGTTTTGTTTTCTCCGTTTCGAAATGACGCAATCGGATAGAACACACCTTGAATTTCGAATGAAAGGCGACGGGACAGGGAGATGCATGCATTCGGAAAGTAATAAATTTATTCGAATCCGAACGAGAGAATTCGTTTAACAGTTACGAGATTGCGTAACCGCACACGATCGTCGAATTATTAGTATTGTAAACATCGCGCACGGTTTCGCAACTCTTTTCCATTTTAGCACCGTTTCGACGTCGATTTCAATTCACCTCTAACGCATCTGATGTAATTATTGAATTCCTTCTGTAACCTGTTGGCCGCGTTCTGTTGCCTCGTGAAGTTCTGCAAGTGCTCGTCGAATATGTCGTCCGCCGTTCGATCGACTTTGCCCAAATTCTGTAATATCTGCAACACGAAAGAGACAAGGAAAATGAGAATCAAATACGACAATGAAACGAAAGAAGAGGCAATTGACCTAAATGAAATATTAATTAAGTTTCATTCCGTTTCGCTATTATTAACAGATAATTGAAAGTTTCTTTCTTCTCTACCCGTATTTATGGTTTATTATTAGACCCATCATTTATTAATTGGATGATTCCAATAGAATACCAATGTCACCGTTTACTTGCTGCCCACGACGTCCACGAAAATAAACCGGTATCTTTTGCGTTTCGTTAACAACTTCGCGGATTGTCAACGAACCGAACAATTCCACCAACGTCGCCATATAATTCGATCTCGCCAATGCGTTTTATTTCGCAAGAATGCATTCTGTGAATTGATTCGTAGGTCAAGAGACTCCTTTCTAACGTCTTCTCCTGGGAAAAATTGACATTTGCATCACTCTCACGTTCGATGGCATGCGAGGGAGATTCCGATGGAAAGACTCTAAAACTTTTTGCGTACAAAAGATCGTTATTATCGTTTCGCTAATTAGTTTCGAAGGTTACGAATGTAATCAGCACGTGAAACGAAAATCGATAAAACGCGGTGTTAATTAAACGACGGTGTGTTAATTTAATTATCCTCATTCTAACCATCGATTTTTATTGATATAATAACAATTCTTCTTTTGCTTGTATGGATTCGTTTTAATTAAGATAGCAAAAATAATGCAGAACTCTTACCATTCAGATTCCCACATATTCGCACCGATCGAGATGAGGATAATATGGATTCAACGCCCACCGCTTGTTTATTCCTTTACGTATTTGGTAACTTGGTTCGAAAAGGAACGTGCGACAGTTTTATTATAATTTTTTTTTTAATTTTGCACACCCACGAAAATGCAAAAAAGCCCGACAAGTAAGTGCGGATTATCGGCTAAAATGGGCAAACTAATTGGGTCTGGTTTAGAGAGAAATTGCAGAATTCTTTGGCATCGCGAGCGCCGATAACGTGGAAATTCAATTGCGAAAGTTGGGTAGGAGTTTTTTTCCCGATAATACGCAGTTAATGGAATACCGCACAATTGTTTACGTTACGGATTAGAATCGATCGATTTGAAATCGCAAACACGCGGACCTTCAATCGACAAGTTAATAAAATTGCAATATAAACAGAACAAAACTTCTGCGTGCGTAAATATTAAACGACTCGTTTCGTTTTTATTAATACGATTCCGTTGAAACCATCTGCCGGAACCAGAAGAGAAACAAAAACGACTATGAGTTTGTTTCGCGACGGTTTATTAATTCGCAATTAATTACGAATCGATTAATTCACAAACTATTGATAATTAAGCGCTCGAGAAGCGCAAATTCGTCCTATCTTCGGTTCTTTCGTTGCATTCGCAAACGTTTCTTGCGTGCACCTGATGATAGAAAAGGATCAATTGGAATATCGGCGTCTAGGTAAAACGTTCGATTCTTTCACTTTCACAAAATCATAATTACGTGACCTTTCCGACTTCACCCGCATTCCGATTGTACAACAACAACAACGCAAGCGTTCGTGTATATGGGAAAAAAAGAATGAAACGGCAAGCGGTAGCTGCAGCAAGCAACGGCAATAAAAGCTAAACGAGAGCGCAAAAGAAACGCCAAAGAATGATCGCCAGAGAACGTTTCTTCGATAAAAAACGTTGCACTTGTTACGGCGACCGTAGTAAATGTCCCAATCGTCATCATCATCATCGGCCTTTTTTGCACACACACGTCCTCCTCGTCCACATACCACAACGAATAGTTGATTGTCTCGAAACTATTTTTAAATCGAAGACAAACAAACGAAATCGAGTCCTTAAAGGACGTTAACATCGTCGCAAGCGATTTAAACGGTGCTAAAATTAGATTTTGCACGATTAAATGCCAAGTATAAATGTAACGATGAGCCATCGATTAAATAAAAAAATGAAGAGCCAAATAAGATTAAGAAGCTCGCCAATCTCGCGAACAATTGAAAACGATGCTTGACGCCAAGGAAAAGCATTAAATAAATTTCCTTGCAAAAAACGCGATTTAATAGCAAATAATAGATAATTGCCGTTACGTAAAGCAATATTTTGCCCAGAGACCAACATGTTACCTTGTCGCAATATCGTGCAAAATAATTCGCAGCGTTATAATGCGAAAAAAGTGTATGTAATTAATAGAAATGCAATAATAATGATTCATTTTTGGTTTATGAAGCAAAAACCTGAATGGAGAAACAATTCCTTGGTCTTTTAACAATCGCAACAATTGATATAGATTTTTTTTGCAAGAATGTGCATGACCTTGCTAACACGTATGGTAACATAATGAATTGTCTTCGTGCGTGTGGCAATTAATTTATTTTGCATGAACGCAAATTATTCATTTTTCACGTACTCGTTTGGGTACCGCACTTTAAACTTGCACGATTGTTAAACAAAGAGAGAGAAGAAAATGGGTGGATGCCTAGAAAATTCTTTAGATTAATCGCCTCGTACAACGAGCGAAGTTTACATGGGAAACCTACTTTGAGGTACTCTTCGGTCGGCAAGAAGTGGAGGCATCAAAAGAGGTCAAGAATCCATCCTTTAGGTCGTCGTGCACCATCATCATCATCATTCGTACTACTTCCAGCACATACCTCAATTAACTGGTTATTCTTAGCGAGAGAAAGTCCGATTGCTTCTCACCAATTTCGTATTATTCTTCCTTTTGGCTTGCTCTCTTGTTATATTTCAAATTAAAAATTGCTACCGACCAATTCGTGCGCGTTTTTCGTACTTGCCAAACTTTAAATCATAGCAGAAAGTAAACCGCAAAGAAAAAAACAAGACGGACGATCTTCTGCAAACGAATAACAAGAGTTTATTTATAGGAAGCGTGCGTTTGCAAAATATTTACTTTCGGTGGAGGAAGCCGCTTTGGAAATTTCTTCTCTCAGTCCCTAATCCCTCACCTAAGATCATTTCCTATTAAATCATTCCGCAAAGTTCGGGCGTATTGTTCGTTTACTTTTGGCGAAAAAGAGAGCGAAATAACGAGCGAGATCGAGTGGTAAATTGACCCGAATATTTGGCACTTTATGCGGACTTTTTCTGTGCGAAAATAACGTTAAACCACCTTAATCCAATTCTAATTTTAATATCCATTATTATTTACGATAATGCTGTACACAGGTTGGACGTAAATTGAAATAATCCATTGGTAATCGCTTGTAACTCGTATAATTTTGCCTGTGTAAAGTACAAGAAGTAGTTTTTTAGGTGCATTTTGCAAGACAACGATCGCTTTTATTCCACGTTGCTTTTAACATAGAAAGTTACTTTATTATACATTTTACTATTACCACAATATTTAATTTTTTCCGTTATTATTATTGGCACAATTCGCTATAACTTTACATACAACAAATTCGTTTCTAAATTCCATTATTATTATTATAATTTAATCGCGTTCCGTTTTACATTATTCCTTTTAAACGCTTTAATTACGAAGCAATGCAACAACTTTGTGGAGTGAAAAACGATTTTCAGTCGAAGGAACGCTCGGGGAAACTTGAAGGAAAACTAATCGAGAGATTTTCCTCCTGGCATTTCCAATTGTCGTGACTTACATATTACGCAATCAAATAATCCGCACTTTTGAATACAACTCGACACAAAATCAAAGCGTGGAGGCTAGAAATAATTTGCATTAAGAGAGAGAAAGAAACGCCAGCAAACACGTTACCTTTGCAATCGCGATTATTAATTTAATAATCTTGTGATAAAGAAAGCGAAATTGTTCGCATTTTCTCTCTTTCTCGTTCGCTCATTAATATTAATTTCAATTACGAAGCCTTCATAAGCGAAATTACCCAAGTTTTAATTCGCATCCAGCGAGAGCTTCTGGATAAACCGAAACTGCAAAGCTTTCGCTTTTGTTTGTGCTTCGAACGGCGAAATTGCATTTTTTAAATTTCAAATCATTGTCCGTCTCTCTTGATTCGTGGTAGCGTCAAATAACATCATCATCATCGTAATCATCGACGTGAATGCATCACGTATTGTTATATAATGGAATTATTATTAGCTCGTTTATTACATTGTTGTTGTCGTTGCTAATAATGGCGGGCGCAAATTGAACTTTTTGCGCTTGGAATCGTTCGATGGAACGTAACAATGACGAGATGATCAAATTTAATTTAATAATGGCACGAGATTATTCGCCTTCGCCCATCCATCCATCCATCGTCGTCGTCGTTATCGCATTCGAACGGAAAATGAAGCGGATGCGAGTGCAGACGCGAGGTTTGACTGTCCCACGTCTTTTATTCCGCTCGAAATACAAATTTACCAACAAAAAATCAATTAAAACGCTCGAAAACGACCTAGGAAAGTTTCCTCGAGCTCAATAACAATCTTCGTTCTCCATCATCATCGTCGCGTCGAATGCTAGTTTATTTATTAGAAAGTTGTCCACGTCGTACTTTGCATTTGAATACGCGAATTGCGATTGCGATTTCAACAATTCGCAATTAAGTAATTCGCACAAACGTGTCTATTAATGTGATCAGCCCCCGATTAGCTCTCGTTGATATCGTGGCGAAAGCAATGAGCGTTATCGATGGACGAAGAAAATGGGGGAAAAGTTACATAAAAAGAAGCGATTTATTCGAAAACTATGCTCATCTGAATCATCTAACAGCGATAATGTTGAAGAAGCCTTCAACGATGTCGAAAATCTAAAAATATTCCGACCAATAAAGCGGTGCTACCAACCGGTGGGATAAAAATACAGATGGAATCAAGTGTTACGTAAGCGAAACTTAGAAAGAGACGACGAAAACAGGAAAAAACGAAGTTAATGTTAATTAACTTTTTTTGCAAAGGATTAATTTAATTTTTGCACGAGCCGCTTTAGCCGCAGAAGAAGTTGAAAAGAGGAAAACTTTGGCTTATTATTTTTGGCCATCGCCGTCGCCGTCGCGCTTTAAATACATCCTCGTCGTCGCAAAGTGTAACGATCTTCCTGGTTGGACGTCTCTCTTTTAACGAAATTTAACGCCACCGAATTATTTGGCGATTCCTCTTCAGAACGTTAATCGAGTAACAATAATTTGCGAGAGCGCGAATTATTTTTAAGTTTAATTTCCTAATTGGACGTGGTCCAAATTATGGGTCCTTAGACCGCTATTGTCCTTAGGATTGTTTTTTCGTTCGTCTCGTTAAAACTTGATTGCATAACGCGATTATTTTACAATGAATCGGCAGTAATTACGTTACGAGCGAAAAAAATTAGTTTAGTCACGGCAATAAGCCGCAAATTAGGCAAAAAGTATGAGAAACAACGAAAAAAATCGGATTTTGGAATATGCAAATCGTCGAGATTACATTTATTTTGTGGCTGACCTACATATTTTTTCCGCACAAGAATTGGCACACGGGCCTACGTTATTATTATGCGATTTCGGCGATTCGGGTTCGATTTATTGTCGAGGACTCGAAACGATTTCCGCTTCTAATCGATCGCAAGCGAAACTAGCGTAACGACTCGATTAGCGGCCGTCGCAAGTTGCATTTCTCTTAAGATTGATGAACGCAATCTGTTTGTCGTTAGCCACATGCGAAGAGCAATGTCGATCAGATGGAAGTCAACGAAACCGACAGCATCGACACGATTTACGATCCCGGTCGTCTTCTGCTAATAAAATGATGCGACCTCTTTTTTATTCGCATAATTTTCGCTATTGTTCGGCGGCGAATAGCAATAATTCTGCGATTTATGGCGAAAAAAACAGAAGATAATTCTTCCGCAATTACATCACACTTTCGTCCACGTTCGTTTTCGCTTCCGTTTCGCTTTCTGTTCGTGGGCCCCGGTTCGTTCTTTTTTTTTTTTGCGCGCAAACAATTAGAAAATTGGCGATGGGAAACATAATGGGACGGCGTTATTGTTGCGATAATGGCTCTTTTGCATTCTTCGGCTTAACGATCCGCGACCAAATGATCGGTTTCCTTATTAGCGTTGCGTATTTGTTATTGATGCTGAAAGAAAAGAAGCACTTCTTAAGACGAATTCGAAAGATTATTTCGTTTGCTGTTGTCGCTCTTGCGGAAAAAAAAATCCAAATAGGAGTCCGTCGTATAAATTTCCATCCACTTCCTTGTTCTTCGACGCGCAACTGTAAAATCGTACGTGTTCGACGCTACGAAATGAGGCAAACGTTAATGCGTGCTTTTTGCCATTATTAATTTCGCAAACTCCCAACGACGAATTGCTTCTGCAACTTTATTCTTTCTGTTCTTATCAATCGCGAATCACTCGCATCATCTCGGTTTCTACGAGATTTTCGCATTCATTCAGTTACGTTCGATTACGCGACATTAATTACACGCGAAACGCGGCGTAATCTAATTAAAATTGCCAACCTTCGCTCGCAGTTATTTTGCATAGAAGAAAAATCGACAGAAAAGAGTCGGATGGACGACTTTCACAACGTAGAACGAAATCGGAATCTTGCTCCCATCATTTCCTCGAAAAGCATCGCATATAGTTTTCATTCGGAAACGTTTTCCATTCGCACACGTCGCTAAATAACAAATGCTTGTACCGTTAGTGTTTTAAACATTTGAGCAAACACGCAAGAGAGTTTCTGGGGCTCGTGTCGAGCAAATGAAGAGAAAAGGTAAACTCTAATTTATGCATATCGCACGAAGGAAACTCGAGGAAAAACCGCTCGATTCGTAAGCGATCGATCCGCGTTCTTGCTCAAATAAAGAACCAGTTAGTGTCGATGAGGATGATGATGATGATGGTCGAAGAACGTGTCGCTCGAGGACAAGAGCGAACGTCCTACTTATACGAATTGCACACGTAGAGATTCTTAGTTTTTCTTTTCGACGCCGAGAATTCGTAAATGGAATGTTTCCTCACTTGTTGCACAAACGGCTGAAACAGATTTAATAAAATTTGAGGATTTTTTTTGTAAAGAAATGCGCTGCTACTCATCCTCTATAAAGTTCAATACTGTTATCTAAAGAAATCGGAGTCGTTTATTTGTTCGTTGATAAAGCGTTCGAGGTACGTTGAAATTGACGGTGGTCGTCGTCGTCGCCTCGAGCTTTTCCTCGTCCTCGTTACATCGGCAACATTGTAAATAACAGTTCTATAATAAATAATTAATAATAATCGAGGCGAGTTTCCTTGCGACCTTTCTTATTCTCTCTCTCGTTTGCACGCACGTGAAATTCCTTGCCTAATTATTTATATTGAAAGGTAATAAATTCTCCTCGTGAGACGCCACTGCTTGCAATTGGAGCTATTTAAGAGAACTTTTCGAAAAAAAAAACACTGAAAATGCGAGGAGGAGGATGGACGAGCTACGACTTTGTGCCAAGTTGTTGCTTCTATTCTGGTTCCGTAAGTGAACAGTTTTATTTTAGCGAAAAAAATAAAAATATATATACTTATATTCTTGAAATGTATTAATATTACACAAGCAACAATCCGTCTCGCTTTTAGAATGAAACTAATACGGCTACACGCTCGCATTTTTGCATACTAAGTTATTTGTTTAAACAAAAAATTGCAGTGAAACGTAGGCAATTGCGAAAATTGCAAATTGCGTTACGACTTTGGAAAAATGAAACCAATCGTCTTGGGATCGCGATAATGTCGATCAAATTGGTACGAAATAATAATATATATCTGGGGAAAGGTTGGCACATATTAAAAATAGATGCTCGCAGTTTGTGCTAGCACACTTTTTTCGCTCGCACTCTTTCATAAGGCCGACCCATAACCAGTTTTTTTTTTCGCCGATTTGAAATTCATGTGCACACACGCAATTTCGGTGAATAAAGTCGAGGAATCGAAACGATTGTCGAACTGAGTTTTTTTTTCTTTGCAAAAGGCTCCACGCACATGTAGGCGCTACATTTCACCTGGCCATTTATAGAAATGTCAGTAGTAGGCATAACGTGTATGATATACGTTCCTTATTCAAAAGTTTGTAATTTTCGTTTTCGGAACGATGACAATCAAAGTATCACAATCGAAGTAGCACAATGAGCAGTAACATGTGATTAGAACAGGTGCAACTGCAAATGGAACCGACGCAGCATTCGAAATGCATCCTTCGGTTCTGTGGCATCAATCATCGTCGTTCTTCGCAATAATAATAACAACCACGAATGATACGCGGACTCGTTAAATTGTAATGATAAATAAACTGAGTCACTGACCTTTTCCTTCGCCCTTCCAGCATGTTTCTGTACCGATTTCGCAAGCAACGACCCTCTACTTTCTGCCATATCTCCACACGTTAATAATCCGCAATTTAAGTAACCTATTTTTGCACTGCACTTTTATTTACTATTATTATTACCTAGAAAGCGTACGCAGTAATCGCGATAAACACCGTGCCACAACTGAAATCCCATCGAAACCGAGCCAGCAGCAGTCTTTTGCGGGAGCACGAAGAGGTCGTCACGAAACCGGCGTCGAAGACGTTTGTCGGTCTCTGTTTTATCAATTGGAATTAATTTAATTGGCCGTTCATCGTGTCGTAGGCAACTAACAATACTCAATTAAGTTCGTCTTTGATAACGATAATGCTCAATAATAATATAATACAATTACAATTAATCAAATGATGTTAAAACAATTTCCTTAGTCTGAAAATTAACTTTCATTTATTATTTGATTTGATTTAAAAATGCCACCTAAAATTTTTGACAAGAAACGGAAGAAATGTCGTAACAATTTGAATTAGTTGTGTTCTAAAGTAACGGTCAAGTTCTAATTTTTGTTTGTTGTGAATGTTATAAATTATGATTTAATTTTATGATATGTTAAGCAAGAATCATGGCAAGTAGTAAGTATATCGAATAGATCATTTGCAGAATGTAATTAAATTCTTTTACGTCGTAATTGTAGAAAAGAAGGAGATTGTAACTGCAGTCAAAGCCATCAACAACGAGAGTTTTCACATAGAAGTTGATCTGTTGCTGAGGCTTTTTAGATCAAACCCACATGTTACCACTTATTCATTTAGGAGTACATTAACAAATATTGAAAGGAAGTATGTTCATGAGAAATGCAGAAAATTGGGCATAGTCTCACATTCGACAGGTACAGAACCAAACAGAGTGTTAACCATACACAAGAGAAATAACATATTAGATGTGACTTATGATATTAGGCTAAATCGAAAAACACAGGATAAACTTGACGAATTTTTCAAGACACATGAAATTACCATCAATTCTAGGAAGCCTCCTAACCGGGCATTTCGGGAGGAATGTCCTATATTCATTGGATGGATGGGTAGTATGGATGATAAGCAAATAGAGAAACCATTAAAGCCTCCCAATCAACTACGAAAGGACAGCCTTCAATTACCTGTAAATTCCATCAGTGGCAGCTTAATAGATGCACTTGACCAAAATCAAGTGATCATACTTACTGCTGAAACTGGCTCAGGAAAAACAACACAAGTACCTCAAATTATAATGGATGATGCGGCTAGAAAAGGGAAAGCATGTCGTATCATGTGTACTCAACCAAGAAGATTGTCAACAGTTACAGTTGCTCAACGTGTGGCACAAGAGAGAGGTGAAACCCTTCCAAATTCAGTTGGTTATCAAATCAAATTGGAATGCAAGCTGACGCCGAATGCTTCGTTGATTTACTCGACGACCGGAGTCGTATTGAAAACGTTTATGAACGAAAGAACAAATATAAAACGCTTTAGCCACATTATTGTAGACGAGATCCACGAACGCGATCGTTTTACCGATTTCTTATTGATTTGTCTTAAGGAATACTTATTGGAATATCCAAATATTAGATTGATTCTAATGTCGGCAACGATGAACATAGAATTGTTTCTGAACTATTTTCCCGGAGCGAAAGTGTTCAACGTTCGAGGTAGAACGTACGAAATCGAGAATTATTATTTGGAAGATATAATACCGATAATCAATTACGAATCGCAGAGCATGAGAAGGATAAAGCAACGACGTGAAGCTGAAACACGTGAAACCGTTACCGATGATGATTTAAACGAGGAAATGGATGTTGCAATATTAAATTGTATGCATGACTTGGATGATTTTTCTCAAATTTGGCAGATGATTTTGTCGGAGAATGTTTCGGTGAATTATGCTGAAGAGACGAACGGTTACACGCCGCTCATGGTTGCTGCTTTCCAGGGAAAAGAGGACGTAATTAGACAACTACTATACATGGGTACGAACGTTACATATGAGAACGACATAAATTATTTGGTTTTATTTTCTTTTCCAGGAGCTGATAAAGACCGTAAATGTAAGAAAGGATTTACGGCGGCAGCGTACGCGAGTGACCGTGGACACGCGAATGCGTCGCAGATTTTGGAATCGTATAATGCTCAACATCTCAATACGGAATTCTCCTATTCGGATTATATTCAAACCGTTTCGCCCGAATTCGTCGATTACGAACTAATCAGTAACATAATTATTCATATAAACGAAAAAATCGATAACAAATCTTCGATCCTCGTGTTTCTATCCGGCTACGACGAAATCAATAGCTGTCACGACGCAATTCTACATTCGCGCCTCAACAAGCACACCGTGAGAGTGTTGATGTTACACGGCAGCATGAACATTGCGGATCAGAGCCAAGTGTTCAAACGTATACCGTGCACGCAGAAAATCATACTGGCTACGAACGTAGCCGAAACTAGTTTGACCATCGACGACGTCGCATTCGTTATCGATTCCGGCCGCGTCAAAGAGAAAACGTACGACACGTTGGGCAACGCGTTCGCGTTGACGGTCAATTGGATATCGAAAGCGTCGGCGATGCAGCGTGCGGGCAGAGCGGGCCGTTGTAAGCCGGGCAAATGTTTTCGCATTTATTCGCGCGAACGTTACGATTCGATGCTGTTGACGAACATACCGGAAATTCTAACGGTTCCACTGCAAGAACTGTGCCTGCACACGAAAGCGTTGGCGCCCGACAACGTGTCCATCGGCAATTTCCTCGGTCGCGCAATGGAACCGCCAACGAAGGTGGCAATCGATAAGGCGATCGAATCGCTCAAATCCCTTGGTGCCTTAGACAGCCAGGAGAATTTAACGTCGCTCGGCGAGAAACTGCTGCATCTCTCCGTCGAGCCGCAATACGGCAAGGTCTTGCTGTATGGCATAACGTACAGATGCTTGGATCCCATATTAACGATCATCTCTTGTCTGGTAAACAAAGATATCTTCGTTTTGCCGCCGGCGTCGCAAATGACGGCAGCGGTCTTGAAGAAGAAGAAAGAGTTAGCGGGGCCCTATTTGAGCGATCATCTGATCTACTTGAAAGCGTTCATCCTCTATCAGAATATCTTGTGTAAAGGCAATTGCGCGAACTTTCTAAAGGATTACTTTTTAAGCGAATCCGTTTTGGAGACGGTTTCTGCTACTAGGTCGCAACTGGTGAGTCAACTACGAGCATTAGGATATGTCGTCTCCAGGCAGGGTCAGAACTACGCCAATTCTAATTCGGACAATTGGTCGGTCATCAAACTAGTTTTGTTACAAGGAATATATCCGAATGTGGCCTTTTACAACAGGGATGCGTTGCACGGAAGGTGACTGTTCATTATAATCAATTATTACTATAATTTATTTAATTGATGTTTATTACAATATCATTTTTCTAGAACCGACAACAAGATTGATTTCCACAAATCGTCGATATTGAAGACCAGTTATGTCGAGAGAAAGAAATCGACTTGGTTCATGTATAACGAATTGTCGAAAGCTAACGCTTACGGCACCATAAAGTGTGCGACCGCCGTGTCGCCAGTGACTGTAAGTGAATTGGAAAAGTGTATCGCGGCTTTCCGGATGATAATAATCGTTTATATTGTGCGTTACAGGTTGCGCTCGTTTGCGGTACGGTTACGCAACCGCTTGAAGACAATAAATACACTATCGACAATTGGATCAAGTTCAAAGTGGCCAATGAAAATTTCTATAAGTTTAGAGATTTAATTCAACATGTAAACAATTTGAAACTGGACAACGCACTGCATAAGTTTAATCAATACGAAAACAACATCATCGATCTGGCGGTTTTCATTGTTTCGTCCGAAGATACTGCAAATGGTAAGTGATTTCTTGTTCACGGCGAAATGATATTTAATTGAAATCGTTCTTTAATAGGTTTTGCACAGCCACATGGGATAGGAGTAGCACCGAGAGTTCTGACGAACCGATGCGCTTACACGATATCACGACGTATGGCGTCGTCATTAGTCATAGACAATCTTAATTTGCATATATTTATAAAGGTGCCGACAATTGATTATATACAAAGTAGCGTGCATCATAAAAAATGGAAACTTAATGAACAGCTTTTGAACAACGTAACGAATTACTTGAACGTAAGCCAAGTATCTTCAAATTAGGAGCTACTTAATGTTGGATTTTATCGGTTTTAGGACGGAGCAACGGTCACATTGATATTTTTCCTTGAAAAGTGGATGGCTTTCTGCGGCGTTGCTCGCTTGATAAACACGAAACCGCACCAAATGAAATTGCCGGTCGAATGGTTGTCGACGAGAAGATTGGCGTGCTGGAAATTAAAGTTAGTTTGTAAAAGAAAAGGAAAATTCATTTTCCTTTTAGTTTAAACTTTGTTTAATTAAGCATTCATTTGTTACAGAAACTTGCGTTTGCCAAATCTACGCGAACTCGCTACTGGATACGTATTCCATTCAAATATAGGCGAGCGCCTAGTTAATCGATTGACTAATTAACTTTTGTACGAGTCATTTTTTACGAGTGTCGTACTCGTTTTATTAACAGAATGTTTTATTTTATTTTATTCAAATTGTTATATTTGCAATGAACATTATCTTATTTATTGTTTTCTTATTGTTATTTTTTGTAAAAGACGTTTGTTTCGGTTAATTGATTCTGGATTTCTTTTTGTGAAATAAATTTAATTTGTACTACTTTTTGTTCAATTTAATAACATTTGACCCTATTCATGTCCCATAACGATGAACATTTTACGGGCATCATTTAAAGCTTAATTTTTGCTTATCATTGGGAAGGATGATTACATCATTGAAAACGAAAAATGATATATTGACAATATCTAATATCATTTATTTAAACCACCTTAAACCTAAATGTAAGATGCCTTTACATAAAGAAATAGAAATTTTTCAACACAAAAAAAAGAGGAAGTAACAAATGTGAGAGCAAATCATTTACTATTTTCTCCTTTTCAAGCACCAATACTACAAAAATTAATCAACAGAAATTAGTTTCTAAATAAGAAACTAAACTATCAAACCATCATTATTATAAATATACTTAGTTTTTCTTGAAGTGAATAACTAATTTTTGTGGTCCCAAAAATTGTAAAAAATGCTTTCCTTTCTTATTTTACTGTTACACCGTTTTTTAAAATACATATTAACTAATAATCCACATTTATATAATTAACATTTCAAGAGTTTCATTCTTAGCCTTTTGTATAAAATGAGTTAAAAACAGGAAAATGTATATAATAAAAATATCATGCTCCTTAATTATTATATATATAGGCATATAATATTATATATATTTTCTTTATAAATTAACCTAGTGTGATTGAAAATAGAATCTGTAGATCAATGTAGCTATTAAACCCAAAGTTATTGGCAAAATCCAAGATTTTATTGAACTGCAAAAAAAGTAAACATAAATTATAATTATTGGTTTAATAGATATCCTAAATTGGACACTGATTAACTTTAAACTTTGCACTCTTATCAAAAAGAGAATTAGATAAAACATTTTAAATATGGGACAAACCTTTGTGAATTTTCTTCATCTGTAGTTGATGAAGCCCAACTGTTTGGTTTCTCTTTAACAGGCTTACGTTCGGCTTCAATAATATCACCTATCATATACTTTTTCATCAATTCTCTTGCATCACTTGAGTGGCCAACATCTTCAAATGCTTCGCTAGCATCACGACCAGCTTGTTCCAAAAGGACTTCTTCGCCACCAGGATGCTGTAAAGCAACAGCAATTGAAATTACGAACAAAAATAATGGATTAAATTCGGCACGGAAGTTACATGTTTGAAATTCGAATGGTACACCTTTTTACGTTTCAAAGATGATGCTGGTGACCTTGCTTGTAAATTAATAGAATTTCTAAGCAAGTAATGAACACTTGTTTACTGACGTTTTGAATAATTATTATTAGATGATTTATTAACACGCACATTTCGAAAGGTAACAATTTGGAAAAGTTACATCGTCATCTTAAATTGCATAATGGTATCATGTGAAATGATAACAATGTCAACAACGATGATTCGTTAGTTATTTCGGTTTGCTAATTAGAACACGAAAAAATTACCTCATTTAAAAACGGCGTTACGTCGTAAATCTTATTGTGGACCACTATCCAAGTGCTCTTGTTGTCGTTGTGCTTTTTAACGTCCTCGTAGCTATATTCCTTTGCCATTTTTCTGCTTTTTCAATTAGAATTTAATCACTAGAAAAGAAAACGATATAGCTTCTTAGCACTTATTTTTTGCAAGTATAAAACAACGTGCCGGTTATGAGACCGATATTACACGATTTTTGCATGCGTTTCTGATAATAAACGTAATCTCGTATCAATTATCCCACCACAAGTGAATTATTATCGAAATTATTTTACCTTGGCCTGTGAACGGTGACGTTTACAAAATGAATTATTCAAGACAGTCTGACAGGTGTCACTTCTGTTAAATTGGTCAAAAACTTCAGTGACTGGCGGTAATTTTAAAATAAATTAGAATTTCATGAATTTGTTTATGGTATTCGATTATTATGTCGCTTAAATTTGATAAGCTACGATGTAATTAATCTTATATTATTGTTTTAGCTAGCGCTCTTTAAAGCAAAGACTAGGCAAACGACTTCCAAATAAATCAGCTGATTGTTTTCAATAACATTCTTTCTGCTTTACTTATAGTGCTGTAAATTAGTGTATAGATTAAATAAATCATTTTTGGTTTAAAAATGTTAAATTTTCTCATCAATTTGAGCGTAAAGAGGAAAAAAGTTTAATGAATATATTGGAATTATTTAGGGTGTTTATCGTTCTAATGTTGACAAGCTTGATTCAACTAGCGTTTTTTTTATGGCGAAAAAGTGTTGTGTACTACCAGGTGAATCTTTTGATAAAAATACGACAATTTTTTGCATTTGAACAACTTTTAAATACAACCAAGGAGTAGATGAAGGTGAGTCTGATATTTCTCGATTTATTTTCTTTAAAAGTTGCCCACTAGAAATGCTTTCTCGTAAATTAATAGGAGATTGCACGCAGTTCTTTTCAATGCGTCATTTATTTTATTAAATATTTTCACCCTCGTTAAATGGTTATTTCTCGATATTGAAATATTTTACGTGCTATTAAATGCAATTTACACATAGTTCTAGTTTAATTAGCGTTTGTCAAATTACCTTCACTGATAATCTTGTCAGAATGGTTTAGAGAGATCTGTTGTTTACAGGTTTATATACGAGTTTGTTGAACTCTTTGTGTGTGTATATATTAGCATTTAATACTTTATCTTGTTTATCAAAGAAGTGATTTCTTAATTAGTTAAAGTATTGCACGTTACTCTTTTTTCGCAAACGTTAATTACAAGTCATTTGGCATCACCAAAACAACATGTTTGTTTGCTGAATGTCAAAATTCCAGTGTATATATATATTATCTAAATGAAAATCAAAAAGATGGGTAAACCGACAAAAGTGATGTACAATATTGTTCCTCTTTCAGGATATACTATGCCCCGAAATCCTAAAGAGAATAATAATTTTGAAAACAATGCAACTAACAATAGAAGGATGCACACATTCATGTCGCCTGAAGACATTGCTGCTGGTAAAAAATCACTATGGACGGAATTGGAGATAACAGGAACGATCCGAAACTTAAGCCCGAACTTATTCCAATTACAAAATCTCACAGCATTATATTTAAAGAATAACCATCTGCAACGACTGCCACCAGATATATGCCAGTTAATTAATTTAAGGACATTAGATTTATCTCGCAATAAATTACGTTCATTACCTGCTGAATTAGGAGATCTTATTTACCTCAGGTAAACCAAAAAACAAACAAAACAGGGTAACCTACATATATTTAAGTTTATCACAATAATTCCCATTTATACCTAGATCCAAGCAAAATCACAATTCATTACTTGGCCAATGTATCACTGCCTTACAACATCCAACAATTGGAAATGTCATCCTATCATGTCCTTTCCTGATCCTGCATCAGTAAGTTACCATTAATCTCAATTCGTTTTTTAACTCACTTCAATTTCAGCATCCAGCAGAGCTTTTTTTGCAATTCGTTCTGTTTTTAGGGAACTCTTATTAAACAACAACTTTCTTCGAATCCTGCCATATGAATTGGGCAAGCTATTTAATTTAATGGTTCTTGGATTACAAGGAAACCCACTCAACAAAGATATCATGACCCTGTACAGCGAACCGAACGGTACCCACAAGCTGCTGACGTATATGCTGGACAATTTACAAGGTAAGAACTTAATTTTCTCGCCACGAACGTGGACCAAATAGAGGGAATTACGCGAAGTTTTTAAATTTCCCTCTTAACGATAAGTTGGTTGCCTATATTATGTACGCATTTCGTCCATTCGAAGGCGGAATTTTAGAATGTTTACGACGAACGATCGTAATAAGAATCGAATAATCGAGTTTATTTGAAGGAATAAACCGACGGAAAAAGATTGTGATGATAAGTGCGTTCGAAGGTTTTTATTGTCCGAAATCCATCGCACGCTTTTAATCTAGGTCACGAGGGCTCGACCGCTCGCTTCTTTGGTCTCTTTAATACCTGTTTTCGTATGTCCTTATACACGCATCTTCCTCGTAGTCCTGTTTATAAAACGAAAATTCGGTCGCTTTCTTTTTTAATTCTTGCTGCCTTCGGTGTATAAAGAAGTTGAAGTTTTTTTTCGAGGGAACCTCGTGGTTAGCGTCGCCGATGACCTTCGCTCGGAAAGGAAGACGAAAGTGTTTAACATGGAAACGAGATCGCTTTTTTCTTATATAGTTCTTTAGGTCATCGCGTTTGTAAATTCAAAACGATTGTCATCTTCAAGAGGCTTCTTTCAAACAATTTCCTTCCCCGCTTATTTATTTACTTACTTTCGTGGCCTTTTTTGGTCGGTTAATGCGAGATAAAGATGTAAATCACGTAGGAAATAATTCTTCGGGCAAGAAGACTTGACATCACTTCATGCCTGTAACATTTCATTCCATTCTATTCTTCAGTCATTGTCTTTCTCTTTGAGTTAAATGAAACGAATGGCGTGGGAATTAATTTGTCAATTTTGTAGTTCTTGTAGTTGTTTCTGTTGCTGTTGTGATATATATAATAAACGTTTTCTACTTAAAAACCGTTTTCTCAGAACGCTACGTGCCTCTCTTGATGATGATGTTGATGTTGTTCTTGTCCAAAAAGAATAGAGGATAATAAATAAGAATCTCGGCACGCATTAGAATGCGTTAGAGTGGATTTTATTTCGGCGTAAGTAATAAAGAGGAACGTGAGATTCTCTGCTTGGATTTTAGGTTTGAGAAAGGAATTAATTGCAATCAAATGAAAGGCCAAAAATTTCGCACTTCGATCGGACGATTGAAATCGTTTTTTTTTTTTGAAAAATAGAAAGCGACGTTAACTTTCGGTTCGCCTCTCTATTTGCCAAATACCAAAAATCGCTCGTTTCGCTTCGCTCGATGATGATGATGATGGTCCCCGCAAAAACCCATTGTTCACGGTCTACTTTAAGAAGTTTTTGCGTACGAATAAACGAGAAACCGTTATAATTGGGACAAGCGGCGATAATAATTTCTCTCGCGCCCCCGTTTCTACTCTTAAATTACTTCGTCGAACGGCGAAAAGTAAAATTGCAATCGATTGCTGTTTAACATTTAAGAGTTTATTTCGTCGAGGGATCGTTCGTTCTTTTCGAAAAGTTCAAACGGAAATCGCAATGCTCTTTCCACCGGCCGCGATTTGAAATGTCGTTACAATTTCTTGCACATAATTGTCTATTTATTATCTTCGCCTTACCTATTTGTTAACTAATCGTTCACCTTGAAGGTGTGCGAGAAAGACGCGGAGATTGGAATGTTCGTGCGTTGTTTCGCCATTAATCTTGCCACATCTACCTGCGTTATTTGGCGGATTGCAGAAACAACCGCACGACAATAAGAAGTAATCGTCTTCTGCCCAATCGATGTTGCATAATTTCCGCGATTTAATTATTGTATTTCTTGGTGGTTTTGCAAAATGTAAATATTTGCAAGAAACCGTCTAATTTCTACGCAATTTTTGGGCCAAAGCGACATTAGTCGCTCCAAATATCGCTTTTTTTTTTAGTTTTAGTTATGCGGACCGATGATGAGAATTGACGAAGGAGAGAGAAGTGTTACGAAAAAAAGAAATTGGAAACGGGGCCAATCTGTTGCTCGCCTCATAATAATAATAAATAATAACGGTGGATTATTCTCTGCTATCTTTTTTCCATACGTTAAAAGAGATGTTGTTACATATTCATCGGTACAGAAGAATAATATTATGGCGATAATTGCGAACGATACTTTTCCCATAGAAACAGAGAGAGGATGCGAATTTATTTGAGCAAAATCGACGATTTTTCGTTTCCCACAAAGCGATAATCTCGTCATTAGAAACACTTTTATCCGTCTTTTCATCTTAACGAACGATGGCATTCGTAATCGACGACGGAGGCGAAGTCGAGGAGAAAGTAAGACGACTTTTTCCTATTTAACGTTCTTTACGACTGGTTGCTTTTTTACGTTCGAAGATTTCTCTTTTTTTCGGTTGCAACTTTAGTTTTTCCCCACACAAAATCGGCGATCAGGATTCTATCCTTCAAAAGAACATCCGGCGAAATCTGATTACGTCTGAAATAGTTCCGATCACTTTCGACGATTTAAAACCGCATTGGATTTGTTCGCAGCGTACGAAATGAAATCGCCGAAATGTTAATAGAAAGATCGTCCGCATTTGCGGCCCCAATTGGTTTACCTCTGACCTCAGCTTGTCGCGCCGCCGTTTATTTCTGTTTTTTTTCCTCTTTCGCGTTACCTTTTTACCGCTATCGAGACTGTTATACAACTTTAATTTTCGTTTTGTTCGTGGTAATTTGAACAACAACAACAGTAACAACAACAACAAACTTTAAGCGAAATTAAAGTCGTTGAAAACGGCAAGAAAAGTAAAACGGTTTCGAATGCTTCTTTCGGTTATTATCTACCTTCGAACGTAGCGGCACGTAAAGGCAAAATGACCGCGGAAGAACGGTTAAACTCGCGCGGTATCCCGTTGGAGTTCATCGCAAAGAGCAAAAAAGGACGATCGATTTTAATGGGTCACGACACATTTATTAGTCGAAAGATGATGATGAGGATGCCCGGCGCAAGAGTTCGCGTACCGTTAGATCGAAATTATAACTTAGCCGCAGTATAGATGATCGCCGATGATGATCGGTCAGTCGGGAGTCGTGATACCTTCCAGTGCGAAGGTAACGTTTCACTTGCCGAAGAAACGAAATTGCAAATGAAATTAAATCGTAGGAAATAAACGACGATGATTCACTCTCGTTGGGAGGAACGCAGTTTGCGAAATCGTGTGCGAATTATTATCGATGGATGGATCGCCGAAAGTGCACTTTCGTTCTATGATAAAAGTCAGTTAGCTTTGTTGTAGCAAAGTTCAATCTTTTTAAATTGTATTTTTCTTTTATTCGGTCCTTTAAATGTTAGCGCGGTGTTTCTTTTTTTGCGTGGGCTTCATTCTTTCTTGACATTTAACGCAAATATTCGATTTTCGCGTCGGACCAACTAAACGACAAGAATTTTCCTTTTCTAAATCGTTTTAAATTGGTCACATTAGGCAATTGCGATAATTACACTTTCTAACATTTTTTAAACGAAACGAAGTTTCGTCGCTCATCTTTCTGGTTTTTTTCCTTTCCGACGTTTCGTTAATGGCACAATTCGAATCGAGCATTTTAAATGCGTAGAAAACGTGCTAAATGAGCCGTTTCGTTCCGAGGTGAAAGTTGCCACTTAATTGACGCACAATTAAGCGTAAACGCATTAAGTGCGAAAACGAAAACGCGAAATAATATGACCGAACGCGATTTTTACACCTGTATAATAATTTCATTCGCATTCAATATTATTATTCCGCAGTTTTTCCTTGAATCGCAACTTAATATATTCAATTATGCTCCGATATGCATTGAAGAAAAGAGAGAGAAAAATCGCTTAGTTTTCAAGTACGACCATTTATATAACGCTCTTAAACGATTATTCGATACGAAAACGAACACTTTTACTATTCGCAAAGAATTCCGATTCGCGAAGGTCAATTAATGTTTCGCGAAACCGTTCCCTAGCCATTGGAAAATGTACGATTGCGATCCATTTCGAATCGTTTGGGAAATGAATTCGGTTTCCTCCTTACTTAAATCCGCGGTTCTCCTCGGCATATTTAGAAAGTTAATTACGGCTTTGTCTTCCAACGCGGTGCGAAGGCAAAAGTGTGCGAAATTTATTGCAGTAGTAGGATTTATGCTCGGATCGTGTGGCCGGTTACTTCGGTTGTAGTAGGACTAGGTCATGATTCGACGCCGTGGACAATTCCAATTGGAATTGATTCGAAAATTAAACCGCGCCAGTTTCGATTAGTTTCTTTTGCCGATTTTCCCCGCAATTAATTAAAATTAACGCGGGACGTTCGTCGACGTCGCTCTTACGGGCAAAATCGCATTGGGTGGTCCGTAAACTCCTTTCTTGGATCTTACTCTACCATCATAACGTCCTTTAACGTTATTTGCACTTCCTTGCGTTTACGACGTTTTCTGTTTTATTTATTAAACTCCGTCGCTTAATAAATCGTTTGGCTCTTTTTGTTGGAACGATTAACAACATCCATTACGACCTCGATGTGGATCATATCGGATCCAAACAAATTATACCTTCTTCAACTTCAAGTTTTTTGTTTTCTCTTAGCATTTCTTAACAACAGTTTGTTCGTTTTCTTAATTCCACGTCCTCTCCACGTAATTCTCCACTTCGTGTCGTAACGGTCCGCGGAGAGTCTTCTCTTCGGCTTCTTAATTGTTGCCAATAAATTATTCGATGGCATGAGCGTTTGAAATGGGACAATTTTCGGCCGGACTGCATCTCTAACTGTACCGTCGTGACAAATATCTCTCTTTTTTTTTTCGTTGCTTCGATTTGATTTATTTGCTTCGAACTCGACACAGATCGTATAACGTCACTTTGGTCTTAATTAGTTTCGTTAATATCAAGGTCTACCTGTTCTCGCTGTACACGAAGAATTTCCTTCTCGCAAGAAAGTACACGGTCAATTCGAAGGCAAAAAAATAATAATAATAATCTCGTAAATTTCCTAATATCGGAGGCTGGCGAAGCCGAAGACAATCACATGTTCTCTTGCGCAACCAAGTCAACATTTCCCATCCGCGTTTCGCAATGTCGTCAATTAGCAATCGCTCGATGCATTGTTTGTTTATTAGTAATAAAGAGAAGAAATAAGGCCGGCGAAGCCGAAGCAACCTGAACGACGACAATAGACAAAGAGATGTTCACGTTGTGTTGTTACTTCTGGGAAGTCGAAATCTCTTGCACGTCGACTTGTTGGGCAATAAGTAACGATAGTCATCATCAACATCCATCGATTACAATTGGAAACACGTTCGATCGACGAAGATTATCGTTTTATTTTTTTAGTTACTTCTCCTGCATTCTAATTCATGTCCTCGACGTCGAATCTTCTTTTGCGTCGCGATCGAAAACTTTTGATCGAAGCGGAATACGAACGACGGGAAGTCGAACAATGGTTACGGTTTCGCTCGTGCCGCTTTGCCGCAGAAGGAGGCTTCACGGATCCGAGACCGTCCGGTCCCCGTTTGTCGCAATCAGTACAGAAAATTCGGTCGCCTTTATGCGAATCTCTTTGCCGACACTCGTATTCGGAACTTGAAGATTTATTTCTTTCGTGGAACGTAATCGAAGTCGTTCGACGAATCGAGGCGAGAGAGAGAGATGCGGATGCTATACGGTAAAATACCGGAGGTGGCCGATTTGACCCCGTAGAGAGAAGGTGACCCAGTAAAAAATGGGGTCGCCGACGTTAACGGGGTCAACGTACGTTTACACGCTTCGTCGATGAACGCTACGAAACGCACACCGATGAACGAGGAAGCAACGACAAGAACAACGACTAAGCAGAGTGGCCGAAAATTAAGAGAAGCATCTCCAACGGGAACAACGACGAGCGATAAAACGTCTTCGCCGGCCTACAATTTCAACTTGTGACCCAATTGAGTGGGCGGATTCTCATTGTTTCAGCGGAGTCGCGCCTCGTCATCATCATCGTCGTCGTCGACAACATCATCGGCATAATCGTCGTCATCGAGAAGTAGGTTAGTGTGATCGAGAGAGAGAAAAAGGAGCGGAGCGCGCGAGAGAGCGAAACTCTCGAGCGAGAGCGGTGGGGACTTATTAACATCTCTCGCTCTCTCTCTCTCTCCTCGCACGGTTTCTTTCGTGACAAACAACAACAACAACAACGGGGCTCGCCTCAGTCAGTCAGTCACTCGCTCATTCACTCGCCGGTTCGGTCGGGGTCTCTTCGCCGGACTCCTCTCGCTCTGACGGTTAGTTTATCTATGTGACGAGACGGGTCGGATTATTAATGGACTGAATGCGTACGTTCGCGTCGCGCTCAAGCGGTAACAACGATGAGTCCCGCGTCGGCGGGACCGCTCGAAGTCGAGCGCTACATCGGCGCCTGTTTGATCTCCTCGCAGGGCCGGCACAAGAAAAATGGAGCGTCGACGGTTAGGGAGCAGTTCGGCTATAACAGTTTGGAAACGCGATATCATCATCATCAACAGCAGCAGCAACATCATCAGAGATCGAATGGCCAAGCGGGCGATCGCTGGGCCGGCGGTTTGCCGTTGATCTCGTTCGCCGGCAATCAACAACAGCAACGATGGCGATCGCCGCCCACAACGGCGACGCACGGCGATAACAACAGCGGCAACAATCGCTTGGCTCGCCTTGCCGTTCACACGCACGGCGCCCCGTTAATTCTGGCGAACAACAACAATCGATACGGCCATCGGAAATCGAAGGGCGCGAAGCAGAGAGTCGATGGCGGCGGTGGCGCGACCGCAAAGAAGGCCGAACAATTGTCGTTGATAAACGGTTGCGACGCGATCAGTGTCGCGAGTGACGAGAGTTCGTCCGGCTCGAATCAATCGGACGCGGCGTGCGTGCTGCCGCGCATCATCAAGCCGCGGAAGCGGCGGAAAAAGGACCGGAAACCGCCGCCGTTGGCGCCGCTCGTTATACCGCTCGCGACGACAACGAGCGCGCACCAAGACGCGTCGCGTTCGTTCCGACGATCGTCGTCGCTCTCGGAGAGCGGCGGCAGCAGCAGTAGCGTCGGCAGTCCGGACGCGATCGCGTTCGTGCCATTCGTGCCGTACGGGTTTGACGCGCGATTGCCGTGCAATCGCGGCGATAACGACGACGATAATCTTATTAACAGTGTACCTGATTCCGCGTCCGAAACGCCCCAGCTGCATCACGCGTTCGAGGACGTCGTGGTGAGGGACTTGAGTAACGACGGCGGCGCGGAGGACGACGCGAGCTCGTGCCAGTGCCGTTACTGTGATCCGTGCGGCCAGATTTGGGACGTCGGACGCGGTCGTTTCTCGCCGCGTCTGACGCGCGATTCGCGACGTTTCTTCGCCGGCGACGACGAGGCGATAGCGAACGCCACGGAGACGCTCGACAACTATTTGAGCCTGTTGAACGGAATCGCCTCGTTCACGTTCGACGACGACGATGAGCCGGAGGACGTCGCCGTTAACGGCGCGCAGTCGGCGAATAACACGTCGTTCGGCGTCGATCTGGAGGTGTCCACCGAGATCGTGACCTTTTTGAAAGGGCACCGCGACTTGGAGATTAAGTTTTACACGACGCCCGCGACCGCTCCGTCGACGAGCGCGCGTTAATTTCGTCGTGCGCTTTTTTATATTTTGTAAATATGAGCTTTTGCGATCGGGTAACACTTACCTTTTTGGAAATTCAAATTGTTCTCTTACCGTTTTTGTTTCGTTTTGGGGTTGGATTAGGAAGATCTTCTTCGCGAATAATAGACGTTGGATATGATGTAAGGAAGGGAAAGCTTGATCTCAATCACGTTTTTTTTATGATAATTGCATTGTAATTATTTGTTTTACTAACATAATGCGGAATTAATCATGAAAGAAAATGGGAGACCGTTTCGCTACGTTGCATTCAGAGCGAAAACGAAAAAGAGAGCGAGAGAGAGAGAGAGAGAGAAGTAACTGCACGCAATTTTGGTGAAATTGTTTTTCACTTGTTGTCGTCGTCGTTGTTGCAGAAAGTTTGCAGAAATTAGAAAGCTTTGTTGCCATTTCAGCGTTTTTATTTTCGGCCGTAATTAAGCGAAATTACGTTACGTATATAACATTATAATATAAATAGTAATTAGTGAAATTTCTATTTTGCAAATCGCCGTTACTTCTTTTTATTATTATTGTTATTATCGTTGTCGTTATGCCGTTTCGCATTATTCTTTTTATTGCTCTTTTTTTTTCGCGAAACGGTCTCTTTTTCTAGCAAATGGGAAAGGTGTCATTTCTTTTTTCCACGTGCATCATTAACGTGAAAAGCGAATTCCTTTTTCGTACTGGTGCGCGTGGAAATTGCAAAGACCGTCGTCGGGGAAAACCAATTTGGTCGCGTTTCGTTTCTCACCTTAATTTCCCCAACAATAGTCAATAAGCACTTTGCCTGTAAGTTAATCGATAATTTAATTTTCCACTTAAGATAGAGAGAAATTAGTTTGTATGTAATGAAGGAAATAACTTTTTCCACTCTCAGCAATCGATTTGTCTTATTGCAAAAATATATTTGCGAGAGATACGTATGCGATTATCTCTCCCATAAAATTATGGAATCTTTTTTATTTGCGATTTCCTCCGTCTCCCGATCCTCTTCGTCTTCTATTACTCAATCATCATCATCGTTTGTTACACGTGTCGTCGTGTACGAGAAGCTAATTCGCGTGCAAAAAAGTGAAAGACAACGAGGAATGTCGCTCGCTGAGTTATTCGCAATCTGATACTCTCATCCGATTCGCGAAAGAAGAAGTGTTATAAACTAAATGGAAAGTAAGGATGAATTATGTTAAACAACAGCAATGTTTCTTGTGAATCACGATTGCTCCTTTACAAAAAAAAAAAAAAAAGATTTGATCTGCGATTTTTCTGCGAGCGAAACAGCAAAAACTTATTGATGACCGTTTTATTGCGAAACTCAACATCGTCTCGTCTTTGTCGTAATTATCTTCGACAATGAAATCCGCCGATTAGCTTTCGCAATTTTCTTTTCGCAACGAGAAATTTTCTCGTTGCGTTACAAAATGCGCGTTGGAAACGATTTAACATTCGAAATGGAAAGAACATGTTCAAATGTTTAAGTGTCAATATGCAATAATTTGCAAATTTTCGAATTCGGAATTTTAGTGGAGTTACTCTTACTTTATTCTAATCCTCACGAGAGGGTTTATTGCCAATTAATTCGCATAGAACACCGTCGCAATTCACACGATAAGGCCGAGTCGCAAGTTTCGACGAACTTTTTTCCAGGTTAATTAGCTTAATTCGCGTGTAATTGATTTGCGACGAGAAAGTTTTCGCACTCGCGCGATACAAGTTCGTCTCGTCGACTATTTGCATTTGGATGGCCGTGCAGAATGTAAACTTATTACGCAAGCGGATGGAATGCAATTTTTTTTTTTTTAGCAAAAGTCGGCATATGGACGCAATAATTACGAATTGCACTGGATGATGTAGTTTCAGATAGAGAGGCCATTTAAAATGCGATCGCAGCAATATTGCGTTTATGATTTGCGAAAATGTCGCGAGCAAATTTCTTTCGCCTTTCGCACTACCGTTGCGTTAACAATACTTGTAACAATCATTGCTAAAATATCATTCTGCTGAAAAGAGCGAGTTGCAAATATCTTTTAATAATAGTAATAATGTGTAGCGAAAAAGGAAAAAAAAGAAGTTAAATAAGCACGTATATGCCAAACGACCAATTCAAGGACGTTAAAAAACTACATTATACTTTTTGTTGCCTTATTATTATTAACGTTTGTTATGTGGAAGAAGTGAAAACAGGTGTGCTTCAAATAAACTTTTATTAATACAGGTATATATCGTTTAAATTGTACGTAACACAATACGAGCAGCGTTCGCGTTATTTCTTCGGTTCTTGCGTAGCGGAAAGTTGTCGAGGAGAGGAGGATTTGGCGAAGAGGTTTCTTAAATTCGAATTGTGACAATTTGTCTTTGCGCGACGAGAAACTAAAGTGTTGTGTGGTCCATTTTTTAAACGAGGGATTTTCCGTAGTTTTCCCTAATTTATTAAACTCAAGGCAATCAATCGAACGGCAGTTTTCCTTCGTTTATCCGTATATGGAATAATTATTATTAATATCATTATCAACATCCATGAGTGAATAATAATATAGTAGGAACGGGCTTCTTTGGCGTACAATGTCATGCAATACAAGGTGCATTTAAAAATCGTACTCGACGCGTACGAATTTGACAGCAAATCGTTTCGTAGGTGGATTTCTCGTCGAACGGTCCTCGTACGTTATTGTAAAAGTTTCATCAAGAAATCTAGCGAAATTAAGACTGCGATGAGGGGGGAAAGCGTGAGAATGATTGCGAAGCATTTCATTAGGTTTATTAGACCGCACCTGTGTTTTTTTTTTGTTCGCGCGGTACGAATTTATTCACGCGGATTTCGCTATTACCACATTTTTCATATTGTTTAATTAATTTTTCTTAAACTAACGAAAAAAGAAATCGCGAAATACGAATGAATCTCAGCGTAAACCTCACAATTAAACTCAAATTCATCGATCTTTAAAGTTCATTTCCACGATGAATCGCTTTAAGAGCTCAAAAATGTCCGAGTCTCTTCGACTTTATCATCGATCCCCCGTTTAGAGCTTTAACATTTCTTTTAAATCGCTCCCATAAGTATCCTCTTGACGCACCGGTTAAGTAACCTTTTAATGGCCGCTTTCTTATTCCCCCTTTATCGCTTCCTACGCTTTATCACTTATTGTCTTCGCATAATGACCGATCGTTGAAACTAATTAACGGCGAAGTAGAAGTGGGCAAAGAAAAATGAGCCACTTAAAATGGTTCGTTATCGGTTCGGGAAAGCTGAGCGAGAGTTGAACGACTTCGTTCTTATCAACTTGGAACTTTTCGGTCGCACTTCCTCAATTCGTCCGATTGCGATGCCTCCACGTTGATGCACAGTTAAAGTTAATCAACGTCGAAGAAGAAATAAAAAAAGAGCGCCCTTGCTGGTAAATCTAATGAAATTCCTCGTCCTCTTGGTGCTTGTTGCTTTGTAACCGTCTCGAGAAACAACTCATTTAATTCCTAAAGGATTCAACCGTCTTACGATGGATTATTATCTGCCTCGCACTCGCTTCTTGTTTTAATTATCTAAATCTAAGATTCTTTCGCGACTTTTTCGCTTCGCCTTTTTGTTTATGAATTTTTGCGTGTTCAATGGAGTATGAGGGAAACGGGCGTGTCCACCGAGTCGTCCTGCCTCGTACCCATTCTAATTGTAACTTTATGGCCCGACAACAAACAACTTCGTTCCTTCCTTTGGCATCGCTTTGATGTTATTACGTATTTTGCAGAAATTAATTTCTGCGAGAAAGTGTACGAAAGCGCTGTTTATTTCGATTCGATTCGTTTTCATTGAACTTCATTATCCGCGGCGTTCATCCATCCATAAACACGATTATTATTGCTTCCATTATTATTAATAAGAAGAAAACGTGAGCAATAATAGTGTTAGAGGATGGTTATCAAATAATTGATCTTTATAGATGTAAATTAATTTAATTCGAAAATGCAAACGGCAACAATAACAATGAGAGAACCGAAGATGGCCACGATGCTTTCGCATTCAATTGAAATCGTTTTCCAATCGTTCCGTAGAAGAGGGAATTCGCATTCGATTTATATGAATCGAATCGTATCGGGTTCAGGTGTAAGAGAGCGAATTGTTATAAACGATAAATAATGGCGATTCGAAAGGAAAAACAAAGACGCGCGCGTGGCAATAAATTAATTGCGATTTCGCCAAGAGGCAGCGAGCGAATGAATCGTTATCATTTGTATATTAACGCGAATTTATCGATCTCTCGTGATCTGGCGGCCGTTCGGATTCGTTTTCTCGCCACCGTCGCGCCCTCGAACCCCTGATTTATTGCGACCAGTTCGTTACTCGCGAACTTCCTCGTAACACGTGGCTCTGCGGACTTTGCGAATATTTCGCCCGGATTTGAGCTTAAGAAAACGTTGCGAAACAATGGAGGAATTCCTCCATTCGAACGCACTAATGATGATGGTAACGACTACGAGATGGGAAACGAAGAAAAAGAGAGGCGAAGAGGCAAATTTAATTTAAAATAATCTCGTTTATGAGATCGGCCGGGGCGATCGAGCAGGATTGTTATGGACGAAGACGCGAGTACGAAGCAAGACGAAGAAGAAGTGGATGTTGCTGTTGTTGTTGTTGATGACGAAGAAAATAAAACGGAACGAGCGAGCCGACTTGTAACAACTACTTAATAATAAGAATTTAAACGAGCGTCTTCATTAAATTAAAATCGAAAGATTGCCACGGCGTACGAGACGTATCGAAAGGAGAGAAACAAAAGCGCGGACTTTTAACGAGTTTTCTTTAATCGCGTCGATGATGATTCTCTATGCCGAATGGCGCACTCCGACAGGTGTTAAGTTCTGACCCACATTCCGCCCTCTTGTCTTACTTTTAACGCGACGTTGTTTTGCCCCCGTTTCCGATCGATAAATTTCCAATCGTCTCTTCGATAGAATCCATCGACGGCCAGTAACTGTGTCAAGTTTTCGATCCAAACACCGAACAATGAACAAGCGAATTAATGAAACTCTTCGCGCGACGCACGGTCTCGCGGTTGCGGAGGATTTTTCTCCTCTCTTCGCCTTCATTCACGTTCTTTTTGCCCCCGTCCAACTTCTTTAATGGTATCCAGGTGTTCGGACGTAATTGCGTATAGGTATTTGAGAGAGAGAGAGAGAAGAAACAGGGTCGTCGCATGAAACGTCCACTTTGCTTTTCCTCCGCGTCTTTCGCTTCAATTCGTCTTATTTGAGTCGTAAAATTCTTCGTCGTGCGTTTTGTTTTTTACGTTTGTTATTGTTGTCGTATTATAATCGATCGTTAATTCATCTCGAGACGAGAAGAAGAATGATTGATAATTGATCGTTATAAAAGCGTTTAAAAGAGGAAAGAAAAAGAGATCGCATGTTGTTCGCAATTCGTCGTCGTGCAGCTTGTCTTAAGTGCAAAGACAAAGTTTGGCCTTTTGCGTTGCTGAATGTCATTCTTTGATTAGATTGATTGATGACTAAAGTGGGCGAAAGTCTTATTTCCGCTTGTTGTCGAGGTGTTAAGCTGCGGTTTATTGAGGAAGATGGCAATAACGAAACGAGATCTGGGTCGGGAAGCGAAGAGCGCGATTCTTCCGCCTTTCCTCCGGCCATAATTGGCTGCGATCTGCGATAGCTAGCAACCGTCTGCTCTCCGGATGTTCCGATCGAATGCAAACCGTGGCAATTACAAAATTACAAAGAGAAAGTCTTCAAACTAATTAAATAGAAATGAAAGGTTTTCAAAAAAAAACAACAAACAACAACGAGAACCTATTCGCAAAATTTTACTTTTACTTGGCGTTTAATTACTTAGCGTTTTTGTTTTTAATTTTGCTAAACGACAAATCACGACATCCTCAATTAAACGATCCATCGCGTGTCTTCTATGGAGGACAATCGTCGCGATAATTAAAGGTCCAATTAATTAAGTTGCACGGTATAATGAATAAAACGAATCGCGAAACGGCGACGCAACGACGATTATCCGCATGCGATTTATGCCGCTCGTTTTTAATTGCGGATAATGACGTTAATGTTAATCGACCGGTGATGCGACAAAGAGACGGAAGCCACCGGACTATAACAAGAAGTGGAACGGTATCGTTTTTTGTTTCGCTAATTGTTTTTGGTCAAATGTTTCTCGCTCTTTGCGAAAAGAGAGAACAACAAAAAAACACACGAAAAGTAACAAGGAGGAGTTGAAAAAAATTGCAGGAAGCGAGCGAAGATTGCGGCAATGCAATAATATCGCTGTAGTTGGTGTTGTTGTTGTTGTCGATTGTTGTTGCTTAATTTCCTCTTTAAGCACGACACGAATCTCGTTAAATTGTTAAATCGATACGATCGCACCATCTCCATACGAAAGCATAAATGAGCCACTTCTTGGGTGCAGATCCAAGAGGTTTATTTTCGTTAACACTTATAACCTCCAACCTGTTGCTAATTTCTCGTTCACAATCCATCTAACTCTTTTGATTTCTTATAAAAGATGTTTTACCTCCAGCAAGAAAAAAGAACGCTCGCTCCACTTTCTTCGGCATTAATGTAAAAGTGTTAATTTCTAATCGCATTAAAACGCTGATGATGATGATGGCGAAATAATTTAAAGCCAATGCCACACGGATTGGCCTTAAAGGGGTGCGATTAACCTGGATGTTGCGAAACGAAGAATTAAGAAAAAACAATTGAAATTAACGGGTACGCGTGACTCTTGTGGCATTTCCTCTTTTTAACAGAAAGGATCGGCCTTTTGATTAGATTGGCCATTAGATTCGTGGGTGGCTCTATCGCGAATCGCAGTCGAGGAAAACCGGAAAAGAGTCTTAAGCTTTTCCTGTGCGGTGTCTGTTTTTTCCTTTCCCATCGTTTCGAAGGCACTCGACTTTTGGAAGCCTTGAAGCGCTTAATCGATTGTTTGTTCGTTCACGTTTAACATTTAGAATCGCGTGTTGCGATGCTCTCGATTAGCCAAATTAAAACCAAAGAGCGATGGAATCGTTGGCGAATCCATGCGAAACGCAATCGACGTTGGAACGCGAACGATTCGGATTCCTTTTTTTTTTTTTTTTGATAAATGTCTCGCGGAAAAATAAATGCTTTCTTAATTGGATCGAATGCCGATGTCGTCGACGTACGATTTCGCAATTTAATCCGTCGTCGCCAATAATCGTCCGACGCGGAGCGATCGTTACGTAAGCGGACGATTAATTGGCCATCATCGTCTTTTACGACCTTGGCCGTCAAACGACCGTTTAGTTGACCGTTGATCCCGCGACAGCCACCATAAATCACGCAGACTTTTTAAACGACGACACGGGCACTTTGTCCATTCTTTATCTGAGTTTCGTTCGTTTCTTATGCAACGATTCTTTTAATGACGGGTAGAAGAAGAAGAAGATAGCTTTTCGCGAAATTGGTCGACAGTTTGTGGTTCGTCTCCAAATCCGATCCAAATCTGCTTAAAGTTTATTGACACCCCGGAGTCATTCTTTTCTTTTGTCCATTTCCATGCCTCCTCTGCGGCATTGTTGTTCTTTAAAGTCGATCCTCGTCGTTGTGTGCAATATTTGCATTAAAAGAAATAAATTAAATGCATTCCTCGTTGGCGCACTCCTACACATCGCGATATAATGTAACACAATGGGTTTTAATTTAAAATCCTTCCTTCTCTTCGTAATATTATTATTAACAGCAACAATATCTGTCCATATTCTATTCTGGTGAGCCGTTCGAAAGTCCTCCACCTCTTCGGCCGTCCTCTGATCGAAAGGCGTTCTTCATATCGTCCACGCGATCCCATTGTCTTCTCGTCTTGTCGTCGTCGAAATCCCGATCCTAGGGGTGGCTCTTAAGTTTAAACAATCATCATTATATGCAAATTGCCTTCGCCACAACGGTTAGCATAAATATTTGCGGCGGAGTGGCAATAAAATTGCGATTGATCGAAGATGATTTACTCGGTATTAATGCGTCCTTCCTTTCCTTTGCACGTACAAGGGCCATCGCGAAAAGGTTCCAGGCGACGTTAAGTTGCTTTGCGAATTGCCCCCGTACGCGGCGCGACAAAGAAATACTAATTAATGAAATTAATCACGATTGTTCATCGTCGTCGTCGGCAAGGAACGCGAATCTTATTGTTTGTGTTCGCGCAATTAATTTCTAACGCTTTTGCACAATCATAATTCTCACGACACCGTTTCGCTCTTTGTCTCGCTCGATTCCATCGGATTTGTGTGTGTTTTTTTTTCCTCTCTTTCTTAACAATAATAATCGCTTGCAATTTACTTTACGTAAACATTTTTCCTCTGCGGCTTCGCGTTTACTTTCACCTGAAATCGTTACGAACGAGGCGAGCAACAGAAAAACAACAACCGTAAACCGCCAAGGATACGTTGAACGAAGACGGAAGACGCGCGAGGTTTTTGATTGATTCGAAAGACCTTAGAATTTTTCAGAGGTGAGAAATAAATGAGAGAAGCGAAAGAAAAAAGAAAAAACGCCAAGCTCTCGTTTGCCATCGACGTTTCGCAATCAGCGTTACGTAAACTCGCGAGAAGATTTGTCGAGGTTTAATTCGCGCGATTCAACCCAGATTCGACTTGTAAAACGAGCAGAAATAAATTGGCGAAACAGCGAGACGTTCGGTCTGCGCGACACGATTGTTGAACGACGACGAAGAAGTTGATGAACATCGAGGAAGGTGGCGAAGACGTAGAGAGAGACAGAGAGAGAGAGAGAAGAGAGGAGCGGTTATTACGGTGGATATGTAGGTCTTTCTAGTCTGGTGAGCAGCCGGATGAAGTTAAGTTGGCTCGACTCCGCTTCTTCAGTCGCTGCTCACGATGATGATGATGATGATGATTATCAAGTGGACGTTGTATGTAAATTGGGTTAGGGTGTGACAGCTTCGAGTTTCTTTTGCAGCTCGTTCTTTTGAACTGATTTGGACTTTCTGCGCGTTGGCTGGTTTTGATTGATCGAGCTCTTCCTGTTCGCGAGAGTTTTGCAGACAACGTTTGCGCACGTTTACGCTGGAAGAGCAATTAAGTTGCACCCGTTTTTTGCTAATTGTCTTCTTCAAACCTTTGTTGTTAAATTGCTTTTCTCTTCATTATTAAACGCAATTAAGAAGTTGAAAGTATCACAAGAAGATCCTGCCGTCGATCTTCTAATCTAAATCGGACGATGGTCGAACGGTAAAGTAAAAGAAACGATGCAGGATGCGAACGCGCACCGAACGCCGAAACGGTCGCGATTATTGTTTAGCGAATTAATTAGCAAATTGACATCGTTCTTCTTTAATCGTCGTCTCGTACCGTCCACTTGCGCGTCTCATTGCTTTCTAATAACGGCCGTTAATGATGGGTAAAGAAGAACAAAGTGGTTACACTGTCTTCTTTCTTTTATTATTTTTAACCTTCCTCCATCTCTTCTTCCTGCAAATGGTAATACAGCGATAATAAGAAACAGAAATAAAATAAACCGGAACGCGTCCAACTCTCGAGTATCCATTTCTTCGGTTTGTTTGTTCTTCGGCTGCTTGAAAAAGTGGAACGGCATCTCGCCTCCTCGAATAGCAATTTAAAATGAATCGCACTCGATGGACGGACGGATGGAAAGTGCCGTGTTAAGCGGTAGATTAGATGATGGAGGCGATAACAATTGGAAAATCTATAATTGCAGCGTTCGCTTTTGTTTTTATTCCCCGGCCGGAAGTCGTCCTCGGATTTCCATCTGGATTAGGAATTAAGTTGAGGATTAGATGGCGAATGAAAGGAATCCAATCGGCGAATAATCTCTTGCTGAATAAGCGAGAAGATTTCTTAATATGCATGTCGTTTCTTGTTCGTAACGAATGTCGCTTTTATTGCGAAAATGTGAATAAATTCTTAATCGTGTCACCGCGGCGAACCTTTTTTCTTCCTCGATCTCGAAGGGAAAGTATTGGCATTTTATCGGTTTTCTAATTGATGGAGCGCAAACGAAAAAAAAAAAAAAAGAAGGAGTCCGTCGATCCTCGAGAGAATTCCTAAATGGATTCTTGATCCGATCGCGTTTTTCCGTTCTCGTCGCTTTTCTAGTTTACGTACGTAACATTTCATCAAATTCAACTTTGCAACTTTCTAAATGCACGACTTAAAATGCAATTTAAAGTTAAATGGAAAATAAATTTAAAAAGAAGTCTAGAAGTTTAGTAGAGCCAAACAAGTAAGTAGGTAGATTGTTGCCTCACCGGGCGTTCAATTCACCAAACGTGTCGTTGAAATTACTCGAAAACCACGCTGTTGGCTCGATGGACTCGTGCATTAAATGAATTGTTAGACACGCAAAACTAACAATAAGATGCGAGAACGTTCTTTTCGGTTTGTGTTGTGGGCGGCGCTCTGTTCGATTGAACACTCGGTAGAATTGCGGACGTTCGAACGTTTCTGCATAACGTCCGCATTATTAACGAACTTTCTCTTTGCTGCTATTATTATTTCGAACGAAACACAAAAAGAATACCATCACGAGTTTTCTATATGGGCATTGAGGTGTTTGAAAGAATAACCTGTTGAAGGAAGTTTTTTTCTAATTGAAATTAATTACCCTCGCATAGCCCGCAGGATCCGAAGAAATCCCAATTCTCGGCAACTATTTAATTGATTCATTTCTGTTTTCATCGACGTGAGCCGTTTGTCGGTGCGTTAAGAAATAATCGCCGTGAAAATCGTGAGAATCGGCGGCCTCTTTACCATTATCCTTTCGTATTTCTTTTTAATAAACCTCAACCATCGCGATATTTTCATTAGCGATCTATCTCACGTCATCGCTCGTCATCGATTGTTATGCAATGTTCTTGCAAATTCTACCAGAAGGAAAGCGCCAAAACACGAATCGATTGCGTTTCTTGTCAGTTTATAAAGCGTTTTCCTTTTAACGTTTCAGTGACGACACCTTTACCGCCACAGAGGCCATGGATTCCACTTACCCGGCCCACGAGGAATCGCCCGACCTGTGAGTATAGATGGACGATAAAAACGCCGACGAGGTTCCTCTTTTTCGTTTCTGTTTTAGGCATATTTACTGTGATGTGTTATAACGTCTTGTGCGACAAATACGCGACGCAACAAATGTACAGTTACTGTCCCAGTTGGGCGCTCAGCTGGGACTATAGGAAGAAAGGTATTTTGGAGGAGATCAGGCACTACAGCGCGGACATTATCAATTTGCAGGAGGTCGAGATGGAGCAGTTTTACAATTTCTTTCTGCCGCAACTGAAGTCGGACGGCTACCAGGGCATCTACTCGCCGAAGTCGCGGGCGAAAACGATGGGCGAGAACGAGCGGAAGTACGTCGACGGTTGCGCGATATTCTTCCGGACGTCCAAGTAAATTTTGCACTACGTCCATTATTTTTTGGTTTGTTATCGCTACGGCGGAAGAACTAATCGATTCGTTTCTCTCGCGCGATTAGATTCACGCTGATCAAGGAGCACCTGGTCGAGTTCAATCAATTGGCGATGGCGAACGCGGACGGTTTGGAGCACATGCTGAACCGCGTGATGCCGAAGGACAATATCGGCCTGGCGGCGTTACTGCAGACGACGGAGGGCGCGTGGGAAAACGGTAGAGAAATAACGGCGACCCGTCGCCGATTTGTTTCTTGCACTCATCATTCCCGTTTCTCGTTTTCTCTTCCCGCAGTGCCGACCGACTCGCTTCTGATCCATCAGCCGTTGCTGGTGTGCACGGCGCACATCCATTGGGATCCGGAATTCTGCGACGTCAAACTGATCCAGACGATGATGCTGAGCAACGAGTTACGCGCGATCCTCGAGGAGTCCGCGCACACGCTACGCACCAGCGAGAACATGAACGTCGACTCGAACAGCATACAGCTGGTGCTGTGCGGCGACTTCAACTCGTTGCCGGACTCCGGCGTCATCGAGTTCCTCAGTTCCGGGCGCGTGCTTCAAGATCACAAGGATTTCAAGGACTTCAGCTACAAGACCTGCTTGGAAAAAATCTCCAGCTGTGATAAACCGAACGAATTTACACATTCCTTTAAGCTAGCGTCCGCCTACAGCGAGGACATTATGCCGTTCACGAATTACACGTAAGAGATTTTCGACGGTGCTGCCCGTTTTGCGAACGTAATGTAATTGTTCTGCGTTCTTCCGCCTATTTTAGATTCGATTTCAAAGGCATCATAGATTACATATTCTATTCGAAGCAAACGATGACGCCGCTCGGTTTATTGGGTCCGCATTCGTCCGAATGGTTGCGCGAGAACAAAATAGCCGGCTGCCCGCATCCGCACATATTCTCCGATCATTTCCCGTTGCTCGTCGAACTGGAAATGGTGCCGACGGTTTCGGCGGCGCCCATCAACGGTATTATCAGTCACAGGTAAAGTAGAAAGAAATGCGGCGTAATTCGTTCAGTCACTAGACAACTACATGACGCTAATTAATTGTCGTTGTTGTTGATTTTAGGTAGCAAGAGGTGAAGACGTAGTAAATTCAACCATTGTCATATATATAACGTATAAGCCTTACTGTCTCTTTGTACCTGGCATCATGAGGACAGTACAGAAACATAAAGGAGGAAATGGAAGCAGAGGACATTCATTGAAAATGGGAGATTGAAATGAGAAGAATGAAATTAAAGAATTCATAGGAAAATTATAATATAGATCAAGCATCATCTCGATGGTTCAGTTCGATTCTTCGTTCGTTTAATTATCAATTTCTGATTAATTTTCTGGCAAAATTGGTACCTGACGTGATACTGCGAAGTTTTTTGTTTTATATTTTTAGAATTGTTCGTGTCTCTTTGTCTCAAACTGAATTGGGAGAAAGCAACAGGAATAAGATTCTTATCATTAGCATTATGCGCACATTCTAATCAAAATTTTCCTGTTCTTGAAATAGGAATCGATGAAATGTGAGTCGGTTCGATTGCTTTTCGATTTTCCCTTATTTTATCTCGATTATATTTGAGTGCAGACGAACAAAACTTTTGAAATGTTTTTCTTTCCAGTCACGAAAGGTAGAGAACGCTTTAATTACTTAACGATAAATTTATGTGCAAATATTTAATTTTAACTGCAATTAATAGTACGATTATTTCGATCGTATCAGAGACAAGCGACAAGAAGTAAAACCGAAACGAATTTAATTGACTAAAAATTTAGTAATAGGACGAGAGTGGCGTTTACTTTGTTACACACTGCATGTGTTATGTTGTAAATGTAAATTTTTTTAAGTGTTAATTGTCTCAGCAGATGAAGCAGATTGATAAACTTATTGTAAACATGTGCATTGATTATTTAATTACTTTATGTATTGTTCTCATATTATATTATAATTGATATTCCTTTTTTTTAATTAAAAGTAATATATTTAATTAATTATATGAATCTTTTGGTAATATTCGTTAAATTGCATACGTTAGTTTCGCTCTAGTGTTTAGTAATGCAATTTTCATGTTCTATTTTATTTTTGTCTTTTTACTAATTAACTTCAACCTTATGTGATGTTAATGTTGTGATTATATTTAAATAATTAGATTATTATCTTGCAATTTAAGGAATATTCTTATTCGTAATAATTTAAAAAAGGAAACCTCCAATAAATGCGAATTGTTTCAGAACAATGATTAAATATAATCGATTTGTTTTCTTTTTCGTTCATTTCACTTGCTCGTGCAATGTTAAAATACATTTTGTGCGCTCGCTCGTACTCGTTTGCAAACAGTAACAAGATCAAAAAGAAAATGGAAAAGAAAATTCATCGCACAATAGTTAATTAATTAATAATAGTGATTCGAATCGATGTTAAGTACATATAATTTATTCATTTTGTATAGGGCGCAAAATGCAAAGTAACTTTTGATTAATTCAGAAATCTCAGACAGAGACCATCATCAACTTTAGTAGGATTAATTGTTATGCAGAAAATTGTCGTAATAATGATGGGGCATCATGAAAATTAAAAAGGATAAATAACGACTGTTAAATTACATGAAATAAAAAAAGAGAAAGAGAGAATGGATACGAAATAATAATTAAAAGAACACGTACTATTTTTATACTAAAGTAAAAATAATTGTGAAAAAGTTTTAAAAAAATTATCGAATCCAATAAATTAATAATAATAAATTAATCTCATTAATTGAATATTCTTGTTACAAAAGTCCAGAATATATTATCAAAAATAAAGAAAATTATTAATGAACGTGTTCCTTTTCGATTATTTAATTTGAATCAAACACATTAAAAGATCACACGATTATAATTAATTGCATTTTGTACATGACCGTTTAACGATTAAAAATAGAAAGATGATTAAAATAGAAGCACACAGATAAGACACCTTTTGTTTTAGATTATTGAATTATATCTCTGTATTTATGATAAAAATAGTAAATCGATCCAATCTTATAGAGAGAACGAGATTAAATCATTACCGATTTTCATTTCGACGTTGTAAAGAAAGAACCGGTGTTAATTAATCATTTTGCAAAATCGTTTATTGAATAAATGATATAGCTTTAAAGTTTATGAGATAAATTAAATAAAATTAATTAGCAATAGATATATAAGAGTTATTATTATTGCAATTATTGTTTAATTTTAAATGGAGATTTTAACTATCACGAAACATCGAAATCTGTAAAAAGTGATGAAAACATGAACAAAAAATTGATCTTTTTTATAATAAAACCGAATACATATATTTATTCTATGATAAGGAGCATTTATTTGCAGATTTCCATGTTCGTCATGAAATATTAACAGTGTTTTTTCCATTTCCAGTTTTTTTTTGCTTTTCGTGTAATTTCTCGGTAGGAAAAAGGCCTAAACGAAACTAATTAATCATGTACTTTCTCTTTGTTGTCTATCTTAAAATCTATCAATTTGAACAAATTCAAAGAGAAATTCGAAGAGTTTCATAACAATTTCATGAATACAACGATGAAATCCTCAAAATGCTCTTTGTCGAGCACCACGTCCTTTGAAAATTAATCTCATTATTTATTTATTTTTCTCGTTGTTGCTTTTCTTTTATTACGTTAGGTACTTAATTCGAAATCAAAAAGGCGAAAGAAGAAGACAAACTTGATAGCGTTTTTGAATGAACTAATATCGATTGTGTACAATTTGTGTTGTCAGATCTCAAGATATTTTTTTTTAATTTTAATTGTTTTATATAAAAAATTACTTATGTAGAGCTTATTAATTGTGGTAATTGGACAATGGTTTTTAATTATAATTATAAGTTTACATGTAGGTGTTCTGAATTTAACAGATATTTATGTATTATAGAATGAAAAATAAAATACACAGGACCATAAATAATGAATTCGTTTCATTGCACATCTAAATCAGTAGTAGAAAGAAGTCGCAAAAGGAATTTGTCCGGTTGAATTCTTCGCATAACTTCGTCCAAGTTTGCGCAAATTTTCGAATCGTTCTGTATCAGGATAACATAATGTTGAAGGCGGTGATTTTATTCCAGCCACGAACACTCGTAATCGCAGTTTTCTACATACGGTGTGCGTATCTCGGCTAATTTGTACGTGCGTCTCCGCTGAAAATTTCCTTTATCTCCCGCATACTCCTGCTATCCTAATACAAAATCGAAATATTTCGATCGGCCATTAGCTTCCGATTAGAATCGTTTAATGATTAGCGCATCTATAATCGAAATTATTACTTATTTGAATAATTTAAAGTGATAAGCTGCTGTTTCATAACTAAAACAGAATTTTAATTAACAAACAAATTAATTTGAAACTAATTAGACCCACAGTAACCAAAGGGGCGCATCGCCAAATGAAGACGCCACACAAAACGACAATTTGTCTCTACGCAATTGCTTTCCTCTTCGTTTCGCAACTTTATTTTTCTACCGCAAAACTTATGAAAAGTTCTTGTGATTTCCTCAAACTGGAAATAGAAATGAAAACCGTGTAAACTTAACAAAAGCAATCAAATCACATACTTAAGAAGCTGTAAACCCGCAAGCAATCGTGTATGCTCATTAGAATCGTTCCCCATTGAACCATCGCGTTGAGTAATAATGTTTTCAACTAACGCACAAGATGTATAGTGGATAGATGAACATTGCCAAAAAGAGAAAAGATCCTTCCAACCGTAGTAACGACGGTAAATCCGTGTAAGTATTGCTAAAGCTTTATCCACGAATCTAAAATAGACAAAATAGAGCAACTTAATATAAAGAAAGAGAAAGAAATCTAATTTAAACGCATGTTGCGTTACTCGTTCGCATGGCGATAGCACAAGTTCCTCCGGTAGCACGGCTATCTTCTGCAGATTTAACAGTCCGTTTCTTTTGCAAGATTGTCCAACAGTCTATAAAACTAATGCCATGCAAAAAAACATCGTTTGCCATCAAAACTCGGTCTTTGATTGAATCCTAGCTGATTAAAATATAGCCAAGCAAGTTGATGTTCCTGATTCGGAAATTTTTACATGAACTTTTCAATTTTCCAAGTAATTCTTGTTCATTTATAATCTTTATCGTCTATTCGGTCGTTCTTACTGTAAAAATGGAAAAACCTAAAAGTCAAATTGTTACTTATACCATGAAATTGAACATTTAAAAAACTTGCATTGTTTTAATCGAATTAAAAGGATTCCCATAATTATTAATACTCTTTATCAGCTGAGTTTTTCATTTTGATTTCTTACTTATTACATTTGAATTCTTCAAAACACTAATTTACCATCTTCAAGTAATATGTAGGCAACATTCTTTACTGACAGTTATTCCGATACAAGTTGTTCTTTGATGTTGGCATCACTGTGAACATCTTGGATATTTGATGTTAGTAAACAAGTTCACTTGCTTCTCATTTTCTCTAATAATTATTCATTATTATAGCAATTAATTATGGCAGGAGTTGATATTGTGATACAAGAGAAGAAAGAGGACGCAGTGGACAGACAAAAGGTAATTCATTAAGTTAAATAATAAAATTACTCTTCATACATGATTCTTTGCAGGTTTGCCCCTTTCTGTTACGTGTCTTCGTCTCGCCCACGGGCCATCATTATAAAGTAACCGACTACAACAAAGGGAACACACCGCAGAACGAATTACAGATATACACTTGGAAAGATGCCACATTAAATGAACTAGCTCTATTGGTTAAGGAAGTGAATCCAGAAGCAAGACGTAAAGGTACAAAATTCACGTTTGCCCTCGTCTATCCTGATGTGCGTGCACCGATTTATCGAATGCGTGAAATTGGCACAACAATAACGGGTCAAAAAGGACCGGATGATCTGAAGACCTTGACCCAATCCAGATTTGCGCTAGGTGATTACATGGATATAGCCATTAGTACTCCAGATACTTGGAATTCAGGATCCAGAAAAGGATATTCACAATCTTACGGTAATCACAGACAGAGACCTTATTGAACGTTGTCTTAAATTAATTTTATTTGAACAATGCTTACTTATTAACAATAAAAATAAGTTAATAACATTTAATTTATCGACTTTTTACTATCTAGCGGTTCCATTTGTTCCGCGTCGCGTTCTCTCTCGGTAATTTTAGGCTTTTTACCGAGACACGTGGTGAAACACGTATCGCCCACGCCGAATTTCTCGCCGTCCTCTATCGTTTGCGGCATCGCGTGACCCGCAGTCTCTGGTAGAAATAATACCAGAAATCCCGAAATTAACGTTACGATCCCGAAGATGACGGCCGGTAGAGTCGGATTAAACGAATCTAACAACGTGATGAGCGGCGTTAGCGCTCCCGACAATCTTGCACACATCGAACCGATACCCAATGCTGAATTTCTTATGACCGTAGGAAACAATTCGGCCGAATAATTGTAAATAATGGCGAATGAGCTGGCGATCAGAAATTTTCCAATCATGACGACGGAAGTGGCGGCCGTACTTCCCTGCTCCAAACTGGCCGCTATTATGCAAGAAAGGCCGCCGGTTAACATGTAGAAGGCGGTCAACGACCGTCTTCCCGTTTTGTCCAAAATCAAAACGGTGATCAAATAACTGGGATACTCGACGAAAGCGAGTAGGAACAATATCAAAAACGGATTTCCGTACAATTTACCGGAACTCAACGATAAACCGTAATAAGCCAACGAATTGGCGAACCAACAAAGGCAAACGTTCAACGTTTTCTTCCTCAAGTTCGGCATCTTGAACAGATCCATTACGCCGCCGTCATCGTCGTTGCTCACTTCGTCCTCTCGTTTCTTCGTTTGCTCCTTTGCCGCATAATCGGCCACATCCACGTTCAATTCTTTCCCGTTCATTTTGAACGCTTTCTTCAGGATGACGATCGATTCGTTGACGCGACCCTGCGCCCATAACCATCGCGGCGACTCGTCCATCAGCCACCAGTGACCGATCAGCAGTAGACCGTGCAGACCGTAAACGACTTGTAATATCTGCCGATCGGATATCAATGCGCCCCATGCCGCTACCAGCATGATACCGCCGGCGAAAGCCACTTGAAACGCGATACCGCAAACCGTTCGTTTGCTCGCACCGACGATCTCCATCGTCAGCACGAAACCGGTGATGTAACTGCCGGCGGAGCCGAAGATACCGTAGAGGAAACGTAATATCAAGAACGAGTAATAGTTGGGCGAGAAGGCGACAATCACGCCCAGCAACAATTGTAACGTGGCCGACCAGCAGAAGACGATTTTGCGGCCGTACTTGTCGGCGGCGTTGCCTAACGTCAGGGCGCCGGTGAAGACGCCGAACATGTAGACGGTTTGCGCGACGGCGCCCATCCATCGACGGTCACATACGAAGTTCCATTCGATCGCTCGCGACGACTGGTAATAAGTGTTATCGAAGACCCACGTGTCGCACGGCATCGTGCCGTTCGTCGCCGACGCGTTGTCGTACATGCGGCAATTGTCTAACGCGCCCGATGGTAAACTCGGAATGTACATCGAAAGCAACGTTGCGTTGAACGTGCCCATCGTTTGGTTCGTGTCCACGTCTGGTATAGCGCACCTAATAATTTGAATTGTTGCGTCAAATAACAGGTTGGATTGAGATGTTCTTTACCTGTGGTCTGGAACGGCGGCCACCGTGACCAAGGATAACATATGCAAACCGGCGGTTACCGCCGACAATATGTGCAGGAAGAATTGCCATGCTTGGTACTTGCCAAAATCGCCTATGAGCAAATAAATGTGGAATTAGTAATGGAAGAAATATGCGAAATGGTTTCGTTTGGGGATTTCGCAATCATTTCAAAGGCGTTTGTCTGATTGTACGAATCACGGCCGTGATTATTTCGATTTTTAGCGCAAATTAATGTCGCAATAGTGAACGGTTTCGTGCGGTTTTCTTATTCGGCAGTCACGCTCTCGCCTTTTACGTTGCATTTGGGCTCGTTTGCTTTTACAATCTCGTTTGTTCGCAAAATGCTACGTGGCAAAGTAAAATAGTTTTCATCGGTGGACAATAATTTTAATTAATGTCGGAACGTAATTTGAATAAACAAATAAGATCGTTGTTGAATAATAAAATTAAGATTGTAAATTAGCTATAAAAACAAATCAATTTTTTTGCTACGCTACGTAACTCTCCGTTCTTTCTCTCTCTCGCTCTTTCTCTCTATTTGCAATTTGTCGCCAAGTCGCAAATAATATCAGCAATTGCTAATAGCCGATAACAAATAAATAATACAATCGATTGGTCAGCATCGTCGTGCGTTTTTGCTCTTTAATATTCAATTATCATCAATATCGCGCGATTTTTATTATTACATCTACAAGTAGTTGTTACGCAAACGGTTGCTTACATAATTTTCATCTGTTGCTTTACTTTAAAATTGTTTTTTTGGCTGATAATGTTTTTGCAAATAGTAGCAATTAACAGGTGGGACGAGCACACGATGGGAGACAGAGAGAGAATAAACTCGAGTTTCGGTCATCGTCATTCAGGTAGCACGTGGAGCAAATGCAAAGAAAAAACCAACTCAGGAGCGCAAATTAATCAGATAAGAACTCCTACTGTTCATTTGAACGAACGCGATTCTATAAATCTCGTCACTATATTTAGCCAAATTATTCAACGAAGTCATTTATTCTATCCTAATCAACAGAAACTGATGCCAATGCAAATAGAGACGGGTCGTGGCAAATTAGCAACAAAATTAAAAGGTTTTTAATCAAAAAATTTCATGGACCTTCAAGGATCTTTCATAAAACTGAAATTTTCTTTTTGAATTATCGGAGCAAATCATTTTTTTTTTTTGGGTCAACAATTTATTTCTTATCAGGACAATTTCAACAACATAAAACGCGAGGAAAAGTCGTTATTTATCAAATTGAACGATATCAATTATTACATTATACAAACACCACCAGATACAAATGGAATGCTGCTATTATTAATTCTTTATAATCGTTTCCAACAAATAAAACTAACGCTCTAATTATGAAATCTCAAAATAGCGCTCGAGAGAATTAAAAATGCGTACAACAAGAATATAATAACGAATTCTGATTCCTGTTTGGTTAACGTAAAAGCGATTTTGAAAGGAAGCTCAATTAATGCTCCAAGACAATGAGAATTAATAACCATAATGAAATTGCCTTTAATTATTGTATGATAATTAGAGCGTACGCGTGTAACGGTTGAATTTTAAATTGACGGAAATTTTCGTCAACTTACTGGAGAATAATCATTCAATTAGGAAGCCTTCGTTAATTAAGATAATTAACATCTTCAAAACAAACTATTCGAATAACAAAAACGCGTGCTTTAATATGCGCTTAAAGAAGCAATTGAAAATTAGCAAATTGTTCGATGAATTGTTGCAGTTACAAGCGCAAAAGTAAAGAAGACCTTGCTTTTTATTTTATTCAGGAATTTCGCTGCACAGGTGAACGAGAAAGAAACGTAATTAATTAATAACGGATTACGCACCTAGACGAGCCATGATTGATTCCAAATCTTTCGGTTGATCCATCTTAAGTCTCTTCTTTTTTGTTATTACCGTCAATGAAAATCACACTATTGTTCCGACGTTAAATTCCTCGACAGCACAGATTTATAAATGAATAATAATTACCACGTAAGATAATAATATGAATTGGTATGTAAATTGTTGCAGGTGAACATGTATCACGTTGCTTCACATGACTCCTTCTCTTCAAGACCAACCGCATACGAATAATGAATAAATCAACCGACCATCTAGTTCTCCTCCGACACAAGCGAAACGACTTCTTTGCCCGAGCGCGTTTCTTATTTACTTTCCGTTAAACTTTTAGACAAACATATTATGTATATGGTTCGTTCTCTTCTACTGCTTGTTGTGTAGTAGTTGTTTGCTTTTCGGCTAGTTATTAACAGTTACGGCAGAGAAAGAAAACTTATAATGTATCGGTATTATTAGTATTACGTAGATATTTTCGTTCGAGGCTACCAATTCGATTTTTTATTCGCGATATACATGCAAAAGCGAAAACCGCAAATGCTAGTGAACTGTTGTAATAGATTCCGTTATCTCATCTTTTCGCTCCCCGTCCAAAATGTTTTCGACGAACATAAAGATTTCCACGAGTAATGTGCAAACAAATTTGTGCGTTCTCGTTTTGCCGCGTGCCAAAAGATGCAACCAATCTTGCTCATCGAATTTCAGGACTGCGAACCGGACGATTCTGATTCCTTTCTAAAACAAAGTCGGGCAAAACGATTATTTAAAAATTGAACACGTTTATTTGCATTAGAACATGAAATATTTTACAACAAACCAAATAAACATTTTGTACTCTTCTTAATAATAACGATAATATAATGGATTCTTATAAACCCCATGTCGTCATTTTGGCAAATTAATTTGTACGCTCTTTTCAAAATTATCCAAACTCAATTATTAGGAGATTCTTTCTCTTTGTCATTGCACGTCGACCCTCTGATACACTACAACGTATCGGCCGGTCCTACTAGTCGGGAAACTGCTATGAAATATTCGATGTACTGGTTTATACCTAAATCGAACGATGCAAAATGAAATTAATATAAAAATACATACGAACAGATTGCTATTTCAACTACCGGCTTAAAGTGTCCTTTAGATTCGGATACAAACTATCGAACATTATCAGATGCGTCGGTAACGTGCCGTTCATGATGTTCACTTTCAGCCAGACATTCGGTGCCCTATAAAAGACATCCGCTTCGTCCGTATAATTTGTCGCTTTCTTCAAGTTTGGCTCGCACGTTAAAAATTTGGCGGACACGTTTACATGTAGATGACTGCAATGCCATTTAAATAATTAAGTCTTCCCGCCTCGAACGCCATATGATTTCAAATAATACCTGTACAACGGCGTCGAATGGCAAGGCATCAGGAATAAGTAACTCGTGTCCTTTGGATTTTGTAATGCATATTCCCTTAGCGGTTGCATCACGTCCAACGTGCCTCTTTGATGGACTAGACCCAAGTACCAAGCGGGAATTACGTTCCCCATCAAAACCACGATCGACACCAGCCAAATGAAGAGATTGTTCGCGTTTACGCTCCATTTCGATAAATAATTAGCCGTTATGTGTAACATAATCGGCAATAGCGGCAGAATGAAGCGGAATTCCTTGTGGGAGATGAAGCTAAAAATACCAGCACATGGTTTTACAAAACGAATAATGCATAAAACTTTGGTTTACCTATAAACGGCCGTCGTAAAGATAACACAAAATAATAACGCCAATTCGTTGGGACAATTGTTCCTGTTCCTTATAACATCCGCACAGGCGAATGCGAATGTTAGCAAATTGATTCCTAGTACCACTGGCAAGCCCTGTGACAAATACCAGTGCCATGGTTGAGAACCATAATGTTCACCAATTCCTTCGATTAAATTCATCTTGAAAAATTCGTATGCGCTAACAAGGAATGCTCCGTGGCATATTGAATCAACCAAAATGGAAAGAGCAAATATGAAAAGCCTAAAAATGATAATCAATAATAAATGTAATCACATTAAAACCGCATATACTTGCCCTATTGGCAAGTACTGCCTGATTAACAAAGTAGTAAAGTGTTCTTTTGATGTGAGCAAATGAAATATGCACATTGGCAACCAAAGTATAACTGCAGTTGGTCTTATGATGCATGTTATGGCCACCAAAATGATGAAAGGCTTTGAATTGTCTGAAAAGAAATGGATTACTCAACCAATAAATAATAAGTATATAGTTGCATACAAGTGCCTCTTCCAATCCATGGATATTTAGAGAGAGCAATAACAGTCAGTGCAGTTTCTAATGTATTCAACAAAGTTCTTGCAGCTACATAATACCAAAAGAATGATGTGGCTATCAGAAAGATGGCCCATTTCTTTCTAAAAGTCCATTTATAGAAACAAAGATCTGCATAAGCACTCAATATTGCTTGTAATATTTTGGGCATGTAAATCTGTAAATTTCCATGAATTAACTATTACATTTTCCTAATATATAAGTTTCTGTTTACATTACCAGTACTTCTGCATAGTCCAATTGCAGTAGTTGAGCAATTTTGTAAAATATCGATATAACCAAAGGATATATGTAACTCCTTATTCCTTGTGTCCATTCCCATGTTAAATAACCATATCCGAATGTTAATTTATGCGCCACTTCCAGTGATTGCCAATATTCATCCGGCACATAAAACGTTTGCACCAACAGCACGGATAATAAACGTATAAATAAGAAGAACCCAAAGACATTTTCCTCTTTCAATTTGATATTTCCAACTTCCATTTTTATTCCATTCATTTCAAAATGCTAGAGCAAACGTAAAAAGACAATTGCACCTGGATCAACTAAAAAATAAAGAAAAAAACGATCACATTGTTTCTTTAAACTATTTAAAAATAGTAATCTTCACCACCTGGCTTTGAAATTTCAAAAGTAGGTTAGGCTGTTTCATAACAAATGTAGGAAAGTAGGTCATTTCAACTAATTTTAAAAGTCCACATCTGAGATTATCAGTTTGATTCTCTATTTATACACTATGTTATAAAATCCGACAATCTTAATTCATAGAAAGTGATCATTTCATATTTTACACATATGGATTCCAATTGCTTCCATCCTCTGGTGTTAAATTATTAGTTATAAGTAGGACAATATCAACAATCCACCATATACCCATGCCTCCTAATGTTAATAATTTTCCAACTGCTGTACCAGTTTGACCTAGACAAAATCTATCCATTCCCAGGAAACCCAAAAGTATGCTGTACAATAGTGTTGTTGTGAAATATTGCTCAGAATATTTGATGCAAGGGACATCCTCTTTCAAGAAGGTCTTATTGCCATAGCACTCAATGCTATCTAAAACTTTACATAACACTTTGGTCCTTTCCACATCTTCGTACCACATTCCACCAAACTTTATGCATCCATATCCTTTTTCTTTCTGAGCAGTTTCATTCCCTTTATGATCTATGGGTGGCTGGCAATCTATGAATTCCCATGAGAGAAAGGAGCATTGAACCAATGGACCAAGTGGATTAAACTTTGTTGCATTTGATTCATATGCAGCCTCAATTGTACCAATTATTATTAATGATGATATCCATAATGAGAAGTGCATTTTTACTTCTTATATGTTGCATTATCGAATAGTAATGGATTAGATTATTTATCCTTTTGGTGTTATTAACCTTCTTTCTTGTTTATTTTTCTATCAAACATCTGCAAATCAAAATTTATAAATGTTTCATTGTAAAACATAACGTACAACAAATACATCCTGCAAACTAAATATAATTACCTTAAATAAATATGAAGAAACAACAATAAGCTTAAGCAAGGATTATGTTTAGGTTTGTTAATAACTTTTGAATATTCCGCTTATTCTCAATCAGGTGGTTGGCAACAGTGTGGGTGGCGCTAATTTCTTGTTATAAATAAAAAAGATGTCAATAAGAAATTTTCCGTTTCTTGAAGATATAACGAATAACGAAAATGTATGGTATAATGAAATAGTTGTTATAGTTAATCGAAAGAATGTTATAATGTGTTAGATTACGAAATGGTTGTATGTAATTCAAAAGAAGAGACAGAGCGAAACAATTTAACTTGGATGTTGTAGATTACCTTTACTTTTCATTTAAAGTCTCTTAAATTATGGAATTCAATATCGAAGTTCGTAAAAACCAGTTGGAAAACTTGGATCAATTTATATCTAATTCTAGAAATCGAGTTCAAGCAATTTTAGCAACATTCAAATGGTCAACAGATAAAGTGATGAAGGTAATGATAGCTTTTCAAATTAATCATCTTACTTAAATAATGTCTTTATTCATTTAGGAAACTAATTTGGTATCATGCCCAATTGATTCCAATCACAGGATGTCTTCAAAGAAATTGCAAAGTCACATATCAGAATGTTCTATAAAATGTGAAGGTTATGATATGAAAGAGGCCTTTCTTTCAATCCCAACACATAATCCTGGACAGTACATTTTAATCGGTATTATTTGGACTAATTTGAATCATTTAAGTTAGTGATCACTTTTATTTTGTAGATAACAAGACAAAGGGAGAATTATTTACTAAAGCTGAAAGTGAAGGAACCTTTAAAAGAGGTTTGTATATTGAAAAGTATGCTTATTACGATTAAAATGTAGTAAATATGTTCATCTTTTCTTTCTCGTTAAGCTAAAATATTTATACATATAATCTTTTTCAGAAGTTAATTTCAAAACAATTAGATTATATAAAATTTCAAATGTTAGTTCATATCCTTTTATGTATATCCTTTTTTTATATGTAAATTATTCAAAATTGAGTGTAATCAGGGAGGTTTACTTTATTGATATCAATTCATTAATACACTTTGAGGTGCATAGTTTAATCATTGCTGTGGTTGCGAAATGAAAATGTACCTATCGATTTGAAACATGGTGTAATTGACGAATTTTCAATAATCATAGCATGGAACGGGCGCGATCCTGAGCCGAGAACCGCGAATCGATTGCTTTGTACATACAGTAACGACGAACGTTTAGCGATGTACGATTATGCCGTGAGCAAGACCGTAGGACCACCAGCACTACCAGAGTTTGATGTGTAAGCAACATCCCAAACATAACACTCCATAGAAACACAAGAGATTGTAATCGATTTCCATTCTTTTTAGTACAACAACAATTACTGATGGCAAAGACAAGAAAGACTTGACCAACGAGGAATTGCTGGCGTTGGAACGGGACGCGAAAAGGCGTCGTATAAAGTACAAATCGATTTATACAAATCACAAGAGTCACACCGAGGTGATAAAAGAGGTGATCGACGGTCAGATGGATGTTTACGAGGGCTGGTTAAAGAATAAGAACGTTAGTAAAGATCAACGAATCCCATCGCCTTGTACTAGTCAGACGAGCGTAGAAAAAGACTTGAACGAACGATCGACGATCAGTCGGAATAGTATGCGTTCGGGCGGATCCAGAGAAAGAAGCCGTAAACTCGACCATTGTACCAACGGCACGCAGAAGGAGTCGCGTAAGGAACGTCGCAGCGATTTGGCAAGTAGAAATCGAGATGGAAGACGAAGAAGCAGATCGCGACACTCATCGCAAAGGCACAGCAAGGACCGTCGCTATAAGAGGAAGACCGAAAGTGGCGATAGGAAGAATGGTTATAGATCCTAAAAAAAGCAATTGTTATAATAGTCTTCTCATTTTAACGCGTGCCTTATATTTACACATATAAGGAAAAGTTCGGAAGCACAATGTGTCTTATTTGTCATTTTCGTTCTTAATGCATATGCGACGGCAACAGGTTTTTAATGTAAACACTGTGAACCTCGCCATCGATCCGAACGTGTATCGGATTATCCATGTAAAACTCGATCATCTCCTCTAAACTATTGAATACGTTCGGCTCGTGTCCGTCGCTCACCAATAATTGCCACGTGTCCGACTCGTTAATTACGCCCACATGCAGTATCCTCGACGTATATTTGATGTTCAACGTGTAATCGTACGTTTTACTAGGTCGCAAAAGGAACGCACCTTCGTCTAATTGGTTCAACAACAGAGCGGCACCCTTACGGTCCGTATTTCTATAGTACGTCAACGACTTCGGACCGGGCACGTATTTCTCCAACGGGCAGAAATCTGGAATGGACGGACGGACGATCTTCCTCGGCGGCGATGGTAAAGTGAAAAATTTCGTTACCTCTTGGTTCTTCGGCAACTTCGCCACATTGTGCGATTGTTGTTGAAGTGGAAGACCTGTCGATGGCGGTATGGACGGTAGCGGCCGATTCAATAGACTGAGCAGTTTCTCTTTGATGTTAATTTCCGAATTGGCGCGATGCATCGTCACTTTCTCGCAATCGTCCGTCGTCTCGGACGGTAACAAATAACCTTCGTCATCAACGTCCGATTCCTCGTTTATGTCCGCGTACTCGATGATTTCATCTTCGACGGTTTCGCTTGGAAGCGGGAATTGCTGCCTCTTCGGCGCGACGTCTTTCTCTAAGTAAGTGGTTTTTAATCGAAGCTTCAAACCTTTGTTTTAGGGAAAAATAGCTGATTTACCTGCATTAATCGGTATCGGAAGCATTTCCATCTTCTTTCGTATCATACCCGGATTTCTTGGTGGCAAGATTAGTTTTTGTGCGACACTCTGTTCGCTTCTAACGGTTTCGTTTGGTTTGGTCATGTGACGAGGTGGAACTAACGGCGGCGGCATTCTGGACGATGGATTTGTCACGTTACCGTAAGCATTTTCTTCGACGTCATCTTCTCCATGGTCTTGCGTCGATGGCCATTGATTTTGCTGCTGATCAAACTGATTCGGTGGCGGTCGCATTAATTTTTTATGCGTTGCGGTCGTTCCCAATTGTCGCTTGTTGTAATTTTCTTTGACCCTCTGGATCTGCGGCCACAATTGTTTTAGAGTTTTTGCGTTTACTAAACAGCGCCATTGCAATTCGTTGTAATTCTGCCGGTGCAAAATTTCAAAAAATAACTTGGATTAATTGTAAGAAATTGCATTAAGTGTATTATACTCACATAAAACACATTGCCGTCGATTTCTTTGGATTTGATCGTTTGCGCCAGGTCGCTTTCCGCACCTTCTTGCTGTAATTTTGATTTAAAGAGCTAACTAATTAATGTTAAAATAATTTCACTTACTCTTGCGACAAATTGATACAATTGTTCGGCACTTAACTCGTCCATTTCGCTCTTTATTGTGATTTATGGAGGAATTACTCATTTCCTTGTGGATTGGGTTTTATTTCGCAGGAAACACGAAACTCTTATCAGTTCATTCTCTATGTATGTATGTAATACTAGGTTTGCGTGTATTCGTTAAAATTAATTCTCCCAATTAATCTATATTCATCAAGTGAATTAATTTTTCGCGTTACGAAACTATGTAAATGGCGATTTTTATAATGTTTTCAAAAGTAGGTCTTATTTATCCTATTGACATGTTTGAATTAGCATTAAAATGGGCAATTTAATTAGAGACAGAGAAAAACTGGATTTTTAAAGCGTCAAACCATTATATAAATTATTACGAAATATGTGTCTGAATGCGTGCAAAATAAGCTAATATTATTTAGAAAGGGTGGTATCTGTATGGGGATTTAAAAAAGAAACACGAACATTTTTCTCGCTTCGACAACGCGCTAACGAGCGTGAAACATAAGAAAAATGCGAAACTGGAGTTGGCAAATAGTTTTATTATCGTTATCCATTTATTATTATCCATCGAACGCACACTTGCCGTTTCCATAACGAAACGCGGACTTTCTTTTTTTTCAATTTCAAATTTATGTGTCTTATTTGGTGTCCGCCGATACAATTAAAGTGAATTAACAAGAACGAGTTAATCCAGTCGATACAATTAAATGTCTGATGGAAAGGAACGCGTTAAAATTAATTGTAGCAATTGCGAGAGATAGACGAATGGCGAAGAAGCAAACGTTTTTCCTTTGGTGCATATTTTTACTTTCTTTTCGCATAATGACAGGAACTAGTTTCCGATACTCATCTTACGTAGATTCAATTAACGGCTTTTGCTAATTAAGTAAATTGCAAATTTCTACGAGATTCCGCGCGTTTTCTTTCAACGCAAATACCTAGTTAGTTCCATTACATTTCCCAACAATCTCTAACAGTTGTTTTCCTTTTTGTATTTATTGCAATGTCAGTTTTAATTAAGGGCGGTCGTTCTTAAGTGAAAACTTGTGTCTGCGTCCACGCATTTTGGGAAGGCCATTAAAAACGATCGATTCGACACTAATCGAACGGGACAATCTTTGCAGCAAATTAAAAAAGGTGTCTCCAGACAGTTTTATTAGCATTATTTACTTTTGCTGCAATTCTACTTTCTAATTGTGATACCAGTCGCAAGTGGTAGGAGTTCAACACGGGGGAGATAATAAATTCTCGGTGGATGCGCGCATTTAAACGAAGGCTCCAGCGGCGATTCCATGCAGATGATGGTGAGTGCATCAACAGTAGAACTCCATCAGTAACTATCTTAATCATAATCTTTTCGAATTGTAGCCCATATAATACGAAAATGCTACCACTCATCATCACCGCCGCAGTGCTGTGCGTTCACTTGACGCAAGTGAATTGCGTTTACAAGTTACAGGAGCAATTCAATTGGAAGATTCTCGACTTCGAGTATCCGACCGACGAGGAGCGAGCGCACGCGTTGCGAACTGGAAAATTCGTGCCGGAGAACGCGCTCCCGGTCGGCATCGAGATCTGGCGCGACAAATTGTTCGTTTCGGTACCGCGTTGGAAACCCGGTAAGAATCTTCACTCGAAGCGAGCGCTATTCGAGCGTCGACTCAAGCCTAACGTTCGTCCTCTTCGCAGGTATACCGGCAACATTAAATTACATCCCCTTAAACGAGTTCACGGAACGATCGCCGAAACTAATCCCGTATCCGAGCTTGAAAGCGAACGAGGTCGGCAATTGCGAGCGCGGATTGACGACCGTCTACAGGATCAAAGCGGACGCGTGCGATCGTCTGTGGGTCCTGGATACGGGCACTTTCGGTATCGGCAACACGACGACGAACCCGTGTCCGTACGCCATAAACGTGATCGACTTGCGCACGAACAAACGGCTGCATCGCTACGAGTTCCGCAAAGAGGACACGAACGCGAACACGTTCATCGCGAACACGGCGATCGAAATACGTGACGGCAATTGCGACGATGCCCACGCGTACTTCAGCGACGAGCTGGGCTACGGCCTGATCGTGTACTCGCTGAAAGAGAACGAGTCGTGGCGATTCGAGCACGGTTTCTTCTTGCCGGATCCGTTACGCGGCGACTTCAACGTCGGCGGTCTGCATTTCCAATGGTACGAAGAGGGCATCTTCGGGATGTCGTTGTCGCCGGAGAAGAGCGGCAAGCGCATGCTGTACTTTAGTCCGTTGGCCAGTCATCATCAGTTCGCCGTCGCCACCGACGTGTTGAGGAACCGCACGAAAGTGGACGATTCGTATCAGGATTTCGTCGTCGTCGGCCGTCGCGCGGATCGGTCGCACACGACGTCGCGCGTCATGGACGAGAACGGGATCGAGTATTTCAATTTGATCGATCGCGACGCGATCGGCTGCTGGAATTCGATGTATCCGTACGAGCCGGACTATCACAACGTGATCGATCACGACCAGGAGGCGCTCTCGTTTCCGGCGGACGTTAAGATCGACGCCGAGAAGAATTTGTGGATCATCTCGGATCGCATGCCGAATTTCCTACTATCGAAACTCGACTACAAGCAAACGAATTTCCGGATCATGTTCGCACCGATCGACGTGATGACGCGCGGTACGATTTGCGAACACATACCACAAAACGATGGAAACCAACAAGGACAGCAGCAATCGAAAGGGCAGAAAAGCCCAGAAGTGGACATTAAAGTTTATGGGAATCTCTACAATAACCCATTCGATACCGTCTTCTATACGACGCACTTTTTCTAATTAAGCAATAAGTATTATTAATTAAGCGTCTGATTAAGGCTCGATAATGTTCTCCTATATTTTATTATTGCGTATTTTATATCACGTAAATATATTTTTTTAGAGGAATTGTTTCATTTCATTTAAAAGTTACGATTCAATTTGTACAAATTCAAATTAAGCTGTGAAATTCGTAACGCGCAAACCGTATGAAGTTCGTTCATCGTGCGGGAAAAGTAGGAATTTATCCAAATCCTTTTATTATAGGGAGCGAGTGATGTTTTATTAGTCCTGAATCCTGGGAGCGAAAGAATGAAAGGATTCCGTCGCATGCGTAAAGGACGAGGTTCGATAATAATACACCCGTCGATGGTGACGGGAATCGAACGTCTTTCAATGAAAGGAGCTTGAAGCGAATAAAAAGCAATTTAATTATTTAATTAAATAAATGAACGTAAACTAATACGGTTTGAGAGAGTAATGAGAATGAAATAAGGTAAATGCAAGGAATGTTTTAGATTAATTTAATTAGCGTTAATGTTTTCAGTTGATGAATAAACTAGACGAAGCTATGTGAGGGATTGTAAAATGCTTCATCACAAAATGACGTTCCTTCGTACCCGTTATTGCTGCTGGTTTATCGTGACGATCAAACGCTATTACTTTATCTTCTTGATAACGGCAACCGTGGCATCGTTGTTAATCTGCTATTCGCTCGTGAAGACACGCGAATCGAAGGATTACAAACTGTTTCAACGTCATACGACCGCGACGACGACGACCACCTCCACGCCGCCGGTCAATTACCAGCTACTCCGTTCAGCCAAGGACGACCTAATCGTGAGGAAGGAGTTAAGCAACGCCGAGTACAGAACGATGTTACTCAACCAGAAACTGGAACGGTTATCGAAACGATTCCAAGCGAACGCGCTGTTAAACGCCATCAATAACAGTAACAACAACAATAATCGGACGACGGTGCCGAACTACAACGTGCACGTCTTCTATTACGCTTGGTACGGGAATTTGAAGCACGACGGCCAGTACAAGCATTGGAACCACGAGTATTTGCCGAATTGGAAACGCGACGATGGCCGTCGATCGGTTTATCCGACCGGCCGTCACGTGCCGCCAAACGATATCGGCTCGAATTATTATCCGCTAATCGGCTGCTACAGTTCCAACGATCCGGCCGTGATCGATTTGCACATGAAACAGTTACGCGGCGCCGGCATCGGCGTCGTCGTCGTATCGTGGTCGCCGCCAAATCGCAGAGATTCCCCCGGCGCCGCGCTGCCGACGATATTCGAGCGCGCGGCTTTGCACCGCATCAAAGTGGCGATCCACGTGGAACCGTACACGGGCAGGAATCCCATCGATTTGATGAACCATCTGCGCTCGTTCTTTCGCACCTATCGCAATCACTCCGCATTGTACACGATAGAGTTCCGTCGCCGCCGCTTGCCGGTCATCTACGTGTACGACTCGTACTTGACGCCGTCGGCGGCCTGGAAGGAGATTTTAACGGTTAAGGGCAACTTGAGCGTACGCAACACGGACTTGGACGCCGTGTACATCGGTCTGTTGGTCGATATGCAGCATCGGTACCACGTGAAACGGTCCGGTTTCGACGGGTTCTACACGTACTTCGCGACGAACAGCTTCACGTACGGCAGCACGTGGAAGAATTGGAAAGGTCTGGCCAAGTTCGCGACGCAAAACGGCCTATTATTCGTGCCGTCCGTCGGGCCCGGCTACGTCGACACGCAGGTGAGACCGTGGAACGCGGCCAATACGCGACACCGGAGACACGGGCAGTATTACGACGTCGCCTGGCGCACGGCGTTGAATAGTCGCGTCTCGTACGTTAGCATCACAAGCTTCAACGAGTGGCACGAGGGCACGCAGATCGAGCCGGCACGGCGTAAGACGACGAAGGGATACACGTACTTGGATTACGAACCGGAAGGTCCGCACTATTACCTGAACTTGACCGGTTATTGGGTGGAGCAGTTTCGGTGAATTAAAGTTGACAGCGGCGGACGTTTAACTGTGATATTCGCTTTTATAAAATCAAAGTAACAGTACGATTTGTAAATAAATGGATTACTTTGTTTTTATAAAAACATTGCTAATATTTAATTGCAGTTTTGTAAACGAACATATTTGTATAAAAATTTGATATACTATTCTAAATACGTATAAGAAATTTGTGTATTGATAAGGTAAGTGATAAAATATTAAGCATTTCAAAATTTCCGCCCAAACTGACAGTGTGACAGGGAGCTTTCAGGAGGCTTCCTTCAGAGGGTTTTCACAATTTCATTGTTTACGTTTTAGTGTAGAGTAATTGTGTTATATCTTTGTTATTTGTTATCTTTGTTGTATTTCGTCAACTAAAAAATAATTTATTAGTAACAGACAGCATTTGTAGCCTGCGCCCTATCTGAAGAAGGGACAGTTGTCACAACTTCTTGCACGTTCTCTCAATCACACAGTTTGGGCCGATTATTTGCACTAAAGCAATTCTTGTTTACACAGCCTTTTGTATATCTGTATAAAATGTATAATATTTAATCAATTAGCCAACAAAAGGGATGAGTGACATTGTTATAATTGATTCAGATGATGAAGTTCCATGTAAGAAACAGAAACAAAATGAGGATCACGTAGACAAAGAAAATAATGATGAGGATGATGACGAAATGGAAAGCAATGTAAGAATTCATTTTGAATTGTGTACAATTAACTTGAATTGTTTGTTTTTCTCTTTTTAGAATTTGAATGGCAGTTCAATTAGAATTGATGTAGATAAAGAGAAGATGGTTCTAACAATTGAAAAAGATAGTCAAACTTTGACTTCAGATTCAAAAGAGGTGACACATGCGATTAGTGACTCGGGAGAAGCAGAAGCTGAATGTAGTAGTAAAGCTTCATCATGTAAAGATGATCATGGATCTGATAATTTAGCTGATTTGGAATTTTTTTTAACAAAGTGTCAAGAGGGAATTAAGGTCAATTTAAGAGATCTCCTACAACGCAAACTGAAATCTCTTAGAATATTAATGAGAAGAGCAACTTGTTATATTAACACTGATGAATTTAACACTATTCTAAAACAAAATTTAAAAGAAATCACAAATACACCAGCAAACATTACAGAATGCTTTATAAACATATACAATGAGATACAAACAGCAGCACACTTCAAAGACCCTGAAACTGAACCAACTGAGAAGGATGCAAAGCTTATTAAATTATTGGAAATTTCACTTTCATCAATACATCAAAAAATAAGGCGACTTGAGGTGCAGGAGGTAGATTTTGATGATGAAAATGATTCTGTATATATGCAATTTCAAAGGTAAAAGTAAATATTGATTTATTTTGATTACATTTTTATGTCTTCTTGTTCATAGGTATAAGGAAAGGGCAACACAATTGTATAATAGATATTGTAAATTATTAAAAATGGATCCTCATGTTGGAAGAATAACTTATACAAGATTAGACTTTGGCAAATCAGATTACACTGAATTTAACAAGGCACTGAATAGAGAGTATAAGAACAATAAGAAGTTTCCAACTTATGCTAATGTGGATAAAGTACTAAGAGATACCATTGCAAAGAATAATATGAATTTGACTGAGAAACAGATTTGTGCAGAAGGTATGCAATATGAATTTAAAATGAATGGCTTTAATGTTACATAATTTCAGTAAAGAAATGCTTTGAAGAATTAGGTAACCTGATGCAGAAACGTAGACAGATGGAATTGCATATTCTTCATAGCAGTTACATAAATGATAATTTCTCAATGCGTGATCCTGCTGAAAATGATGTTGAATTAAGGAGGAAATTAGAAGGGAATAAAACTCTAGCAGAACAAAAGCTGAATAAATTGTGCACTTTGTATGCATGTTAGCTTAAAAAAATTAATTAACTGTTATGGTTTATTTCTAGGTATGTGGAGAAACAGGAAAAAGGTGAAGAAATAGTGCTTAGTGAAGATTCAGATGATAGTGATAAAGAAAGCTCTGATGATGATTAACAATCTTTATTATTTATCTAACAAACATATTACTTTTTTCGTTCATATTTCCATTCATAAACTGGTGCTCTGTCAGAAGCACCTTTTTGTATCCTCTTTGGTTTAATAGTACCAGATTTAGTTTTCAAATGTTTTTTTATTTCCAACTTTCTTTGAATGATGGCTAGTTCCTTTTCTCTTTTAATCCGTTTTGCCAATTCCATGTACTTTTTCTTTTTCTTTTCTGTAACTTCAATCAAAGCATTTACATCAATATCTGATATTTCACACTTTAGTACATTTTCATAATTATTGTCATTATCTTTAGTCTTTTCAAATCTAATGTGCTCATTTTTAATATTATGTTTCACACTGGACAGATGCAACTGTGCTTGTAGTTTTTCGATTTTTCTAGCTTCTTGTGTACGTTTAAATGTTATATATTTTATGTCTTGTGTGTGCATCAATTGTAGTTGTTCTGGAGTGTCTTCCAATGTCTTGTCTTTCTCAAAATGTTGACCAGCTTCCGTCTTGGAATTAATCATGTGATGATAAAACTCATCGGGATTCTTATTTAACGCACGCTTCCTTAGCAATTTCAACGTTTGTTGCTTATCGTTGTAATCGTCTGCACGTTTCTTGTAATCTTTCTTCTTCTCCAAAAGACCTAGATGTTTACGTTCTTCAGGCTGATGCCTTTCCCTATGGGTTTTCTGATTTGCTTTCGCCGCTTTTTTCCACACAGACATTTTAACTTGTTTTCAGATGTTTCCCAATTGATAACAAACAAGAAAGATTTAACCTAAACAACACACATGACATACATGTCACACCGCTGTAGATGGCAGTGCAGGTGTTTGTTGTTGTTGTGATTTGAAATAAAAGAATAATTAGCGTTAATTATCTGAATAGTCCTTGATAAATACCACTTAATTAAAGATTCATCGGTGAATTTTTCAAATAAACATGTTTTTTACGTTCAATTTAATCAATAAGACTACGTTGTTGCACGTATCACATAGCACTTGCAACATGTTACGTTGCCAAAGTATTTTAGCAACGAAATTGGTGTACAACGACTATGGTGACCCGGTGACGGTTCTGCAGAAAGTCAAAGACGACGTACCAGAAGTCAAATCGGACGAAGTGTTAATTAAAATGATTGCGGCGCCAGTTAATCCAGCCGACGTGCTCACCATACGAGGAATGTATCCATCGAGACCACCGTTACCAGCAGTTCCTGGTAACGAAGGTGTCGGCGAAATCCTAGAGTTAGGCGACGACGTAAAAGATTTCGCCGTCGGTGATCGAGTCGTACCTTTAACGAATGCTTTGGGAACATGGAGATCGCATCTGGTGTTGTCTTCAAAAGTGTTGCTAAAGGTACCTAAAGATCTGGACGTTGTTGGAGCGGCAACGTTAAATGTAAATCCATGTACGGCGTACAGAATGTTGAAGGATTTCGTGCAATTGAACGAAGGAGACGTTGTAATACAGAACGGTGCAAACTCTAGCTGTGGCCAATATGTCATTCAATTAGCACAGGCGTGGAAATTGCGAACGGTCAACATTATAAGGGACAGGCCGAATTTGAGCGAACTGGTCAATTATTTAAAAGGACTAGGAGCAACAGAAGTGCTAACCGAGGAACAATTGCGCACGACCGATTTATTTAAGAGCCAGAAATTACCAAAACCGAAATTAGGCCTTAATTGCGTCGGTGGCGAGAACGCATTGGAAATGATGCGTCATTTGGCCAATTCAAGCCCGATTGTTACTTACGGTGGCATGTCAGGGAAACCGGTAACGGTACCGATGTCCGCGTTAATTTTCCGCGACATACGCGTACTCGGTTACTGGATGACCGAGTGGACGAAGAGAAATTACGACAGCGAAGAACGGAAGAACATGTTTAAGAATATCATCAGTTTAATGCAACAGAACAAACTGCAGGAGCCACCGTATCAGATGGTGCCTTTTGATCAGTATCGAGAAGCTCTCACAAATACGATGGCCAAAGGCGGAATGATTGGAAAGAAATTTGTTTTAGATTTTAATTAATGTGATGCAGTTGCATCCGCGTGGGAGCGGTGATTATGTAAAAGTTGTAGCTTTGAAATAAATTTTATTACTGGTTCGCCTTATCTTTGAACGTAGTAACAATGCATATTTAGGAAAAGATATTAGTAAGAATTAAATTGATTTCAAGTTAGTGCAGAACTAACTAAACCGACCTCAATTGTAAGCCCGAGATATTACGAAAATTATTCATTCGTGTATGTAAATAGAAGTTGATAAACCAAAGGTCAAGATTAAGTATGATTAAGAAAGCATACAAATTCGACTTAGGAAAGCCTAAACCTTATTTCTCCTCATTATGACGTGCAAGTAATTTAGTTGATTATCTTTCTACTGTAATAAATTCTCCTTCCGAAGGTCATCGTACGTATTCGAATCAACAATCACTTATATATAGATAAATAGTGCGAGAGAAACACCTCCATTTAAGTTTTGTAAAATATTCAGGTGACAAACGATGATCCTCCGTCCAAATAATTTAATTAGCATAATCTCATTACGGCAGGCATCGACGAAACTTGTCGATTCGCTTAAACCAAATAAGGTAAGAACAATATCGATAATTAATCGCAATTAAATTTAAAATGATTGCAGGAGTTGTTGAATGTGAACGAAACTCTGTTAGATACACACGGTCGTTTCCATAATTATCTAAGGATATCCTTAACGGAAAAGTGCAATTTAAGATGTAGCCAGCAAAATATCCTTTTATGGCATTTAAAACTAAGCAATATTTCGTGTTTTAGGTCAGTATTGCATGCCAGCTGAAGGTGTGAAGTTAACGGAGAATTCGAAATTATTAACGACACCTGAAATCATAAAAGTGGCACAATTATTTGTAAATGAAGGTGTTAATAAGATTAGATTAACAGGTGGTGAACCGACTATAAGGAAAGACTTGGTTGAAATTATATGTAAGCAATGCAATCTTATCTGCTGCTTTGTGGTAATTTGGGAATTATTTTTAGCATTGCTGAAAGAAATAAAAGGGCTAGATACAGTGGCAATGACAACAAATGGTTTAGTTTTAACAAGGAAATTGGTGGCCTTACAAAAAGCAGGTTTAGATATACTGAATATCAGTCTGGATACAATGCAGCAGAAAAAGTATGAGAAAATCACAAGGAGGAATGGATTAGGGAAAGTACTTATGGGCATTGATTTAGCTTTACAACTTGGATATAATCCAGTTAAAATCAATTGCGTTTTAATGAAAGGTATTTGATATCCAAAAAATTTAAGAGTTAGCTCTAATTAATGTAACTAATTTGTAGGTTTCAATGATGATGAACTGTTAGATTTTGTAGAATTTACTAAAGATAGAAACGTGGACGTAAGATTCATCGAATATATGCCGTTTAGCGGGAACAAATGGGAGGTAGACAAAATGGTACCGTACAAGGAAATGTTACGAACGATCAAATCAGTTTGGCCCGATTTCCATCAGCTAGAAAATCATGCGAACGACACGTCGAAGGCTTGGAAAGTGCCCGGCTTTCTGGGTCAAATAGGTTTCATTACGTCAATGAGCGAACATTTCTGTGGAACATGCAATAGATTGCGATTAACCGCCGATGGTAACTTGAAAGTTTGCCTATTTGGCAATAAGGAAATATCTCTCAGAGATGCTATTCGTTCCGGATGTAACGAAGACGATTTACGAACGCTGATTGAAATAGCCGTGAAGAAGAAGAAGAAACAGCATGCAGGTAAATGAAAATGATTGGTTCTTATTGGAATATTTGGTGCTTCAGGGGAAATCATGTTATTTAGATTATTATAGTAGTTTCTGTTCATTGTTCAGCTTTTGCGCTTATATTTAAGAGAAAAAGAATTTTGGTTGTTGGAAAACAAATTGTTGCAGGAATGCTGAATCTTTCAGAAATGGAAAATCGTCCTATGATACTTATTGGTGGATGACACTGATCATTCTGTTTATGTACGCGATATTAACTTTCTAAGAATTCCTAGTAGTAAGTACTCAGCAATTTAAAATGGATTTCTTAGCAGTGTTGTTTCACTTAGTGCCTAGCTAAAGAGTGCTAATTTTGTTCGTTGGGGGTTATATCCTTACAGTATTAACAATATATTGTTATTGTTCTTAACGTTCATTGCTTAATTAAAGGTATCAATTTTCAGATAGTCATGTTTCCTTAGCACCAGGTTATCACCAACATCATCATCAACAACATCTGCTAAACGGACACCTAAGTCAATTATTCCTTCGGAAAACGATCGAGAATTGTGCGCGTTGTTACTCGAGCGATAGTAAATTAACGCATACGGGCCACGATGGAAAAGCGTCGATGGTGGACGTGTCCGATAAAGAACCAACAATTAGAAGTGCTACGGCCAAAGCGATAGTAATTGTAGGCGATAGAATCACCGAATTAATTAAAGAGAACAATCTGAAAAAGGGCGACGTGCTAACGGTATCGCAATTAGCGGGGATCGCCGGTGCGAAGAGGACGTCCGATTTGATACCGCTCTGTCATAATATATCGATAACGAATGTAAACGTTGAGATTAAGTTGCAAGAAGTTCTTAAGGCCGTCGAAATATTGGCTACCGTAAAATGTGTCGGAAAGACCGGCGTCGAAATGGAAGCGCTAACCGCCGTTTCGATTGCTGCCTTAACCGTTTACGATATGTGCAAATCCGTTAGTCACGACATCGTCATAACGAACATACAGCTCTTAAGTAAAACCGGCGGTCGAAGTGGCGATATTATTAACGCCACCGTCCCCGTTAGACCGTACGAAACCTCACCCATTCAGAATGAGACCGTTTATGTAGGTACGGTGTAGAAAGACATTAATTCTTATCGGTTGTGTATATGCATTTACAAATCTGGAAATGGTATTTTTTTCTCTCTCATAAGTATTAACAGTTATCCTAACAATAAACGTAATAAAATTTTATTTCATATAAACCTTATTTTTTCCTACCGAACTAGGCATCGCAATCGGTTGTAGCTTTGCTTCTTCGGGAATTTTTACGGTTAACGTCGATTTTGGTCCCGTTTTCCAAATGTTACCGAGCTCATCGACGACAGAAGCTTCGATGGTGAGCAAGTATTGTCCACCGCGTGGAAATGCCAATAAGAATTGCGCGGTGAAGAAGTCTTTGTGCGGCATCACAGTTTGCGTCAGCGTCGAATTAATCTCCACGTTCTAACAGAAAAAAAAGGCCAATGTAAACGCAAACGGAAAATCATTAATTCGTATTGCACCTTCGAATCTACGTCCTTATTCTTGTTGGTCGTTTGTAATTGAGAATTGACGGACACCGTAACTCCTTCGACTCGTCTAAATAAACCCGGCCGTTGACCGTGCTGTATGACGCCTTCGACTTTAACGGCCAATTGCGAACCCGATTGCACGCTAATACATTCACCCATGACGCGAGGTTGTGGAGAAATTGCCAGTTTAACGCTGGTCGATTGTAGAACTTGGAAAAAAAATCTTGGAATTGGTAGCGAGGAATTTACCAGCACTTCTATGATACCTTTCACAATTTCCACGTGCTGAAAAATGAAAGAATTATAACGTACAAATATGCGCTTGTTAAATATAATTATTACTCTATTAATCGATTGAGCGCTCGCGTCCTGATCAATTGATTGCGATAATTTCGCGGCATCGCGACAACTTTGCACTAGCTGTTTACATTCCAGTCGTGTATTTTGATAATTAAATTGAATGTGATCCGTTTTGTTGTCCGCATGAGCAATGCAAATACTTTCAATGCTTTGTTCTAATAAAGTGCACATTTGTTGCAATCTAAAAATGAACGATTATGAGTCTATATTAATAAAGATTGAAGTTACCCATACATTTGTATGTTTTCCAACGTAGAGGGATCGGCATCGAAGGCGGTCTGATATAATTTCCAATACATTTCACCGCAATTCTTAAAGTCCTTAATGCACTTTCTCATCTGATTCGTAATATAACCGTGTCGTTGAAATTCATCTCTGGTGCTTTGAACGATGGTGGAAGCAATTGCGGGCGGCGGAACTATACACATTATGTTACATGTATGAATTAACTGAATTAAATTTTGCAAAAAATCCGCCCGAATCTTCATGTATTCGGCTTGAAATTGAAGATGATGTGAAGGCGTGCTCGCAGCCTATAATATAAGTAAAGCAAGATTAATTGATCGAATACAATCGATTTGTTACCTTCAACGCTGCAATGGCTCTGTTATAACGCAGTACGGCTTGATCTAAACGATCCACCAAACTGCTCTTTGTTTCATTATCATTTAAGAGAATCGATTCGGCTTCGCTCATCTCCTTTAAGCAGACCAACCAGAAGTGCAAGTGTTCTGAACTAACGCTTTCCGTCAAATTAAGGAAGATTTCGAAACCAATTTTATGATGTCCATAGCGAACGGCTGCTCTTCCGATCCTGTAGTTAGCCCATAAGTTGTTATTTGATGTGATATAACGTATTGCATCTAAATAAACGGAAGTTTAACGTCTCTTATATCATCGAACCATAATCAACGTACTGATAGTTTCGGAATTCCACTGATAACCAGATAGGGCTTGAAATATTAACGTGCACAGCATTACTTTAGTATGCGTTTGTGCTGGCGTTGGACTTTTTACAACCGTTAAATCGTTCAATAGGCCCATTATGTTTCCTAACAGTTTGAACAATGTATCCGGACGCAAACTTGCAATTGCTCCAAAGGCTTCGCATACCAAATTTACGCAGTCACCTAAAATAAAATAATAACCGCTTTAATCGTTAATTTGCAAGAGAATATTACGTCGAACCATCTAAATTTCCTAATCTTGCGCCAAACAATTCGACAAATCTCTCGCAGTGTTGCATCTTCACCTCGCATAACCGTACCGCACACTTCAATGCGATTTTCAATTGGCGCGGATACTTGTCGTCCGAAAATGTTAATAACAATATCAATGTTTCCAATGACGATATTACTTCTTCCGTTTGTTGTACTTGTAAATTTTCTTTGTAACTAAAATAATAAATTTACTTAAATTACAATCTTATATTAAAGATAAATATATTACCAATAAGACAGTATTTCGGTCAAAATCTGTATAGATTTTGCTGCTATCGTTGGATGCGACGAGAAACTGTTCTTTGCACAAAGTAATCTTAATTTAGAATCCGGCTTCTGATATTCGTGACATATTTTTGGAGATTCAACAAGTACTAGGATTACACCTAAAACATATTATTTAAGACTAATATTCAAACTCATTGTAGCATTTTACTATACTTAGGGCTAAGTTTAGTACTTTCAATGACTTTGTTTCATGTGCCACATCAATTACATTATCAATCTTTCCACTTGGCCATAAATGTGCTCCTGGCTTGGCTAATTCATACAAATGCTGTAATGTCTTTGATTTTACTTCCCACCTTGGATCTGAGCTTAAGTATTGCAACAGCAGTGTAACCTTTAATTGAAGTCAATTACTTAAGAGTTTGCTATCTTATCAAAAAAATCCTTTTATCACCTGACTTGGTATGTCAACCAATGTGGCAACAGCTAACTGTGTCAAAGTATTTAATATTACCAATACAAATTCTTGTGTGGGATAACTTGGTAATAAGTCTGTGCAGAGTTTTCTCACCATTGAAGATGTATGTGTATCATGATGCATGTATTGTAATATTGGTATCAATTGAAGCTTCATATTGGCTGGTGTACTCTGGCCCTGTATCATTTCTGATACCTTGTTACACATGCTGATAGCAAAAGTCCTAAAGCAAGACAGGTGTAATTAATACTTGATTATCATTACTGCAAACACAAGGCAACATACTTTGATTGTGCAGCAAACTGAATGGCACCATAAATCGCTGCTTCTACTTCAACATTGTCATGAGAGTCAAGGCTTCTCCTGATGCTGTGATGCACTTGTTGCCTTTCTGGTATAATCCTTGCAACTGCACCCAATGTTCTTAATGTTAATGCTCTTGCTATTGGATCATTACTGTGTATAACACTAAATACACGCCGAACAAATTCATCAACATTAGATATTTTGTCCAGGTGTTTCTCACTCTGCTGACACACTCTTAAAACACTCAGTCTTAGGAAATTATTCCTGCAATATTGATTATTAGTAACATTAATCATTGAAAGCAATGCTTTTGTTACCCCAGACGAAATACATCTGCTAATTTTAATAAGGATGCATTGATCAGTATTGGAAATGGATATTTTTCAAATAATCTTGGAAAACGTACAATTGCTTCGCATTGTTCACCAACTTTTCCTGATCTCAATCCTGCAACAAATAAATCACATACAAATGTTTATATAAATTAACTGAAATACCTTTATCCAATTCAGTAAGAGCAGAGTTTGCATCTTGTTCTGGTTCTCCTAGACCGTTTTCATTAAATGCATTAACACGTACGACAAACATTTCTACTTTATAATGTTTATCAGAATTTGCATTTTGGAATAACACAATATAACCAATTTTCCTTTGATATTAGTTTAAATTTAGGAATATTTCCAATTGTCACTAAACAGACTTACACAAACTGTGAGTCTAATAATCGATAGTGAAGTTTGTTGCATAACAAATAATAATGAGATTTGACAATTAGATTTTTAATTAATTAAATTGCCAATTCAAAATGTCGGTGGTGTCATAACTTTATTAATATTTTTGAAATGTACTCAATGATAACGTCATAATAATTTAATTTCATTCCTACTACATTCTTTAAAATAAGATGTGAACGTTTTGTAACGAGTGCTCGCATTTGTTATAATGTTATCGTAATTCAACATAATTTTTTCAAATATCGGTAATATTTGAAAATAGAACAATGTCTAAGAAAGGGACCGTAGAGGTATTCCAAACGAAAATAACGCGAAACGATCGTTTTGCACAAATGTCCCATCAAGAAAAAGTGATCGAACAGAAGAAACGCGAGATTCAAGCGCGAATGGAACAGAAACAGAAAACGACTGTGATTGCGAATGAATCAAAAACTAGTACAAACCAGACAAAATGTATAAAGAGGTACAAGGATTATAAATTGTATGTAATGATTACTTTCATGAGCATAGTTAAATTACATTTTAGCCCAAAGCCAGAGAAGAAAGTGTTCAATTTCAATATATTTTCCAACGACGGTTCATTTTTAAATCAATTCAAGCAAATGAAGGAGAAAAGGATTGATCAGAAACTGAAATCATATAAGAAAGACGCCAAGAAGTAAGTAATTGCATGATTTTCATTCAGGAAGGCTTATCTTCTAATTTTAATGTTTCAGTGATGAACGCAAAAGTAGTAGATGGTCCCAAAGATCTGAGAGCCAAAGTAAAGAACGTCAAAACAAACCGCGAATATCTAGATTTAATGAGAAACCGAATTTTGAGGCAAAGATCAACATAAATACATCATACAGTAACTTAATGTCACAGGCTAGTTTTGAAACTACCACTACTCTCATTACACCACAGAATGTTACTGGTCAGCCTTTACTTAAGAACATTTCATCAACAGCTAACACATTCAATACACAAACTGTAGCACCGCCAGTAATAGCTGCACCACCTGTCCTATTGAACATACCACCGCCGCAAGTAATTCAAAACCCGATGTCTATGCAAATAGTATCGACGGCCGAAGTTATACCAACAAACCTCACAGCAGCAATTGGCAACGAAATGACGCAAAGAACCGTCCTTGCCGCTGTTACGGTGCCACCGCCGCAGCAGAGCTCCTTAACGAACGACGTAAACTTAACGACGGCTAATGTGATCGCCGTACCACCACCATGCATACCGACGATCGAGCTCTCCTCGATACCGCCACCGAATCCAATACAAGTACATAATATACCGCAGCCAGAACCACTCAACACTCTCACAATTCCACCACCGGCACCGCTACAAGTTCAAAACATACCGCCGCCGTCGCCCATCCATCTAAACGAGATCCCGAATCCGAAACCGCTGGACATTCTCAATATTCCAACGCCGAGCGATGGTAATCTAGAAAAGAACATGTCGGACCCGGACTTTATTAAGAACGTACCGCCGCCGAATAAGTCCGTGCCACCGCCCAGCCTCACGGACTCGACGTTGAACGTGAACGTGAGCGTACCGCCGCCGCAAAACGCCACGGCCAACAAGTCGCTCCATCAGTGTTTACCGCCACCGAACATTATACCGCCGACGACTATGCCGCCGCCACCGCAACAGTTGGCCCATTCGAACGATGGCCTAACGGACGCCATGCCGTCGCAGAACATATTAGTCCATTCGGTGCCGCCGCCTTCGCAAGCGAACATCGTCATTCAAACGATTAGTCCGCAAACGACACAGACCGTGTCCGTGTTGCAAAACATCCCGCCGCCGGTGCAAACGTTTACGACGATGCAAATGCAAGTCGTGCGACAGTCGCCGGTGTCCGTTGCCAATAATATACCGTCGTTAATGGCACAACCGATATTGCCGCCGCCTGGAATGGGAATCGCCCCGCCGCCGATCAACGTCAACTGTCCGCCGCCGATGATACAAAACCCGCAGCAACAACAGCAGCAGCAACCAATACAAACGACGGTTAATTACGTCGGACAGTTACCGCCGATCACTAATCAAATGCCGCCGATGAACGTGCCGCCACCGACGGCGATGATTAACGGCGGCGTGCCTGCCTATAAGGACATGAATTCAGGTAGATACATTTCGCCCATCATTTTTGCACATTTTACACCTGAACTGATTAGGTTGCGAACATAAATCATGTGTGTAGGTTTATTCCAAAAGCGACAGGAAAAATTGCATTGATTTAGGGAATTGCCATGCCACAGCATTTATTATTCCTATTATTATTATTATTACATGTGAGATCTATAGCCCCCTCTAAAAGGTGAACATGATTGCTTCCTTAAGGTATCAAGAGAAAAAGAAATCACGATTACTTTTCTAATCGTAGTCGGTATTTAACAAGAGTCAATTCCATCTCGGAGGCAATCATGTTACAATGAACAGGGTTCTTTAGTGACGGTGTGTGAAGTATTTCCCCCAGGTACGCCAGACTATGAAGCGATGGCGTCTCTTGGCCGCATGGTGGCCCAATGTGGACCCGGCATTGAGGAAGTCGTGAAACAACGCAAACCCCAAGACCCAAATTTGTGGTATGCAGGGATCCTCAGCGCTAGCGGATTGAGTCCTTGAGTCGATGACATGATTGTTCACTATTATTTTTTCACATTCGTTGGGCGAATAATCCTTTGAAACCGGGACGACAAAGTAGACGGGATAGAAACCCACCCAACGCGTTAATCTAATAGGGGACAATGATGTCCTTCAAATTGGGACTTGATCTAAATTTGCATAAAACATTTGCATACGATCGTCTCTCTCTTAGAATTCCGATCTTTTAGGTTCCTGTTTAACAAAGGTTCGGTAGCTTATCGGCAGTATCAGCAATTGGTGGAACAGTTTAAGTTGGAAATGGCAAAGGCCGAAGAAGAGAACTATAAGCCGGAAGACATTTACGAGCCGGAGATGGCAAACGATGACGAGAACGCGATAACAAAGGCGGACTCCGATAGCGATAAGCAATGTAGCAAAAAGAGACGGAGGAAAAGTCGATGGGGCGACAAAGACGCAGCCGTAACAACGCGAAATGCGATTGCACCAGCATCTACAGGTACATCGTTAGAAGAGTGTTTTATAATTATACACAAACTATTAATCCTTTTTTAAATTATTTCCATTTTCAGTCATGTTATCGAAAGTAACAAGAACGGACCCGGCTTTAATTCAGTACGCAATAAACACGTTCGGAACGTCGAATCTGACCGATGAGGATTGGAAAAAGGCTGAAGATCATTATAAAATCAACATACTCTATCAGGATATGTTGAAGAAACGTCAAGAGTTGGAACGATTGCAAAATGCCGGCAAAAATAAGTACGATTACGATTCAGACGAAGACATCGAAGGCGGAACGTGGGAACACAAGTTAAGGGAAAAAGTAATAGAAAAACTAATTCGAATTCATTGTCTTAACGTTGATAATGATGCTTGTTCGTTGTAGGAAATGATTGCCACTCAATTGTGGGCGCAAGAGTTGAATAGACAAGCGGAAGGAAAGCATCATATCGGCGACTTTCTGCCGCCGGAAGAATTGAAACGATTCTTGGAGAAATCGAATGCAGCCAAAGAAGGCCGCCAGGCCACGTTCTCCGATTACAAAGAGTTCAAAATTAAGGAGGACAACATAGGTTTCAAGATGTTACAAAAATTGGGATGGACGCAAGGGCAAGGTTTGGGCATTAGCGGTTGTGGAATTACGGAGCCCGTGAATAAGTAATTAAAAGCGATAATTAAGTATCTCGTCGACTTTAAATCATATTTGCAATGATTTCAAGGGCATCAATCAGGGAACAGAATCAGGGTTTGGGTTCAGAAAATGCCGAAAACGTGAGCAGCAACGACGACGAGTACGACGCTTATAGAAAGAGAATGATGCTCGCTTATAGGTTTCGTCCTAACCCATTGGTAATTACTCAATAAATGTTCTTTTATTTGTGAATATCGATTATTTTTTCGTTTTAGAACAACCCACGTAGGCCATATTATTAAAGTAGCTTTGTGTATAGTATCATGGATTTGTAAATAAGTGTTATTCCACATTTTAGGAAATAAAATTGTAAATAATATAAGAAATTACTTAAGAATCGTTTTATTTAAAAATCCTTAAGCTTGTTTACTTATTTTTTATACAACAATGTACTTATTTATCCTCTGGCTTTGAGAAAACTAATGTGTAACCACATTTTCCGCAATAATGACGATCTTCCATCGCCGCCATAAATACACCGGCGCCGCATTGCTCGCTAGGACATTCTCGTCTTAATCGGTGAATTTTCCCGTTTTCGTCCACCTGAAATAAAATGAAGTAAACAATTAATTCTCTCACATTAATAAAAGATTAGAATTGAATTTACTTTATAAAACTTCAACACGGCTAATTTGACCTTCTTCTTCTTATGTTTAATTTTCTTTGGGGTCGAGTAATTCTTCTTCTTGCGTTTCTTCGCGCCACCACGAAGTCTCAACACCAAATGTAACGTGGATTCCTTTTGGATGTTGTAGTCAGATAACGTACGTCCATCCTCTAATTGTTTACCAGCAAAAATTAGACGTTGTTGATCTGGCGGAATTCCCTCTTTATCTTGGATCTTTGCTTTAACATTTTCTATAGTATCAGATGGTTCAACCTCAAGGGTGATGGTTTTTCCCGTGAGTGTCTTCACGAAAATCTGCATCTTGTGGAGTTATATCTGTAACAAAAATATTGTTATTAATAATCTTCATAAAATAATCCTACAAATCTGGGAGTTATGAAATAAATAGTTTGTAAAATACACAAGTTTTTTATTAAAAAACAATTAAATACACAATGAGTTAAATTAAAAGTACAGCATTGATGCATCCATCATTTTCAGGATTATTTGTTACTTGTGCATATTTTCCCCAAACAACTTTGCCTGCTTGTGTGACCAAACCCAATTCAGAAATATTGACTTCAATAACAGTTCCTTTTGTTATAACACCCAAGCTTGTGAACATTGGTGAGCTAGGGTTTTTCTTTACACCAATAATTGGCAAATGGAATGTCGCCTTTAATTCTGGATGTGTGACATGGGCTTTCTTAAAACGTAATGCCATTGGTCTAATGAATCTTTCAAATTTCGGTGGCTTTCTTGTAAATCCTTCACCAACAAATGTAACTTTTGTGACCATTCTCTTCCATGCCTTCCTCTTGGTTTTTCCAGACCTCACAACTTTTAATACCTCTGCATCTGCCTGTGCTCTCACTTTTGGTATTGGAACATCCCATTTGCCTGCTTTTTCTTTTCTTTTCTGTTTTATCATATTTGATAAAACCTTAGCTCTAGATTGTACATCTCTGTCAAGTAAATAAACAGGCAATGCTCCTTCAGACACTTTCTCTGTTGTTTTCTTAATTTTCTTCTCCTCGTGGGCCTTTATCTTCTTTTTCATTTGAATCTTTTCATTTCGCCGTTGTTTATTAAAGATCTTTGCTTTAATGCCACGCAAATTACGTGCTACTTGTGCTCTTTTGTGTGGTTCACGTGCTTCTCTCTTCCTTTTTCTTTCCTCATAATCGAGCCTTCTGCCATGCAATTTGCGATGACGCTCAATGTATTCATTCTGTGGCATTTTGTACTAATCTAAACAGAACAAAGTAAAATTCGTACTTAGACAACAGCGAATAATCATATTCAAATCAACTGACTCCTTTGAATATGACTATTACACTGGTAATAATGTACTTCAAATTCAATAATCACTTACCTTATTGAAATATATAAACAACTTCTGATGTATAGTCATATTCACAGAAGTAAGAAACTAATTCATAAGGTGCATTTGGCAAGTGAAGTAATATTTACATGCTTCGGCATTTTTAGAGTAAACATAAGAATTTGTTAGGAGCCATGTGATTATTTCACGATAGGTTATGATAATTTTAAGTAAAACATTTTCCCGAAAAAGTTTAAACATTGCAATAAATAATTTTCTGCGGTAAACGAATGCGAAATAATGAAAATATTCGTCTTCTTTAGCAATATTTTAAGGATAAAAATATAAGAAAACGATCCTTACCTAGATCTCCACCACGACACGATGACAAAAGAACGCAAAACTGACAGGACGGAAGTTAGCATAGTTCAAAATTATTGTTGAAAGTTGTAATAAGTTGCAATTTCAAAAATATTGCTAAAATTACAGTTTCTTAGCATAAAAATTAATGTATTTATTAATCTATATTTTCTTTTTCTGGATCATTATTAGTTTTACAATTCTTGAAATTAATCTATAATTATTTTGTTATGAGAGCGCGTAATTTAAAAATCCATGTTCTTCCTGACAAGTGCCTTAAAATGATTAATAATGTACAATTAAAGGACGAGTTTTTTAAATTTCTTTATTATTTTATATACACTTACAAATTATGAACATAGAAAATTAATTACTGAAATATGTAGCTCTATGAGGTGGTGGTGCAGCGGGATTCGGCGGTGCCGGCGTATAAAATGGATTTGCTGGATTCATTGGAGGAAAATGTGTACCCGGTGGTGGAGGATACGGAGGAAAAACGCCCATCGGTGGGGCAGGCATATGTGGCGGTGGACCTGGTGGCGGAGGGGCCATATGCGGTCCAGGAACTTGTACCGGAAACGTTGGATATCCATGTGATGCATATGGTTCAGTTGCTAAAGTTGGATATGCATATGGTATAACTTCCGGTATGGCAGCTGGTTTGATTGGAACTGGTGGTACTTCTGTGACCTCTTGTTTTTCCTGTCCATTTGTTGATTTACTAATAGAACCAGATGGTGCAGCAGCTATAGGCCTAGGTGGCAATGGTGGACTATCTGGAGGATTAGCTGCTGATGGTTGTGAATACAAATCTAAAACCTGAAATTTATGAAAGCAAACTTCAGTAAAGGCAACAAGATTTTTCATAATGCATACTTGATGACAGATATCTTCTAATAGATCCATAGTCACATCTTCAACAAACATATCCCACCATCTCAAATGTTTGGCTGTCCTTCCTATCCAATCAATAACTTCAAACTGACTCAGCTTTCCAGCAAGATACATAAGAGCAACTGCAATTATTTCAGGTTCCCATTGCAATGCTAATGTTGTACATAGACTATCATTTACAAATGTCCAGGCCATTTGTACCATTTTCTGTAATTTGGTTTGATCCCCTTTTAAACATTTTGCATACTTCACTAAGTAGCTGTATGGATGTTCTACTTGTAAGTCAAACTTAATTGTTTGTAGTAAAATACGTTCCAATGTCATCACCTGAAAAATCTTCAAGTTTATTTAATCTAAAAATAATAGACATTCTAATTCATACCTCTTCTTTGGGATCATCACCAAATGTGGCAAATTTTGCATCAGTTAATAATGTTCTGGCTGTTTTGATGATGTCTTTACATTTCTTAGGCGTTTCTTCGACTTTTCCAGCTAAGAATAAACAGCAGCAAGCTGTTACATATCTAGGAAACTGTCTAAATGAATGAAACATATAAAACCTGTGTAAGTACACGACGCCAGTTGCGGTCGTATTGCATCCCAAGTCCATTTTTGTTCCAGTATCGATAATGAATCTCGCAGCTACAATTTAAAATAATTTATTTATGGATAATTCGCTTTCTACTTGGTTATTTACCTTCTCTTCGATATCTCGTTTCTGTTTCAAAATCAACACCATCTTGAGCTGATGGTGTATTTCTTAATTCCTTTTTATCGTAATACCAACACGGCATTTTCTAATCTTCAACGAATAATACTCGCAATAAACACTATTTTATAGATTTTACGAATAAGAATCTCAATTTTACAAACGATAAATAAAATTATTGCAATAAATCAATTGACGTTAGCTGGAATGCTTTTTGACACATAATGATAAAAGAAGAATTGTGCAGATGGTTGCATATATTCCAAACTATAATTTTGTAGATTTGTTGGTGAAATGTCGTTTACCTGTTTGTGTATCTTGTCAGTCAGATGAAAGTCTATATGAAATATACAATTTAATAAATAAAAAATGATAACAATAGTGTCAATCATGATTCTCGTTGCTTATTCCATAAGCTAACTCATTTTAAACATATTAATTTACACGTAACTATTATTCATGGAATGGAGCTTTTGTAGTTGCTAAATATTTGCTGTTTAATTCCGAAAAAGGGTGAATTTTATATTTAATAAGACGAAAGGAAAATGTCTCAGACAATTTTAAATCCCATATATGGTTTGTATCCTTCTTGTTCAATACCTAAAAGAATTGAAGAACGAATAAATAGAAGGAAGGCTTTACAATCAGAGCACAAGAAAACTGACAAACCTGAAGATTTTATTGCATATGAAGACAGTGACTGTGACGAAGAAAATGCTATCATGAAACAAGAAATTTTAGCTACATCATATAATTTTGTGGATTACATTATAAGTAGAGAGATGAACAGCAAGAACATAAGAACAATTAAGGCTGACTATGGCTCAAGGCATATGCTAACACATGAAATGTTTAAAGAAACTCCCATTAGCTTAGGTAACATGAACAAAGTGTTTTGTTCACAATGGTTAAGTGAGAGGCAGGTTGTATTTGGCACTAAATGCAACAAAGTAAATGGATTATTTAATATTGCATTTCATCATGTTCATAATGAATTATTTTTATTCATACTTTTAGCTAATGGTTTATGATGTTGTTACACATTCATTAGATCAAATACCATCACTGGTTAGTGGAAGGGACAATGTTAACATGGATGGACAACAATGTGGCATTCATTCTATTGAGATAAATCCATCAAAAACCTTATTAGCAACATGTGCAAGGAACACATGTGATATTGCAGTTTATAGACTACCCACATTAGATCCGGTTTGTGTTGGAGAGAATGCCCACAAAGATTGGGTTGGTTTTTTTGATCATTAATTAATTAATTTTAATTTTATTCTATTTCAATATTGTAGGTATTTGATATGTGTTGGTTGGATGATGAATTTTTGGTGTCTGGATCGCGTGACACCAAAATGTGTCTATGGCAAATTACAGCAGACATGATAGACTCGAATTTAGAAATACCGACGCATTATCATATTTCGCCTGTTGCTCTCAAAGAATGTAAAAATGCCCAAAAGGTGGTAGTGTAATAGCAAAAATAATAGTGAACTTAATTTCTGGTATTAGGTGCGGGCCATAACGTTTAACAAAGCCTACAATGAAATTGCTGGACTAAGTTTAAATGGTTATATTCACGTGTGGGACGCTACGAGATTTTCGCAAAAAATCTCTAGGAAACTGCCGTCGACCCAAGAAAATGTTTGTCTAGCCGTACAAGACACAGGATTATATGCTATAGGATGTCGATCTTACACATTGTTACTCGATTGCCGAACTTTGCAGGTTTATTTTTATTAATTCAATTGAAAAGCTTTTTCACCTTTCATTGACCGTTTATTTTTTTAGCCCGTGAAAAAAGTATCGTCGAGGTATTCAGGTTGCGGGATAAGGTCAGCTAGTTTTCAGGGAGACGTTCTAACTATTGGTACAGGTCTGGGAATGTTAATGTTTTATGATTTGAAAGCTGGCAAATATTTAGAATCGAGCATAAACTCTTCACGTACCGTCGTACTTAAAGCGAGCAGGGGTTTTGTGGTAAAGAAATCTGAATGTAAATCAATTCTAATTATATATGGCGTTCATTTCCTTTCAGTTTCCGGACGAAGAATATTTGGATAACATTCAAAACATTAAATACGTGCCTGCGATATACACGCATTGCTACGATTCGAGCGGCACGAGATTGTTTGCAGCAGGTGGACCATTGCCAGCAACGTTAAATGGAAATTATGCGGGACTTTGGCAATAAAGTAAAAAAGACAAGAATCAATTGTGAATGAGTGTATTTATAATTCTTGATATTTTCTACTGTTAAGAATTATTTTAATTTATTACTTTGTTATGTGCATTAAAGTAACAATTAAAATGTAATTATGATTGGAATTATTATTATTATTAAAAGTATATAAGGAGGACAAAGATAATCTTTGTTTCTTATCATCTTTATTCATGGAGATTTGAAGGGAAGCATTGTTCGCGCAAAATTTTCAAAGCGGTGCTTGTTTTTTTTTAACCAATAAAGTCTGAGAGGTTTGTGTATTTGATTGGACGTTGCAAAAATCTGTTCTTTGTGTCCGTTATGAGAGTTTATGTGCGGAATGTTGAAGAATGAAATGATTTACGAAGAGTTTTTAATTTTTGGGCATGTTATTTAAAAGAAAAAATATACAACATAAATGTCTTAATTAAATATCGTTCAATTAAGAATTAAGAAAGTTAGGAGAAGAGGTAAATACTGTGTTAACCTATAGCATTCAAATTAGAATATTGATTTATTTATTAACCTTTTATCTGTATGTTGATAATATATCTGGATATTAATTCTTATTACCTTATTTTTTTAGCCAATCTCACAATTGTTAAATGCAAAGGAATTGGAAGCATTAATAAATCAATATGGATAAGAATGGTCAATTATGTACAGCTGTAAATTTTAATCCTGTGGAATTCCCAGATTATTTTGAAGCACATGATCGAAGTTGTACAACATATTCGCCTATACCAATTAATATTATTTCATCTACACCATCAAAGTACAATAATGATAACAACAATAATACACATGTACTTGCTAAATATAACAACAACAACAAAAAGTCAGAATCATTGTGGCATGAAACTATGAATGCACCAAGGCATGCAAGGAGCAATGAAAATATACATTTAGAACAATATCATGGAGATAACAATAATAAAAGTAAGTAATATCCATCACCATCATTTATTCCATTGGCAGTCATAATTCATGTAGATTTATATCAGGATTCAGTAGAGCATAAAGTGAAATGCTAAAAAATCATAATGCTTATGAGATTCTGATGAATCTGCTTTAAGTTTGCAAATGAAATGATTGAACATCAAAATGTGTGCCTTGAATTAATCATTTGCATGGCATGTGAAGGGAAGGTGTTTGTTACTAATAAATCAATTTGTTTTAGGGAGATACAATGCACATAAGAATCATACTTATCCATTCTATATGAATAATTCAAATTATAACAAGAATAATAAGCATAACAATAACATAATCATAAGAAATTTCCGCGGTAATAAAGACTTAAAGGTATCGTTTGAAATGCACAGGCGAGTTAGCGGTCTGATGGAGCGTTTCAAGTCGAAAGCGAAATTGTTCGAAATAATGAAGAATCCACGCGATTTCCGCGTAGAGCACACGAATTGTGATCTATTAACTCAAGCTATTTGGAATTTATATTCTTTGAGAGTACAAAAGAAGAAGACCTATTTAGGGAAGTTAGAGTTATGGAGAACGTTATATTTAAGCTTAAACGTAAGCACGCAATTTATAATCGTTGTAATCGTTAGATTAATGAGGGTTCTTCTCCGTTTCTTCTTTTTGCAGCAATTATTTTACAAATGCAGCTTGTTCATTGTTGGTTCTACAATGTGTGGCTTCAGTACTGATAATAGTGACATAGATATGTGTCTCATCATCAAATTCTACACAGATGATACTCGAAGAGAGGAACTGAGCTACTTACAACACATACAAATGCTCTTACAACAATTCGGTATTTATTACACGGTACTTTAATTACAATTAAATTCTCATTGTACACGCTTACAGATTTCATTAAATCGGCAGAATTAATTACAGCCAAAGTTCCTATTTTAAAACTAATTAGTTCGGAGCATGATTTTGAAGTCGATTTGAATTGCAACAACACGGTCGGCATTAAGAACACGCATCTAATGAATTGCTATGCCCAATTGGATTGGCGAGTCAGACCGTTGGTCATAATCGTGAAACTGTGGGCGCAAACGAATAACATAAACGATGCGAAAAATAAGACCATATCTAGTTATTCATTAGTACTTATGGTTATACATTATTTACAATGTAAAGTGAGTAAGTGTGGAATGAATTGCTAATTAATAAGATTTTTGTTGCAGGTGGCACGTTGCCTCCAGTTTTACCTTGCTTGCATGGAATGTATCCGGAGAAATTCAATCCGTACGCGGATATTTACAAGTTGGACATACAGGAAGAGTTGCCTACGTATTATTCGGATAATAAGCAATGCTTGGGCGAATTATTGATCGGATTCTTACGATACTATTCATTCTTAGACTACGACAACTTGGCGATTTCGGTGCGTCAAGGTGCGATTGTGAATAAGGACGAGTGTCGTTATAATCGTTCGCCAAAGAACACGGTTTCACAGTGGAAACTGTTATGCATCGAGGAACCGTTTGATCTCACTAATACTGCCAAATCCGTTTACGACATCGAGGCATTCGAACACATCAAATATGTTTTTCTCATGTCGTATAAATTATTGAACGAAACCAAAAATTTGAACAGCATATTTCCGTGTAGCAATTAAAAATAACGATAACAAGTTATTAATCAGTTTGGTAACAATTTCAAGTGATTATTGAGCATTCAATAAACTTGTCCAATTTTAAAGGAAATAAGGAAACATACAAACGGTTTTTTAGTATGTAGGGGACCAATATCATTAACAGTTTATTTGTCCCGTTTCAAATCTTTTCTTCGACGTTTTTGTCTAAACTAATTACCCACTGAAAAATATGTATTTTGTTTTCTTGTCTCACGGACTGTGCAATGAAAATGTGCCTATAACTTAACTAATTTCTATTTAATAATAATTAAATTATATATTTGAAGAAAAAAAAAAGTACAAAAGCAATCGAATAATCAATCCAATTGAATTATTTATAAAGAATCGATTGGATTGTCGTTCAACAAAAAAAAGTTAAAATTTGTTTATGTTATTACGTTCTTTATCTATATAATATTTATTTGTGTTTTACTCGTATATATATTTTTTTTTCTCTTTGTGATATAGATTGTATTAATTCATTTAATAAGAAAAAGAAAATTTGAAAAAAAAAAAATAAAAAAAGGAGTTTTAAAAGTAAAAAAAAAATTAAATAAACTGAACAATAAACGCAAAACATATCATTAAACGGGTACGTCCCTTAATTATTAAGTATTAATATAAGTTAGGGAAAGTTAATCTGTAAAATAAGAAAAGCGTTTATGTGATATTAAATTACAACGACTGCCGATTTCGTTTACTTGAAAAAGTTTCGAAAGAAGACGTCGTTTTCATTAATTAATTGAATCCATTGAAACGAAATTGTAACATTCAATTAATTAAGCGTCAATTTACCGAATACTCTGTAACATTCCAATTGTATGTGAGGGAGAGGAAATTCAATTACTCTCTAATAATAATAAGAAGCAAAAATAAGGTGCCAATTCGTCTGATTTGGAATTGTAGACAATATGTTTATGTAAATTTAAAAAGAAGAAACAAATTATAATATTATATCTGAAACAATAATGATAAAACAATAAATGATGTAAGTTTAATAAGATAGAAATAGAAGAACTGTAAGGAAATTATTCATTATTACACGAAATAACAACTGAGTAACTAATTATTATTTTTCTAAAGCGAAACGGAACCCGTCATTAACGAATCAAAATATGGCAAAGAGCGGAACTTTCTGCACGTGCGAATTTAATTTATTGTCACTTTGTCACCATTTTATTCGCTGTTTTTAGCAAATTACGTCCGCCAAGGAAACCGATTATAATTAGCAAATCAAGTTCTACACACATGAAAGAAAAGAAAAAGGAATAAATTGATGAAGAGAATAACAATAATATAAATAGTGAGAATCTGTTTGTTCATTCAGACAGTCCATTCACGGTTCAGGTATCGGATGCAAGATGTTCTCGTTAAAAGTCTTGTACATTCTGTTAACAGTCGCGTGTGTTATAATGCAAATAATTTCTGTTAATAGCGATAATTATTATGCAAACAGATTCCAGTACGTTGAAGATTTGGATGAATTTGATGAGAACGATATTATACAAGAGTGGTTCAACGAGAAATTTAAGTTCCGCGGAACCGCTTGATTGATCTACGCGGCCACAACGTCTTCACCATTTATATAATAAATTGTATCTTTATTATATCATCCGTTCGTTCATCATAATTGATCTTTATTACATTTTGTAAGAGCTATAAATAGTATTGTTTTCTGATTTTGCGACGTTATGATTTGCCCTTGATGTATGCAATGTGTATTATTCGATTTGTATACTCGAATTTTGTATCCATTTCTATTTCCAAGTTGTTGTAAATTCTCTATTTCAAATAAACAAATTTTGTACATTACTTCTTAAACATTGTTCTTATTCAATTCCAATCCAAATGGTAATCAACTGAGAGCGCATCGTAGCTTTCTATTAGTGAAAAGGTTCGAGTGATTTATGATTGATTAAGAATCCCAAATAAACTTTCTCCAGCCGACAGTTTTTTATTATTCAAATTAGCCAAAAGATTTTCACCGAGGTGAGTCAAGGTTGTACGTTTGCAACTTATTTCATTTTACCTTCGCATTTGGGAACACGTTTAAAGTGTCTTATAAATATACAAATAAATCTTGCGATTTTATCAAAATAAATCGCTGAAGTATTTGCTTAAGCTTTTGCGAAGCAATCGCTATCAAAACCAAACCGTTACATCATTGTTTGTTCACTTAATTAAATAATCATTTTATTTGCCCTTCAAATCAATTGCCTTATCGATTGGAATTAATTGCATAAATCGAAAAGCAATCGCCAGCAGCGGTCCACACGATCGTAATGGGCGCGTTCGAACGGATCGCCTCTTTGCTACTGATATCACTCGCCTGCACCGCACAAGCATGGTACACGTGCGACGATTTGGCCTTTTGCAAGAAGATCCGCGCGAAAGATGCGAACAGCTCGTCGTTTAAATTGGACGTGGCCGCCGCAACGCTCACGGATTCGTCGTTTACGGCGGATCTATTGAATCTGAACGAGAACACCACGCTGAAATTGGCGTTCGCATGTTTGGAGAACGACACGTTCCGCCTGACGATCAACGATCCGAAGAGGAAGCGACACGTGATGTCGGACGCGTTGGACGGCGAACCGAAAGCGATCAAATGCGATCGCATAAAAATCCACGCGGACTACGTGGCCATCGACGCCGGCATCCATAACGTGCGTATGTTCACGGATTCGTTTAAGCTGGAGGTGTACAGCGGTAACGATGCGCTGATGACGTTGAACGGCAAGAAGAAGATGGTTTTCAATTCGCGCGACGACGAGGCGATCGCTCTGGACGTCGCGATGGTCGGTCAAGTGGCGTACGGTCTGCCCGAGCACGCCGAGCATTTGGCGTTGAAGACGACGAAACCGGGCGGTCTCAATCCGTACCGATTGTACAACGCCGATTATCCCGGTTACGCGATCGGATCGCAAGAAGCCTTATACGGCGCCATCCCGGTGTTGTACGGACACGGTACGGAAAAGTCGTGCGGCCTATTCTGGCTGAATGCCGCGCAAACGTACGTCGACACGGACACGGAAGGCGACGGCGTGCAAGCGTACTTCATCAGCGAGTCCGGCGCGATCGACGTGTTCGTTCTTACCGGTCCGACGCTGGCGCGAGCGGTACGACAGTACGCCAAATTAACCGGCACCGCGCCGTTGCCGCAACTGTTCAGTTTGGGCTTCCATCAGAGCCGATGGAACTACGACACGCAGGAGGACGTGCTGGGCGTGATCGCCGGCTTCGATGCGAACGATTTCGCGTTGGACGTCGTCTGGCTGGACATCGAGTACACGGACAACAAGAAGTATTTCACGTGGAATCCGGTGAACTTTTCGAACCCGGCGCAAATGCAACGGGGCATCGAATCGTCCGGCCGCAAACTGGTCGTCATCATCGATCCGCACATCAAGGTGGAGAGCGGGTACTTCGTCTACGACGAGGCGTCGAAACGCGATCTCTTCGTGAAGTACGTGAACGGGACGACGTACGAGGGCAACTGTTGGCCCGGTTTGAGTTCGTACATCGACTTCGTCGACCCGGAAGCGCGCAGATGGTACGGCAGCTTGTACGATTTGAAAACGTTCGCCGGCACCACGTTGAACACGTACATTTGGAACGACATGAACGAGCCGTCGGTGTTCGACGTCGACCAGAAGACGATGCCGCCGAACGACGTGCAACACTACGGCGGTTGGTTGCACCGCGACGTGCATAACGCGTACGGTTTCTATCAGACGATGGGCACGTACGAGGGACTGTTGAAACGGTCCGACAATCGATTGCGTCCGTTCGTACTGACGCGTTCGCATTTCGCCGGATCGCAGCGGTACACGGCGATGTGGACGGGCGACAATAACGCCGATTGGAATTACTTGCGAATAAGCGTGCCGATGTGCTTGACGGAAGCGTTAGCCGGCATGAGTTTGTGCGGCGCCGACGTCGGCGGTTTCAATAACGACGTGGAGGACGAACTGTTCCAGAGATGGTACCAAGCCGGTGCGTGGCTGCCGTTCTATCGTAGCCACTCGACGCAAGGAACGAAACGACGGGAACCGTACTTGTATCCCGAAGACATTCAGCAGCGTTTCCGTTCGGCTTTGCGGCAACGGTACGCGCATTTACCTTATTGGTACACGCTGTTTTGGGAGCATTACAGGTCGGGCGAGCCGGTAATTCGTCCGCTATCGTATCACTTCAACGATCCGCACGTGTTGGCGTCCGATCAGACGTGGCTCGTCGGCGAGAGCATCTTGGCGAGTCCGGTGATGACGAAGGGGGCGACGGAGATCACGGTCTATTTGCCGGGAGACGTCGTTTGGTTTTACGATAAAATTTACAAAGGCGGTCGCAACTACACGATACCGGTGGATATTCGTACGGTTCCGGTCTTTTACAAAGGCGGCAGTATAATACCGAAGAAGGAGACGGTGCGTTCGTCTTCGGTCTACATGCACGATGACGATATCAGTTTGTTCGTGATGTTGGACGAGAAAGACGAAGCCACGGGGACTCTGTATGTCGACGATTACGAATCGTTCGATTACAAGAACAAGAAGTATTTGTACGTACGATTCGTTTATAAGGATTCGGTGCTGAAAATGGAATTTATCGATGCGGACGCCGATTACGATACAAAGGAGGTCATCAAGAATATATATATTTATGCGAATCACTTGAAAATGAAGACGGCCACACTTCTGGTAGATGGAAGTGGTAGTAGGGAGTTGAAATCGACACGCGATGCGACGAAGAACAGTTTGAAAGTGGCCGACGTTAATGTTAGAGTCGGGCGACCGTTCGAAATTAGGTTTGCTCAGATGTAATGGCGCAATTAAAGATTTAAAATTGATATATATTTGTTCTTTTAATCTTTCCATTTTCCTAATTTGTCACACAAAATATCACGAAGACGAGGAATAGAAACTATCAATATAAATAACGAGGGTGTTTGGATAAGTCAGATAGAAGTTTCGCGCGTTCCTATAAAATTCTAAGTGGTAAATATAACAAGATCCTGAGACGAATGACAACATTATAGTGCCATTACTTTGAAATAGAAAACGTGGAATGTAATAAAACGTTAAAATAAGCTTGTGCATCTGTAAAACAATTCTTAAGCAAACTAATTAACAAAATAAAACCATGCAAAATGCTTTAAAAACATTTTCCTATACCAATTTTTATAACGCCAAAAATTAAATTTAAATGTAAATCTCCCGTCATTGACTTTTCCAAACACTTCCAGATAATTTATCACGTGTAGTTCTAACAATCAATATAATCTATAATACTAATAAATCTAGTAATGTAGTGCACGACGACAATAATGGTGTTTAAATAGTTCAATAACAATCTAAATCTAAAGTTCTTCCTTCACCTCTTCTAATTTTTCTTTGGAATTCTGAATAATCGATAATATTTTATTAGTATATGCCGGATGTAGGGATCTCTGTAGTTCCATCAGCGATTCTTCAGTCTAAAAGAAAGATGGAAAATTAGTAATTCGATCGTTCTATTAGACATCTTTCTCCTTTACTTGTTTCAATAGCTGTATAGCTGTCTTTAAAATCCTTTGCCATTTGTGAACTTCGAGGGTGTGTAAAGTTTCTTGTTGTTGAAACAATTTCAACCATTCGTCGTGCGTTTTAGGTGGATTTCTTGAACGAAACAATCAATTAATAATACAATAACCAAATAAAGTTCCAACTTACTTAAGTACATTTAAATCAATTATTTTATACGGAGTTTCTTCTAATGACCACAATTTATAATACAATAATATATTTAATACTACGAGCAGTATTAAGACGAAGAACACAATAATAATAGACACGTCCGATTTGAATAAGTTTCGATAAGAATGTGTCCTTGTCCTTGATAAAGAGCCTGAAATGAACAGTTATTCAAACGTTTTGCGTTCGTTTTACGGACACTTGTACCTTTACCAATACTCGGTCTAATATCTTCGATAATTGATCCCGACCTAACGATGTTCTGCTGCCTACGTTTCCTTCTCGACTTCCTCTTTATGGCTGCACCAGCAGTCTCTTCGGCTTCCAAGCATAGAGCGCGATTTAGCGATTGGAAAAATTCCTCTAAACCTTGCCAACAATTCTTTTCGATCATTCCTAAAAGACATTCCATTCGTTATACACGAAATAACTTTGCAAACACTTCGTCGTATACCTTTTACCAAACCCCAAACGGATTTCTTGTACTTAATTTGTCCATAAACCGAAATTGACGATTGATTTTCCGACACTCTGTGTATGCAATAGTGCATGAATATTTGGAAACTGTCCGCATATGGTATACCGGCATTGACCGTCTCTATGTTGACGGAATACAAAGAGCCGGGAATACTACATGGAAGCATCGTCTGTAACGAAGACGTTTCAATTTAATTTGAAATTAAGCTGCAATTTGAATTGTACTTGAGTTTCCGTGACTTGCGACGTCTTCGGTCCCATAGTCTGATTAAGAGATACGGTTAAATTAACGACACGACTCTTCGTTCCATCCTGATTATAACACCAAGCAGTTTGTGTTAGATCGGTTGTCTTTCTTGCCGCGTGAAAATCCAAGTAGAATTTCGAACTGGTAAACAGCAACGTGAACAATTGATCTACATGCAACGAGACCGTCTCGTTCATTAGTAACTTGCCCTCGTGCAGTTCGGTACACACTGGGCTACGTTAATGAATAGAACAATTAATTATGCAGTTGCAATCAATGGTTATGCATTGCGACCGTACTTATTATTCTTCTCGGCATCGGATTCGGTCGTATCCGACATATCGGTGTGTAAATTCGCTTCCGGCGACGGATTCGGTTTCATCTCGAGCGGAAGGTCGCGCGGCGAATCGTCGTCCGGCTGTTTATACTGAATGATCACTTGTTCCGACTGCATGGCGTAATTGCAAATGCACTCCTAAGGTGTGAATCAGAAGTTTTAACATTTCAAATATGTAATCGGTAAATGAATCGTTTGGTACCTCGGAAATAATTGAACCTACAGATGCTGATAATTTCTCGTCTTCAGTACCTGGAGCTATATAATCCTCATCGTCACTGGTCAGTCCAAGTTCATCGCCGTAGCACTGATGGACCTGCAACAAAAGCGTTAGTCTCAAATAAAACGGTTCGTCCGATAGGATCGTCGACGGATTTGTTGTTAGTGGCAATTTTATTACATGCTTTCAACAATCGTCAATGGTTAATCAATTGCAATTTATTATTTTGTCATCACTATCTAATTACCCATTGCCACATTTCTTGTTGCGTTAAAGGTTGATCCATTAATGCGTTTTGCCATACTCGAAATAGCATCAAATACGTTTTATCTCTCGCCACGAAACTGGTTAGAAAGAAATTCTTATCGTTTCTAGTTTTAATTAAAATAGCATTCGGTATCACTAGTGCCGTTTTCTCTTTAGTAATTGCCGACACATCTTTCCATTTGACCGTTACGTTCGTTTCCCAACCGAATATGTTAGCGTAAAAGCAAAGATATTTTTGTGACACGTACAAACGGCCGTGGACCAAAATCTCCTTTTGTAAAGCGCAAGAGTAATCTGGAAATGAAATTTTTAAACAGTAAACGATTAAATTAATTTACCTTGGAGCGTGTTGTGTTTAGAACGATTGAATGAGAGTGAAAAGAAAAATGTGTTATTATTTTTATGTGAAGTATTATGCTACAAATACATTTCATCATGCAAATGTATAGAGTGTGATAAGATAATAATTTATTATATAAACAATTTGAAAAACGGTGATTATACTAACGAAATTGTGACAAAATATGTAACGAGTAAAATTAATTAATTACCTACTACAAGTCGTTCTTCATCAGGAACATCTTTAAATATTTTTTTGAAGTCTTCTGATCTTGATTTATAGGTGGGATATAAAACTGCATACCAAGCACTCTTCTTCTTTGTTCTTGTAGTAACATCTTTTTTATCTTTAAACGAATTCCCGCCTGCACTATCAGCTTTACTGATATCAGAAATTGTGTCCAGGCTTGTTCTGTCTTGATTTAATTCTACAGTCTAAAATAAAGCTCTTTATGACAACCTGATGAGTTTATGACAGTTTTCTCTTATCAAAGCAGTAGATTTCTTTATAAATTTTTCAATAAATAACAAATTTCAGTTTCAATGAGTTATTAGCAAACAAATCTGTCAAGTTACACTTTGCTAATATTTACACTTAACAACCAATCTGCACAGTGTGTTAATCAAGTTGTAGCATTCTGAATTAGTTTTGTATGCAGAAATAAAAATTTGCCTTCTCACTATCTTGTTAATAATAATTACTGCAAAGTAAGTTTCTCTTGTAAACATTTACTTACATTTAAACAAGCGTCACTTTTGCTGTGCTCGTTTTTAGTGCCAGAATGTGGTGATGGTTTTGGACTAGCTTTTGGACTACCGTTCGGACTCGGTGATCTAAAATTACGTAATTACTAATTAGAACAATTTCAATTAGTATTTAAAAAAGATATATTATAAGTATATTTTCCTGTATATAATACCTATCATTGGAAGTGGTTGGTGTTGATAAAGTCATTCTCATTGTGCCTATGTGGAAGGAAAACGACAAAGTTAATGACAACATTAATGTAAAATCAAATCATTTACGTGCTACCTGTGGTACTGTTTAAAAAATTCCATTTTTTATCCAGAACACTACTACTGCATTTTATGAGTTAGTCCTACGGGCAAAGTCGTCTATTCCTACTCCAAAACACTGAATTATTCGATTCAAGTGGAAGTATTTTATAATGATAACAATATAACCGATTATAATTAATAAAAATCATTTATAAACCGAAAACATTTCATTCCGTTAACGTCAAGTTTGACACTACATGGAAGTGCAAAAGACATCGCATTACAGTTACCTGCAAGTGAATTGTGTCAATTAAGATTTGAATTAAAATTAATTTAATTCACAAAGATAAAGTGAAGATAATTCCACGAAGAAGTATTGCGTGCGTTCGCTGTTTTAAAATATATTAATTAACATATGTGTGATTGGCAACAGTAACATTGTTTTGACTTTTTGTTTAAACGGGTTGGAACCATGTCCGCATTCGAACAACATTTATTTATTGCGTAATTACGAAGAGTTCGAAGATTTGCAATTATCGTTCGACGTTATACGATCATCTTCGCATTATTATCATTTAAGATAAAGTGTCGTGAGTAATTGCAAATAGTAAAATTTTGCAGTGTTGCCACATCGTGTTAAATTGTACGAGAAGAGTTTCCTGGTAAGTGGGGATAATGTGTGATTAAAATGACCGACAACGCCGTAGTGAAAAATACTGATTCTCGTACGGACGCCATAGAAGCGCTTTAATTTATCTTCGATACAAAAGTTCGTTTGAAAAATTACGCATAAATTTGTATTTGTAAGTAAAATTTTGTCGGTAATTAAGGTGAACGATACCATTGTGCGTTTATTATTCGTTTCGTAGTATGTAGTTGTGTGTGTGTGTACATTTGGTAGGAAGAAATTTTCCCACATTTTTTTAGTCCGCTCCCCCAAACTGTTTCCCTTTTACACACGTACCGTGTACATAAACAATGCATGTGCATTCTACCAGTTTTTGGCACTCGTCTTAGGAAATTAATTGAATATCATAATTATTTCCTATGGTTATCGTTATTGTGGAAGTGTGCCTATTTATGTTGTGTGTAATGCAAAACAAATTTCGTTTTATTTGATATTGCAATCGTTAGTATTGGTCTAGGATACATTATTTTCAAATTGGTTTTTACTTCATAATTTCACAACACCAGATTTTCTGTTATCTTGTGCATTCATAAAAAGCAATTCAGTACATTTCGCGAAACAGATTATAATTTTATGGGGAAACGTTATTTACATGCTTTCAACTAATACACACAGGTGTAACAAAAAATTTCTGGCATATGAAATAGTTGTGTTAGTAATATATACAAGGCCAAACGTATTCATCAGCTTCTGTTTTGAAAAATTGATTTTATTTCTAATTAAATTTGTTATTATTTTCATTTCTTTTTTTAGATTTCCCCTGTTATCTAAGCAAAATGAGCACTGTGTTAAAACCGGCCATGGCACAGAATGGACCTCAGGCGACCACACAGTGTCACAATCGTTATGCATTAAATGTTCCTGCATCCAGCTCAATACCTAACCCTACGACATCATTTAGTGGCAGTACAGAAACAATAAACCTACCGACCTCTCATAGTATATCATTGGAAAAGATACAACAATCAAATGCAGTGCAAGATACTACTACTACCACAACTACTAATAACAAAAGTGCATTGCCATTGTTGATTAATATCAATGAATATCAACCTTCTACACAAGAAGATGGTGATGCAGCAACTATTCAGCAGACAATAGGGAATGAAACAAACAAGGAAGAGCAGCCTCCAGATACCAACAACCAAGAAAATCATTCAAATGAAGAGACAGTGACCACAACATCAGCAGCAACAGTAACAGCTGCTACAACAACAGCAGCATCAATAACATCTCTAGATGAAAGTAAGGAGTCTGAAGAGAAGGAATTACCAAAGACTGATACTGTTGTTAATGAGTGCACAAATGAAAAAGTGGAAGCTGACAGTGCAGTGAATGAGCCCACGAGTACAAGTACTCCAGCTAAAAAGGAACAAGTATGAAGCAGTCACGTGATTAATACATTGTATAATATCTGTAAAAATAATTAATTATTGTTTTAGAATGCCGCCACAACGCTTAAGAGTGCCATAAATGCAACACGTAAGGTTAAACCACCAAAAGTGGAGGATGTAATGCAGAAAGTCGACAGCACGATAAGTCAGAAGTCGTCTGCTTCATCGTTACGTCGCAGTAAAAGAAGTCGATTATCGACGCAGCATTTTCAGTATCCCGGTCCAGAGGAAGAGACCGTTTCGAAAGTCTCCCGCGTACGGAGGAATAATAACGAGAAACTTATCATCTTTTTCAAGTAACTGCCGCTTAAGTTGTTTATCGGAACAATCCAACTTACAATGTTCATTTCCTTTGCTTTTAGTAAAGAGTTTTTGGCCGTACGCAATATGGAAAAGAGCTTCTTTGTTTGCCAGGCCATGCAAAACATTTATAAAGGATCATCTCGGATAAGAATCAGATGGCTGTCGCAAGATCAGAATGATAAGACGAGCGAACTCTACACACCCGATTATTACGATCAAGTTGATTTCGATTCGATATTAACGAACTTGAAATTAGAACGTATAAATAAGGAGAAATATAAATTGCCTATTAAAGAACAGGAGAGAACGATTAGTATTTTGAAAAGATGCCTAGCCGTCGAGAACGGAGACGAAACGCCTGGATCGTTAACAGAAGAACATCCGGATGGAAGTAAGTTGAACAAATGTCCATTACATGTCGTTTGCATTTATTATACAATTATCAATGTGTTTCCAGTTGATTTGTCGTTGTATAAAGAGGAGAGTCAATTGAATAAGCGCAAAACGGTCAAACGCAAGGCGCCGACAGCGAATTCGACGCCTAAACCGGGTAGCAGCAAATCGTATAAGAGTGCGAAAGAGGAGAAAATCCGTCCAACGACGCATACGAAATCAGCCGGAAAAGAACCAGTACCGTCGACGTCGAAAGTTTTAGAATCGAAGAGAGCAAACAATAGTTCTAAAGGTCGATCGGAAAGGGCCAAGAGACGGAACAATATAAGCGAGTCCGATTCCAGTCCGGTGGTTGATCATAAAAAGGCGAAGGTTTTAGCTAAAATTAGCCGTAAGGTTATATCAACGAAAACTTCTAGGAAGCCGCGTACGTATAATTGTCGTTTGATCGATTTACTTTTTATTGATCAGTTCGTTATCAATTTCGAAACGATTGAATTGTTGTTGATGTAATATCATTTGCTTTTCTTTTAAGTTTCAAGAGTGTCGAGGCATTCATTGGTATCGACGACAAAGCACAAAGTTACGGCCAGTACTTCTCAAGCAACAACAAAAAGAGCGAGGAAAACCAACAAATAATGAAACGTCGGTAGGAAGTAGGATGGAAGAATGAAAATAAATTTTTACTTCAGAGACGAATGTACAAATGAAATATTAAATGAAAAAAAGAATATGATCACTTAAGAACAATACTATTGAAACGTTTTAGTCTTGGTATGTTATTTTTTATGTTACTTTTCTAAAAATAAAGAAACAACATAAAGTAATTAAGAAAAAAAGTATATTAGTTTATAGTTATTAATAGTGGTAAACATTAAGAGAATAAAAATGAAAATTTAATTAATTAAGGAGAAAACTTTTAATAACTAGTTGGAGGGAAGAAAAAAAATACTATTTTAATATAAGATGAAATCTAATGTTAAATAAAGTTAATTACAACTTTTCTTTTGAAGAATTTAAGTTATTTGTATTTAATTTTCGTTCTGTATGAGGTATAATGCAGGTTTAAATAGAAAATGTCAATCGGAAAAACAGAAAAGGATCTTGTATTTAAGCTGTGTAAAAAAATGTTTCTTTCTATATCAAAAAGAAGAGGCAACAGAAAGAATATGAAAATTGATTTGTTTTTTTAGAAAGAAACTTTTTTGATGACCAATTAATAAATGTGTACATATAATATATATATATTTTGTATAGCACATCCCAATGCAACAACAACACAAACGCTAGAAGAGAAAAGAAAAGAAACCAGCATGTTACAAAGAATAAATCACTATCTTCATTCGTACCCAGTACATAATTCTATAATAATTAACCATTCGTTTCTAATTAATAATTAATTCATATGAATTGAGGACACTTTTTCTTTTAATTTTCTTAAGTTGTTTGTGCTGCTGATACAGATAGATTCTTAAGGGTGTGTGTGTGTGTGTGAAATGATGAATGTAGTTCTTTTACAAAAGAAAAACCGTAATGAAAATGATCTGAAATTTAATAAAAAAGAATCCAAATGAAGGAGAAAAAGAAACAAACTGAAAATGATAACATTCTCATTAAGCGTTAGATGGATTATTTTTGAATTTGGATCATTTCGTTCTGCACTTCTTCGTTTTATTTTCTTCTCGGCAATTGAGGATTTGCCTTTTTTAATTTTTAATCTATTAAGGGGTTTCTCATTTTATATTATCCATTAATTAAGTAATCGAAGCGGTCCCGCATTTAAAAAGCGATTACTGTGCAATAAGCAATCTAAACATCAATATTTGTATCCTTCTCCATTCGTTTGGCGAGCCAAGATGAGGAAGATGTTTTAAATTCGGTTCAAGAAGGGAGTTGATGCTGTTAGTAGACGTGTGCGCGGATTGATGCCGGATGGATGGCGTGCAGGAAACTAGAAACGTTTCATCTACCGTTCGATAGATATTATTAATAACATCTTCATTATCTTGCTATATATATATTTGTATTCTAGTTAATTACCGTAATTTAATTTATTGATTTTAGATTGCTTTTAGTTAATTAATTTACAACTTCCTTTATTTATTTATTGTAAAATGTGTAACGAATTCTCTATACTTTCCAATTATTGCAACCAGTCTTTATTTAGCGTTTATATTTTCCAATAAAGTTTTGTAAATAATCACGTAGCGTTTTCCTCGTCCTCTTTTCGATCTTGCAAAGCGATTCAAATCTCTCATTAATGCGTCGCGCGAGTGGACGTTATTTTGAAAATAGCATTAAACAAAAACGACAATGTGATCGGGGACCATGAAACAAGAAAGCCATTCGTTGTAATTAGTATCTGTAATAAAATAGTCCGTTTGTCATTTTTCCATTAATAAACCATTTAAACTTGAACCGTTGCGCTTCATTCCTCCTCTCGACGCCAACGCTATTGCCACGTCGACGTCCGGCCGGCGATCTGGAACAAAACGGGTCGCTCTCTCCGGACGACGTGACGCGATTCCCGGACGCGAGTCGCACGCTCATTTCGCTCCGTCGAGGGGACGGAAAGTGGGACCCGACGACGGCGACGACGAAGAGGAAGTAGCAGGAACAGAAGGGCCGACTTCGCGTGGCATTGTTGCCATTTCCGTGGCAGCGAGTTTCCCTAAAACGCTGGCGGCTCCCGGTTTTGCCACACGCACAGGTGAAATAGTGGGAAAATGATCAATATTCGATATGGCGCGTCGGTGTACGGTCGTCGTTCGTAACGGCAGCAGCACCAGGAGGAGCAATTGAAGCGGCGACGGTGGCGGCGTCCGTTCGCACGGATCCTTTCGCGACAGAGGAAGGGACGCGCAGTCAGTGCGAATCCGGAGACGGGAGCGTGTGCCTAATATCGATTCGCGGTTCATTATCGACGAGACGTGGCGGACGAAATCGTTGCAAAAACTGACTGGACGTTTAAAATTGATCGAGGCGATGCGGTCGATTGATGAGAAACTTTACGTTCTTCGGCCGTTCGGCGGTAGCTCGTCGTCGCAAGCACAATCATCACCATCGTCATCGTCATTATCATTATTATGAACATGCTTTTGACGAGGGAGGTGTGCCCCATCCAGGCCAATAAACAGACCTGTGCCGTTATTGTTGTTACGCGGAACGCATTTTCGAAACGTGCCCATTTCGCGGACGATTCCTCGCCAATCGAAATGACATGAGTATCGTACTCGTGCGAGCATCAAAGGACGATCGCAGTAATATTCGTTTACGTGTGACTCGCGTTTGGAATTCATTCTATGAAACTATGAAATAATGGTAAGTGATCGAACGTTTTCCCATTCGTTTGCAAAGACAAGTACGCTTTCAGTTAACCAATTTCCCCCAGCGAGCATCGCTTCCGTTTCAGTTCGACCAGTAATTGATGAACGATATTCAAAGGACGTGAAGTCCGAATTAAATCGAAAGCCCTTTAGTTTACGACGCGGAAAACGATTAAAGTGGCGCACAATAAAAGAATACGAACACTTGTTTCGCGCTAATGTTTTTCCAATTGCATCGCTTTATATCGCAAACGTTTACGATTAATGCGATTTGCGACCGTTTTTTTTTTTTGCGAAAATCATCAAAGATTTTCGCATCGATTGCCATCAGACACGACATCGAATGCGATCGAAGTTTTCGTTGTTGCACGATAAAATACAAGTGTCGTTTAGATTGGATTAGATAAACGTGACAAGAACAAACTAATTTCGGTATAACTACTCATTAACTTTGCAGCAGTTAATTAATTTAAAGGGAGGAAGAGGAGGAGGCGCGCGTTACGCGTTAGATGTCAATTCGATCCGATTAGGATTTATCGAATGGAATTAATTAAGTTTCGTTCAATTTGCGAAGGAGAAGAAACGACAATTGTAAACAAACGTTCTCGCAATTCGAAGCAAAAAAAACAGCTAAATAAATGGAGTAGGACAGCAATTCGATGACGTCGATTTTTGTCAATAAAGTCCGAAGAACGCGGATCGGAGGGAACCCATTGCGAAATTGATTCCCCATTTTTTTTTGTCTCCGCTTTTCTCTCGCAAGAATTAATGTTACGTATTCAAAAAGGAAAAAGAAAAACGAGCGAGGGAACTAACTTTTACGGCATCCATCGTCGCCATCGATAAAATGAATAGAGAGGATTGCTCGGGGTTTGTGTAAACAACGGATTAAGAATTAGGTCGACGACATTTAAGCGTGTGTGTGTGTTTGTGTGTCGGGATTATTCGAGTAAACTAAATCGAGATTATCAAACTTAAAAGAATGGGGAATAAAGAGCGAAGGAAGAGGCGCAGGGAATCCATTTGGTAAAGAGGAATTTGGAACAAGACCGTCGCTTTAGATAGCCGGAATCTCGTAACAAAAAATAAGAGAAAAATTCAAGTCGATGGAGTTTACTTTGAAATAAATGAGATTTAATTTTTATTGAACGGTGGATTACCCAACTAAGCGATAATCGTGCTTATTCTGCTCGAATTCCGACATCAAAATCCGCATTTTAAACGTGTAGAGCAGCAAGCGATTTCTGGTGGATGCGCCGGGTGAACTAAGAAAGTTTCCCATTGACGAGCTCCAGCTGCACTTTGCCATTTATAACGATTAGCAAAGTATCGTTTGGTGTTTAATAACTATTAATTCAATAGTTGGTTGCTGGCAAATCATTTAAATTTACCCGCGTTCAAGTCTTTCGAAAGAAGGTCGTTTATTTTCCTTTTTTAGCAATGCTTCTTTAAGAAGGGTCATTCTTCGAGTCCTCATTCACCAACTCCGTTTAATTTAAATTAAAACCAAGTCGTACGCAGTTAAAATGCAGAGGAATAGAAAGGAAAAAGTGTCCTCGTTAATTCGGAGCGGTGTTGCGCCTCTTATATAATTTTTTTTGTTTTATTTTTTGGGCCGTTGTTAAATATTTGCAGACATTTTTCTCTCTCTCGGTTTCACTTTTTAAAAGATCCTGCTTAATTGGTCCGTCCATTTGTACTTATCAAACGAGCGGAAACGCAAATAAATGTTAATTATTTCACTCCCTCTTTCTCTCTCTCTCTCTCGCTCTCTTTTTCTATCCACCGAATAATTATTGCCAGCGTCATCATTTTTTTCTTTGTTTCACATTTCGAACCGCGTTTTGCACGAAGCGAGACTCCTTTCGCAACATTTTTCCATAATTGCAATCATCATTTTTAAACGTTACTTTACGATAATTAGTGTTGTATTATACCAGAAGATACGTACAGGAAATGAATTTTTCACATAACGAAACGTGCTAAATGCGCAAAAAATTATACGGCCGCACTAATTGCTCGCCCAAAACGCATCCATCAAAAGCAATAAAACGAAAACATTGGCGGGCGTAATTTCATACTTTCCTTCGCCAGTTTTGCACCACACGATTCCAATTCGCAAACCCAAACGGCCGAAAGTTAATTAAACTTGATGCGAAAATCATATCTCGCACGAAACGATTGCAAATTGTTCCTTTCCACTCTCGCGAAGACAACCGCTTGCTGTTTGCATGTAAATACCTGTAGTTTATCGTGCGTTCGCAGAAAATTGCTCCTTTCATCTCGCTTTATTAGATTTAACAAGCTCGTTTGCGTATAAAGAGAAGCGCGATGGTTGAAGGCGAAATGAGGAACAACAAAAGCGAAAGAACACGAAAAGAGGCAAGCATCATCATCGAGTGGCTCCCGTGTACGTGCAACGATAAGCGTTCGACGAAGATATGTTAAACGGCGCCGCAGACGCTTAATTTCCCTCAAACATGGCAAAGATGTTGAAGAGGCGAACGTTTTTCGTTAAATATAAATAAAGATTGCGGACGAGGGAATTGGAGCGAGATGTTAAGGCGAAATTGGCTGCGGCTGCTCGCCAGGATCAATTAGAAATGGATTTGACGGATCAAAGTGGAGGCCGAAACTCATTGAAACGGAGGTTCTTCGCGCGAAAGTGGCCAAATGCTCGTTTCATGGCCGTTGATCGTTGCTTTGCGTTGATTATGTAAAATACGCTTCGCAAACTGGTGAATTTCAATTTTGCGCGAGAGCGTGCATTAAATCTTGCGAAATTCAATAGCTAACATCTATGCAAATAACATGGTGTTTGCTCAGTACATTTTGCGTTCTTGTACTACCATTAATACTACCTTCGCTCGCGCGTGTGTGTGTGTGCTAATATTGGCGCTTTACCCCGTATACCTTACACCGGGGATTATCGCCATTAATTTAGTTAGAGCGTTAAATTTCGTTTCATCTCGTTGGCATCTCTTTAAGCGAACGCTCTTGCACGTTCCGCACTGCAATTGCAATCGAAGTAAGTCGCGTGCAGATGGTCGAAGTGGAGAGTTCCATCGAGTTATTAATGGTTTAATCCTTCTTCGGCCGTAACTCGTCCCACGGGCGGCGGCGCTGCACCCGGAAGGGATTATGTTACCCCTATCAAATTATGAACTCGGACACGCCAATGATCGCAATAACTGTCTTAACCGTTCGCGCCGAGTGAATGGGACGCGTCGAAGTTGCCTAGAAATCGATTGATTGCGTTTGGAAATTGCGAATTTAATACACCTCTAATTGAAACCATCCAGCGCGTTTCCGATCGAGAGCAGGTTATTAATTCTTCGTCGAAGCGTGAAGCTTTTGGGACGGCGCAAAGTCTTCGGATGGGAGCTTTTAACGAAAGTGTCGCGTTTTGTTCATCGACGGCTAATGAGCAGATTAAATTTCGCAAATTGTAATTCAATTCGATCGACGTTAAAATTCGAAGTTTCGTTTAGGTTTTTGTGACGTTGAACGCACGCAAAATGAGCAGTGGAGAAGTTCGCCGGATAGGGAAATTGTTATTATCCATTTTAATTGTTGGCGCACACCCGAACGGAGCCATCGCGTTTAATAATAATAACGAATACTACGGGGAATTAATATTGTTTTAACCCTTCGCCCCTTGTAATGTATTCGTGTACCTCGTACGTGGCCCCGATATGAAATGGGCTTATATGTATGCAAATTGACGAAAAGTACGTGGAGGGTAACAAACGTATCGATTACGGAGTCCAAACTGTGTCCAGGAATTTTCTTCTCGTCTTTTTTTCGGAAAAGCTTTCGCACATCAAATAACTAATTACCAGTAAATTGTTTGGAAATTATTCCACGGGTCATCAATCATTTTCCCGAAGCCGGGATCAATTTAAATGGGAACAAGAGGCGGCAAAAGAGGCGAGGAGCGGAGAGAGTTTGTTCGTTATTATCATACTTTGGCGCTGAAAATTTCATTATAAACTTTACTTTATGGATATTAATAATTTACTATAGTTAAAAACTTTTTGGGGCATCGCGCTCCCCTCGCGCGAATTTCTCCATTTCTTTTTTGGCCCGCTAGTTAGGCCGTTAGAAGTTTGCGTAACTATCGATTGGGTTCTTCGCTCGGCAAGGAATTCCAATTGGCGAGTCTTCGCTCTCGTGCGATTTGAACGAGTTGTTGGCGCGTTATTCTTTGGCGACGGTAATTCCCGAGATAAAATCATTAATCAGCTCGATTTCACTTTGTTTTCTTATTCGATAGGGCGCACGCAATTTGCCATTTCAATGGATCCAAGATTATACAAACTCTTAGCGTTTATAAATGTATACAACACGAAATTAAGTGGAGGAAATGTTATGCGAGCGAGGGAAATTGGCGTTATTAAATCAGAGAACTCGCTACCATTAATAGTTATTTCGGGATTCGTTATTTGCTCGACTTTCCCTCGGTCCGTTCGCGGTGGACCTATAAATTAACTTCTGTGGGGTTTACTTTTTTTAACGGCCGCTCAATTAGCCGAGGTCGATTAATTACGACAATGTTGCGGTAATAAAAGCGTTTCTTGTTTCGAGGAGAAAATCGCAAACGAGTTAACAACAGCGAAAGTATACGCTGCTATTTACTTGGGAAAGCTCGAAGAAATGCTGCGAAGAGGCGGAAAAGGTGAGCGAGAACGTAACGATTGAAGGAGGAGGAAGCAGAAGGAAAAAATTGTAATCGATAAAATACAGCGTGTATTAGCGAGATCGTGTGTGTTTGTGTGGCCGGTTTAAATATGAATTTCAAGGAGGAACAATAATAATAATAAACCGCCGCCACACTTTTATAAATTCGATATGTAAATAATTTTCTTCACATATCGTCCTTGCCCTACATTCCCAACCGCCACAATCGTTATTATTACATCGTCACTAACCGTCGTTCTATTTATGCCAAAGCATTTTTGCAATTTGCATTATTTTTCCTTATTGTTTCTTCCCTGCGTGCCGTTCGGTTGCTTGCCATTTACGTCTTGATTTCGGCGAAGTGCGAACAATAAAAAACACTCTACCGAGCGATCAAATGCAATCGCGTTTCGTGCGCTTGGTTGGTACTCTACACATTTGACAATTATAATAGACTCCGAAACGTGCGAATTTCATATTGATCCATCCACGAAATCGCGTCTCTATTATAAATAGGGATTACCCATCGATTTCACGTCGACGCATCGAAATTAATAATTGCGAATTAATTGATTGAAGGGTCATTTGAGCCGGCGAGCGTTTATGTTACATTACCGAATATTAAATTGATGGATGACGCGCTTATTAATCCGTTCCGATTTGTCAAGTTGCCAACCGAAGCGAATCTTTTCTCTTTCCTTTTTCGCCCATCGATATATCGCGTATTTAATAACATCGATTCGACGCCGACGTCCGGCAACGTCGTCGGAGGGACGACATTAAACCAAGATAAAAATTGATCGTCGGGAAACTTTCTCCGCCCGCCGAACTCTCGGAGATGTATTTCAAAAGTCGTAAAGTTTATAATGGACGCGACGGCTCCGTGCAGTCTTCGCGAACAGTTCGTTGCCGGACCTGAGGAAGATTGATGATCCGAGTGTTAATCTTTTGCAGAAAATTTTCGTACGCACTCGTTCGCCAAACCTCGGCTTACCGATTTCGTAAGCAAATCGGCGAAGGAGCGGCTGACAAAGTAACCGGAAGTCGACTCGAAACTTTTGCAATAAAACCGTTCGACCGCGAAGCCGCTTCCAATTAAACTCGATTGAAGAGTTATTTGTTCGTGGGAGAAGAACGAGATTGCTTTTTTCCTCGGCTAAGGTTTATTATTACCGCTGTTGATCTTCCGTTCGTCCCCGTCTCTATTTCAAAGGGGTTCGCCGCGTAACAGCTACCTTTTAATTAAGGCGAGGCGGGAACGATTCGCCAAGAGGTCTTGGGAAGAGTTGCGAGTCCTGCATGTAAAAATGAAATTGCTCCGTTCTCTCGTCTCGTTTTTATATTGGATCCTTTGCTATAGTAAAAAAAGAGAAAAAAAAAAAAAAGGGATTGGTGCGCGAAGAACGAGAGGATCGTCACTTGTTCCATCCGTAATTTAGTTGGACCAAGTTTCCGTTTCTTCGCTCCCTTTTTTTGGGCGCGGGCGGGCGGCCGGGGGAAGTTTTATATCTCGAGCACAAGTGCGCTCTTATTTTATTTATGTCTCCAACTCTTTTTTCGTTGTTGTTCTTCCCTTGCTTTACTCCTGTTGGAGCGTTATTTATTTATTTTAGTCCCCTCGCAAAGTTGTCCCGCTTTCCAGTTATTTTCTGTCTCTGTCTCCACCAATGCGAACGAATCGTTTCGGAAGTGTTACGTGCACAACCAACAAAAAAAAAAAGGGGAATTCAATTTGCGAGAAACTGCGAGTCGCGCGAAACTAATTCCTCCCGGTTCTTCGTACTCACGTTAATTAATAATTGCGTGTAAAGTAATAGCTGCGAGGGACGAACGATGATAATTTCGCAATAACGAGTCGTAATTGACTGCGCGAAATTTATCAATCTCGCATCGATCGATTATCATCAATAATGTCGCCGCGATGGGATTAATTAACTCATTCGCTGATTAAAACCGCGAAATTTCGCGACGTTTTGTTTATGAATTTCGATTTCGCTTTTCGTTTGTTGTTCCTTCTTTTGCTCGTGGTTTTATTAATCGAGACGTTTTTGCGGGAACGCTCGAGTGTTTGCAGCGAAATTTGGCGATCTATAAATATTTGCATGCTATTTAATTGTGTGCCCGAGCGATAAGCTCGAATAATGTCGTTAGCATTTGTTACCGGCGACGACGGCTACAAGAAGAAACGCGGAGTAAAAAAGGAGATTCTTGGCTCATTGTTTTGCAGGAGGATTTATATTGTTGGGGATTTTAATAGGATTAAAACAATACCTGCAAACAATTCGCGTCGCGTTTCTGCAAAGGGAGAGAGAGAGAGAGAGTGCAAAAAGGAGCGAGACGCAGATAATGGTAGAGCACCGGAATGAAGAAGAATGATTCCAGGGCGAAAATCTGTAGCTCGGCTAGAATCTTTTGCAATTCTTTGCTGTTGCTTTCCTTCTCGCTGCGATATGCTAAGCTTTTGTTTGCAAACGGACGAGGAATATTAATCAAAACCTAAAAAACGAGAACAAGAAATCGGATTCGCTAGAAAAACAAGCGGGAAACGATTATTTTCTGCAGCTTGATTCGGTATCGATTTTCTTCTTTGACCGAAAATATATTCGTTGTTTGTCGCGCGAGAGTAACGGGAAAGAAAAGCTTAAAGTGGAAAAGTTCCGTGCAATAAGAATGAGAACGCAGGAGGACGTGGAAGACTCGCCAAACCGAAAACAACTTTTCAAAGCGCGCTCCACTTTGGCCAATTCCTTTTGCCCTCCTTCGCCAAAGAAATTTATTAGCGCCCAGTATCGGCGAAATGAAGTTTCCTGCTGCGTTACTCACAATTTCCACTTGTTTCAAAACAAAATCTCGTAATATGAAACATATGCAATGTAAAATTCTTTTCGCAATTAATTACGCGAGGTTGCCTCGCACGACGACCGTTAATTAAAAACGTCGTTTTAATGTAAAACGTTGTGTGATTTGAATTATTCGCCAATCTAACTTCATCCTCATTATTATTCCTTATATAAATTTATTAACCTTTCCATCCGCATCCATCCATCCATCGCTTCACGTCGCATCGTATAACGAATTAAATGTGTGCGCTGCTTGCGTACGTACTTTGCATATTATTATTATTCAGCGACAAAACGGTTTTAAATAATTAAAATCGGCCGGCTCCGGGCCGAAATTTTTGACGACCGATTCGAATACGATCGTTAATTAAATATTATTCGCATAATTGAACGTTGCAATATTAACGAACGTGCGGCAAGTGAATCTCCACGTTTCGATGTGGGAACGCGTCGGCGTCCCGATTTCGAAAGGCCCCTCCGAATGAATTTGTACCGAAAGGAAAAATCGTTATTTATTTACGACCGTTTCGCCCCCCACAGACGTTCCGCAAGAATTAAATGTTTACTATTTTATTCCCTCACGACACACGAACACACAAAGGGAATCTAATGGCAATAAACTGCTAATGCTCGTCTATTTTTATCAGAAACTTTATTATTACCAAAGAATCTCCCTATTTATTATTACGCTCGCTTATTATTACCGTTACTTTTATTATCGTTTTATTAACGAACGCGACATCGAATAAAATCCCCGGGAATACGTTCGAAAGTACATGGGGCAGGAAGCGATTTAATGAATGCTTTCGCAGTACGTCGTAGTTGTACAAGGGTTTAATGCGATTCTTTTGCAACGAGGAGATAAAGATGGACGAGATATAATTTGTTCTTTGAGCTTAGGAAGATGTTGTCGTCATTACGAACCCTCCTTCGTTACCATTCACTTATTAATCGATCTTCAATGTTTATTTCCACAATTAATCGCTTTAAGGGCAAAAATGCAAAAGTTGCTTAATTAATTCAATTATTGTTATTACGTTTTCTAATCTAATTATTTTAATTTACTGCCGACTATTGCAAATTGCAAATTGATCCTCCGAGACTCCTCGCAACAACCTTCGCATGTTCTTAGTTTTTCCTAATTCGCAATATAAGTTAACGGTCGCATCATCGTGATAAGATGTAATAACGTTGTCGGTCGTTAAAATTCGATGCGGCGCAAGTTGCGAATTACTTTCCATGCGGTTCGTGACAGATAAATTGGGATTAATGCGAATTAATTGCGTTCAGAAAATATTTCCCCGTTCCCGACGTTAATTATTTAAGGGAATTAATTAAACCGGTTCCTTTCTGCGTTCGTGTTGTTCTTTTCGGTCGTTGCGGTTAAAAACGGGTTCTTTTTAATTAATTAATTTAATAAGGGAGCCTCGCCGGCTCTCTTGTTCTCCCCCATCTCCCTCTCTCTCTCTCTTTTGCCCGAAAATGCTCCATTCGTCAGATATTATTGTGAATTCCGTTTATGTTTGGCGTACGGTGTGCAATTTGATAAATTCATACAACAAATACGGCCTCTCTCTGTGTGTGTGTGTGTGTGAGTTTGCAGGTTTAACGTTGAGGTCTACCTTATAATCCAGTTAAAATACACGCAAATCCCGTAAATATAACGTAGAATAATATAACCGGCGCCCGTTGATTAGAATGTTAACACACGAAATACCTATCCTAACATATTGTCGGTGCAATAATAATTTTCGCATTTTAGCACACCGAATGCCATTACAATTATTAACAGTTATTAAAAACGGTTAGCGAAGAACGGGTGACATTTATCCCTGCGATGAAAATAGTTTCGCTGACGAATTTCCCATTAAGTCCAATTAAAATCCATCAATCTGCAATGAGAAAATGATTAATTCACTCCGGGAAGACGTTCGCTTTGAGCCAAAAAGAATTCGCAGTGCAAAATCGGCTATTACGGAAAATCGCCCGGCGCCTCCACCAGAAACGCATTTCAACTGACCCAATCTCTAATACGTTTTAATGCCACCCTTTTGTTTGCGAGAGCGGCGGTAAATGTTTAATTTCAAATTGATCCGTGCAACTTTCGTTCAGCCGATTGAGGTCTATATGAGAGGAAGGCGCAAACTTACTTCTTGCGCGTTAGAAAGCTTCTCGTCACTTAATGACGACGTCGCGCGTCTTCGTTCGCTCTCTCAGCGATCTTTTTGCAGCCAATTTCGTGCTGAATAAGATAAATGGCTTTTAGATTTGTTTTGCGATTCGTTCCCACCCTTTTTTTTTTCGCTGCGGCCGCTTTTTCACTTTTGTGCCAGAAATAATTTCGATTTCGCAAATAATATATTAAGCGTTTCTCGCATTTTTGCCCAGCGAGAATAAAATGACGAAGAAGGCGAATGAAATGGAGGTTTGCGAGTATCGGCTTCTGTTTATAAAATGATGGCATCCTCTGGGTTCATTCTCTTTTCTTTCCCGTTGTTGCTAACTTCCATTCCGTCTTGCGTCTTCGTCTGTTCGTCAGAGTATCGAACGTTGCGAAAATGTTTTCGCTCGAGGTTGGAAACGGGGAATGTTGAGAAGAAAAGTTTCGCGAATTGATGTAAACGAATGTTAACTTTCAAACAAGGTGTTTATTATAATAAAGTTGAAATAATTTTCGTCTTCTTATATTCGATTGTTAGCAATTCGCTTTGCTTCGGCATTCGAAGAAATTATGGGCGAAAGCGTTTCAAAAATTTGCACACAGCCGGGCGACGTAAGATTTTTCTTTTGAAGCAAACCGAGGAGAATCCTTTTGATGTTCCTCCTGCTATTAACAATAGCATACGACGTTTAATATATTTCCCTTTCGGGCGGAGACGAGTTGGGAATGAGAGAGATTCATCCATCTTCCTTCCAACCGTCCGAACAATCTTTTATGCACGCATATCGTTTGTAAATCCATCTTATTCTCCATTGAGGAGGGATTTCGTTTGCAATAGAAGGAAAATAATAATTCCGTCTTTAAAGGTTAAATTTTTCTAGGAGCACAACAATAGGACTCACGTGATCTCTTTCCCTCGTTTTTGCAATAGTTCCGCAGTCCGACGAACTTCATTTAAGTTTAATAGGACGAAACTTTAAATTGCAATTAAAAATTTAATTGCGAACGAGCGAATTCGCGAGAGAAATGTCCGTCGAATTTTCTTCTTTGCTTCTTACTCACAGCGAAACTCTACAGAGATTCGTGCCGAACGTTACGCATCATCATTTAGAATTTCAACATTTTAATAACGTTTCGCTTTTGAAGAAGAAAAATGCGAATTCTTCGAAACACATCAACGTCTATTATCGATATGGAAATGAAAGTAAAGAGCGCAAATAAGAAACAGCGAACGAAAGAAAGATGGAGATGACGCTGAATCTGAATAAGTTGTTTATTATTGTGTTTGGGGAAATGGAAAAAATAAATAAGAAAGCGAAAATTTATATTTTCAATTTGCACGTTAAGTAATATTGCCGAGGAAGACGACGGAAAGTGTAGGGAACAAGAAGATTCTCTTTTATAAGGAGGCCTTCGGTTGCTCTTGAAATATTCAACTCTTCATGATTGCTGCATTAAGGATTTAAGGCGAAGAAGCTCTTTCTCCTTCCCTCTGCCATTTATTGTTATTATTTTTAAGACGGAGCGAATTTTAAAATTTAGTCCTCGCCGGGAAATGAGATGATGAAAATGGATAGGAGGAGATTGAAGAGATTAATTCCTCTTGCGTCGAACGCAATCTAATTTATTAAGGAGGAACTTAAGAAAAGCGAAAGCGAATTGCCACCGCGAAGTGATACAAAGGAAGGAAATTTCGTTGTTCTTCCGCTAGGAACGTCTTCGTGTAAATAACTTCTTGAACAAAATATGAATTTTCCGCCGTAAATGGACGAGGATAGATGATGTAACTTGCAAATTCAATTTGCCTTAAATTTCGCAAACAACTGCCTAATAACGTTGCAATTTTTTGCATAAAGACGCAAAAACTGCTCCTTACTTTGTAGTACAACACAAGGTTGTAAGCTTGCGAACGAAACGAATGGAACGTTTTCGATTGACAAATCGTTGGAGATTAAAGGAGGACTCCTTTAATTAAATTAACAAGGGAAGGTCCGCACGGTTCGAATCATCTTCAAATCCCCGCGTCAAAGAGATGTTAATAGAATTGACAAAAGGATCGCCGATAATGGGTCCGTTTGCCCGCGATTTTGACGAAGGCCGGACGGCGATTTTAATTTTCCAAACGAGAACGTCGGCCACTTTGTACACAATTAAAATCCACATTCGGAGATTTAATATTTCGGGCGCATTAATTAAATTATTCTCTTTGCGGCATTGTCCTCGTCTCTTTTGTTTGCGCTTTGCGTTTCGCTAAATTTAATGGCGTTTTGCTAAAAGAAGACTCGCCGTTTTTTTTTTGCGTGCGAACAATACATCCCGCAAAATAACATTACACACGGTCGTTCGGCGAGCTCGCCCTAATGTTTATGTAATATTCGTTCTTTGCAAATGCCCTTTTAATTACTACACATTCGTTATGGATGCCTTCGCGTTTCTTTTTTTGCGCGCGCTCAAGTTAATTTTGCACGACGCTCATTTATATTTGCTCGCACCTTAAATCCTCTTGTTGCGCCACGAAATCGAACGTGATTTAAATCGAAAGGACACTTCAATTCCAAGAGCTTTTAACGTACACGTGGCTGAAGTGAAAATTAAATATGACTCGAATTCTCGATAAACAGTCTTCATTTCGAATCGATCGATTCCTTAACATTCGAGGGATACGGCGAGGAAGAAGTAAATTGCTCCATAAAAGTATCATAATGGTAAATTAATGAGAAAGAGACTGAAAGAGAATAAAGGCGAAAGAAGCAAATAGAAATTGCTGGCAACAATTCGCAAACGAATTGCCTCGGGCTGCGGTGGAGACGAGCGAAATGGCGACACAATGCGAACGCGTATGAACGCAGGAAAGGAAGCCTCGTAATGACGATAATGTTTGCCGTTGTTGTTGTTGTTGTTGTTTTTGTCGTTGACGATGATAAAGAAAGCAAAACGGCCGACCGGGAACGGCTGATAAACGGAATCGCAACAGTTTAAACGGCGTTTTATTTAACCAACGACGACGACTGCGAGGAAGAGGCAGCGGTCGAAGAAGCGAACGGAATAATTAATAATAAGTTGCAGGGTACGTGGATTTTCACGTGTACTTTTCCTCCCGTTGTTACGCCGTGGAATGCGAAGAAGACGAGGGAGAAAGGTTGCTCACCCAATTGGAATCTTTGCGAAATGAATTTCGTGCTTGTTTCTCCTCGAATTCACGCATCTTTTCTTGCCCGCTTTCATCCATCGCTGCGTTCGTTATCATCTCATTCTTTCGTACAGTTCTTTTCTGATTCGTAGACATTTACCACCGCGAAATCTTTCTCACTTGCTGATGTCTCGTATTTCGTTCGTCTTTGTCTCCGTCCGCTTGCACGTCCTCAACTGCACGACGTTTAAAAGAAACCTTATTCTCCTCGACCCCACCTGACGAAATATCCAACAAAAGAACGATAGCAGCGCGACATTTTAAGCGACCTCGTCGACTTTGATCACCGAAGTTGCTGCCGCTGCAAGACGAGAAGAAAAAAGGGCGACATCGATATCGTGCTTCGGGTGACGTTGCACTTATTCATGTTTTCGTTTCTTCTTGGTTTCAGTACTGGCCACTATGGTTCGGCACGGCAATAATCCATTTTTGTGTATGCGCCCCATCGAGAACCGCGAACGATAACAATGTGCTTCACATCGGCGGCATATTTCCGATCGGCGGCGAGGGCGGCTGGCAAGGGGGCCAAGCGTGCATGCCCGCCGCGAATCTCGCCCTCGAGGACGTCAACAAGCGGAAGGACCTATTGCCCGGCTACACGCTCAAATTGCACAGCAACGACAGCGAGGTGAGTGCGAATTGATTTCCGTTAATCGATTGGTCGGCGAAGAATTTTGTTTCGTATTCCGCAAAACGAAACAAATTCGTGTAAAGGGAGTTTCCTTTCGTCCCCTATTTCTTCCTCTGGTGTATTTGCAAAACAAACACTCGCGCTCTTTACTGTTGTTTAAAGAATGGCAAAGAAAAACACAATTGCAACTGATGAATTCCACCGTTTTCCTCCACGTATCCATTTTACTGTTTACATTTATTCGCTTCTTCGTACACCAACGTTTCCCCATTTCTTTGCACGCATAAAATTTTCTGCAAATAACCGTCGCTGTCGTCGCGCAAAATAAAATGTCTACAAAAGCGTAACAGGTGACAGGTGAAAATATATTTCGCAAAACTTGGAGTAAAAATGTGCATCTAAGTGGTAGAGTGTGGATTATTTTTCAGGGCAAAAATAGACGAAGAAGAGCATCCAATTAACATTATCCGAAGATGGCGAGTGCAAGAAGTTTACGGGATAATGTTACCGCATGATTTAGTTAGCCCTCTACAATTTCCTACCCCGAAAGAAAAAAACCGAAGAATCGAAAATAGTACGCTAAAGATTGCAATTGTTAGGTTCTACTTTTGCGAAAAAGTGGGAAAGCATATTTATGGCGCGATACGATGATAATGAAAGGTTTTTAATTCGCTGCTGTTCACGGTACAGCGACTTCGTCATAAACGCAAATGTTTAATTAAATATTTGCGAACGAGCACCGTTTCTGCGGAGGAAACTTTAATTTCGTACACATTCAAAGGGGGGCAAGGAGCGAGGAGTTACGCAACTGAAAATTGTAGCGAACGAGCCGAAATTCGTAATGAATGGATTCGTTTGGGCGTACGAATTTTATTAAACGAATAACTCCTGGGCTCGAATGATAATGATGATGACGACGAAGAAGACGACGATGATGATGGCGGTCTCGTTAGAAAATTAACTCTTCCACACGTTTCCCACTCGCTGTTATCTTTCCTTTTCGCGTACTTTCCGTTGTTTAGTTTTAGGTAAAAATAATTTAATTGGCGGGTAGTAGTTATTTCCGAAAAGGAAAAGCAACGAATTCTTCACACAAAATGCCTTGGAATCTATGGGAAAGTAGTAGATTGGACCCATTCTAAACTAGCGTTAAACACGTGTACAAATATTTGCGCTGGTTTCATTACGATGCATGTGTAGCATAAACACGATTATAATTGCTATTGATTCCAGCTTGGAGTTTGCACAGAACTGAAATAACAACGAAAGTAATTTAAAATTATAATGAAGTGGAAAGTTTGAGTGACGAGAAAATACGATTCCTTTCTAATAAGGGTAAAAAACGGAAAAGTTCAGCATCTCCCGTTATTAAGCAGACGCCGTAATGGGAAAAAGTTGATGATTTAATGAGCCGTTTACCTTTTGGCCCTTTCTTTTGCTGTACGCGAAAGAAACCGCGCGTTTGTCAACAAAATGCTTATAGAATGAAACGAAATATGGAAAATTTCACGATTATAATTAATTTTCGCGTAGAGAATCAACTGCGATTTCCCGTTTACGGGAAAACAAAAAGCAATTCGTCAAGTTGCCAAATGAGACAAAAGAAACAACGCGAAATCTCGTTTAATGTGTCTCAGTTGGAGGGGCCGCATTCGGTTCGGATTGAGATTCCTCGCCCTTACACGCTCTCCCTTCCTTGTTTTATATCCGTTCTTCTTTACCTTGGTTCGTCTTCGATGGATAACGTACGAGTAAATAAAAGCTCGCGCAAATTCCGTCCTTCATTCGATCCTTCCGCATCCGATCGGAAGGACGCATAAAAAATTGCTCTCTTATCATACGTGTACCCCCAACACTGACAGGCAACACATTTATTATTTTCGTCGTTCGTCCCACTTTTACCTCGTTTCAATTCGCCATAGTGGTGGCGGCAGTTATTTCTGGTGGATGCGCCGGGCAAATGCGGCTGAATTAAATGCGAATTTAATTCGCGATTTAATGGAATTGTCGTGTACGATCGATCGAAAAACAAAAAAAAAAGGAAACAAAACGACGAACGCAGTATCCAGTTAGTTGGCAATTCCGATCGATTCGCAATAATCGAATAAATTACCGTCTTAACGAGATGATGGACAGGGCGACACGTGTAGGTGGAATTGAATCGGATTAAAATGGTCGCCGCTCATTATGCGCGAAATTATATCATCAATCTTCCTCGATTGGATCTCGATGGATTGCCGATGCGAAACGGATCAGCCGAGGAGGCGAGTACAAAACGAAAAAATTATCTACGGGTTGATTACAGGTGAAATGAGTGATTGTTGCTGTCCGTTGCGTATGATTTGCATGATTAATAACGCCCGTCTCGCGTCGAAATTATGCTGCAGCATTCGCGATTATAAATTCCGTTCTATTTATATAAATATCGAGTTGATTAAATCAAAATTAACGCGAACTCTCCTCATCGAGCGTGTGGACATCGTTAGTTAATTAAATTCGACGCTGACATTATCGGAGAATGGCGGACAGTTAATCCATTAGCGTTAAAATTCAAAAGGAACCATCGGCGCAAGGAGATTATTACCGTTGCACCATCGAATGCGCATCGACGTGTTACGTAGCGTTAATTAGCGTTAATACTGTTAACCGCCGGGTCAATAGGTTGCTTCGTTTCTTTCTTGCGTTGCCAATTACGTGAATTCGATGTGTTGCATCGTTGTAAACGATAATATTCATCGGGTGGCGAATTAATTAATTGTAATCGGAGCTCCACTTATTCCGCGCCATTTTAATGCCACTCAAATAGTCAAAGCGTAGTGCGAATAATTTAAGTGTTTGTAATAACGAAACGTAGGCCGGCCGGCAAACGCGAATTATTTTCGGTTAGGTTAGCGTCGATTAAATGAAATGGTTTGCAAAATCGATAAATAATAAAATTCCACGTTATAATCTGTTAGCGCATTTGTAATTTGCGAAAGTTCGAAGTTCCCTCCAGGATCGTCCCCAGCAGAAGACAGGGATTCGTGCGAAATCGAATGGAAGTAATTCGCAAGAAAAAGCCTGTACTTGACAGATGCATCAAAGTAGGAATATGTGACTGTAAGGGACGTTTCTTAAGAAGGAAACAAAAAATAAAGCGTCCCGAGCGTATCAAAGGGAGATGGATTTGCAATTATGAAAAGTTCGATGTTTTCGCGAAATTCAAAGGGAACGTGCACGTTTATTCCTTCTTCTGCGTCTTATTTCCCCATTCGTTTCCTCTCCTTAAATATTTATTAACAAATGGCAGATGGCTAAAACTGAGACAAGGTGAAGCGGGATTAAATTTCTTATAACGTACATTATAAATAAATGTATGTGTCTCGAATGAGTATTGGGAATCGAGCAAAAGGGCGAAAACTAAACTTCTTACGTCTTATTTATTTTCCTCGTAGATTATTGAACGTGTACGAGAGGAAACGTTGCCAAAGAAGATGCGGATCTCTCGCGATTCTCACGGGAAGAGTGCCATATTTATTTTGACGGATTTCATAAATTCCGTTCTAAACTTTCGTTGATACGTACGAAGAAAGTTAAAAATCGACGTACGGGCAAATTAGCACGTTTTTAATATCGAAATATTCTTGATTAATTCCCAATCGGTTACGTTTATTTAAGAGTGAGAAAGCGAATCTTTAGATTTCGCTTTTTGCGCGAACGAAATTGGAGGATTTGCAGCAGGAAATTGGGTGAGGCACAAAAGGAAGATGAAAGGAGGAAACGAAGAGACATAAATAACTGGATGGGAATTTATTTAAATCCGTCCATACATCTTCGATATGAATTATGCCAATAATAAAATGTATATAGATATCCCTCGATTCCTTTCTGTCCTCTTTAAGAAATTGAATTTGTTCCAGTTCCATAAAACAAATCTCTATCCCCCTTATTGCAGTCTCGCAGTATCCGCTTCCGCTAATAAAAAGATTGATAGTTTTTAATATGTTATTGCGATTTGCTCGCGCCATCTTCTCCAAACGCTCGATCATTAAGTCGTTTATTAATCAAGTGGAAATTCGCAATCCATTTACGACGGCAATCTGATGAAGTCGATTCAACTCGATCGATTTCGAAAAGCGACGCATCTCGTACGAGATCCGATGGTTCACAAGGAGCAATAATTGGACTGGTTCCATTTTAAATTGTCTTTAATCGCATTGAAAGCGAACGATTATTATCGTTTGCGTTTAATTAAATTCCGAAACAAAGGCAGCAGAAATTCTTAACGCTCGGCTAAATTCGACTTGCGAGAGTTTGGCGATTTTTCCCCTCGCTCCGCCGCACAACGCCTTAAACTTTTTCCCGTCGAAACAAACGCTAAATTGGATTTGGCAAAATTTCCTATCGCATTTACACGTGGCTGATCACAATTACGTGGTCGCGGTATTGTTATTGTGGCGAGAAGCAAACTACGAAGAAACTAATCGCACGAGGAGCCTGTTTGGTTTGCAAAATTGTCCATCTTGTATGGCGAACATTCGCTAACATTGCGTTTGATTTATTAATCCGACTAATTGTTCAAGTTTAAATTGATATTGTGATCGATAAAAATAATCTTATTATAGGAAACGTGGAGGGTTAATTAAAATGCTGGACGCACTTTGATGGAATTATAATTAAAATATCGCCTTTTTTAATAACTAAGGAACGTAACACTTGTTCGCGAAGATTTATATTGGCAAAAAAGGACGGGCGACGAAGGCGATCTCTTCCGCCGTCGCTAATTGAAATGTAAATTGATCCTAATGAAACGTCGTGCCATCTTTATTAATTAATTCGACGCGAACGAATCGAATGGACGTGGATGGAAGCGAAAGAACTCGCCCTTTGTCTGCGCGAGATTTCAATTTTTCTTCGACGAATTTCGCATTCGATTCTTATAACGCAAGCGGAAAGTTGTTTGGGTACTTCCGGTGAGTGTGATGTCTCCAATATTGCTCGGGGAGTTCTTCGGGAGATAATATCGCTTAAAGAAGTCAAGTCAATAGCCCCACGCACTTTATCATTTATTGCTGGATATTGTTCTGGTTGTTGTCGCTTTCGACGTAAGAAAATCCTCTTTTGCATTTGTTTTTCCTTCAACAGCAAAGTGAACTTGCGTAGAAACGAAGGGAATAAACATAACATTTATTATTTGCATTTATCCAGAACGGTGCTTTCGGCAGGTCGTCAACAGCAGTTCTTGTCGTTATTATTTGCCTCTTTATCATCCTAATAAAAGCATTCGTTTCGCTACGATTGTTATTCCACGTAAAGTACGCGTGTACAAGGAAAATCCATTGTCTCCACCCAACGAACATTCATCTATCGCTCTTGTACGATCGTAATTATATCAAAATTCAATTCATCTACTATCATCATCATCAACTCGATCAATTCCTCAATGTTGATCTTTTCGAAAATTGAATAGAGACGACGTACACCTGTGTAGGATGGGAGCGTTCGTTATTATTAATAACGTTAGGTTAATAACGTTGATGATGAAGACGATGACGATGATAACAAACCATTAAAACGCCTTTCATTGAAAATAATACGGCACTAATTCTAGCCCGTTTCGCTATTTTCTCTCCGCAACTACTACTCACTCTCTTGCTCTTTAATAATTCATGCATTACACGCTACATTTTGCACATTGAAGCTAATTAATTCTCTGCATGCGAGCGTCAACAGAAACGACAATCGCCATTCAGAACAATATTAAACAATAACGAAACAAACCCGAACTGCGTCAATAGATTCGCTTTAACGACATTCAAACCTTTCCATCATCATCGTCATCTTCTCGTCCATTGAGCGTGAAATTGAAAGGAAAGAAAGTGCCGATAAGTTTTAATAAGTGCATCAACATCTTTCTCTATCGGAGAATTTGCAACCTCTAAATCGACGATTCTTTCGATTATTACCGCTTTCGTCGATAATTATTCATCAAAGTTGCTCTTTAGCGCATTAAAATCCATCAACTTCTTCGTCTCCCTTATCATTTTATCATTTCCTTTACCGCGCCATTCTTGTATCTCGCATGTCTAATACGAAATCGTGTCGGAATTTAGCGGTTTCGCCTCAACACACACACACACACGTGTCGGTTGTTCCGGCAAAACAGGAAATTTAACGGCGTGTACATAAAGGAAGGCCGACTTCCAATGATGATGACGGCGACGATGAAGGAGCGAAACGAAAGGCGTTCGATGGAAAATCAATTTGCTCGTGCGAAAGCGCTTTTTTTTTCTCGCTGCTCGTACGAGATTGAAATTTATTTCCACTTTAATCGTCGACGCGTCCATGCAAATCAACCGGCGAAGAAGTTGCTAATTGCTCGATTAAAAATTATGTTTGTTGTCGATTCGCTTAATTGGCGAAGGAACGGGAAACGTTTGCGGAAAACGTGCCAGAAGCAATTTGCGATTGAAAAAATTGTTGTTATCCAATCGAATCGCGGACACTTTGCCAAACTTTTCCGCTAATGACGGCTTTCTTTTGCGATTACATAGCGAAACCCGCAATTTTTTCCGGCTTGTATATTCGCCGCCAACGAAACTAATCCTCGTGTCCCTTAATCTCTCTTTAATTCGTTCAAACGATGATAAATTATTATTTTATGGCGCGCGTGCGATATTGAATGTAAAGGAGTATCGTCAATTGAAGATTGATTGCGGCCACTATTTCGTAGACGATATTTTATTCAGTCTTTTTCAAGAGCGTACATATGTTCCGCGTGGCAAAAGGAAAAATCGATGACGAACTCATTAACCCTCGAGAAATAAATTAAAAAGGAAAAAGGTAAATTGTGGTTCCATTACGTTTTCATGTCGCCCCCCGTTTTCTGCCCCGTTCTTCTAACCTCGCTCATTTATTTTTTATCTTGCCCCATTCAAACGCCGACCACTTCAATTCGACGCGGGGCCGTCCGCAAGAGGGACGAGAACGCGTTCCGTGTTTTCTCTTCGCGGGATTCGTACCATTAAAACGATTTTATAATCGACGCCGTCGCTCGCTTTATTTGTTCTCGTCGAACGAGGAATTTCGATCGGCCGCAAAGTGGCCGGGAAACGAGTCGCGAGAAAAAGGCGTTCGATCAAGGAAACCGTTACAAGGAATTCTACTTTAGGCGCCTCGATTCGCTCGCGAAATCGTAACAACGAATCCAACGGTCGACCACTTGAGGCGATGGAGTTTGTGCGGAACGAAGGAAAAGTTGCGTTGATCGCGCGATAACAATCGAGCTGATTTGAATTCGGCGTTAATTTGATGGATTATTGCGGACCGTTCTCTTCCTTTTCCGATTTTGACGGATTACTACGCTTGCAATAAGTTGATCATTCGCGGAAAACGTGCGTGCGAACTTTTTGCGTTTACGAAGAATTTCGGCGCATGATACAACGTTTCAATTCGCTCGGGAATTATGTAACTTTGAATTGCGCCGAAATATGCGAACGCAACACGTAATCGATCATTCGTTTTTATTTCTGCACGTCCAAAAATCTACACGATGTACAACGAACGCGAGGGCTCTTGTTGTCGTTGTTGTTGTTGCAGATATTTTATTTCGCAACCACGCGCAAAAAAAAACGGGGGGAATGCGATGCAAATAGAAGGGAAACCGTTCGCCAATATTTATGTAACGGAAAACGAATTGCAAATATTGTACGATTGCGTACAAATAAATAAAACCGTTGTTCGAATAGAAACGTTTAGGACTAAATTGCACGCAATCGAATCTAGCGCAAAAAAATCGCATCGATGCTTGAATTTTGGTTTCTCTTATTATCTTCAGCTTGGATTTCTTAATGGGCTCATCGATGGCATTCGAAAATTCTTTCTCTCGTGTAAATTACGCCTAATTTTAGAACGAATGATGCGACTAAATAAAACCCATTTAGATAATTTGCAGTCGTTCCGTGCAATTAAATTTTGCTTAAAACTCATGCAATTACCGTTTTTCTATTATTCACTTAATGCGAGCATGTTTTTGCGGTTGAGGTGGAATAAAGGACGAGGGAAAGCGCCGAAAATAGTAAAAAGAGACCGAAATAATTTATTTTTTTTTGCATTAAAATACGTACGTGTTTATTACGTACGAAAGGGCCGTGGCGTGGCGAACGAGCCGAAGTGGATGAGGATAATAATAAACTCTGTCCCATTACGGCTCATATATTATTAATTCAATTTTTTTTCGCTCTCTTTCTCTTCGTCGCTCCATCTCTTCAACGTGCGCACGGTAATAAGCAACTTTTGCCCGGACGATTTTCCAGCTGTGCCGGATTTGTCGTCGTTGAGCTTGTTATTTGTGCTTCTCGTTTTTTGTTTGACGAATTTCCTGTCACGTGTCTATTGTCGAATGAATTATGTTTAATAATTTAAGTAGGGTAAAAAGCGGCGTCGGATCACGTGAAAGCTTCAATTGGATTGCCTAACGGTTATTATGAGAACCGATGCCGAGGGGACGGATGAAGACGTATAAGGCGATTTCGCCGGCAAACATTTTCCTTGCCGTTCGTAATTTTCCAAACAAGAAACGGTTTTCTTTTCTTCCGTTTTGGTTCTTGACAATTTTCCTCCTACCGTCTTGGGAAATGGAAAATTTAAACGCGAGAGAGGGAGAGAAAGAGAGAGAGAGGGACGTGGAAACATTTTTGTTTATTACAATTTTCCACGTGAGACACATATTTGATGTAGGTATAATATTGACATGGAGAAAATCTATTTTTAAAATTCCATTCCGCCCGTACGGCAGCAAAGAACAAAGAGAACGAGAAAATTGCCTTCCATCCGTCCGTCCGTCCTCCTCCTCGCGTGCCAATTTGCCCGTTTTCCCAAAACCTCCCGAACAAACATTCGTTGTCGTTTCTCCATTATCCTTCGTACCTTCGCCCGCAGTTTTTGTTTATCCGGAATTACGGGCGCTCGGTGTGAACTCGTTGCGAAAGTTAAGTACGAAACCAAACGTAAATTAATTGGATTAAACGTTATAAATGGGTGTGTATCCCACTATCCTTTTATAATCATGTTTGTCTATTGCACGTAACTGGCCGACGATATTAGCGAGCCTTAATTATCATTCGAAGGATGGAATTTAATAAACTGGAATAGATAAAGGGCTTTGCAATTTCCCTACGGCTGTTTGCCACTAAACAGAATTAATGTTAATTAAAAATTGATAAGACTAAAGATGGAAGAGTCCCCGAATCGTTCGAGTCGATTTGTTTAGCAACTTTCACGTGTCGTTCGTCGGGTTTATCTTGCCAAACTCCCATTGTTATTAACTTGTAAGGATGTACTTTACTTTATCGGCGGCGAGTATCGTGGAAACTCTTTCGAGGAAGAAAAGAGAAACAGCGACGGAATCCCCGTGTATATACATTTATCATTTGGCAGAGAGATTCGCCTTTTTGTATTCGCTTTTACGGAAGGCAAAAGGAGAAGGAGCACTGGCAGATTGCGGAGACGAACGCTTTCCCATCTTGATAAGTGAAAAAAAGTAAAATGAAAAATTCTCTTCCCCTTTTACTTTATTCCACGAGAACGTTTCCAGAATTCGAAATCGTTGCCTTTTTATTTTATTTTTTTTAAAGGGAAGACTTTTTTAATGAAAATAACATTAACATCTGCATCGAGGAGTGGATGGTGATAAAGCGCGAGCGACCGGGAGCGAAAGAGACGGAGACATTCTGTTTAATAATCTAAGATTCATTGCACGTCGACGATTAAAGATCTGCCTCTCGATGATATCGTTTATGAGAAACGTTCGGCATCTTTATTCTCATCTTCGGCAGCAAAAAGAAACGATGGAATTAACGTAGGAATTGCCGGGAAGCGAATTGAATCTCTCTCGCAATTTCTCCTGGACGATGCATCCACGTGAATGTTAAATTGCTTCTAATTCTGACGATGCAAATGTTGCTTCTTCAACGGAGCAACAACTTGAATTCAGCAGAAAAGGCAAATCTTTCGCTTCGTTTTTAAACTCCTTTTCTTTGTCGCGCTATTGTGCTGTCGAAGCGATTAACGATGTCCTTTGAAAGCGCAAATTTACCTAGCATCTGGCATTGGAAGTTTACAAAAGAAATCGTCGATTGTTCGTTAAAAAATTCATTCGAACTTTGTACACGTTTTAAATCGAAAACGATGCGATGACGCAATGAAAAAGGAAGCAAGAGGAAACATAATAATCCGTGGAAATCCAATAAACGTTATTACGTTTTCTTATAACTGTTATTAGTTGCAACGAAATCATTAGATTTTTATTACCAGCGCAATCGCAAAAATAATCGCCGCGATTTTGGTTTCGGTTGATCGATGATTATTGGGGATTCTTAATTCCAAACTTTCAGTCAAAGATATTTTAGCAAGTTTATAGATTTAATTTTGTAATAATCGTAAATAAACGACTGAAACCCTGAAAAGCAAGAACGGGGGTTTCAGCGGGGACCTTATGTTACAATCGCGTGCTGCTCACTTTTATTTAAGATAATAAACGATCCCGCTGCACGGGGTCGAGGAAAAAAATTAAATAAAACAAAGAGAAGCGAGGGTAGTTTTTGGGAAGCAAAAAAAATCCTTCGTTGCTTTTAATTTAACTTGGCGAGATAACAATAATGGCCGAAGAAGAAGAGGTGGAGGAGATGTAATAACGTACGTTTAAATTTAAATATCTTCGGGGCACGTCACATGTACGTTTTCCATGGTCGGAGCGAACATTTAATGATTAGAATAAACGATAGGAAAAAGTTGCGGGGACCGAGGGCCGTTCGTCTTTTGGCAGGAACGGCAACGTACGAGAATTAATTGAATAGAAAAGTGTCGCGCGGTGGAAATTGTACATTTTAATCGTTTAAACTGTCACCTCCAAATGGATTTCCTTTTACATTAAGCGCACATAAAGTGGGTCCTCGGCTTCTTTTTTCGGCTTTTGTTCCGCGCTCGTGGGGTTAGTCAATATCATCAACGGCATTCGATTATTAAAGTCTCCATCTCCCGTTCTTGTTTCTCTGTTTGCCCCATCGAGCAAACACACACGTTCGCCCCGGAATTGTTTCCATCCTCCTTCGATTCCATAACGGTTTCGCTTGTTATTAGGTGCCGAAGGATGAAAGAAGCCATTCGCTGATTCGTATTGTTTACATTTGGCAGATTGATTGATTTTTATTATGATACAAATAATGGAATCCAAATGGATATTGTTTATTATCATTCGCTTTTGCACGTTTATTATTATTATTGTTGGAGTACACACATAAAGCTTACAGAATTCAATTTTGGATTATTTCATTTCCCACGCCATCCCGCTTCCTATTTGTTGCTCGCCTTTTCCCCATTTTCCCCATCCGCTTCGACGTTTTTCTTTTAATACGTTCGTCCAAAAACATTCGATTTCCTCCCCGAAAGAATCGCAATTAATTCGCATGCAAATGTATGCAAATTGGCGTAAGATTACGACTTGATAATCTACCCTAGTACAAGACTGTTTTCGAAATTCGCTCAATCTCGATCGTCTTAATTGCTAGCAATCTAATTTCTGCGCTCGAAAGCAATTGGAATCTTCGGATCTTTAACTGAGGACTAACTAATGTAATAATAATCGAATGCGAAGTCGAATGTTGGACCTTTCGAGGCGAGCGAAATTCTTTCGATAGTTTCCATTATCTCCATTGCTAGAACGTTCCGAATGTTCGCCAATGTAATCTTTAGGACAAAATTAAGTAACGCGCAATTTATTATGGACTAAAAGTTATCGAAGCGATTTGGGACAATGACGATTTTATTTCGCAAGCTCCATCGATTCCATTAGGGAACTTCTTCATTTTAAGCCTCTTTGCAAAAAAATAAAATAAAATAAACGGCTCGTTTGATATACTAAAGAGTTAAAATTTTACTTTTTGTTTGAGAGAGAGAGAGAGAGTGTTATTAATTGTAAAATTCGCGAACTTTTCAACAATCGAACGACGATTAATTGAGTTCCTTTTAACGGGCGAAAACTTTTTCTTTAACATTCATCCGCTTCTTTCTCTCGACGCAAATTTATAAATACGTTCCATCGACTATGATTTATGCCCTACCGAAAAGCTGTCTTTGGATTGTTCGCCGAACTAGGATTTAGAGGAATATTCATTACAATACAACAACAGCAGCAGGAATAACAGGAATGGCAACGATAATAGTGATAATAGCGGAACAAGAAGAAATTGAAGACGGTTATTATTATCATCGTCATCGTCACTAGTATCGCTGCCATTATTACATTCCAGTAAGTAAGTCGTAAAACTCGGGAAGCCGGAATAGGATTGGAACTTTCATTATAAACTACGAACAATTTCGAGAATTAATATTTATTGTCGCTTACAAATGTTACTCGTTCACTAAGAGATATTTGTCTTCTTCCATGCAGTTTACCCACATCCTTTTGTCCCATCCTCATCCTCGCTCTTATGCTTTCACCTCGTACTTTAACCTCGTTTACCTCTTTACCATTTTACCGCATCCTCCTTTTTTTCTTTGTGTACGTTATACTAACATCGATTCTTGTCTATTTTCCAGTGCGAGCCCGGCCTCGGCGCTAGTGTCATGTACAATTTGCTATACAATCAACCCCAAAAGCTGATGTTGCTAGCAGGATGTAGCACGGTGTGTACGACCGTTGCGGAAGCGGCTAAAATGTGGAATTTAGTTGTGGTAAGTAAGAAGAGCTGTCTCTTTTGGCTCTCTTTGTTCATAATACTTGCCTCCTCTCGACCCATCTCTTACAATATTCGCGCTCAATTCTTCGCGATACGTGTGCGACAACAAAACGTCTATTTCGTACGTCCTTTAGGAAAAGTAAGAGAACTCTAACATTAAGAGACTTGGGCGAACGTTTTCGTGGAAATAAGAATGGAAAGCGAGCGAGAGAGAATGACTGCAATGGATTGCCCGTCGATGGCAAAGGGGAAGAGGATGGCAAACGGACAAAGGGATGTGACAATGGGCGGCGGGAAAAAACAATGGGCTCCGTCTCGGGATACGTACCCCTAATGGAACGCCGGAGAGTGCGAAAAAAGTAAATCGAAGGACCGGAGCGTTCGGTAAAATAAATAACTGGAGGATTAGGTGCTTTTAAAAAAGCCAAACGCCAACTGTTCCAACTCGTTCCTTCACGTTTTTGCCCCTCGACTCGTGCAAGAGGGCATGTTAATAACATAATAAGCAAACTTCTCCCTCAGCGGCATCTTCTGCGATGGAAATATAACAAATTGATTTCGATGTGCACGTAACGCGCGACAATGAGTTATTCGCTTTTCGTTTTCGGCGGTAAGAATTTAATTAATTCCGATGCACATTATAGATAAAGGGCGGCTAATAAAGAGGTTCCACGATGATTTATGTCGTTATAATTGTACGTTAAAGTGCCAAGCAAACGAAAGCGAAAAGAGGAGAAATAAATAAATAACCAAATGGAGTTACAGTCACGAAGGCCTCTTTCCACGATTTTACTCAAGTGTGAGATTATTGCCGCCAGTAAAAAATTTCTCGACGAAGGGGGAGAAACATACGAAGCCGGAAACGAGGATAGATAACGTTTATACTTCCTGCGAAAATATCAAGCCCGTTTCACCTCGTTTTCCCTTCTTTTACACGTCAGATTTACATAAAAACCTAATTAAACCACTTTCGTCCGATTCTTAACAACTTGCAGACTATTTTGCACACGTACGTAACACAGAAAAACTCCCCAACATAAAAAAAGAAGCAAAAGTTTTCTTTGCCGCCGAACGCGAGGATCCTTTGCTTACGGCTTATCTAAATCGCTGCTCTGTCGCTTGCGCTCGCTAAGACGCATGGAATTTAATCTGTTGCCATTAAAGTGTTCGTAATACAATAGACAAGACAATATGACGAGCGCGTTTACAAGTGTATCCTATTGTCATTTAATCCATCAGCTTCCACATTCATTATCCGTCGATTTCGGCGATGCGACTGGCGAAACGACGAAAGATCCGGCCGGAAAGTCAACGGACGTCTTCTGATAAAAACATTTCGTCGATCGCCGACGATGTTATTAATTGATTGATTCGACGATCATCGCACACATCCGGCGAATGTTTGCAAAGGAGTAATCGATGCGAATCAAAGTCGCGTGTGTTTGTGATACGGAGAAGGCAAAAAAAAGGAAAATCGATTTCCTCGTCACGTGTCACGGGATGGTTGAAATTAATTTTGTATACCGGCCAATGCTGTCCAACTTGAGGAGGGCATTAATAAGAAACGAGGTTGTTCCGGTAGATTGGTTAAGTCCATACGGCAAATAAACTGGACGCAAACAAGTTCGTCTTTTTGCGATGGCAAATAGTTTGGCGTATCGAAGTTTAAAAGTTTGGTGGCATTTGGAAGTTCTTCGGCGAAACAAAGTCAGCGCTTGTTTGTTATTGCCATCGACTCTTTTAGGTTCTTTAAATATTCGACTAATAAATCGAGTTTCTCTCCCCTTTAACGTTTCTCGTTATCGTTCGAGTCGTCGGTTCGTCGTTTTCTCCCATTCTTCACGAAATACTTCTACATCTCTTCTATTTTGACTCCTTCACGAGAATGTTAGAATAGCAAATAGAATGTCGTCGTTTACGTGAACGGCGAGCACGAAGAGGACGCACGTTAAGATTGGTACGAACGCGAGAAAGAGAGACGTATGTTATTGTGTTTTGGCGTCGATTTAACTTGCAAAATAACTCGAATCGTCGATGAAATTCGTTTCAAATGTACCTCTTTTCGGTCGAATCTGTAGTGCCGCTTGAAATGCTGAAGAGTACCACTGTTAAGAGGGTCTTTACAATTCGCTTTTTTGCGCTTGTTAGTAATTTTTAGTTTCGAAGCGAGAGAGTAAATAAGAAGTCGAATGAAAGCGAAGATGATGGTATATCTGTCTATAAACTAGAAATAAAAGAACTCGAAGAACTTGTATGGATCTTATTATCGAAATCGTGGTATGTTTCGGTAAAGGAGCTTATATATGTGGCCATAGGATTTCGGTTGATTTAATAAAGGAAAAGGGAAAGGATGAAGACTTATAAGGAATCGATCGCGCCCCATCCACGCCGTTCCTTCCTTCAACTCTCTGTTTTCCACTTTTACCTCTTCTGAAAGCTTTCCAAATTACATTTTGACCTACCGCACGCGTAAAAGCTCATAAAAATGAAATAAGCAATAAGTATAAGTCCCCCCGACTCGCTTCTTTTTGCTTCTTCTCCTTCATCTTCTTCCTTCAACATTATTATTATCCTCTTTTTTAATTTCATGGTCGTGCACACATCGTAAAGTGTTACTGGTGTAGCTTAAAATTGAAAGCAACAGAAAGATGAGACGGAGGGGCAAAAAATACGGGATGGTTAAGGAAAAGTGCAGGGAAACACTTCAATTTCCTACATATTCCGCATGGAAATGACGTGGAGCCTCGCGAATGGGAAGCCGAAAGCAGGCATTCGTTTTATTCGCGATAGGAAAAAGTACGAGTGGGACAATGAGAGAGATAACTCGACTAACGCCGACACGCCGGATGGAAAAGGTGGTCCTATTCCAACTTCAATAGAGTCCTTAAAATAAATGGCGTCACGTAATGTAATATTCTAGTCGTAGCCGCATGTATTCCTTCCTCGCACTCGCTTCTCCGTTCGTAGAATAATGTCTACCGAAGTGATGCAAGAAGAAGACGAAGAAGAAGGGAAGATCATCCGAGCGGTGGTAGCTTAAAGTAACTGACTCCGATACAAATAAGAATGGAAAAGAGTTATGGTTTGGCCATCGGCCAAAAAGAAACTTCGCTTCCTTCTTCTATTTCCTCTTCGCATATTTATTGCTTAAACAAATCTGCTTCGTTATTCGCGTTCAAACTTTCTTTTGTTTGTGCACCTTCGGACTGGTTTCGCAATTAATTTGCCGATTTCTGGCCCAGCCTCTTCTTGATTGTTTTCTGCTGTTTTATTTATTGTCGCAAAAGGCTTTTCCTACTTATCCACGTTACGCCGAAGTCAGTCCTCGCTTCTTCTCTTCTTTTTCTTACCGAAACCACCCGAAGTATTTGCTTTAGCCAAATAAATCGTTGAGAGGATTTGAATGTACGACTTGAGCCCGGCGCCTCCACCATTTTCATGTAGGACACCTCGCCCATTCAAAAGTAAATAAATGAATGAAAATAATTCCGAATACGACGAAAGGTAATCCTGCAGGTAGGTAAGTTAATATGTGGATAAGAATTACGTTTGAATAAACGTGGCATTAGTACATCTTAAACTGTTAACTGTCGTGGAATAAGTTAACGTCCCTCGGGATGATCTTTTTTTGGATTTCTGCGTACTCTTCCTCTGTACTTTTTTTGGTGGCGTAAAGGTGGATTAATTCTCGAAGGAGTCGTTATCTTGCTGCTTTCTTTCCATTTTCATTTATTGTTTCATTTCATTTTCAACGGCTTTACGCTTCTTTTTCTTGTCGCGTTTCGTTCTGTTATTATACGTTCGCCAGCGTTTCTTTAAAGAGCAACTCGCATTATTCACCGTTTCAATTAATCGTTTTCGTTTACGAGTTTCCCACGCCGTTTCATTCTCGATGCAAAAATCATTTCCTTTTCCGTTTGATACGTTTAAACGTGGCTTTAAACGATGACGATCGGAAATCTTCAAAGCAACAAATCCTTGCAGCCGAGACGGTAATGTAATTTGAGCAATTACACTCGAACAAACGGTTTCTTTTGTGCGCCTCCATTAGTCTCGTTTCGTTCGGCTTTGCAATAAACTCGATGGATTAACTCTATTGCAGCGAACGAACCATTCCGAGATTGTTGTTTTTCTTTTGTTGTTTATTGCTGCGAAATGGGAAAACGAAATGAAATTAGAGTTCGTGCGCGATTTTTTTTGTCTCTTTTCTCTTTCAGCGAAATTCCCTTTAAAAGGATCCCACTCAACCGTACAGGCGATACGGCGATTGACACTTGTGAGTTTCTTTTTACCTCTCGTCGTTATCGTTAATGTTTATCTTGTTAATGTAAAACGAAGAAGAAAAGAGGCAGAAAAGGCGGCTGAAATCCTCCACCTTCGGTAAATAACTTTACATAAACGTAAGAGCAAACATTGAGAATCTATTTCCGGTCGATTCCAATTCGCTGGGGCGTCTTAAACTTGCGTTTGACCCTATTTACCATGACCACAGTTTAGATGTTAAACGTGCATCGATTCGGATGAAGGTGTATTCGAATTGCGTTAACAAAAGATGGATCACTTGCGAAATTAATTCCTTTTTGTTAATTTAAGGAAAAGAAAATCAAATGGGGCAATTTCTTATTCAAGACGTTATTCGGATCGTTTCGAAACGTTATTATCATCGTCCAATGTTCAACATTCGACGATACAAGTACAATCGCTAATGGCATAGACTGCTTAATAATTTTAACACTCCAGCGGAATAATAATGACGAGGATAACAAGCGAGCAGCTGCCAAATTCGCAAAAGACGTTGAAACTTGTCATATGTGCAGAATGAGTTGAATCCGGTGCTAAAAAAAAATTCCTCCACGTCGCCCTCGAAGCACGCTTAGGCTAATACGTCCCTGGCTTATTTTCAAGAAGTAACTTTATTGTTTACCGTAGGTTTCGCTCGTAATTTGTTGTAGGGCGAAAGTGGCGAAAAAAGGAAGAAGACGAATTGCAAACTTCGCAATACGAATTAATAAGTTCGCGTGAGGGGAAAAATACGGTCCTGCTCTCTCGCCCGTTACGGTCAACCCGAATAACGTTGTTATTATATTCGTTAAACTCTTCGCTCCAGCTCGTTTTGCCCGACGGAAAAGTTGTATTAGACGCTCGAAGTTTTTCTCTCCTTTCGTCCCCTGTTTCCCAATAAAAGTGGCCGCCGTCCATCCGCCATCCCCTTGTTGTTGTTGTTCGGCTCTTCCCTTACAAATTGTGCGGACTATCTGCGAAATAAAAGAGACCAATTTTATCGGCTCTTCTCATCCTTTGCCCTCTTTTTGCGGTTAAATTATGGAAGTATTAAGAGGAAACTTTCCTCCACGTTCTTTCTCCTTTTTTTTTTTGGTATCCTTGTACAACACAGCACGACGTGATCCTCCACTTCTTCGAGGACTTTTAATGATGGTTAGCACACATGCGAACCGAGTGTGAGCGAGAGAGATAGAGGTATAAAAGTTTTTTTCTTGGTCCGGACGAGCCGAAGAAGGTTCGTAAGGAGCCGATGGGGATGCTGGTGGTTGGTATGATGGAGGAAGGCTTTTATTAACGTTATGTAACAAGCCGGAATTTAATACGCCGTAAATCTTCGTCGACCGAATGCAATGATAAATAATAATTAGCGTCTCTTTGGATTGCGCGAAAAATTGGTGTCGATCTCTTTTTGCGGTTAATATTGATGGCGGCGGACTTAATTAAACGCCGCCACCTTTTCTCTTTGCCCCACACACAAAGCGGAAACTTATTAATACTAATTAAACGCTAAACACACCAACCATCACCCATCTACCTGCCTGCCCGTTTACCTCGGTTTATGCTCACCTATAATTCTGCACTAGCACTTGGTTTAAATTGAATTTGCACCGGCACTCGGCCGAAAGCGAGTTAATTAAATTGCTATTGATGAGAGACATCGAATGGCTCGTGCAAAACTTAAGAGAGCTTAGAAGTGTTAAACGTACTTTTCACTCTTTGACGTAACGTATGGATTACACGAAATCCGCACTAAATGTGATACAGTCGGGAAATTCGCGGTCTCGCATTTTTATTTCGAAAGCCACATAATCCGCCCTTTCATAATTTAGACTTATTTCCTGGCGTTAGCGAGGGTTTTACGTTTGTAATTCTTCATATTTTATGTGCAACTTTTTCGTTGCTCGCGCGAAGGAATAACGTCGGACGCGATTTTACAATTTAAATTTTGCAAATTAGTTCGCAATTAATGAATTAAGAGCGCAATCCAGCCCGTTTGGAAATTAATTCTTACGTCGCATACATATTCATTACGATTTCTTTATTTAACTGTATGCAAACTTTCGGATGTGTAGACGATTTAAAAAGTATTCTATTTTCGCACGTGTAATTCGTATTATTACGTGAGATGAACCAGTTCTTTTTTAGCGCGTGGTGGAAGGAGCATGTTCGCGGATCGATAAATCCGGAAATAACAATGTGAATATGCAAAGGGTAGAATTTTCTACTAAAATTATCATATAGACGCGAGTATTGTGTGTGCGAAGGAAAAATAGTGAATAATGGTGGAGGAGCCGGGGAAGCGGATACATAATTAAAGGATGCACAAGGTGAAATCGATATTACAATAAAATAATAATACATAAAGAGAGGGCGAGAGAGAGAGAGAGAGAGAGAGAGAGACAGACCCACAAAGGATAACGAAGGACGAACAGAATTAGACGTTTAAAAATAATTTGTCTCCATCTATACGATTTTTTAATCCACTTGATGGATTGATTGGTAACTAAAAGCTGCAATAACCCACAGAGGCAAGAGCCATTCGTCAAACGACAATACGCCAAAAGAAGAGAAAAATACATGCGAGGGATTTGATTTGATTTGATTGAACGCGAGCACTCCGGCTTGTTTGTTATTTAACAATGGAATTGCCAATACGCTTTTTGCCCGTGCACTTTTCATCCGTATTTTCCGTCTGTTGGCCTTTGCCATTTCGCGAGGCCGTAAATTCGCGTCTTCCCCATAAACGCGTCCACGTTCAATTTAACTATTTAATGTAATATGCATGTCGTCGTTGTTATTGCTGTTATTGTTCTAATGCCATTCGAAAGCGTACGATTTGACCTAGTCTCGCGACGAGTGGTTGCACGTAGCGTGACCGGAGAATTAAGCCCGATCCACCCCCCACAATATCTCCAACCCTCCACATGAACATCTACGCGAGTGACTATTTTATAAATTCAAAATTAGATCGATGCCAATCCTCGACCACAACGAATTGCCACTTTGCGTCACGATATTATTTAAAAAGGACAGGCATTAAATTCTTCTTCAACAATTTGAACCATCGCAATCATAATCCATCGCTAATTATTCCTCTTAATTGAAAACGATTGCAATAAAATCAATCACTTATTGCTAACAATGCGAAGGAAACTTTCTCCCATTTCGCCCCCAATTTCTGGAGCAGATTTTCTTTGCGAAATTTATGCTACTTTGACGGTGCGAGTCAGCAGAAAGAAGCGAATTACACAGAGCCCGACAAAATAATATTACTTCTTTCCCTTTCGGTCCTCCCTTTGTGATCTTCTGTTATACAATCTTGCCATCGCAAAAAAAAACGGAGAAAGAAGGAATCCGGCATCTAATTTAAGGAATAATAGGCACTAGAATTCGGGAGAGAAGGAGCGTGACGGTGGTAGGATAAAGAAGAATTTTTATTATGATTGGTACCACGTGAGACCGCCAAACAAAAGGAACTAGAGAATGGTGCATGATGGTCACGAAATTTTAATTAATTTATTAAAAATTACAGTGACTTGGGTTTCTCATCGTTTCTTTCAACGCCTCCACCATAAAGTGACCTTCGTCGTCGTCGTCGTCGTCGTCTCCCATTGTCGGCGTCGATTTTGTTTGGACCTGGGGGCGGGCGCCCTTTTCGCCGGTTTCGACTAATTAGAATAAGCAAATAATAATGGGCTTCGTGCTATTTATCGGCGGTACGTTTCGGAATCGATGTCAAGGGCGGTGGCGGTGCACTTAATTGCGGTTTAACATGTAATCATGTGGAACGACCGAAAAGGGAAAAACGCGAAAGGAAAATTCGATGATGGCCTTTTGTACCGTTTGGCCGCCGTTCGCTGGGTGGAATTGATTTTTTTTTTCAAAAATTATCCCGATTTAGCGGGTTAGCGATTGGAAATTTGTTCATTCTTAATTAAATGGGGCAAATCGTTTGGATCGATTTGCAAATTGAAGTGAAACTGGCCGACGTACGTATCGGTTTGCGGGGGGGGTGGAAAGCGCTGACGCATTTTTCCGATTCCGCAAATTCACATCGCGTACGATTCGTTGCCATTTTCCCTTTTCTTGAGGTATATTTACGGAGGATTCCTTTTTTAAATAAATAAACTTTTCGAAGAGATTCTCCTTCTTCACGTGCCCTAAATTCACCTTTCGCTGAATGGAAACTATCGAAGTTCGCTTTCTCACCTTTATTTCTTACAACTTCAAATCAACTAAATAGCTTCAGCAACAATTTAATTCGTTTTCGTTTATGAATCGTAGCAGCGGGCAATTCGAAATTGTTCGTCGATCATTACAAGATTTGGAGCTGAGGCGATCCAAGAGCAGGAGTGAAGGACTCTATTAAGGGAAAAGAGCGATAGCAATTTTCGCGCGATTTAAATATCACATCATTTGTCGCGGAGACCTGGAGTATCGGCGCTTCGTGGCGCATGCCTAAATTATGAAATCAATAATTAAGTGGTTAATTATGATGAGAGAGCGTCGTGGAAAAATGTTAATTGCACGAGAGTGTGGCGCGACAAAAATGGGAATCAGCCAACGGCCACGAATTACGATTTCCACATTTAATAACGCTGTGGAAACGAATAAACGCCCCAATTAGAGGAGCCACCCTCAGCTCGTCGTTAATTAATACCGAAGGCGAAACATATGAAACGTATAAATAAAATGCGATCATTTAACGGACTAATTTATTAACTGGCTGCCATAATAATCCCATAATCGGTTACGTTTTATACGGTTAAGCCGTCGTTGCGCCCGTGATGATGATAAGAAGCCATTAATAATTCAGCTCGGTGTCAGTTTTGTTCGCGTTTTGATACGTTCAACTTAATACCTAATAAGAGGGCTTTTCGGGGAAGTGTACAAGAAAAAAGGACAAAGAAATACGCTGGTTCTTTGCCTCGGGTGGAATTATTTTAATCAGAAAATAGTCGAGTCCATCGGAGGGCATAATGAACTAATTAACATTTACGACGGATGGCATTAAAGTTCCTATTGACACGGAAAAGATTGCGAAACTAAGAGAGAAAACTTTAAGAAGAATTCCTCTTCAAGAAACTAGAAGTTGGAAAATCTAAATGATTCTGTTTCAAAATGTTATTAATTTCGTCGAGGAGCGCGCAACGAATTGAAGAACGACTGAAGGGTTCTTCTGTTGCATGCGGCACAACAACATCGTCGATGGCGTGGCGGTAGAAAATAAAATAGTCAGTGAAAGGAGCGTGGAGTGGAGAAGAGAAAAGCGAGCGCAACCGAAGGATTTCCTATCAATTTACGCTGAAAAATGTGCTCCCACGGAGAGTCAATGACAGGGAAATGATATTATGATCGGGGCGACCCTCGTGAACTCCTTCAAAATTCATCCAATTTAATTCTATAGAAATGCAATTCGCTCGCTTCCATTTATACCTCCCTCTTGCACGCTCATTTACCAATTCTTCTGTGGCCTTTATCTAAAGAGTACCGTTAAAAAAATACTTTCTCTCGCTAAAAGGACGAATGCAAAATGCGGAAAAGGCCCGAGCCCAAAGGTTGGGTTCTTTCATTGACGCAACGAACAATGACGAAGGTCTAAAATTAAAAATCGCAATGAGGGTTCGGAAGAAACAATTCGATAAACATATATGCACGTTTATGTTATTAGGGCGAAGGCGAACTGCGCGGCGATGTCGCTGGAGATTTACAAAGACCTTCGCCCTCTCGAGAAGCGATTCACGTTTAAATATATACATATGCGAGTGTGTGCGCGTTCATAAATGATGCGATATCTCTGCCAAGCAATTCGAATTTTTTTATTGTTTTGTTATAGTGGCAATTCCCGTCGGTTTCGAAGACATCAAACAGCAATCGAGTGCGATCTTGAGGGCCCCATCAAATTGCAATCGAAACGAACGAGTGTTATTAATTCATGCCAGTTGAAATGCCAAAAATTCGCATTTTTGTAGTCAACCTCGTTTTTTTACTTCTGAATTTTTGCAGAAATTGCAATAAAGGTATTATTTCGGAGCTCTTAAAGTGATTAATAATGAGGAAAAGAGAAAAACCTAATTCAATGAGAGAGCGAAAGGATCCCAACTAAGATCTAAAAGACTTTTCTTCTAAAAGTGATCGGAGACCGTACATAATTGGGGCGCAAAGAATGGGAATAAATGGTAGAATAGATAACGATTTATCTCGTTGTTGTTCGTGCTTGTTTGTTGTTCAATTAGGAAAATTACATCCACCTTCATTTGTAGCCGTTCATCAATTAACGTAGATAAATTAGCCGTAGCAAAGAAGCGGAAAACGAGGCAGTTGAAGAGCTCGCAACGAAATGAAGAACTACCAAAGAGCTTCGTACCATCAAACATTGAATTATATCGATTAAAGCTTAAGCAATTAAATAACGAGTCCAGTTTTGATTTGAAGCAGATTGATGTGATTCGTGCGCCCACTTTCTTTCGCACCAAAGCAAATTGTTTAATTGTGCCTCCAAACGAATTAAATCGCTTCTTGTTTATTATTCGCCGCTCGGTTAATGACAATGACGCTGAAATTCGTTTAAATTATGGCCGCAATCGAATTAGAATCCGTTTTCATGACTTGGACGAGCCATAATGAAGTTTTAATAAAATTTGCAAAGAGACCGAAAAGAAAGCAAACGATTCTCCGTTCTCTTGGCAAGAAAACCTGCTCAAGTTCATTAGTACGTTTAAACTAATTTCTCTTTCGTTCGTCAACAGATTCGCTTCTTTTTTTTGGGCTCGTTTCCTTTACGACTTTTCCTCTAGAAGTCGCAAGGAAAAAGTTGGATAAGTAAAGTTGAAGTTTCTATTCTCAAATTATTAACATTATTCGCAAATTTATTTTCCCTTCGTTCGATTATTTGCTCGTCTCTTATTTTCTTCAAGCTGCTCTAATGTAATTAAAGTGCGCCTTAAATAAAATTAAACTCCTTTCTTATTCCTCGAGTTGTTTATCTTCGTGGAATAATAATGATCGGGATGAAAAGGAATCACTTAATATTCCATGAGAGTTTATCTATTAAATTCTAATTCGCATTAAAGGATTCTTTCATCATTTTTATTATGCAACTTTTTCCCCTGACTTTTGACAACATTCGCAATTCCAAATTAATGAATCCTCTTTGGTCAAGCTTTAGAAATTCTTATTGAGGAACGACCGTAATTTAATGAAAATATTTCTGATCACGAGCAAAACAACATTATTGCGAAGACGAAAGGAAAAATGAAGAAACAGGGAAAGAAAATTCATTTAATACATATTTACATTAGCGATTTAACCCCCTGAAGCGTATAATTCGTAGTAACGTTATTGACGAGCGAAATGAATGAAGGGGAGGGGACGGAGCGCTCGTGCAAAAATTTGCAGGATGGAAAAAAATTGAAGTACAGGAAGGGAGGGAAGTGCAAAAGAAGAAGCAGATTTCCTTCCCTTGTTTTTCCCTTTTATTTTTCCTTTTTCTCGCCCTCTTTGTGCTTCCGCTCTTCCTCGTTACGCTTCTGTTTTTTCCTGCCATCCAGCTCCGCAGTGAAGAGTATCGAATCGCCGCGGGCGTTTCAATCAATGGAAAAAATATTCCGCTTTTTACGTCTTCGCCGCATCATTTTTAAAATAATAATTCTTGATTACAAACAAACAGCGGATTGCTAAGTAAACTAATTAATTCTTGGTTAGCTAATCGATTATTCACGAACACTTAAGATCTGCGGCCTCGTCCGATTCCTTCGGTCCCTTAAATTTTTAATCGGCAATTATGACCGTGGTACGTCTTGCGCTCGTTCGGCCCATTTTCCACGGGCAATTAACTAAAGTAACGCTCGCATGAAATATTAATGAGATGGCGAAATGACCGTCACTACTACCGACTCTCGTTACGTGCAAGATTATCATTATCCATTAGCTGATTTCGGCTACGTCTTCGCCGCGGGACCGACGAGGACGGCCTCCGACCTTAAAATGCATAAAGCACGTTTAATCTGGCAATGGAAGTTCTCTTTTGCCACTTTACCGGGGAGTACAATCGAGCAATTCCGTGGTAAATGAACGGCGAATAATGAAATTTTCCCGTCATCCGGATCGGATTAAGTTTTGTCTCGCTGATTTATCGTGCGTTTGTCGAAAGTCGAAGAACGATTCGATTACAGTCGACAATTAAGCAAACGGCCGAGGGCGTTTGCGCTCGATATCATCGAAGACGTATTGTTTTTAATTTGATTTAAGAGACAAGACACGGTTCACCGCGACGAACACGCTTCTTGCCTTTGCGACTTCACGTGCAACGAAATGCATACACTTGATTCCTAAAGGCACTTGACATTTAGGTTAATCACGCAATTAGATCGGAACCGCAACGATAACAATATGCGAGGCGGAAAGTTCGCCGAAGTATTTTCGCTTAACAAGTCACTTACACTAATTGCAATTATCGCAAGAGGCGCGGCAAAGAAAACTCTCGCTTTCCATTCATCTGTTCTTAATTCTCCGGCGCATCCGTGGAGGAAAGCGCCGTCAGTAACGAATGGAAAAGGTTTCAGTCGGGGAAACGTGTAAGTCGATGGAAATTATAACGCTCATCATCATCGCTACAATCAGCGTGATGTTGAGGACGTTGATAATGAAGGATTTATTGTTGTATATAGTCGATTTCGGTCTAAAGCGGTTGCGAATTTACGAAAGTCTCGCAAATTAATTTACGGCGCTGTTCGTGTTGTTGCTGCTGTTCTTAGCGTAAAAACTCGAACTAGAATGGGACGAAACAAGAAGAAACGGCGTGTACATTTAGGGCGAGCACGTCGTTTAAGAACAGAGGATGTTAATCGATATCAATTTTCCGTCGACGAGTTTTTCAGTCTTCCGCGAGGATTCCCCATTCAATTCCAAGCACACCGGTCTAATTTATATTATTGCGTTAGCTAACGTCGCTTCAAGGAAACGCACCGATTTCCTGGTTTAATTAACTCCATGCGGCGCGAAAGAGACGATGAATGGCAACGAATTTTTGGCAGGACAATCAAATAAGACGTGAGTTTAATCCAATTTCTAGTGTGGTTCCTTGAGATAACTTGAAGGAATGCTTTTGAGGATGAAATTAAGACTTCTTGTGGCCATCGAATAAATTTCTTTTTCTCTCTGCCAGTTTTTAATTCATAAATTGAAACGTCGGTACGTGGCCATAAATAAATGGGGAAGGAACGCGCGAAGAGCGAGAATTGTTTCGCTATTTCCCCGTTTATTTTTCTAAGTGATATATTACCGTCATCGTCGTATCTGTTGGTATTCGTGGATAAACGGGGCAAACAAGCAACTAGATCATTTCCGTTCACGATGTAACGAGAGGGTACGATTGTAAGCAAGCGTATACACAAATACAATCAATATTTATTCTGCTTGTGTTATTATTACCGACAATAATACCCCGGGAACGGATGCATTGTGTTGTACGGAAAGCAACGTATACGGTTAATATTGCGCCGAGGAAACTGTTGCTCCTCTTCTTCGGATGGGAATCGTGAAAATCCATTTTTCCCCAAGTAAGACCGTTTTCGTCGTTGCGAAAGTTACATGCGCCATCATCTTCGTAAGCGAAGACGGACCGGAAGTGGAAGAAGCACAAAATCGATTGCGACTGTCTTCGTGTAGCACGCACGCGAGGGTCAAACGAGAATAATTCGTTAAAACCTCTTATCCCGCGAAGGATTAATCGAAAAGGCTGGACGTCGTTGTTCATATGCGAACTTATCGATTCGCCTCCGTGGAAGACGTGCACCATTTAGTTCCCTTTTTCGCGTCGGGGTTTGATAGTGCGGCGGCGAGTAACGCCGCCGTTGCCGTTTTTGGCATTAACGCTTGATTTATGCATATTCGAGTGTCACTCGGTGGATCCACGTTTATTTATGGGGCCGTCCATATACATAAACCCCACTCGGTGTATAAACGGGGGATGATGCGTGTCGGGAACGGTGCAGAAACGTGTCGGGGAAAAAAAAAGACGGGAAGAGTTACCGGGTTGCCATCTTCTCTCGCGCGCGCCGTCGTTTCGTGAGGAGGCTTTTCGAGGGAAATTAAAAACGTTCTCCTGGAGGCTCGTAAATCAAAGGGCGGCCTCTACGTCCTTCCTCGATGTCATCCGTTTATCTAGGCGTTCGTGGCAAATTGTACGGTTTCTAATTAAAGTTTCGTCATTTTTTCGTTGTTGCTGTTGTTGTTGTTGTTGTTGCCGTTATTATACGAAGAACAATTAGTTGGATGGCGCCAATTTCAGTTTGTACAACTTTATAGTTTGCTGTTAACGAGAGGGTTCCAACAATCGTTGTTATTCTAGGATTCCGTCGACGATCGTCGCATTATCATCGTCCAACGCTGATGACGTTGATGATGCTCTTCGCCTAATGTCGTTATCCCTTTCAATTCGAATCCGTTATTATTCTCTCTCCCTCTCTCGCTCTTTGCACCGGTTAGTTTTGTAAATGGGAACTTGTATAAATTAAAATCGCCTCATTGTTCCTTTGTCTTCGCTATCCATTCGCGTATTACCAAACTAAACGCAACGGAAGGAAATATTCGAGCCAAGACCAAAACGTTAACAGCTATTTCACAGTTGCTTTTGCTTGCACTGAAGAAGTGTTTCTATTGAAGAAGTGTTAAGTTGGAAGAGTGGCTTAACTTGCAGCCAGTTTGTTCGTTTCATTTTTCTGGATATTAACATTTATACGTTTTTACGAAGGATTTATTATGTCCTGTGCGACATTTTTTTGCCTTGCCGTGGTACCATTGCATAATCCCTTAAGAGGCGAGCAGCAGCAGGAAAAAAAAAAGACATTACCCTCATCCCGTTGAAGGTTTGTAGCACGTACGGCCCGAAAATAAAATAAAAATCTTTTATTAAAACCATCTACAAAACGAGAAAGGGAAAGAGCGCGTTTCTTTCAATATTTATAATTCTTAAGAAGAGACAAACGCTATTTTTGATCCATCCACGTAAATTCGAAATTAAATTTTGATATCGGTCGTCCCCCAATTCGGCAATATTTTCCCCGTCCGACTCCTCCACGCAGAAGAAGAGGAGGAACAAGATGGATTTTGCATAAATAAAATTCGCTTATTATTGTTGTTATTGCCCATTTCTCTTTATTCTTCCCTCAGATTTATGGAGCGACATAAATTGCGAAGATGAATTGAAATTCAAGAGACTCGGACAAACGAGGTTTGGCCCATTTCTTTTCTTTCGTCTACCTTTTTCCTATTTCAACGTGACAACGTGGAACGGGAAAGAATCGAGGTGAAACGATGTTGGAAAATTGTTGAATAAAACATTTCGGTACGCGATGTGGCGAAAGTGTTTAGGCGAAACGTAGAAATAAAAGTTTCGCACATCGACAACGACGGCCATCATCATCATCATCATCATCGTGGTGGTCACCATCATCACATACGTGCGAGTGATTTTTTTCTAATCCTTTCATCGAGCACGGACGCTTTTTAAAGGATTTGCGAGAGCGGACGCATTCACGAGGCAAAGAACAGAAATAATGTTATCGATTCCTTGCGTCGGACCAGAGACCGGATGGATTTAAAGGAAGTCGCAGCAATCGAATATTGTGGGACGAAATTGAGCGCCGTTGGCGAATCGATTTTCCCCAACTAAACTGAATAATCCCCAACCATCGCAAAGCCGAATTTACTCCGGATTTACTTTTGCCCGGCCCTTTTTTGTCGCAATCATTACTGGGGCCTCCGTTTAAAAAAAAAACGTTTATTATCTTAATCTCGCTCCGTTCCGTAAAACGCTCTTTCTTATACTTTATTGTTATGAATCGTTGATTCCAATTAATGTAGGAAAATTCCCTGTTTATTTTAGCCAGCGTCGTTGCGAATTTTTACGTCTTTTTCCCGCCGCTCGTTTGTTAAACTAACGAATTAGCCAACTACTAACGAACGCTAATTTCGTTATTGCAAAAATTAAGCAAATTCGGCCTCTCGCGAATCGTTCTTCGTACGGTAGACCAAAAGTCGGTCGGATTAAGGATTAGAATGTAGTTATACGTAATTTACTGCCACTTTTTCCCTCTTCGTCCGACGATGGGGTTGGCATTAATTATTAACGAGGACGGTGCCATCGTTTATTCCACTAATATCGGTCCACTCGATGATTTATTTATACGTGTCATTTATTTTTGTGTTGACTGATCGTTAAAAATAGTCGTTCCAAAGAGGAAGAAGTGAGAGAGAAAGAGAGAGAGAGAGAGAGCGAACGTAAAAGTTATGGAGACGGTTGACAACGGTTTGTGAGTAAATTCCGTTAGTTACATCATCAAAAATTTAAATCGCTATCGATTGGTGCGAAGCTACCAAAAGCGAAGAAATGAAAATAGATTTAGGTATTTAAAGATGGCACGGGAATAGATCGAGGAAACGAAAGGAGAAAGCGAGGCGAAGAAAAGGAGGTCGTCCGGGGTGAATCGCTCGACGGTTCTCGAGTACCACCAAATAATTCCTCGCCATTCTTCTCGTGCTTCGCCATCTTTTCTTCTTCACGAAATGGACCGGTTAATAAAAATCTCCGACTCGTTCGATCGCCCGCTCTTGTCATGTTTTCAATGGCACAAGTGTCACAAACACGACGACGAAGAAGTCGATGGAGGCGGACGGAAATAAGCGGCGATTCGCTTCGAAAATATGAAGGAACACGGTGGATTTTTCCGCTCCTCTTAGATATAAACCGCCGTTTCTTCCATTATTATTCGGCCCTTGTTTCTTGTCGTTGCTTTCGCTGGCTCTATTTACCAACTGCCCTCATTTGAATTGCAAATAATTGCGAAACGCTAACGAGCACTTTCCGCAATTCATTTACCTCGCAACGGAATTAGATGCGAAAGAGAACGTTGCGTTATTCGATTGGAATCGACTTATTTTAATTAGCATTCGCATTTAAAGAATTGTTAATATACTATTGCTCTAAGAGTTTTTAATGGTAATACAACAACCATCCGACTTATCGCAATAAAAATCAAAAACGTTCCTTTTGCAACTGGGCGATTAATGTTATAAATAACAAACTTACCTCATCAGCGTCATTTTACCTTCGGTTCCAGTGGGAAGTCGATTCGAATTAAATGGCGAAACGCGATAATAATATTCGCGCGACGCTCGTTAAAATCAACGTTTCACGGGCGATTTTGCTCGAATTTACCGTACCGAATAAAACTTATCGATAAGTTTTGCAACGCGCCGACACTTTTCGTCAATGAATTAATCGGAATCGATGGCCCGCGATGGCAATCACATCGCTCTTTGGCTCAACTGACCGATACGTTTCCGCTCAACTTCTCGCCCTTAAGCGGCATCATCGACGAGGATTATTCTGCTCGGATTCGGCATCTGGGTCTCTCGATATTTAAAAGTTTAAAAGGATTCGGTAAAAATTCGAAAAATGAAAGTTATCTTTTTGAATTTTGAAGATTCCGATGGTGCGGCGAGAATAATAAATGCGCTTTTATTAAACGGGGGATTAATGGAAATCGATCGCCGGTTAAATGGCACGTAAATTATGGAAATTGCCATTATTACCTCTTCATTCGCGTATTCCGAATCTTTAGGCTTTCTTTTTTAATGAGCCATTTCAAGCTCCATCGCATTAACGGCCGGCTATCAACAATTGGTCCATTTCAGCGAACGATCTCTTTCGTGCAATCGTAATAATGGTAATTAATAAACTTTTATTGTAATTGTTCCTATTGAAAATTATACGTGGGCCGCGATTGCCCTCCGGCAATTATCACATTCGGATTTAACGAAACAATAATGTTCAACAGACCGAAAAGTTTTATCGCGAAGGACGCTCGCAAACAAGAATAATAGCTCGCATATGAAATTATTTGTTGTTAGAGCGGCTTTCTCCTCTTCTTTTTTTTCGTTCCGCCTGAAGAGTATGGACGCGGTTTGAATTTAAATGGGGATGTTCAGGAGACTAAATACACACATACGTAATTGAAAATTTATTCGAAGCATTCGTAACGCAAAGTGCTGAGAGTCGGGATTGAATGCGGACGATTAAAATATGCACAATAGCGATGTTTTGTTTTTCGCGATTGAATCGGTTGTAAACTGCGAACTTTCCGCCGTTAGATCTGCGTTCGTAAACAAATTCCGTAATTGTACGACGCTCGTATTGTTTCCGAAAGCTCGACGTTCAGTTCAAAGTGCCTTTATTTGCGTGCGAAAACAATGGAGGCAATTTATTGCGATTTATATGCGAGAAAATAATTTTTTTTCGGTATTCGCGACGTCCGCGTGGGATTTCGTTTAAATAACCGATCGTCCATCCGCAAGGACGCAGGAATAAATCTCTTAATGTTCCCTATTCCATTTGGAATTTATTATTTATTTTTCCTGTCGTCCGCGTTGTATATTTTCTTAAGGGAAACAAACTCTTAGTTATTCTCCTACCGCATGGAAAACTACCCATTTTTCATGCGAGTCGTCGGATGAAATATCGTCGTTGCTGTTGATGGTAGGCAATAGTAAAGAGGTAACGTTATCATCTACCCAGAAAATTTTCATATAAATAAATCTTTGCGACGTCTCCTTTTCTCTTTTTCCGTAAAAAGAAGTCAAACGCAATTCTTCCTCGACATTCGCCGTTTGCAATTCCAACCGTACACGTTTTGCAAGTAATATGCGAAAACGGCGTGCGAGGGAAAATTTGAAAGAATTGATATATTAATGTATTCCAATGGAAAAAGATGTTAAACGTTTGATGTGGAAGAAAAGAAAGAAGAAGAACCGAGTGATAAACGTGCGTTTGGCATCATAAATTTGCACAACTTTTATTGACAACACAAATATTATGCGAAATGGTGTTTAACTGAACATGATGTAATTTGTTTCCTATCAAAATAAACACGTACAATTTCTTTTGTTGCAAAACAAAAAACCTCTCCCGAAGTGAATCCAACCCTTAACACACATTTCCTCCTCTCTTCTCTCCTTCCAGAGGGATCCCCTTAACCGGCCATAAAATGTGCGTTGATGACACGCGAAAACGTTGCGGACGGCGGACGCGAATTTGGTGGATGCGCCGGGCCGATTCGCTGTCCGCCTCTCGCCGATCGCGCAAATTCTCTCTCAGTAAGACGGTCACGTTCGCATTTTATGCGCGACAATAAAACCGTCCGGCCGGCGGATTTTGAATTTAATTAAGCGCGACCGCTCGTTCCTTCGCTAATTACGTGAGCAGATAATCGCAATTTTTCTTATTCTTTGCAGCTATGTTACGGCGCCAGTTCGCCGGCCCTGTCCGACCGCAACCGCTTCCCGACGCTGTTCCGCACGCACCCGTCGGCGACCGTGCACAATCCGACGCGCATCAAACTGATGAAGAAGTTCGGGTGGTCGCGCGTCGCCATCCTGCAGCAGGCCGAGGAGGTGTTCATATCGACCGTCGAGGACCTGGAGTCGCGCTGCACCGAGGCGGGCATCGAGATCGTGACGCGGCAATCGTTCCTGTCGGACCCGACGGACGCGGTGCGGAACCTGCGGCGACAGGACGCGCGCGTCATCGTCGGCCTCTTCTACGTCGTCGCCGCCAGACGCGTCCTGTGCGAGATGTACCGGCAGAAGTTGTACGGCCGCTCGTACGTTTGGTTCTTTATCGGTGAGTGAATTTACGCGTTCGTTTCGTCGACTTTTATTCCTCATCGCTTTAATGCGTCCATTAAAAGCGTGTAGGGGCCGCTCTTATCTTCCGCCGGATTACGACCGGCAGATGTTTATGCGGAGCGTAAAAGTCAATGATGCGAGCCGTCGTTAGGAGCCCTCGCTTCAAGTCCCCGATTCCCCCGACGCTTCTATCCTTTAATTATATTAATATTATCGTCGTCGTCGCCATCCGCGTCTTGTAGTTGGTTTAAAAGTCGCGGACTCGTTCGAATAAAAGCAGTTATTATTGTAATCGCGTGGTTATTCGAACTAATTCCGTTTGAAAGCGACGCGGACAAGATTAATTGGCGTATTGTTATTAATTTCCATGCAAATTACTAAATGGATGGATTGGTGAATTATGCAAACGACGTCTGCTCAGCGTTTCTTTTGGTTTAACACGCGTCGGAGGAAGAAATGAGCGAGCGAAACAATTTGCAGCTTATTATTAGGCGAAGATGATGATGAGCGAAAGGGAGACAAAGGCGGTTAATTCAATTTCGTTTTTGTCCGTTAAACTTCTTGTCCTCGTAGCAGCGAGATCGCGGCGAAAGCCGAAGAACTAAACGATCCAGTTTATAACAATAAATATACGAAGAATGGAGTTGGTCCTCGAGCAGCGTGAACTATGACGGCCGTAATAAATCTTTTAAATTCAGTCAGCAACTTTTATAGTTTTAATTAACTTTTCTCTTCTCTTTTTTCGGCCGCCACTCGTCTCTAGCAAAGAAGTTTTAAGCTACTCGCGCTTCAATAATGGCTCGCTTGATAACTTTTTAAGTTTTTTTTTTATGAATAAACTAACCGAAAAACGAGCAAGGAAAGACTTTGGTACTAAATGGCTCGAGTCGTTGTTGTTGTTGTTGCTCCAAATGACGAACTAAATCGACGCCATTAAACACGTGTCACGTACAAGCGAGGATGATGATCACGATGGAATCGTGCACACACGTGCCATTATTGCCGTTGTCGGACGCTTGCAAGTTGAGATCTAAATCACAATCATTTTCGCCGCCGCTAAAGGGCGGACAATAACCATTTCTCCTCTTTCGTTTTTAATCAACATTTTCCCAGCGCGAAATTACAGTTGTCTTATGAGCGATCGTTGCAATAACGTCAAAACAACTCGAGTTACGGTTGAAAAATAACAACTCGGAAGAAGTTGGATTAATAACGGTTAAAAATCGTCGTCGTTTCGTTCTTGAAAACAAGAAACGAAATTCGCATGCTTCTTCGTAAATTTGCATGAATGAGGCCCGTTTGCAAATAATTAGTCATGGTTTGCACGAATGCATTTGTAAATAAGGAAAAGAGAACTTCGTAATTGAAATTGCGTACAATGCAATAACTTGATTAACAATAAATAATAATTAATTAATCGTAAATTAATTTATATAATTGCTTTGCACAATGGCTCGTACAAAGGCTCGGTAATGTTGTTAGACAATAATGGGCGATACTAATTAATTAAAGCGAATGCACGACCCACATCAATAATAAGGGACAGGCACTATGTCGTATGTGAAGTTGGTACGTGCCGCTTTCCGATGCGACGTATACATTACTAAAAGAACTTCAAAAATGTGTCTAAACTTTCCAGACTCGATTTTAATCGATTGCTTCAGGATTAGCTCGAAGGATTTGCTCAAGAATTGCGTAAGACAAAAGTGTCTTCGCAATTTAATAGAGGCGACCGGAAGTGCGGTTATAAAGACAAGAAGATGCAACGTCAACAATAGAGAAGTTAGCAAGAAGTTATTTATTCGATCCGTTTCTCTTTTCTGTGTGGAATAAACCGAAGAAGTTGCTTTGTTTTTAATGCAACGTTGTTTTGGCGTAAAATGTGAGGAAGAAATTGAAAAATTGCACAATTTTCCGTGCCATACTTTTTTTTGCTCGAGCCGAACAAATCGCTTACTTGGCTCCCTCGTTCTTCTCGACTTGCGTTTTCTTTTCGTCGTTTCGTTCGTCTTCTGAAATGTCGCTCGTCGTCTGCAAAAGGGAATTGCCACCAATAAAGTTTCGCACTCGAATGGCTATAATAATAAACTTTAATAAACGAGGCACGGGAAAGGCAACTTTAAATATAAAATAGCAAATCGAGCGAAAAGAATGAAACGAAAGCAAGCAAAAAATCGCAAATTCAGCAACTTCTAATTAAAATAACTCGCGCAATTCGCCATCGAACATTTAAGACTTTAATCAATTTAAACGACCTCCTTTTTTTGGTGGTTTTATTTAAGAAAAGGGAATTGGAAAGGCATTAATCCTAATCCAACTTATCCTGCCGCAGACCAAGGGTTAAGTCTTCGGCCAAAGAAATATGTGGAGATGCGGCAAAAAGAAGGAGTAATACGACTGAATGCGTACATTTTTGGCACTCGGCTTCCTCCACCCTTTCCCTTCATCCGCCGGCCACTTTCATTAATATTTCACGACGACTTCTTCATTGATTTCAACGGGGGGCGCACTTTAACTTTAAGACCCATCAGTAATAAAGATCGCAATAAAAGCTCGAGGACCATCGTTACTCCGGGTCGCATTAGACGTAATTGAATGCCGCAGCGAGGGGGTAATGGGAGTTCGATTGATTCAAAATTGATTTCACGGGCGGCGTGTTTAGAAGAAGAAAGAAGAAGAAATCGTCCATACATTGTCGCGCACCATCAACAGCAGCGCTTCGGCGGCTGCAATTTCGCGAAATGAAGAAGTCAGGTGACGGTAATAAAGTCGAGCGCCGGTGGAGTTTGAGGTTTATTGCGAGCAAAAGACCGTTAGCTTATCATTCGCCTACCATCATCATCATCATCGTTCTTCCGCGCCCATCAACTTCAAGTGCACACAAAATTGTTACACACAACGTTTCGTCACTCATTATATTATGCCAGATATAAAATTTATTGAAGGAAGACGTAGAAGTGACGGCGCAACGGACGAAAACCTCGGGCGCGGAGGAACGAGGAAATAACGGAAACCGTTTTGAATTATTTAACGTAAATTTCCCGAATCCGTCCGCAATTTAATTCCAGAACGTCCTAACGACGGATCCGTAATCTTTTTATTCCCCATCCTTCTTTTATCCCGTTCTTTTCCCCAGACTTCTTCGTTTCCTCGCCCGCCGTCGACTCTTTCCTTAATCAATCCATTTGTCCATCAATTCTTTTCCTCTTCCGGCGCAAGTTTAATCGTATTAAAAATTGAAACGTCTTTATATTAATTTCGCTCCCATTAAAGGGCAAATGTGACGGAAGTCGGTGGGAAAGTTTCGATGGAACGTCGTCGAATTGCTGGGACGAGAAGATGACGAGGGATTAGTGATCGGAAACATTATTCTCCCGAGCAATTCCTTGTGACTAACTTAATCGATTAATATTCCTCTCTCCGCGGCTTCTTCTTCAGGTTGGTACGAGGACAATTGGTTCGAGGTGAATCTGAAGAAGGAGGAGATCAACTGCACGGTCGAGCAGATGCGCATCGCCGCGGAGGGCCACATCACGACGGAGGCCCTCATGTGGAACCAGGACGTGAACGAGAAGACCATCTCGGGGATGACGTCCGAGGACTTTCGCCGGCGGTTGAACGACGTGCTGCGGACGGGTTTCGATATCGATAATCAACGGTATCCGGAAGGTTACCAGGAGGCGCCGCTGGCGTACGACGCCGTTTGGTCGGTCGCATTAGGTAACGACTCCTTCGCGATCGTTTCCGCACGCTTCTTAACGTCGATTCTTCTCTTCAGCGTTCAACAAGACGATGGATCGCCTTCTCAAGTACGGCAAAAGCCTTAAGGACTTTAATTATAACAATAAGGAGATCGCCGACGACATTTACTCCGCCATCAATTCGACGCAATTCTTAGGGATATCGGTAATATCAAAGGAATCTTGCCATTCGCAAGTTGGACTAAATTCCCTGTTCATTATCCATCAGGGCTTTGTCGCGTTCAGTTCGCAAGGCGATCGCATAGCTCTGACGCAAATCGAGCAAGTGATAAACGGCAACTACGTGGTCCTCGGCTATTACGACACGCAGGCCGACAATCTGACGTGGTTCGATAGGGAAGTGTGGAGCGGTGAGTTGATCGAAATTATTCTTCGTCGCGTCGCGAGATGAAGAGAGAGCATTTATTAACCGATTCTTTCCGGAAAACAGGTGGAAAAGTGCCTCAAGACCGAACAATCATCCGGAGAATGTTGAGGACGGTGTCGTTGCCTTTGTTTATCTGCATGTGTATCATTTCTAGCATCGGGATCGTCATCGCCATCGGTCTCATTGTATTCAACGTTTGGAACAATCACAGAAGGTAATCGATTAACGGGAGGAATAACTTCCGAAAACGTCGGCAAAACTCCGCTTGTGTCCCCCAGGGTAATCCAATCGTCGCACCCCGTCTGCAACACGATCATGCTGTGCGGCGTGATCGTCTGCTTGACGAGCGTCTTTCTCCTCGGTCTCGACGGCCGCTTCGTGTCGCCGGACGCGTACCCGGACGTTTGCCAAGCGAGGGCCTGGCTGCTGACCGTCGGCTTCACGCTGTCGTACGGCGCGATGTTTAGCAAAGTTTGGCGCGTCCATCGGCTGACGACGAAGGCGAAGAGCGATCCGAAAGTGCGGATGGTAAAGCAAGTTAAACGGTTAAATGGGAGCGGTTGCGAGAGGATGCTTTTGGTTTCAGAAAAAAGTGGAACCGTGGAAATTGTACTCGATGGTGAGCGGCCTGCTGATCATCGACTTCGTGATACTACTGGCGTGGCAACTGTTCGACCCGCTGCAACGGCGCGTCGAGCTGTTCCCGTACGAGGACCCGCCGTCGGCCACCGACGATTCGAAGATATTGCCCGAGCTGGAGCACTGCGAGAGCGACAACAACGTCGTCTGGCTGGGCATCATGTGCAGCTACAAAGGACTGGTGCTGGTGTTCGGCTTGTTCCTGGCCTACGAGACGCGCTCGGTCAAAGTGAAGCAGATCAACGACTCGCGATACGTCGGCATGAGCATCTACAACGTCGTCGTCTTGTGCTTGATCACGGCCCCGGTGACGATGGTCATCGCCAGCCAGCAGGACGCCAGCTTCGCGTTCGTCGGCCTGGCCATCGTCTTCTGCTGCTTCTTAAGCTTGGCGCTCATCTTCGTCCCAAAAGTAGCGATTCGATCCTCCCGCGTGGCGGACGTAACGCGCTAATGAATGTTATTTCGAATTCAGGTGATCGAGGTGATCCGGCATCCGCGCGATAAGGCGGAGAGCAAGTACAATCCGGACGCGGGCGTGTCGAAGGAGGAGGAGGAGCGCTACCAGAAGATGGTCGAGGAGAACGAGGAATTGCAACGGCTCATCGTGCAGGTGCGCGATTAATATCGTTGAATATCGCCAATTTGCTGTTGATCGTTTGCGATTCGCAGAAGGAGGAGAAGATCAAGCTGCTGAAGGAGCGGCTGGCGGAGAAGGAGACGGGCGGCAAATGCGGGGGCGCGCTGCTGGTGCCGCCGCCGCCGACGATCACCCAAGGTAAGGACACGATCATCGTGAGCGATTTCATTACGGACGCCGGCACGTCGGACTCCGCGCTCGGCGGCCACTCGGTGTACACGCGGTCGAGCAGGGCCAGCCAGTCGGATTTCGAGTTCAGCGAGAGCTACCTGTAATCGCATTCCCCTTCGTCGTCGGACGTTTTTTTTTTTACACGATCGAGACGAACAAACTTTCTTGTGCGGGCAAAGGACGGGGACGATATTTGATCGTTATTATCGCGATCAGTGTTAAGGCGCGGTGGGCGAGAGGACGTTTTCAATCCGTTTTAATCTGCGATTATTGTCGTTGCTGTAAAACTATTAGCGATCAAGCCCGTGAATTATGCACGAAATTGCGGGCACAAATGATTGTTACGAGATGAATAATAAACGCGATCGTTTTTAAAATCAATATTTAAACGTTTACGCGGCCAAAGCTGCGCGGTCGCGTCTTGAATTGTTAATACTTCGTTCTTCAGTCCCGCGTCGGAATTAATTAATCGAAATTAACCGTTCGTTATTCGTTTCGGCGTAATGCGCAAAATTCGAACGAAAGCCGGGTCGGTGGAAATCAATCGGCGTCCAATTACATTAACTTACGGGAAGGTTGCGTTAATTAATCATATTGGCAAACTCCTGCCGAAGAGCCCGCGGAATTGTTGTAATCAAATGCGAATCGATATTTGAAATAAAAGGCGAATTTCATATTCAAAGCGAAGGCAAAAAAGGCACGAATCAATAAACAATGAAATATCAAGGTTTCAGGTCAAGGTACGGACAATTCGTTGGAAAATTGTTGAATTGTGGTCGTGGCATTCGAGGGGTACGAATTTGAATTTTCCCTCTTCCGTGAAACTTCGATATTAAGCAGATTTCGGCCGTTGGGAAATGAAGGCAAGGTTACGGTGAACGGGCGACAAGGAATCGATAAAATGGGGAAACGCAATGATCGTTCGCATTCGTTCGGCGTTTACACGCAATTTTCCATTAAAGACCGGCGGCGTTCGCACGTTTTTTTTTTTGCAAACTAATGCCGCGCACTTTAATCGATGCAATCGCCGGGAAGCGTCTCGAAGTCGAGCGCACTTTTCGCGAAAGCATTCGCACGTCTCTCGCTGTTTGTTGTTGTTGTTGTTAACAATTAATTAGAACCAAAAGTAACTTAACGATGATGTGCCCTAAGACATAGAATTTTCACGTTTTTGAAGCAAAATCTATTTTCTAAACGTTTTCTATTAATAAACGGAACCTGATTAAAATGTAAGTGGATTAGTTAATTAAGTCGACAATCCTGAATAATTGTTTGCCCGGAGCCACCGATAGATTTGAAGGATCCATTCGAACAAACAAGTTGCGCAAGGAAAATAGTTCGATGTCAATTAAAAATTAGCAATTAATTCGCGGATTAAGCGCGCGATCGATTGCTCAAGATGCAATCCGACAAATCTTCGTCTTCGACCCGAATTATCCTTTGCTGTTGGGGTGAAGGTTTCCCTGTTTTTCACACGACGTACCTTATGCCTTTTTGTATAATACACGTACAATTATAATCCTATGAGGGTAGCATTTTAATGGGGTGGAAATGTAATTAAAGTCCGATCTCAATCTGACTGGCGGCCTCTTGCCGAGATGAAAAAGCACGAGAAAACCTTTCGGTTATTATTCGAATAAACGTGGACTTTTCAATTAGAATTAATTAATAGAACGGTTTCGTTTAATAATTCAAATAGACCGTCTTCTTAATCCAGATAAAACCGTGCCCCGCCACTTTATTCTAATTAAATAGTTAAATCGTTGTATCATGTTGATGTTAAAATGATGATGATGATAATAAGAGAAATGGATTTAAACGTTATTATTTGGATTAAGATTTGAGTTGCGGCATTAGCGAAATTAGACTTAGGTGTTCGAAATTTATCTGTATCGCATTTAAATGGCGAAGCGACGACGAAGACGATATTAATAGTTGGAGTTTTATAAGTAGAAACCAATCGATTGAGCAAAATTAATTGCACGTGCTTGCAGATTTGAGCGACGACTTTAATCTCGTAAAGCTCATCAATTGATTGCATCCATTGATTTATAAAGTTCGTCTCGAATCGTTCGCTCAAATCTGCAACAAGTTTTCTTTTATATTTTTTCGGAACATTTTTGGCGCAGCTTTGTTTCTTTTGCGTTGTCTTTTGTTTTCGTTAGCCAGTAGCCCGATAGGAGTTGAAATTAAGGCGATTTATGTAGTTAAATCTCGTTATAACATAAAACCTTTGGAAAAGAACCTTGAAAATCATTAAGCAAATGTTCATTAGTTTCATCTTTCTTTTTGTGAATTAGCCAATTATTTAATCGATGGAACTTATTGACGGATCTTGGTGGAAAGTGATGGCAAATGAAATTTACGCAAAAATTATTATGTCGTGCAGATTCGAATGGCAAGAACAAAAGGAAAAATATCATTAGCTCCCTCTAAAACCCCTACAACCAAAAATTAGTTAATTTACTTCAAATCTTATTGTCGTTCGTTTATGTTGTAACGAGATGATGTTAATAACACTTTTCTTGTTTGGTTCTCATTTTCGTTCTTTGATTTTGCCTTTAGATTAGACTTGTTGACTGGGAGTTTGATATTTTTTTCCTTTTTTTAGATACGCAAGACGAACGAATTTAGCAGCAATAAATAATAAGTTCAGTTTAATCGAATCACGAAGCGTGATTGGGCAATTGTGCACCAAGAAGAAAAACCGCCACTTGTTTTGCGGTCGAAGGAAAAAAAAACGATAAGATTTCCTTAATTCATTTTGTTGCGTTAGAGTTGACTGATTATATAAACTTTCCTTTATAATCCGTTTACTAATCGAACACTGTATATTTGTGTGCACACGAAAGCAAAAGGAAAATTACAAAAACTTTGTTGAAGAAAAAGCAACAAAAAAGTAGCACGTGAAGATGTTGATTAGTTTCTAATTAACGTTTTTAACTCGTTTACGAATCAATTAGGTGTTTAATAAACGTGAGATAAATCAATTGATTCTTGACCCCACGATATAAAAGTCTCTGTATAAATGGCCCTTGATAAGTTAACCGATTAGTTAAGAAATTGAAGCAAAAAAGAACTGGAACATTATGTCAATTGGTAGATGATATTAAACTACTAATATTAATAATTAATTAAAATTTCGCTGTTTCTCTATCGAATCGTTAATTGTCGTTAATTTGCAAAGAAAGGAATAAGCGATTTTTCAATTAGATGAATTATATGATTGTAATTAATTCCGTTTGTAAGTTAATTTAGCACAACCAAAAAAACTTGAGCGAACCTTAATAGTGAGATTAAAATTAACAGCTCAATGTACGTGTATCTGAGTGTAAGGATTCAATTATATTTTCTTTTGGTCCATTAGGAGATTGAGTTTTTTTTTTGAAATTGGCGAAGCAAGAAGTTCAAAAGGAGGCTATCAGAAAGTGAAATGCGGTTCTTTTTGTTCGAGTTAAAAGAATTATCTGGTAGGATTACGAAGACTTTTACTAACTCATTCGTATTTCGTTTCTTTTTCCGTTCATCAGTTTGTAATTGCATTAGACTTGTGCTCTATAAAAGCGAAGCAACAATAAGATTAAAAGTAAATGTTCTTCGCGTGGAGAAAGTAATGGACTTAAAACTAATCCGTCTTTGTTTATTTTAACATTACTTCTTTCCGGAAATGTTTCAAAGGAAACCAATTAACGGACAACGTCGACGAGAGTGCCGACGTTAATTATTCAATTTCCAATCGACAATTGAAAATGCGAAGCAGCGCGAGCGAGTTAATTAGCAAACATTTCGGATTGCGTACGAGCGAGGGAAATGAAAAAATGCACTGCAAGCAATTTTCATTGCGAAATTTAATTTATTCCATTCGGTAACGAACGGTCAGGATTTTAATTGCAACTATTATTAAAAGTATAAATAAAATGGAAATTGCGAAAAACAAAGTGAGGCCACCGAAGTTATATCGAATTTTCATTTGGTCAGTCTTCTGTTCTTTCATTTTCGTTTTGCTTGTATGCAACGATTAAAAAGGAAGAATAGAAGATTTTTTAAAGGTTTTTGCGCGCGAATAAAACGAGGAAAAATTCTAAACATTGTTGTGATATTGAAACCAAAACAAAAAAGTAATTACACGTACACGATTCAACTTAACAAAGCGAATATTGCGCTAAATTAATTTTATTCATTTACGAAAAAAGAATTATTAACAAATACGTAGAAAGGGACGGAACGATGGAATATTAATTTGATTCGTTATGGCGAAAATAAATAATTTTCGACGACACGTGCAAAGATCGATTTTGTATCCCTGTTTATTTATTTCAATTTTCGATTCAATCGTTACCTTTTTTTAAATTAAAAAAAAAGGCATTCTTCTGCGGTTCCAGCCAAAAGCAATTACGTTAACGGACGAAGAGGACGAAGAAGTTAATTAAAAATTACTGCCTAGATGCTTTCTTTTTGTTCTGTCGTGAAATGAAAAGGACCAGCAGAACGAAAGCAAGTAATAAAGAAGATGATGATGAACCACTTTGTGAATGAAACTCGTTAATAATAAGTAACAAGGCGAATTTTCCACCACGAGAAAGATGAAGATGGAACTGTTTTCGAATTATTTTCAACTTTAAACGAATGTTAACAAAAATTGAATGACTGATGACAAAGCGGGGATTCGCAATGCAAATTGTTCCAATTGGAATTTGTTATTTTTTTGCTAATCGATCCTTTTCGTGTTCCCTTAGATCGTAATTATTGGTTGTTGTAACGATTTCAATTGGAACGTTTCGCAACGAATCTGCGTACTACTAAATGAAACTTGGTTAGTGATTTTTATTAACTAAAAAGGAAAATAAATGATTGTAATATGTAATTTTTCTAGATGAAACTATTAAGTCCATTTTACGAGAAAGAAAATTAGAAAAATCCTCCAAATTTTGAATGTTTTTTAGAATGTTAAATACGAGATGTAACTACATAAGAACGATTTTGCCCGTTATAAAAATTCATTTCCGTTTGGCGAATAAGCGATGGGAATGTGAAGTGCTTCGATGCGAGTGTTGCAAAAGGAAAAAAGTAATCAAAGGCATTCTTCGAATAAGTAATTATCCATTAAACTTCTTCACTATTATGATCAACAACGAAACCAATTGGAGGAATGTCGCTCACTACAAGTCACATATCAAAGGAATTGTGCGAATTGTTGCAAAGGACTTCACATTTCCATCTGTTATTAACTTAGTAAATTTACGTTTTTCATTTCGTTTCTATTTAATTGATTAATTTTAACAAGAACACGCTTCTTAATCTATATTACTGTTAATGCGAGTATATCTAATCCATCAATCGAATAGTGTAACATACCTGAA